>CM074488.1:18755146-19355146 GCA_037389245.1 Oryzias sinensis | reverse complement strand
TGTTCACACAAACGCATTTCGCGCAGCAGAGGCGTCCAGTTTCAACGTCCAGACGCCATCTGAGGTCCTGCAGAGGAATTGAAGCGCTGGGCGCGGTAGCGGCACAATTTCAGCGTCACGGCACATCTTAGGCGGTGCGTCCAGGTTTCAAAGGTCTGAACTCTGCTTAAGAACATGCGTCTTTGGCACAGAGAGACCATTGAAAGAGGCCGTCGTTCAGACGCAGCTCCTGCAGTAGAAGGTGGACTTCACTGCACTGAGAAAGTCTCTGAATGAACCAAGACATGGTGATGGGATTTTCAATGCTATCGTGGAGCTCTTGGAAATAAATCAATCTGATCTCACAACATCATCTGTGTCTTCTGTGCATCGTCAATGAAATATGCACTGACACTACTCCAGCCTAAAAATATTTGGCAGAAGACCTTCCACACGCGTCTGAACAATCAAGTTTATGAAGACTTTTCCTGTTAAGAAGTGAATTTGCCTCATTTCTATTGTTTCCCCTAGCCAGGACTCCCTTGGAAAGGAGATTCGTAATCTCAAAGGCACAATTTCCTAGGTAAATAAAGGTTAACATTTTTTTTTTAAAAGTCCATATAGAGGAGGCAAATGCAAATTTGACCTGGGAATTACGTTTGGTGGGAACGCAGCCTTAGTCATGTGCACCCAGATGGGGAGGTTGACCCGTATGGGTTTCTGGGTTGTTTGGGCCCGTGGAGGGTTGTAGAGAGGAGCGGCTGCATCTTAGGGGGAGCACAGGTTCCAGTTCTCTTCAGGCTCAAACGGCCACCTTAAGGGACCTCATAAAAAAGGAACGTACCACTGTCATGCATTAGGGTAAGGGTATCCTGAAGTATTTGTAAGAATAATGGAAGTTGTTCACAGAATGGTCTACGACCTGGATATTTCATGTGGGCCACCTGTGTTCCTAGTACAGGTATTGTTCCCCCTTATCCATCCCTAAGGGCAGTTGGGACTTGGGCTTTATAGATTCTCAGATAAGTCATCCAAACCTTGAAGTATATTGGTGCCATGTCGCCCAGTTCCCTGGGCAGAGGGATGCACTCCAGGACCATGTGCAGTTTCCTGCGAGGGTTCATGTGCGTTTCCATGAACACACAGTCCAAGTCCTGGTCCTCAAACATTCGAACCAAAGTCCTCCGGAACATCTAAGGACAACAAAGCAAATCAACTTAATTCAAGATTTAAAGTCACAGGAAAACAGCGTTTATATCCACCACATGACAGCGGAGGTCAGACGTTACACAAAGAAGCATAAAGCATACTTATCAACCAGTTAAATCCAGATTATCCAAAGTCTATCAACTTTATGCCACGGTGCTCAAAAGATCAGAATATTTTCCTCCTGATCCTCTCTTTCATTTCCAATTTTTTCTTTGTTCTCATAAATTGGAATATTGATGCCAAATATCAACATTCCAAGCAATAAAATAGGATGCCCTTTGATTCCCAGGCTTCATAAAAACCTAATTACACTTAACACAAATATTTAAATTCTCCATTGAATGAGATCAAAGGATGGAGATACCTGCATCTCTGACCACACGTCCTCATCCAGCGCCGTTCCACAGCTGTGATGCTGAAGGGGGCAGATGAGACAGTGTCCCTCTGTCATGGACACTCCTGCAGGCAGACTCAGGTACACCTGAGTCGGGACCCCACACTCAAATTACACTAAATAGAACCTTTTAACACAACTTCTTAAAAACCTTTAAGAAAGGCACAATTTGAACAGTCTAAGATGAAAAGTGCACGCCAAGAACACACCAAATTTACCTCATATTTGAGGGAATGTACCTTAAATGTTTGAATTATAGTCCAATAGAACTCCTTGCCATTTCATTTGCCCCTCCTCTTTTTCAGACCACATCATCATCTCCTCACCTTGCAGCCTATGGCAACAATCAGATGCTTCTGGAGCTCCTGGCTGCTGAAGCAGAACTGGCATTTCTCCATGGAGGCAGCCAGCCTCCTGCTCTCTCCGACAGCTTTGTTCTTCATCCTCTCTTCTTCTCTTCCTTCACCCTCTCTCTGCGCCGCACTCGACACAAACATGTCGTCCAGGGTGTAGTTGTCCCCGTCCGTCTTGCCCATCATCTGGAGGGCAGAGCGCATCAGAGGAGGACATGAAGGAAAAGGTTCATTCTGCAGATGCACTGCTGTAGTGCTGAGAGTTAATAAATGCCGGTTTTATGTCAAGCATAAAAAACACTGAGCTGCAGCATTAAATGCTCCGTTTTTTTATGTCTGCAAAGACAAACAGTACAAACAATCAGTTTATACAGAGGTGCGCTGGCATCCAAGTATCAGCACCATTCTGTCTGTGTGAGTATGTGTGAGTGTTTATGTGAGATCTGCCGTGGGAATGTTAGTATTGCAAAAGAGGACGCAGTGCATGGACTGTGGCAAATCTTGTCACCATGGCGACTGGGCAACAGGTTGAAATGTGTATTTGAGATGGCGCAGGATGGCTGAAGTGTGTGAGCATGACTCGCTGTGTGGGAGCGAGTGTGTGCACGAGAGGGAAAAGTGAATGAGTTTAGTGGCACCGTGGGAGGTGGGGGGTCCTTTAATGTGTGGTTAGCCACATCAGACTAAGATCTAGAATGTGTTCATGGAGATCAGCTATGAAAGTCTAGAATGTGTTCATGCAGATCAGCTATTAAAGTCTAGAACATGTTCATGCAGATCAGCTATTAAAGTCTAGAATGTGTTCATGCAGATCAGCTCAATAAACCTAGGATTTGTTCATGCAGATCAGCTATGAAAGTCTAGAACGTGTTCATGCAGATCAGCTATGAAAGTCTAGAACGTGTTCATGCAGATCAGCTATGAAAGTCTAGAATGTGTTTATGCAGATCAGCTATGAAAGTCTAGAACGTGTTCATGCAGATCAGCTATGAAAGTCTAGAATGTGTTTATGCAGATCAGCTATTGAAGTGTAGAACGTGTTCATGCAGATCAGCTGTGAAAGTCTAGAATGTGTTTATGCAGATCAGATAAAGGAGCAAATTTGCTATTAAAATTTAGAACCATCTTCTGTTATGTTAAAACATTGAGTTTTATTATGAGAGCTAGAAAGATATTCGCTTTTTCTTTAACACCATTTTCAAAAACACTCAAGCCAAGCGGGAGCTTTACCCGACAGGACATCTAGTTTCATCGGACCAGACGAAAACCTATTCTGACTTTGTAAGTAGAATTTCTTTTTATCACAAAATCATGTGTTACATTAAAAACGGTGAAGCTGCAGAAGTCCAAAAATGTTGGAGCTGTATCCAGAGAAATGCCCACAAACATTACTATAGTTACTGCCTGAAGGACAGACAGAGGGATGAAACCAAAGAGCAGAATTCCTCTAGGAAACAGCTGTTTGCAGCACAAAGACACTAAACCAAATGAAATGGAACATTTGAGGAAAGTGGAAGTTAAGCTTCAAGACAAAGAACAGGAACGAGGCAGTAATTCTGATCTCTTCTAAGCTTTGTGGTCAAAATGTCTGATCAGGCTCAGCACACAGAGCTGTGGATGTCTCCACTCTCTAGAACATTAGAATTTCAAATGTGGAAACTCAGCACTAGTTTGTCCTTTGAATGCTCTTCCCGTCAAATGTTTTGCCTGAAAGAAAATGTCAGAATCAGTGACGGACATTCTTCAGAGATAAAAGTCTGATAGAAGATGGACCAACAGATCTGACAGATGACTCCTGAGGTTGTTACGAGTCTGGAAGCAGAGAGCAGAAACAGTGCAGCCATGCAGAGAAGAAGCTGACTTTTCTGTGTCTGGGATGATCGGTCTATAGCTGTTATTAGAAATGATATTCATAGAAGGCCATCCATGGTAACTGTGGATGTATTTTTAGTGTCGCTCTTTAAAGGCGTGCATTTTGGAGAGGAGTGATCCTGCCACGTTCCAGTGAGGACCCAGAAAGTCTGAGCTTAAAAAAAAAAGTGGATTCATTTTGCCTTTTTTTATTACCATAGCAACCCCCCTGCTATTTTGTCTAATGATAACTTCCCTCCCTCCTCTTTTTTGCACAGGAGCACACACTGCCGTCAATCAGAATTTAACACCGTTTGTTGCAGCCGAACACGAGGGGGGAAAGAAGAAAACTGATGAAAGACAGAGGAAGGAAGAGGAGGAATGTTGGAGTCTGCTGATGCGCAGACTGACACATGCCAGCATGCCAGTTTCCATCTGGATTTCCAGGAGACAGCTGAGGGAGACAGTAGAGCCAGAGAATCTTAAATGCCACCAAAGCTCTGCTCCTTTAGATAATTTGACTAACGAATTCAGGAAAAAAATCCCCCGTTTAGCTCCTGGAAGAAAAGGTCAGATCGGACCTTTTCACATCCCTGCAGAGGAAACTGATGATGTATGTGACAAACTGATCCAAGGAGGCCTTAGGCTGCTTTGGTTTTAAACAGTGTATTCTTGTCATTTCATCGCAAGGTGAAACGAAATTTGCATCAAGCCAATTACAGACTAATAAATATGATAATACAATAAAATTAAAGCTGTGGCCATTGTTGTATGGCCCACAAACTGCCCCCACCCTTTTGACCTGCCCTCACTGGCTGAGCGGCTGCTACACGCCCCTCACTCTCCCCTTTTGCCTCTGCGCCCCGGTCACAGCTGCATGTGACAAATTCAAATTCAACACTTTCCTTTTGATTTTATCTCCATAGCAACCATTTTGTTTTTTTATTCCCTTAACAAACAGGTCTATGAAATTTTTAGAAGAATCAGCAAAAGTAAACTTTTGCATTTCCTTGGTAACTGATGTTTTTTCAGCCCCGCCCACATTCCTATTATGTCATATTCAGCTTTGGTAAAAGAAATATGTGAGCAACAGGTGATTGCCACATTTGCAAGCTAGCCACGCTAATGCCGTTCAAAAAAATATTAACATTTTGGCCTCTTGCAGAGGTCAAAGGTCGGCTAAACTTTGGTTGTGGTTAAAGACTTGGACCTGGAGGTGTCTGTGTGAATTTTTGTGAAGCTGGCTTGAACAAAGGTTTTCTTTGTGGAAAAATGTCAAAATCACCAAATTTCACACTTTATCACAAATCTCAAAATCATTTCCAAACTTCTTTTTGGCCCTATTCGTTTTTTTTATGTTTTCTCCTGCTGTGATGTCATCCTTGTTTTGCGTTTGTTTGTTTGTTTGTTTGTTTGTTTTGGGGGGGGGGGGGGGTCATTCAATTTTGGTGAGTTTTGGAGTGTGTGGTGGGGATGAAATTTCCCCTCAAAGGCGCAGTAAGAAAGAAAAGTTGCTAGAACAATCCAGCCCAGGACTGCTGCAGGTCATTAATGATTACCTTGGAAGCCATTCGCGAGTAGAGCGCGTTCTGGTCCATAGCGGAGCTCATCTTCTCTCTGCGGACCATCTCCTGAAGATCCAATCTGTCGTCGTCTTGGAAGTAGCGGACCCGCTCTCCACCAACATGAGTCTCAATCTGGATGAAGGAATGAAGGAGACACACAGGAAGAAAGCGGTGATGAAGAGGAGCCAAACAAAATAAACCTAGATGAAAAACAACTGTTTCAATCAAGAAAATGTAATCACGACACTCTAGATCTCCACAGAAAACAGGGGAGATTTGTAAATGCAGTGGTTTCTTTTGTAACCACCATGTGAAGCTCTGAGGTGACAGGGAGGCTGCCGCCTTTATGAAACACACAATAGCAGCTTGACTGGTGTGGTTTAAAGTGAGTACCAAAGTCACAAAATCCCATCACATAGATGTAGATGCAGCTCTGGTAGCTTGTGAAGCGACTGGGTTCAGTTTTTCAAAGTTTTTTCCATCAGCAGGACCCAATACGTCAGACAATCGGTGCCATCCATTGACAGTAAAAAAAGAACTGGACTGAACAACCCCTGCCCCATGGCGTTCCAAACAGGAAGTACCCGCTGGTCCCAAAAAGCTGAAACCACATAGACTTCTATAGAGGAAAAAACAGCTATTACTCACTCAGTCATTCTATTTTTCAGAATAATCATTTTTGCTCTAATACCTTTTAGTACCATGTTGTTGCTAATCCTATTAATATCATATTTTTGCTGTCATGCAAGTTATTCAAGTTATAAACTGACCAATCAGATGCCTCAATAAAAGTAGGCGACCTTGCGTTGAACGTTCAAAGTATTTGATTGACAGATTCTCATGAGCCCACTTTCAGTGGTAGGGGTGTGGCCTTTTAACATGCTCCGTCCTGATTGGAGAGAGACGGTGCCATAGAAATGTAGGGGGGCCAATCATGGCTCGCCAATTGGGGAAAAATGGCGACTGAATTGACATCGTTTGGTTGGAACCAGAAGCATTTTCTATGAGTGACGTCACACGCAAACTCAGTCCAGTTGAACATTAAACAATCAATGGTGCCATCCAGCTCTCTTTACCGCTTTCTTTTTCCGCCGTCCTCCATGTGGTTCCACAGGTCCAGACGGGCCTTTGACTGGCCAGGCCCGGCCAGAGCTATCCGTTCTGTACAGCAGGACTTCCTGGTCTTCACTGGAGCCAACAGTGGCCTGAAAACCCCAAAAAACACCAAAAAAAAAACAGTTTATGAATTCAACAGAAGAGAAAATCTAAGAGGGAAACATTCTCTGTGGACTTTAGTAAAGTTTTATTATTTTAAACTGAAATAAATTAACATTTAAAAAATAAATAAATGATCCTTTATACTGCAGTACTAACTTATATGACGGTGGCCCTGAAGTCCAAATCACATCAACAAATCACTCAACCCAAAAACATATTAAAGACCATGACGGTAAATCTACCGGTAGACGAGAAATCAAAACGTAATTCCAAATAAAACAAAACACAATTCTAAAAAAAAGAAACTTAATAAAATGGAGACATTTTGGAAACCAAAAGTAACTTCCAGAAATTCAAATGAAATGTTAAAAATGAAACACAATAAGAAAGCAGAACAGGTATTCCAGTTTGAATTTCTGGAAATTATTTTTGCTTTCCATAATTTTTCCCTTGTTATTTATTCTCTGTTTTTTTAGAATGGTGTTTTGTTTTATTTGAAATTACATTTTGGATTCTGGATTTGTTTTATTGTCTTAAATGTAATGTTTTTTATTATTTGTTTTGCTTTTTTAATTGTGGTTTATGACCTTTAATATTTTGTATTACGTGATTATTTGCACTTCAGAACCGCCGTAAATAACCTTCTCATGAACCATAACTTGGAAAACAATTCATGATTTTAGTTATTTACCGATGAATTCTGGATATGAATAGAATTAAGGTTATTTGCACTTTCATGTTCATGGTTGGTTCCAACAGTTTTTTGCCGTAATTATATGAAATGTGGATCAAAAAAGCAAAATTACAGAAGAGAAAACATAGAAATCACTGCTGCAGATGGTGGCACCTTTCAAACCACAAAACAAAAGCAACATGGATTAGAAAAAAGAATGAAAACACAGAACAAAGACGTTTTTTTCTAGAATAGACAAATTAGTACGAGCAGAGATGACTGTAAATCAACCACACTCGTCCTCAGTGCTGAAGGGCCTCTCTGCTGACAAGTGCACTAAAACCTGATTTATAAAATCTTCCCTCAGACTATTTGATCTCTATATTTTTATTTGAGGAGAGAACATAAATCTTTTTTGAAAAAGGAATTGTTCATAAACCAGCAAAAAAAAAAAAATGGCGTTGAGAGCTCGGGTGTCAAGGCCTTTTAACTGCTTTTTAGGAGGTCGCCATAATGAGAACGCACACTACCGGACCCCCCAGTGGGAAGTTCACTGCCTCGACAAGAACAGTTTTTCTGAAACCGAACATCTTAAAAAAAAAAATGCTTATATGCAGATACTTGCTGAGCTGTAGGAGCAAAAATGTAGTTTCTTTGCACATTTTCTGATTTACTTTGTGCTTTTTCACCTTCATAATACTAGTTTATTAGCGACACCCACATTTAGGAATGAGGAGGAGAGCAGGATGTTTACTTTTGTTGACCGCTATTTTGTCACTACCGTTTCCTTTGCAGTCACCCTTTCTGCCCTTCGTTAATCAGATTCATTAAATCATACAAAGAAAGATTATCATTTTGTCCCACTGTTTACTTTTTAGAAAATCAAACACTAAACTGAACCCATCGACTCCTCAGGACGCCTCAACAGGAAACTCGCCTATAAAAGAACATTTAGTGAGGGATAGACGAGTGCAGCTTCTTATAAGCAGATCATCACAAGAGTGAAGTTATTAGAACGGCAAAAAAATGTCATTAAAGGGTTCAAATGTTGTTTTTTTAGGAAAGTTGAAAACTGTTGAGCTAAACTGAAATCTGTGAGGAAACTAAGTTTGATCTGATCTGGTAACATTACTTATGTTCAGTTCCTGCTGGTGGCTGATCTTGCTTCAGTATAGGAGTTGGGTTGTGTTCCCTAATTATGGTTTAAAAGAAAGAGAGTCAGCAGAAAGAAAGTCCACAGACCCGGTTCGATGCGGCCGTTTCCTGTTGCTTCTTTCTGGCTGCGTGATTCTCCTTGGCTTTCCGCGCCGCCTCCAGCTGGGATTTCAGCTTTTCAATCATGGCCTGAAAAACAAAAAAACATGTTTATCTGTTGGATAACTAGGATCTGTCTTAATCCATACATAAAAGAAAAAAAGGCGGTCAAGTGAAGACTAACATCTATTAATAAGGGGCAAAGTCAAAAGTTCGATAGGATCAAACTCTGCTTTTTGGCTGCATAGAGAATCAACCAAAGACATCTGGGGAAACCAGAGAGTAGATTAAAAAAAAAGTCTTTTTTTTCAGGGCTTCCAGCACCCGAATAATGCAGAGTAAACCTGAACCCAGGCTGAAGACACCAGACCTGCTTGTATGAACATACATGAAGACCACAAGTCAGATTGTTACACGGACCTATGCAGACGTCCTGAACACTCAAAAGATTATAAGATTATAGAACAGAGAATAAACTTAGTGGCCACTTTGGTATCAGACAGGCCAGTCTGAGGAACTCAAATAACCACCGGTTGCAATCCAGGTCTGCAGAAGAGCATATTTGTATGCACAACACGTCCAACTGTGAGGTAGATGATCTACAGCAGCAGAGAACCTCACCGGGTGCCGCTCCTGTCAGCTAAGAACAGGAAGCTGAGGCTACAATTCACACAGACTCACCAAACCTGGACAATAGAAGATTGGAAAAACCTTGTCTGGTCTGATGAATCTCAATTTCCGCTGCAACATTTGGATGTTAAGGTCAAAATTAGGCATCAACAACATGAATGCATGGGTCCGTCTTGCCCTATATCAACAGTTCAGGCTGGTGGTAGTAGTGTAATGGTGTGGGGAATATTATCTTCTTTCGTACCAATGGAGCATCTTTCCAACACCACTGAATACCTGAGTATTGTTGCTGACCATGTCCATGAATTTACCACCACAGTCTACCATCTACTGATAGCTACTTCCAGCAGGATCACATTCCATGTCATAAAGCTGGAATCAACTCCGACTGGTTTCTTGAATATGGCAATGAGTTCAAATGACCTCCACAGTCACTAGATCTCAACACAACAGAGCACCTTTGGGGTGTGTTGGAACGGGAGATTGGCATCATGGATGTGCAGCCGACAAATCTGCAGCAACTGTGTGATGCTATCACTGCTATCATGTCAATATGGACCAAACTCTCTGAGGAATGTTTCCAGTACCTTGTTGAATCTTTGCCACCAAGGATTCATGCTGTTCTGAAGGCAAAAGCGGATCCCCCTTTGGTGCTAGCAAAGTGCACCTAAAAAAGTGGCCAGTGAATGTACACTAAAGAACATTTACTGTTCATAAAACTTTTTTGCCTCCAAAATGTCACATTTGTGGTTCTCTTTTGACAAAATGAGGTGTACATTTGTATAACCTCTTCTAATATTTGAAAGTAGCTTTTATTTTTATGACCCCCCCCCCCCCCCCATTAGTTTATTATTGTTTTTTTTTTATTCCTGACCGGACAAAAAGATGCAGATTAAGGCCGATGTGGACAGAGGGGTTAAGAAAACATGGGTTGGAGAGGCGGGAGACAGAAAAAAAGAAACACTAAACAAACAAAAGTGGCTCAAGGCTTAAAGTTCTAAATGTCTTAAAACATTTGTTTACACAAGAGCTGTGTTTTTGTGCACAACCGCACACAGCTACACACTCAGATATCCACACAATATTCTCCTCAACATGTTGGAGTTTTCTTATACATTAACTGCATGAGCGGCAGAAACGTTTACGACTGCAGCTTTTCTGGACACACCGACAACTTTAGGGGAGAAACTAAAAGTTTGAGTTTTTTAATATTCAGAGAATAAAAAAATAGTTAAAAAATAAACCCCGTCATCCTTGACACCTAACAAAAATACAGATTTTTCAATTAAATGAATAATTCTTCAAACTGTTCTTTGAAAATGCTGGCTAACCATAGCCTTGATGACGTTGGACTGTCATTTGTGCCACTTGCCAAAGGCTTTCTGCAGTTTTACTTTAGTTCATAAATGTTTGGATTTACAGCAGAGATTCTTCTATGTCTGAAACTCCTAAAGTTAGAAACTGAGCATTTCTCAGCAACAAAAACAAAACAAAGCATAAAAGGTCAGACTCACGGTGTTGCCCATCATCTCTGCTTTTATGAGTTTGGAGCCCAGTCTGTTCATCTCCTCCTCGGAAAGCAAAGGGGTCTCATCGTTTTCCTCATCCTCTTCTTCACTTTCCTCCTCAGTCCTGACCAAATATGGACAGGAGTTTTCGAGGAGAGCACAAGAACCCGCAGATTTCAGAATGAGTAGACAAGACGTGTAAATAAACCATAAAACATATAAAAACAGACAAAACAAAGTTAGCATTGTAAGTCTAGATGGTTTCTGAACTTTCCACCCACATCGCAGACGCGTATTCCTCATCTGCTTTTGCTTGATCTCTTTTCCTGTAAAATGGATTCTTCAAGAACTTCCGACTGCAATCACAACACGTTTATTCTGCCCAAATTTAAGAGGAAACTTCCCTCTAAAGTTTAACCATTTCGCCGTTTGCTTTGACTTCTTCTGTGATGTTTATGTGTCATGATACATTTAACTCATTACAGCGCTGCCCAGGAGGATCCTGGGAAGCGGCGTTCTAGGCTATTACACCTCTCACAGCATCGCTTCCTGCTGCTGCCACACTATAGACTCATTTCATGCTGCAGGGGTTCTGGCTTCCAGTTTACCCAAACTACTTAGCCTTATGAGGCAAAACATAGAAGGCTTCTTCACAACGCAGCCATGGTCTGACATATGGCCCACAACGGAGCTGATGGTAAACCAAAGCAGTGAGGAGTGGAACCCCATAAACTTGTTGTTCCTGTTTCACTTTTTTTGGTTCCTTTTGTTGCAATAAAAGGTGGTGACCTGATAAAATGACCAAACTCTCATGTTTAATATTCATCATGGCCCTTGTGCTACCCTATGGGGTCAAGATGACCATTGACGTGTTCTCCCTACCATGACAAAGGTGGATAAAGGTGGAAAGATTTCATGTAATCCATGGACACCAGTGAAGATCACAAATCATTGAAGAAAAAAGGTTCAGCGCACTGTCTAGTGGGTCTAGATGACCCAACTCCCCATGTCAAAGTGTGTAGGATAGCACAAGGGTTAAGGTGAAAAATAACCAAAATACTAAACCGAAAAACAAACTAAACCCAAAGCAAACCAGAAAGTCTGATGAACATGCCGCCATCTTAGCCGATTTGTTTAATACCTTTTTATTGATGAGCTTTTATGGTGATTATCCAAAGTCTCATTGTAAAGCTTTGAAGCAGTTTCACGGCAGGGCAGGCAGGGCGGGAATCGAGCCAGCGATCTTCCCATCAGGGGTCGACCGCCCTGCCACTGCACCACGGCCATTGACATTTTTCTGTAATACAAACAAATCTTTACCCACATTCCTAAAAACTCTTATTACTGAAATGTTTTTACGTAATTAATGTTTTAATGTCAAACCGTGGTACAGCGCTAGGGCGATCGACCTCTGATTGGACGATTGCACCTTGCCCGCCCATACAAGTGTCCTTGAGCAAGACACTGAACCCCACCTTGTGAATGTGTGTCTGGTTAAGGTAGAAAATGCGCGACACAATTTTGAAATCACTGCAGTGGATCCCAGTCAGCTTTGGGTTTGGTTTAAAGATTATTGTATGTTTTTAAAAGACCTAAGAGAATTGGACCTTCTTTTTATTTATTTTTTAAATCTGAATTGCTTTTATCTTGCAACACAGGAGGGCATTGGATCCCATTTTTGGAGTCTCTGATACGACTTTGAACTTTCCAGGGCAGACACTATCCCAAAGCCACTGAGCTGCTGTATTTTTTTTGTACAGCACTTTGAGTTGTTCTGCAACATGAAAAGTGCTCATTAAATAAAGTTGAATTTGAATTTAGAATTTTTGTGTTATCCTGTCTAGAAACTACAGATGTCAATTAGCATTATGGTTACAATCCAGCATATTTATTATCCATCAGTGTCTGGGTAGATGTTCATTAATGTGCATTTTCCTTAATAAATTAATAATGAAACGAATCTACAAACAGCAGCATGCATCAGAGAAGCTCAGAAAATGAGACTTTTTTTGTTTCAAAAATGTTCAAAATCTAACTTTCCACCAAGATCCAGCTTTAAAGTATGACAACATAAAAGTGTCCTACCTTGATGGTTCAGATGTTTGAGGAGCAAATACAGTCTTCCCTGCCTCCTTCTGGGTTTCCTGTCCTGCTTGTTTTTGGCTGGCTGGATCACGGCCCAAAGAGCTGTCTTTCCTCAAGGCTGGATCTCCACTTTTCCTGCGGCCAGAGTCTTCTTCATCATCAGAGCTGGGTTTCAGGAACTCAGCTTGTTTAGGTCTCTGCGGTGCTGCACAGGAAAAACAGTAAGAAGAGCGGATTTAAAGGCAACAGAAAGAATCCTGGTTCTAAAAGATCAAGACTCAAGGAGATCCTACCTGCAGCGCAGTCATCATCATCCTCGGAAGGTTTGAGGAAACGTCCTTTCAAAGAGACGCCGTGTTTGTTCCAACTGCGACCATCGGGTCTTTGTTTTTCCCTTTTCTCTACTCTGTACCGATCACTTCCTCTGTCTCCTCCATTATCTCTAACTCTGTCTCTTCTTCCATCCATGTCTTCATCCTCGTTTCTGTCTCTTTCTCTAAAAGCATCTCCATCCCGGCTCCTCTCTTCCTCTCTTGCTCGATGTCTCTCCCTCTTCTCTCCTGCACCCTCAGGATATTTGCCTCGGCGTCGGGGTGACGAGTCTCTGTCACTTCTTCTCTCCTTTGTGTCTTCATGTCTTCTCCACCGTTTCCTGTCCTCTTCCTCTCCCGTAGTTCGTCCATTTCTCGCTGAACGGCCGTCCCTCCGTTGACCAAACACAGCCTCCTCAGCTTCAGTGAGTCTCCTTTGAAATTCCTCCACTGACTAGAGAATAAGGAGAGAGCGTTTGATTGACATTTGGCCTTTTTCGAGGTTTTTTCTGTGATTTTCAAACTCTCAATTAAAAAAGAAAGAATCCAAAAGCTCCACAAAAAAATGCAGAGAACAAGATTTTTGACAGGGATGCCAGACATGAAAGAGATTGACTGTAGGAGAAGTTCATGTTCAAACTATTTCATCACTGCTTTCATTGCATTGATCAAGCTTAATGTAAGTACATATGTGATAAATATGAAACCCAAGATAAAAGAGTAAACGGGCTCCCCTATCTTGATATTTTGTGCAGGCCTCCTGCGTACAGGTTAGCCCGTTTTCACCCACAGACAGCCCATATCCTCCCATGAAGGCAGGTGTGACTAAGGCGCCAAATGTACGCATTGGAGTGTGAAGGCACCCAGGCGTCCGTTGGTTCTCACCCCATATCTTTCCGACACCACACTGTCAAGGCTGCGCTGCTCCCTCTCCGCTTGCTCCTTCATCCTCCTGTAGCTGTTCTTCAACCAGCTCAGGCCTCCATCGTTCACCACTGGAGCTGCAAGAGAACAAAGGAAGAATGTATGAAGAAAAAAAGGTCAAACTTTTGGCTTCAAATTGATTAACTCAGTTTGTTGATTATGTGCCAAGACTGAATGTCCCCCACTGCACTCTGGGAGAATAACAATATTAAGGTAAACATTAATCGCAATGAATTTGACTAGGTTTACAACAACTTCTAATGAAATACCTAGGAGAGTCTTGTAAAAATGTGCTTTTTATGTTGATTTTATAAAAAAAAAACATTAAACTGTATTTAACTGAGAACTGATTCTCCATCCTGGTAATTCTTAACAATAAAGGATTGTGTTTGATCCAACCTCACCTTTTTTATTTGCAGTACCAGCAATCTCCTCAGGGGGCAAACCACTTCCACCGTCTTTCCAGAAAGGGTTCAGTTCCAATTTCTCCAAACTAGCCTGAGTGAAACATTTTTTTATATAGAAAAATAAAACATGAAATGAATTGATGTGAAAACCACCTCTAACTATTTCTAGGCATCTTCTTTTATTCCTGTTGTTGAAGGTCTGTAGAAATCCTTTTTTTATACATTTTTTTGTCCATTCCTCCTTAAAAACCAAAAAGCCAACAGGCACAAACCTGTTCCACGGCACGCGTTTTGGCTCTCTCCACCTCTTTCTGACGTTCTTTCTCAGCTCGCCGCTCAGAAGTTGATACGGTTTTCATAGCCAGAAAGTCAAAAGTCATCCATTCATCTCTCTGTGGAGAAATTCATTCAACACACTGTGACTACTGTGAAAGGCTCTGCTCTCAAAACTCTGCACCTATCTGCTGTCTTTGTAAATTTTATAGTTTATGTTGTCTTTTGTAAAATACAAATAGCTTCATGAAGATGCAAACGTCACCTGGACAGTGTGCTCAGTGGTTCCGCTGTTGTCTGAAGACTTGGGTTCTCCTGACGTTTGCCATGCTTTAGCCGGCTGCTTTGGAGGCTGAGCCTCAACCCACTCCTCTGCTGAGTCCTGACACATCCAGCAAATAGGAAGGAAAGCCAGCATGATGATGATGATGAAGAAACATACCACCAGAAGCACTGGGAACATCTAGAGAGCTATGGAGGCCCTTTGAATTCAGCCCCTTCTAAGCTGATAATCTTTGGTTTTGATCTTCAACAATTTCCCCATTCCATGTGAGTATCTAATATGTTTTCAAAGTGTTTAATTTTTTGTTGCAGCGTAAAGAGAAAGAAAAAGAAGTCTATCATCCTCCCCATCAGGACGTTTCCTGAGCAGTTGAGACTTAAGGAAAAAAAAGAACATTTGAACAGATTCAGCAGTTATTTTTGATTAAATCAAACTAAATTCTGCACCTGAATTCAACCCAAAAATACTTTTCAATTATAGAAATTATTAAAACATCTTTGTTGAGAAACCACTCAGAAAAACTAGTTGACAGATCATTTGTGTGTTTGTATCTCAGAGTCTTGCATTGGAAGACGGTCTACCTCTGAATCGACACTTGAAGCATCTCCTGCTTCCCTTTTCCTTTTCTCTTTCTTGTCCTTCTTCTTTTCTTTTTTCTTCTTGGATTTCTTCTCCTTTTTCTTCTTTTTGCTCTTCACAGATCCATCCTGGTAAATGTTTGAATTTAGTTCTTTAAATGGAACCTTAGTTTGTTTAAAAAAAACATTTGAATTGAAATAAATACAATTAGCAGGAAAAGAGTGAAGCTGCTAAAATTCTGCAGAAGCAAATTTTGAAGCCACTTCTGCAAACATGAAGATTTACCAACAAACGTTTAACTTGAGTACAGAAAAAAAAAACAACTACCCAATATGTTGACATAAAAAAACAAAAAAGTTTTCATGGTTTAAAAAAGAAAAAAACTGGTTTGCCGTGAACCAGGTGGTTTTAAATTCTAAAATGGTAAATAAAAAAGTATTTCTCCGACAATGGCAAACTCATAGCAGCATTTAAGGAAAAAAGATGAAAATTAGATTAGGTAAATATAAAAATAAAAGGCATAAATACTTTCTTAAGAAATGTGCCACCATTAGCATGTTTATTTAACAACCTATAGCTCTAGAAAATGATTAAACATGATTAAAGTCCCACTCCAGTCATCTTTTGATCTATTTTCAAAGCATTCCCAGTGGTCTTTAAATAGTAATTATGCTCTTTTAGGCCAAAATTCATAAAATCTGTGTTGTTTTCTAGGACATAGTTTCTGCAGGGTGGCAGGAGTTCATTAGAAATTCACCTCTGAGTTGTGGGTTGGACTGTTGAAGTGCGCTCATTACCCATGAACCCTTTGTTTACACTCCCTCCAGCGAGCTCACAGCCCCTCACTACCCCAATCTAACATTACCGGTGGAACAAAACTGGCGAGCAGTCGAACAGTTTTGAGCTAGATTTCAGCTCAGACTGTCTGCTCCTGATTCACAACAATATGAATACAGAAATACTTAGAAATGCAATTTAAATCTCAATTGTCTTGATATATTTAATTCAACATGAGAAAAATGCAACAAGAACATATTAAAAACAACAAAAATACTATACTCATTGGAGTGGGTCTTTAAATGATGTATTTCTGTCATTGTGCTGCTTATTAAATGTCTTTCTGAAGTGAAACAGATACAACTTACGTCTCCTAACTGCTCCAGTCTCTGGTTGACTTCAGGAAGTATCCAGGTGTCCTCTCCTCTCTGCCTCTTCAGCTCCTTTCTCCTCTCCTCCTTCTCATATTGTTGCTTAGCCTTTAAAAAAACATTTATTATAATATCTACAGCATACCAGTATTTGTGGTTTTACAGAAATGTACACACACATTATGTTAAATTATGCTGAAGTGTCTAGAAATAAATGGTAACACTAAACAAAGATTTGAACAAAATCTTCTAGACTTCACTACAAGCTATTTTGGGATTACGTATAAGTATAAATGTGAGCTGGAAATTTAATTCCGATTATATATTATATTCAGTTTATAAAAACAGCACAGAAAGTAAAAAAATTTGGCTAAATATGTTTTGCTGTATCGGTTGAAGATAAATGTATAGATTGAGTTTTCCTCAGTTCTGGGCTTCACTCAGTTCCTGGCGCTTGCGCAGAACACGTTTATGTGCATTTAAAAGGGAACAGCTGTAAGTGCTGGGTAAATAGCTGTGTTCATGTTTGAATACAGCTATTAAGATGTTCTTGCTTTCTATCTGTGGACAGTGAATAACTACAATCTGGACAAGATGTAAACACGAAAAAGACGGGCTGCCGCCGTCTGTTGTGTTATTATCGGTCACTGACTATCAGTGTTTGTGTCATATTTCCCCGCAAGCGTTCAGGGAGCATGGAATGGTCCAAACAGAAATAATCTGAAAAATGTCCCGACAAGCTGTTGCTTAAAACTTCATCACGACAGCAGACCTTCTCAAAACGTCACCTAGTCCCGGGCGGTTGTTGACTTTTTCGTTGATGGTACCATCCTATACTACTAGCATGTCGGTTAGCAGGTCAATCAATGTAAACAAAGACAAACAGCGGCGCGGAAATACTTCACATCTGCGTTCAAAAAGAGTCCTAGTTCGTACCTTTTGTATCGCCTCTTGTCGCGCCTGTCGTTTCTTTTCTTTCGCTTCTTCGATGTTGCTGGAACTCTCAAAACTGACTCCGTACGCCGCCATAACTACGTCGTACACGGGTCTAGCCAACTGTCGTAAAACGTCGTTGTTTACGACAGTTGTTTTGTGGTTCTTGTAGTTCCATAAACCCTAAACCTAAATGCCTAATTTTCCAAAAAGCTAAATAAGATGATTATGATAAATATAAGGCCCACTATCATTATTTTGTTCTATAGTTTTCAAGCATTACATGTGCAAATTAGCGGCTTCAGTGTCCAAGGCAGACCTCTCGCATCATCTGTTGTCACCGTAGTTGTCAGTTCCTGGAGTCAAAACCAAACGTGGAGAAGCTGCATTCAGCTTCTATGCTCCACAGATCTGGAACAGACTTCAGGAAACCCTTAAATCAGCTGAAACACTCAGTTTTTCTAAATCCATGTTAAAGGTCCACCTGTTCTCAACAGCATTTGATTAGTTTATATTCAAAAGTTTACATCAGCACCGTTACTCTAAGCTTGTTTTAATTTCCGTTCTTTTTAACTTTCTTTAATTTTTTATTTTAATAATCACCCCATCAATATCTCCAGTAAATGTTTTATGTAAGGCACTTTGAACCATCTTTGTACATAAAATATGCGAGACAAACTTGCTTTGAATAAATAAAGTTTGATTGATTTGCCTTGATGTTGGAAATAAAACAAAAAATCTGTGCTGACTGCTCTCAATTTAAAGTCCCTAATAATTTCAAAGCACAAACTGAACTTAAAGGAGACCAACAATTACTTAAATGTGTTTCTTTTTCATTTATTGAATGATTTTAAATCAACAAGAACATCTTTTCATTTTGTCTCACTGGTTTTTGTTCTGCTAAGTTTTTATTTGCACAGACATATCTTTCTGCATTCATTCCTTCTGCAACACAACACACCAGTTGCCCTGGTCATGGTAACTGCTCTTCACTTTGACTCCAGACACCTGAGCACACAGATGCTCCAGCTCCCCCTGCTGGAAAACATGGTAATAGCGATGAAAAACTGGAACTGTGCCACTCTCTAGTTTCAAAGCAGAAGCTGAAGCCTGAGAGGATGCTGGAGTCAGCTTAGCATCTGCACGCTGTGAAGAGTTTGAGTCCGACCCCAGGCTTGAGTCGGTGCTGGAGCATAAGTCAGGGTTTTCCTCTTGCTGTGATTTCCCTCCTTTAAGATGCCAGGGAACCAAAAGATCCTGGGAAATAAAGGCTGTGCGGTTGGTGTGCACACTGAGGCGAGCATCAGGAACTCTACTAACACCTTGCATGTTGTCAGAAGGTTTATGGCTGTTTTCTAAGTGGCAGGAAGGATCAGATATTTGTTCTCCACTGGATTTCTGGCTCTTTTCTGACAGTAAGTTGGTGGAACTGAACTCTCCATGGTCTTCTTTGAAGATTTGCTTGAGGTATTTGGACTTCTGCTTGTTGTATTCTTGTTCAAATGCCCAAACATAGATAAGTGCCTGACCTCCAGGCTTCAAAAGTCTCACCAGCTCCTTCACTGCTGCCAGTCGCCGCTCCTGGTAAATACAAGAAAAACATTCAAACTCATTATTTCAACAAGACTTTCAATTAAAAAATCTAAATTTGACAACAAACAATATAAAAATGGAACTTTGTTGCACATCAAGGCTAGAAAAACTTGTAACTTTAACATTCATAGAAATATTCATTAGCTGGACCAACAAACCTCATTGTAATTTAAAAAACTATTAAGCTTTTGTCAAATTTACATATTTTCCACACTCAATAATAATCTCATAGCTATATGTAACATAAAATAATTAAAACTATAGCTTTATTCCCTATTTTTAACCATTTGTTATTATAATGTGAGGAAAAAATACTGCTGCATCTCAAGGATGGCGTTTTGTAGTTCATAGAATTTATTAGATTTTTTTTTCCATCTGAGATTTTAGTATTTTTTAAAGCCATTTTCCCACATAACTCATTGTCTGCAGATCTTTGTGGGTCTAACAAAAAAAAAAGAGGCAATGATTGTCATATGTCAATCCTCTTTGTATTAGCATGTGGAGAACATACCGCGGTGGAAAAATGATGAATGACCGCGATGGAAATGCAGGCGTCACACGACGCCGTTCGCAGGGGAACGCTGAGGGCGTCTGACACAAACGCTTGATAACCCCTCGCGGCGCAGATCTGAACAAGAGCAGTGCTGCGATCACAACCCACCTGAAGGCAAATAGACACAACAAAGACAAGCTTCAGCTGAAGACACAACAACTGTAAGAGGAACACACAAGCCGGAAATAAGAAGAACAATGACTTCAAATACCAAAAGAAGGATTTTTATAAGTCAGTTTAGTTATCTTAGTTACTTTAAGTGATTTTTCTTTCATTACTGGAGTGATACCAATCATTCTGTCCATGTCTGTAAACACAAATGGACCCGAACAAACAATCATGTTTTGAATTGAATCTTATTCTAAATGGCAGCTGAAGACACTGAGGTGGTTTGTAGAAGACTAAAAGGGAAAGGATTAAACAGAGAAAAGCAGGGGAGGAGGAAATAGAAAAAAAGAGGAATTATCCTCGGAAATTGGTGTGTGACCTGTATAATCACAATGTTCTCAGTGTTGATTTATAACAGCTACGCCTGGAGTCGGCATAAGCTGCTTAAATGCACGTCCCAGATCCCAAATATGAATATCCCCCATGTGCACACGTAAACAGAAAATGAGGAAATTACCATGGAAACCAAGCTAATGAAAGCCATGTAATCAAAGCAGGGATCTCCAAAAACATCTGTGACAGCTGTTGCTGAATCGATGTATTTGTCATTCAGGACAACTACACAACTTTTACAAAATACAACAAAACTGTTCAACTGCATTGTTTCTTCTAAGAAAACCTTTCACCACCTAACTAAAAGTCCCACTCCAATCATCTTTGGATCTTTTGTAAAATCCTTCCCAGTGGTCTATTAATTATGATTGTGCTGTTTTTAGCCCAAAATAAAAAAAAACTGTCTTTTTTCTAGGCCTAGGGAATCATTTCTGCAGAGCTGCAGTATTTAATCAAACCCACTCCAGTGACAATTGTGTTTTTGGTGTTTTTAACATGTTCTTGTAGCATTTATCTGATGATGGAGGACAAATATAAAGAAAATTAAACTTCAAAATAACATCTCTGAGTATTTCTTTGTTCAAATCATTCTGAATCAGAATCGTATTTGTGAGGTAGAAAATAGGCTAACGAGTGACCTAATAAGGTTAGGAGTTTCCTGCTCTGCTCCATTCTGATGCATCCACTTGTAGACAAGTAGATACATTAACGTCATCATTTTCCTCGCCTGAGCTGCCCTTTGGCACAAAACTGTACAGCTGGATAGCTCCAACAATGCTCGCCATTTTTCTGCATGGCTCCTGTTAGGTTGGCGTTGTAAGCTAGCGGGAGAAAGTGTAAACCAGGCCTTGATGGGATATCAGCGCCAGCTAACAGTCCCGCCAACAGCTCAGAGGCGAATTCCTGATGAACTGCTGCTGTTCTGCAGAAACTATGTCCTACAAAACGACACAGGTATTTTGATTAAAAACATCATAATCATAATTAATAGACCTCTGGGGATGCTTAGAAAATAGATCAGAAGATGATCGGAGTGGGGGGTTTAGAAATTCACCTCTGAGAGAGGACTCCAGTTTCCTGTCAGGTGTCTTACACTGAAACTTGAATATGTGCAGAAACGTTCAGTTCGGTATGTATGAGCAACATTTTGCCCAGAAGAGGAAGTCAAAGTGCAGAGAAGAAGCACTGTTCTGTTTGCTGCAGCAATGGAGGAGCGTCTGTGGGTGGAGGGAGTGCTATGATGTGGGACACCATCATACTGGAAAATGAGAAGCAGATGAGTAACATCGGCTACGAATGGCTGCATTCCTGCTGCAGCCCAGGCTCCTTCTAAAAGGGATGTGCAGTATCATAAAGGATGGGGTAGTTCTGGACCTCTGTGATCAGCCTCTCGTCGTCCATGGTGTTAAACGACCACTGTGATGCCCTACCACACCCCCATGGCCCCATGTCAGCGGAAATGACGTAATGCTTACACCACGGTGGAAACAGCGGAAAACCGGGTTTTAATTTGAAAAATGCGCCGGATGCACTGTAGACTCGCTCGCATGATTTCCAGTTTAGGTTGTTTCATTTGCCTCAACTTCACAAAAAAATGATCCAGCTCGCTTGGAGAGCCCGGACCGGACTGGAGGCCGTGCGAGTGCCTCTCGCACTTTTCCAAGTTACCTAAAGACTCCGGCGGCCGCACCAGAGCTGGACTGGATGCAGTGTGAGCCCAGGGTACGGCTTCTTGAAGGAAATCCTGAAGTAGAACCTTCAGGTAAAATTTGACTGTGAGGAACCTTTAGGACTTACATCTACACATTAAGACTTTTAAAGCTAAAGTTAGAATCCCATCAGTTGTTGCATACCTGGGTGTGCCACATTTGTTCTCTGCACATGACCCCTCCCCTGGGGGAGCAGTGAGCTGCAGGCTCAAACACAATCCAACCCCTTAGTTCTGAGTGTCAAACAGGGAGGCATTGGGTCAGATTTTCATAAATCTTGGTATGATTCAACTATTGATTTGAATTCACAACTTCTAGTCTCAGGGTGGACACTCTACCACAAGGCCACTGGGTCTTTCGGAGAGAGATGAAAATTTCAAATTTGAAGCATCAAATACTTTTGCTAAATGTTTTTCTACTCACAGTGACTAAATCGGCGTTCACGCCCAGGTACTTCCCGTTTCCACAGCCCACATCAGCCAGAACGCTGCCAGACGGCAGCGAGGACAGAAAGTGGCACACGCGGGGCCAGGGGGTGTGGCGAGTGTCACTGAAGTGGGAGGCGATGGTGCTGTAAACACGGTGTACATACTCCTCCTCCAAACGGGCTGCATCTGCGGGGCAAGAGGGGAGGGAGGGGCCAGGCGATGGCGAGGGTGCGCCTTGACTGTCGCAGGCAGACGGGAAGGCTGGAGAACAGAGAACAAAATCCCATTAGAACCCTGAAACTAACCACTAAACTGAAAACATAAAGCCTTTTCATACAACAATACTTTTGAAGTTGACAAAAAGTAGTGTGAAAGCTCTGCAATCAAACCGAACCCCAAACCAACCCACGAGGAAACGCTTTTCTGCTAAACTCACAACGGAAGATCTTTTACATTTTTACTTTTGAAACTTTAAAACCTTCAAAGATGAAACAAAAATCCAAAAAAATGAGATCTTCATCAAGATATTAAAGCAGCAAAGCCCTGCAGGTGCTGTGGATCAGACAGAACACCTGAGGGCAAATCAAACCACGAATTATCAACTTGCTGCCCTTAAAAATGGAGTCGGAGTGTTGTAAAAGTGTTGTAAAAGGTGTTAAAGGCGGGTTTCTGCGTTTGCAACACTCACCACAGCGACAGGGTTCATGTCTGATCTTCCGGAAAGTGAAGGAAGTGCGAGTTCCTCTCCTGCTTAGAGTCAGGTTGCTTTGGATGCCAGGTTCCGTGGGAGCATCGGCCCGTGGCGCCTCTGCTGGGACCATGTCAACCTTCCGGGGCGTGATCCTAACACAGAATACCACGCCTTTGTGGTTATGAGACCCCCACGAACCTACAGCTTCACTTCTGCACACGAAGAAACCTGCAGGAACCTCGTGAAGTTCAGAGGACACCGTCCTGCTCACCCGTGGCTCCAGAGGTATCTGCTCTCCCCCTTCATCACCAGGAGGCTCCGTTCCGGCAACACCACAGCAGCAACACGGCCATCGGGGTGCCGGAATTCCATCACGGTCTGTGGGGAGGGGCAAACAAAGCCGGGCACTAAGAATAAGAATCCAGAAGTTCCTCATTTCAAAAAGAGGCCAACAGTAAAGCAGAAGCTTTCCAGCTGGTCTGGACAATCCAGAGAAGCACGGAGATGTGAGGACAGACGTCCAACTACTGCTCGAACGATTCAGACACATGACTGCAGCCTTTGTTATGCAGAGTTTAGGCAACCAACGAGGATTATGGAACCAATGAGGCAGATTAGACAAACATGGAGTTCTCTGCATGCCACAAACGTCTAAGAAGGCTGAAAGGGCAGGAACCAAGGACGAGGTGTGAAGAACAGAAGCAGGTCAGCATCAACGCACCAAAAATGCTCAGAGACAACATCCCAACTTCACTGAGAAGAGGAACAAGTAAAACCTCAATAAACTAAAGCAGAGCTGTGACGGTGAAGAGGTGGAACACAAATATAAAACATGGAGGAGACGTCATCTTCCCAATGTTGAACTTCCAGGTGCAGCAACCAAATCCTGGTCACTGTAGCGTTTCCAGAAATTGAACCCTCCCTCCAGTCTGCAGCAAGCCAGACGAGATACACAACCTTGACTGCTTTGCTTCACCACCCAGAAACGGAACCAGACTCACAACACCACCCAAAAAAAAAAAAAAGGTTTAATAATGGCGTGAGAGGGGAAATGCAGCCCTGCCTCCTTACTTTTGCGCCCAGACTCAGAGACAGGATGGTGTCTTCAAAGGCAGAATGAGTGTCCACATGGGGGGGGATGCCTGGAAAAAAAAGGAGTTTCATGTCAGATGAAACAACTCAGTCTGAGAACAGAAGCCATAGCTGCTGTTTGTTCCTGCCGAGCATAGTAAAACGGTCATAAATAGTTCAACACAGAGTAGCAAATGTGGAAAACAACGCTTTAATTCACCAAGAGTCTGTAAGATTTTCACATTAATTAATACCATTTTGAAAGAAAAAAAACATTTATAGAAAAACCAGAGATTCCAAAAGGTTATTTAACATCTGAACATTACCATTTTTTTTTAGAAAATGTGTGTAACATCATCAAACTGCTGTCACTCACCCTGTCCAGACTCATACTGATTCACAGTCAGCTGATCAGGAAGGATGTTAGTGTGTCCCTGCTCCACACAACGCTGCAGAATGGGTACACACTCATCTGGAAGGCCTGGAGACACACACACATGAACACAAACACACACCATAAAAACGGTGAAAATCCAAAGAACCCTCTGGCTTTAATCTGTGAAATTTCTCTGAAATAAACAGTGTTTTTGTCAAATAAATAGCAGTTGTACCGGCAGCTAACGGTTTGTCTTTGTCCACGTTGTTGATGTCATAGCGAAATTCAAAGCCGTAATGTTTCACTCGTCTGTGTTTCAAGGACTTTTGAGCTGAAAAACATTTGTAACTTTATCAATAAAGAGAAACGAAAGTGCAAACAGATTTTATCTTTTAATAAAAAAAAATAAACAACTATAAGAGGTCAACCAATTACATTCTAGTACAATACTTGAAGCTCAAAAGCACACGTAAAAAGTGAATCATTTCACAGGAAAAACAGGAGATCAGGAACATTTTCACAGTCAAAACGGACATATGCTACCTGTGACGTCCCCTTGAGTGGGTGACCAGTCAATCACATTGAGCAGCTGTGCTTCTTCCTCTGGAGACACAAAATGTTCCACCAAGGCCAAACCTTCTGGCAGAGGGACAGATGCTGCCTCTTTATACTTTACTGTGGATGGACATGGAGAGTAGAACAAATATTTATGATGAAGAGGAATTTTTAAGGTGGTTTTAAGAGGCTGTTTAAGGGACAAGCACCTGAGTCGACGTAACTGAGGTACAGTGTGATGCTGCTCTCGCCACACTGCAACTTCCACCCATTAAGGTTGGCGTGAGCTTTCCGAGCGCCATCTTCAGATCTGGAAACAGGATGAGAGTCTGAGGTCAACACCAACATCTGTGCCCACAGTTCCATGCTCCAAACGAGCAGACAAACGAGGATGCAGCTGGAGTTTAACAGCAGTTTGGTGCTCCTCCAACTGCATCTGCAGCATTAGAAAACTATGAACAGGTAGATTTCAGAAATAGACTTTTGCTTTTTTAAGTGGAAAAAGGTTAAAAACACTGAATCAGACTGCTTAGTTTTTCTGGAGTACCTGCACAAAAACTTTTTCTAAAGTATTTGGTGATATAAAATAATTTTATTAAAGAATCCCACTCATTGTTTAAAATAAAACACAAATTCCACCTTTATTTTAATTTACTAGCAACATGCAAACGCAATGATAACTTCAACCATGCAGACACATATACAATCTCACAGTCAGTTCAAATGAGTTATAACATTGTGTGACGATTACGGTTAATAACCCAGTTCACAGACCCATTACTACAAAATAAGAGCATGATTTGTGAGGTTGTCTAAGGCTTAAGAATGTCTCTCTCTTCTTGTAAGTCAATCAAACATCTCAAGCTTGTTGTACATATTTTCTTTTTTTTTCTTTTGTTGTCATTTTCCAAATTAAAAGGTGTTTATGTAACTCGGTTGTGTGTGCCTCTGAAACACCTGCTTGACTTTCTTGCCTAGAATTTCTTCTGGAGCTGCTTTTGCATGGCCTCGCGTTTTCATTTGGCTTATGGTTCTTTTCCTTTATTGACAAATCCAGTCACAGAACATGTAGTCGTTCAAAATCCCAAACTATATGGCAACTATTATTACCTCCCAAAAAACAAATGAATCCAAATGCAGTGGAAAAAAGACCCAAAGTAATACATTTTAAGTTATAAAAACCAACGAAATGGAAAGAAAATGTGACAAGAAAAAAAGTGCAATAGTTTACATAAACAGATAAACAATCTACGAGTTTTATAGCATTCTTACTTTCCCCTTTTTGAAGAAATTTACACAGTAAATTAGTCATTCTTGTGAATGACTGAGAATCAGTTAATAAAAATAATATTATAATAAAAGATGTATAATATTCAGTTCCGTAAGAATTGAATGCTTGTATCTAAAACGAAATTAAATGTCTTAATACATAAATGAAGGAAAATTGATTTTGTTGAAAGCCAAATAAAAAAAAAACACTGTCAAAAAATATGATCAAAAATACGATTATGAAATCTTTTTTTCTGTTTCAATATCATAAATTATCTTGAATATTAAATTTATTTTTAAATTATTTGCATAAATACTGTATATATTATTTATTACAACTGTTTTTGTTTTAAAATGAACCCCTTTGACTTTAGAAACATGAAAAAATACTTGATCTTATGATGTATGTGTGACTTTTAAAGAAACCTAAAGACAGAAGGTTTCTTCTGACTGGCAGGAAGGGGGGCATGTTTCCTCTGAGAGGGATGTTGAGTGTACCTGAAGGTGACAAAGGCGTAGGGTTTGTGTGGAGGCATCAACAACTTCTCCACCTCTCCCATCTCCTGCAGCGCTGCAGTCAGCTCCTCTCGACTGACGCCATTCCCCAGACCGCCGTTTGCGATCACCAAACTCTGCACAATTTATAGCAACGTTTAAAAAATATATACAGACACTAAAAAACGATTTTGTTAGACTAGGTGGATCATCATGTCACCAGAAACGTTTTTTTTTTAATATCCGCTTTAATTGACGAAATCTTTTGCTTACCTTGGTTGGCTGCGGTGTTGTACAGACGCCTTCATGCTTTAAAAGAGTGTGACTGGCTTTAAGCTGTTTTCGTAACACTTTTTTTTCTTCTTTACTTTTTCTGCTCTCTGTTGACAGATCGGACTTCATGGTCCCGTTCACTAAAAGTGTCCGTGCGACGCACGCATTGGAAGAATAAGGTTCCGGATGATGACGTATTACATATAAAAAGGCCTGAAGACGTCTGTGATTTACAAAAAAAAAAAAAGTCTGTGATTTACATTGTTGTGTTAAAAAAGAATTTTTTAAAAGAATTTTTGTGCCAGTTACTTTCAAGAAATATAAACTTACATGTTACTTACTTTTATCCAAAAAATATTACTTTATGTTACGCATTAAACAAACTCACAAACGTAGGAGTTAACATATTTTCTAGTTGTTGAAAACACTGATCATACTTCATATTTTCCCTTAGCAAAAAGTAGTCTATTTAAGCGTGAAGTAGTATACTTTAATTTAAATTTTTATGTAATTTAGTGTAAACTTAAAAATGTTCCAATTTAGTCTGAAGAAGTATTCAGTTGGTATACTTCCTACACTACTCCTACATGGTCTATAGTAAACTATCTAAACAATGATACTTAATAAAAGAAGTACTACTTCACTTAAATTCTGTTAACCTAAATTGTGACTTGAAATGTCTGGCTTTTATAAGTCTAATTACTTAGATGAGCAGTTTTGCAGTCTTTTTGAACCAGACCAGGCTGCATGTTGGTGTTTTCCTTCTAGGGACTCAAACAGCTCAACGTCGAACAGAGACTGTCGGTTGTTGGAGCCCTTCATGTCTTAATTTTAATTTGACATTTTTGAAAAGTTTTAGTTTGAAAAACACACAGGGGAGTATCATCGTGGCCAAAGCTGCTTTTTTTATATGTAGGCAGTCAAAAAAATGTAATATTTTTTTCATAAAGAAAAAAATAATAAAAAAAAATTATTTACTATTTATTTACATGTGACATGACGTTTATATGGTTATATATATGCATTATATATTTTATGTATTTTAGATTTTTTACAATGTATAAAACCCACGATTAGAAATAAAAATAAATTGTAAATGTAACATTTACAATTTATTTTTATTTCTACTCATGGCTTTTATGCATTCTTTTTAACATCTCAGGAGCATCATAATTTCATCTTGCATACAATGATAATACAGGAAATACTTATTCTAAGTTTTTTTTGATCCTCCATAAATGATTGGGCATTAGTTAGAAAGTTGTTAGTACTTCTAGCTTTTTTGTGAAGATTTAGAAAGATACAAGTGCACAGTTATTTTTTGTGTGTTTTAACCAATTCAGCTATAAAACTAAACTTGATTCTCTGATTTTGTAAAAACCTTAACGAAAACACAAATAAGTTAACACTTGGTTTTCTCTTCAGCTAACAAAGATCACTTAAATCAGATCCTTTTTAAAAAGGACATCCAACTCTCTTTTTGATTGTCTGCATTTTGTTGAAGATATAAAGTGGTGAGAATTTTGCATTATTTTTCTTATTTTCTGCCCTGAATTCTGATTATCTTGATGAGTTGTGTCCTGTCAATAATGAACTCGTCTCTGCTGTCTGGTCAAGTCCCTAAGCACTTTAAGGAAGCTGTTGTACTTCCTCTCCTTAAAAAACCTGGGCTTGACCCCTCCCTCTTGAGCAGTTTTAGACCTATTTCTAACCTTCCTTTCATGTCTAAAACTTTAGAAAAGGTTGTTGCCAAACAACTTACAGCTGCTCTTGACAGTCATGGGACAGTCGATCAATTTCAGTAAGGTTTTCGCAGAGCTCACTCCACTAGAACAGCCCTTCTCAGAGTCACTAATGACATCCTGATGCAGACTGATGCAGGAAAATGCTCTGTGTTACTGTTATTGGACCTGACCGCAGCCTTTGACACTGTTGACCATTACATCCTCTTGGACAGGCTGAAAAACTGGGTTGGGGTCTCCGGATCAGCCTTAAACTGGTTCTCCTCATATTTGACTGGCAGATCTTTCTCTGTTGTTTTCTCCAAGTTTAAGTCCTCCTCTGCTCCCCTCACTTCTGGTGTGCCCCAAGGCTCAGTTTTGGGACCTTTATTGTTTATTTTATATCTGCTGCCTTTACAGCATATTTTAAGTTCTTTTAATGACATTTCTTATCACTTTTATGCTGACGATATTCAGCTTTATGTGTCTTTTAAACCCCAGGATGTTTTTAAAATACAGACTTTACAAAAGTGTCTGGATTCAGTTAAAAACTGGATGAATGACAACTATTTCCAACTCAATGAAGCCAAAACTGAGGTCCTAGTTTGTGCTCCTGACAGTTGTCTCCGCCAGATAATCCATGAGCTCGGTCCACTTGCTTCTTTTATCAAGCCCTCTGTCAGGAACCTAGGTGTAACTTTAGACACGGTTTTATCCCTGGACTCTCATGTTGGGTCACTTGTTCGCTCTTGCTTTTATCATCTTCAAAACATTGCATAACTGAGTCCAATTGTGTCCCGTTCTGAGATGGAGATGCTCATTCACAGTTTTATATCCTCCCGTCTCGATTATTGCAACTCCATCTTCACATGTTTAAGTAAAAAATCTCTAGAACGGCTCCAGGTTGTCCAGAACGCTGCTGCTAGGCTTTTAACCAAGTCATCCAAGTTTTCACACATCACCCCGTTGTTAATGCAGCTGCACTGGCTCCTCATCCACTACAGAGTGCATTTTAAAATCCTGGTCTTAACATACAGAGCTCTTAATGACCAAGCACCAGTCTACATAAAAGACCTGGTGCAGCCATACACTCCCAGCAGGTCACTGAGGTCATGTGACCAGGGTCTGCTGGCTGTTAAGAGAACCCGGTTAAAAACTAAAGGAGACAGAGCCTTTGCCGCAGTGGCCCCATCCCTCTGGAACTCTCTTCCTCTCAGCTTCAGATCTGTGGACTCAGTGTTTTCTTTTAAAAAGCAGCCAAAACATATTTTTAAAATAGCTTTTTCTTAATTTCTTTTTAACATGTGTTTTTACTGTTGTTTTATTGTGTTGTACTGTGAAGCACTTTGTGATTTTTATCTGGAAAGGTGCTATACAAATAAAGTTTATTATTATTATTATTATTATTATTAGTTGGATGAAGCAGTAGGAAAAAAGACGCCCTGTGCCTCTTTTTACATAGCTGTGCAAATGCAGTGGTTAGCGCTCTTGCCTCACTGCAAGAAGGCCCCAGTTCAAGGCCCAGCTGGGGGTCCTGAAACAGACGACCAATGGTATTTTTGGGTGGAGTTTGCATTTTTCTCCCCGTGCATGCGTAGGTTTTCTCTGCTTCCTCCCGTCGCCCAAAAACATGCTTCATAGGTTAATTGGTTACTGCAAATTGTCCCTAGGTGTGCATAGATGTGTGATTTTGGCTCTGTGACAAACTGGCGACCTGTCCAGAATCCGCCCTGCCTTCACCCACATTGGGCGGCTGTGGCTCAGGCGGTCGAGTAGGTCGTCCAGTGATCGAACGGTCGGCAGTTCAATCCCTGCTCCCCAGTCAACTGCTGTTGTGTCCTTGGGCAAGACACCTAACCCTCGCTGCCTCCAGTGTAGCTCCACTGGTGTGTGAATGTGTATGAATTCCTTTGGCTGTCCACCCCAGGGAAGCTGTGGCTACATCAGTAGCTTACATCACCAAGAATGAACGAGGAGTGAATGAACAATGCAGATACATTATAAGCGCTTTGAACGTCTGGAAAAGCGCAGATAAATCCAATCCATTATTATTTACAAGTGGCAGGGATAGGCTCAGGCAGCCCGTGCCCCCCTAAAAGGACAAATCAGATTTAGAAGATGAATGGAATGATGGGTGTGGCTGTGCTTATCTCTGCTGCTCCTCTTCATGGACTAAGCATAATATAGATACATATAGAATCTTGATGAAGAATGAATAATAAATCAGAAACATGTTGGAACATGATGTTTAAAATGCAGATGAGATGCAGACAATAAACAGTATTTTCTCCTCTTTTGTCACATTAACAAAACTCAAAAAATGTTCAATCTTTAATTTGAAGTCTGATTTGCTGCAGTTTAAAATAAGGGTATTTCTTGTCCTTCTTAAAAATTCTTACATGTTTCAGTTTCTTTGAAGTTTGCATGAAGAATGGGCTTTAAGTGCCAAAAAAAGGGCTTTTCCTGAATGACAAGACGTAAATTCACACATTAGTGTTGGTTATTTTTAAAAGGAAATTAAAGACAAAGAGAAGTAAAATTACTAACAGAAAGATTATTTAAGTCTTTTGAGAACAAACACACTTCTGACTGCTTTAAATATGACTGACGATCAATCCTTTTTTTAAATTTTGTTTTCTTCTCTTCGGTGTCATTTATGTTAAGGTTTTCATCGTTCCCAGTGGTCCGTTAATTATGGTTGTGCCGTTTTTAGTAAAAATCAAAAACCCTGTGTCATTTACTAGAACGTTGTTCCAGCAGAGAGCTTGTGGCCAGCCCAGTGTATTTTCTACAACACAATAAAGCTCATTTTCAAATGTCATTTCTTTCATCTGTTCCTTTTTCACAACAATTTGAATGAAGAAATCCTAATCATCATGAGAAAAATGCTTCAAGAATATGTTAAAAATCACCAGAAATACACTTTTTTTATTGTAGTGGATCTTTGAATAACTTGTATCAACCCTGGATTTATCTGGAGCGACCACCAGTGTGTGAATGTGTGAGTGAATGTGTGTGTGAATGTGTGTGTGAATGTGTGTGTGACTGGGTGAATGGGTCTGTGACTGTAAAGCGCTTTGTCCTTGTAGGAAGAAAGGCGGTATATAAGTATACGCCATTTACCATCTAAAGGAATTAACCACCCCATTAAGTGTTATAAAACAATTGCAAAACTTGAAAAATTTACAGTTTATGATAACTTTGTTTTCGTTATGAAACTTTTATAAAACCTAGTGAAAAATGTCTGTTTAAATATGTGGACATTCTCTTGAACCCAACTCAACACACTCTCATTCAGACTCTGCTTTGGCTTTCATTCTTAGTGGAAAGCTGGACTTGAACCCTAACCTTACCAGTTACAAGTTTCATCCATAATCCTGAGCTTTAATCAACCTTTAGTGCTTCACTGGAATGTGGTTTTGACCAAAAACAGGACAGCTGCTTCCAACAAGGTCAAGGATTGTAAACAGGAACAAAACAAACACCAACAGAGCAGCACAAACCCACACAAAGCATCCCAGAATGAGTGGAATGGTGTCCCTGAGGCCTTGTTGACACCCTCTGTCTGTCCACCAATTTAGGGATCAATCCTGCCAAAACCTGTCTATCTTAAACACTCTCAGCTGTCAGAGCGGTTAATTCCGCTCCCACATGCCTGCACGGCCTGACTTGTATTATTCAATTGCCTTCCACCGGATCTCCATGGCAGTAGGTATCCCTGGAAGTTAACCACCAATCTCAGGTTGGCAGAGCAACAGTGGAATGACCCTGCAGACGTTTTGATCGACTAAATCCTCTGGGAATAACCCTGGAATCCTTTCATGGCAAGGTTCACGGCAGCTGCTTTGGTGCTTTGTCCTCCTGTGGCCCTTGTGTGTGTTGTGTTTGTGTGTGTGTGCAGGAGAAGGTGGGGGTTAACACTTGTGCAGAGACAACATGGTTCTTCGCAGCTGTCAAGTGTGAGATGAGCTGAGAACTTTGTTGGGAGGACCTGTCAAAGCTATTTTCTTAGAGCCTGCTTAACAACAAAGTAAAAGGTAACAAACTATACTGTAGAACAAAGAATGGAAAAAAAGTCCCACTCAACATTTTATAGGAGAATCCTGCTGTCAATTTGTTTATTTTTTTTCACTCTAACTACACATTCACAGGGATGTCCAGTTTAGTTTAGTCTGTTTAGTTTGTTCAATTTAGTATTTTCCTATTGAATTCTATCTATTCATGATCCTTTGATTTTATGTTCTACTTTTTCAATTGCTGATACGAAGCCCATCGAGACGACTGTTGTTGTGAATTCGGGCTATACAAATAAAATTGAATTGAATTGAATTGAATTTGTCACTATATAGCTTTATTTCCAAGCTTGATCCATCTGTCCGCTACAAATGTATCCCCGGAAATCTCCCTATATCAGAGAAGTGACAGAAAATTCAAATGTTTTGGATTAAGATGTTTTTAAAACTCTGATGAAATCCACAAAAAATGATTAGCAATACTGTTTTTTACGACATTATGATATGTTGGCTGGTTTGGTATAAGGTTATGCTCACAACAATGTTATTTTAAGATGCAAAAATACAGCAAAAAAGGACCTTATTTACCCACTGTGTAAAATTTGATCCTGACATTTTTAACAAGGTGTAACTTTATTATAAAGAATTAATAATAAACAAATTTTCATTCTTTACAGTATTCATTTAAAAACACAAACAACAATAGATGAGTTATTCTCACCATACCGTTTTGAAAATTAGCTAAACGTTTCCCGCTAAAAGTGTTTTTGAGATTTCGTGAAAGCAGCTGTTTTGAAATAGGCAGGAAAAGCCCTTCTACTGCCCCTAGTGGAGTAATAATGCACTGCAGGGCAGAAAACATGGACCAAGTTATGGGCTATACAGCAGGTTTAGAAGGACTGGAGGCCAGAAATCCTGAGTTGGAGCAGACTGATGCGGTGTGGTCGGCAGCATTTACATTGGACGGTGCAGGAAAACGCAACAAATACAAAAAACACATCATTTTCATGTTAAAAAAGTTTCCTTTTTTTTTTAACTAACCGTCGTGACACAGGTTAGTTTTAACCAACTGATGATGTGTTGTTGCAATGTTAATTCTGCTCAGTAGAAATAAGTTTCCTTTTTTTATTTTACTTATAATTTTACAGTAGGTTTATAGAATGAAAGTATTTTGATCAACCTTTTGTGGATATTGAGCTCTGGAAGTATTTCCTGAAGTAAAAACCTAATAAACCTAATAAATTTGAACATTTCAAACTTTGTTCTGATGATGAAAACTTGGATGATTTGTAAAAATTACAGTTACTTATTTTTTTTTCAAATGACAAAAAGTTCAAGCGGAATGTATTATGGTCTATATTCGCCGATCTAGTGAGCATCGATGCACACTGGGTTTTCTCAGACTTCTGGGAAATTTCCAGGGCACTTGATTTTGGAACTGTAGATTCAGACACAAGGGTTGTGTCCGAAGTTCCCACCCTAATCAGGAGTCAGGAATCAGGAATCTTTACTGTCATTTTATCACAGTGATAAAACAAAATTAGCTTCTCTGGTCCCGGGCCAGCCGTTTACAGTGAGAAGACACGAATAAGTGACTATCAATATGATATGGTATGGTTCCCATTGAGTATTGCACAGTGGAGAATATATTATAGTATTGCACAGTCCTATGATTTTGCACTTGAGATTTAGCAAATTGTCCATGGGGGTGAGGGGGTTACAGTGATCAACTCGAGTTAAGCAGTCTGACTGCTTCAGGAAAGAAACTGTTCCTCAGTCTGGTGGTCCTACTCTTTTTGCTCCTTAGCCTCCTGCCTGAAGATCGTTGGAGATGCACACGCCCAGATAGCTGAAGCTGGAAACCACTTCCACCACGGCCCCTCTGATCTGAATGGGGGGAGGGGGGGCACTGTCCTTCCTGAAGTCCACGATCATCTCCTTGGTCTTCTTCACATTGATGCAGACGTTGTTGTCTCTGCACCAGCCCTCCAGATGTTCCACCTCCTGCCTGTAGTCAGACTCATCATTGTTGGTAATGCGTCCAACCACAACTGTGTCATCCCCAAACTTTACAATCAGACTGCTGAAGTGACTCGCTGTGCAGTCATGTGTGAGCAGGGTGAACAGGAGGGGGCTTAGCACACAGCCCTGGGGGGGAGCCCGTGCTGAGGGTGATCGGGGAGGAGAAGATGTTGCGGATCTTCACAGACTGTGGTCTGTCCGTCAGGAAGTCCAAGACCCTGTTGCAGAGAGTGGGGCTCAGTCCGAATGAGTGTAGTTTTTGGATGAGGGTCTGTGGGATGATGGTGTTGAAGGCTGATGTGAAGTCCACGAACAGCAGCCGAACGTATGAGTTCTTGTTCTCTAGGTGGGTGAGGGTTGTGTGGACCACAGAGGAGATGGCATCCTCTGTGGTTCAGTTTGACCTGTTAGCATATTGGTGCAGGTCCTTGGTGACATCTGTTAATTCTATGACCAGTTTTTCAAAGCATTTCAGGACTATATGTGTCAGGCCATCGGCTGATAGTCATTCAGGCCCGTTACTGAGGATGTTTTGGGGATTGGAAATATGATAATAGTTTTCAGGCAGGTGGGGACCACTACCTGCTTCAGGGAGGTGTTGAAAATGTCTGTCAGCACCTCTGTGAGCTGGTGTGCACAGTCCTTCAGCACCCGTCCAGGGATGTTTTCGGGTCCAGCAGCTTTGTGAGGGTTGATCCTCTGGAGGGTCCTCCTCACCTCAGCGGGCGTCATGCTGAAAGGCTCTTCGCCAGGTGAGATGGTGGGTCTGGTGCTGGGGGGGGGGGCAGTGTTGGAGTCCTTAAAGCGGCAGTAGAAAAGGTTGAGTGCGTCTGGTAGAGAGGGGTCCTGGGGGCATGGTGCATCTCTGGTGTTGTAGTCTGTGATGCATTTAATGCCCTTCCACATAATCCGGAGGTTATTGGACGTAAAGTGTCCCTGAATCCTCTGAGCACATGTGGCCTTGACCCTCTTTACCCCAGCGTGCAGCGCTAATGTTAAGGTCAACGTTAATCCGTAACTACTGAAAAAAACTATATAGTATATACTATATAGTCTATATAGCAAATATAATATAAAGCAATTCGGACACCATGCTCACTATTTTTTTTCTAAACTACGGTTATATAATTGATTTCATGAAGTTAAAATCAAATTAAAATGCGACGATTATTTATGAGTCCACTGTCTTCTGAAGATTAAAACGTTGATGGTTTATAAAACAAATACATTTCAAGACATTTTTTTGGTAAGAAATGTTTCGACGCAATGCATTTTGGTCTATAGTCGCCGATCTAGTGATCATCGATGCACACTGGTTTTTCGCAGAGACTCCTGGGTGAAATTTCCTGGGCACTGAATTTTGGAAGTGTAGATTTGAACAGCACTACAAAATGGTAAACGCACTTTATAGTGCATTATATAGGGGTTAGGATGGGAATTCGGACATTCCCCATGACATAATGGCAAACTCACTAAAGTGGACTCAGTAGTGAAGGAATTCAGACACAACCAATTTGTCCACATTTACTTTACTTTCGGTCTCACTTCCATAAATATAATTATATATGCCTAAAGAAATACTTATACATAGATCAAACTTTGTATGACTATGACTTGATTAGAAAATCAAAGTACTCTTCTTGAGCTTTAAACAAATCCAATGGAAAAATACGTTTGCCCCTCTTTTTAAGACATCAAAGCACATTTTAAGTTCTTGCCCTGCTGTTCGCGTCTGCATAGATCCTCACTGTGTTGTGGTCAGAGTTTCCGACATCCATCAGATGATACAAATGAGAAAGTATTGTGGAGCAACTGTAACCTAAGTACACCCATCATGTTGTAAAAATAACTCCACTTTGTTTTGTGTGAGGAGGGAGGCTCAGCCTAGTTTTGTATGAAGAGAAACTCCACAAGATGAGATGGTGGAAAATTACTCTGTTGGCCCGTGACACGAGCAGTATGAGAGCAAAGGGCGGTCCGCTGAGGACGGCTACTTTAGGAGCAGCACCAAACACTGGATGCTTCAGAGGGCAGCAGCTATGAACAGATGCTTGAGCGGATGACCACGACTGTGGAGAAGATCAGTAGAAGACGACGCACTACTGCACCCGTGTTCAGCAGGAGCATTTCCTCCAATTAAAAGTGAGACTGAAGAAGAAAAAACTGAGGTATTGGTTTACAAATTATCCTTATTCAACAGCATAGTTGTGTCTTCAAGTTTTTTGTAGTGAAAATGTGAGTTTTAACTGTAGGTTGGCTTAAATTTTCGTTTTGTGGGTTTTATGTGAGAATTTTAATGTCTTTTGTTAAAAAACAGCCAAAAAATACAGAAGGCAATAATAGTCCTTTCACCCTTGTTTTGACCCATAAAATAAAGATAAACAGACAGTAATTATCACTGACACACTCAACTTTACTTGATCTTCCTGCTGTTCTTTTGATAATTAGTACTTTCTCTTTCCTCTTTAAGGAAAAGTATCTTGAGGGAGTTAAATTCCTTCCATCACAGCTTCATCCAAGTCGTTGCACCAGTCCTCAATTCAGAAGTGGACTGTTCGTCCATACACCATGGACCGCTCCACTCAGGAACTCTTCCTCAACTTCATGATCGTCTTAATCACTGTACTGCTGATGTGGCTGCTGGTGAAAATGTACCAGGACTGAAGCACTAAGCACCAAGAGACGGGCAGGGTGCAAAACGATGAGAAGAGGCTGCAAAGGGGGCACTTTAGTCCCGGGATGGTATTTACGTATTTTCTTTTAGGGTCACTGGTCTGATCCTGGGCCCCATCGTTCATATGAGCTCAAATATCAGTCATGGCTCTCTCTGACAACATCCACATTTGTACTCTTCAATAATACAGCTGCATGTTTCAGGCAGGTGCCAAAAAGCAATGAGAGGTGGGAATAAAAATGCAACAACAGTTCATTTTCAATGGAATGAAGCTGGTCGGCACTGAACTATCAAAATAAAATGCTGCTCTCTGTCTCTGTTATTTGGATTGTGTGCGAGTATAAATGCAACAAACACAGACAAAACACTCAGAGTCAGTTGGCCACACAGAAGGCTATTTTATTTCAATAAAGCATCAGCTTCTTTTAAAGTCAAAATTTTGATTCACCGTTTCTTAAAGTGTACTTAGGTTAAAGAAACCTATGGATCTATGCATGTTTGTCCCCTTTTGTCCTCCATCAAAAGATGACAAATTGAAATTAAACCCACAAGCGGCATTGCAGGCTTGAACCCCCGCTGCCAACCCAGTTTAAAGCTGCACAACACAAATTGATGGGGTTTTTTTTAACATGGCAACTTCTCTGATGTTTTTTTCTCTATAGCAACCATTGTTGTTCGCTCACCTGGGGGTGACAAACAGGTCTATGTAATTTTAGAAGAATCTGCGAAAGTAAGTTTTTGAATTTCCAAACATGATTTTTTGTTTACCACGCCCACATTCCTAAAACGTTCGTATCATATGTCATTTTTCAAACTCACCTGTCAAAATCAAATGGGCAGGGCTAACTCAGATCCAGTAAATTCAATTATCCTGGTGCAACCATCCTGAATCCTGGCCTCACCCATCTGACTTTGACAGATAAAACACTGGACCATGAAATCATTACATGAAATTAATTGGAGTTTTCATTAATTCCTGCACATTTGATGACAAATCCTATTTTGATTACCCATTAATTATGTTTTATTATATTTTTTCAATTCTTCACTTTTGGTCCCCCATAGTTCTTGTGACTCAAAGAAAAAGTGTGAGAAGGAGAGCATGAATGAGTAAAAGATGAATTTCAATTAGAGAGGGCCTCTTAAAGCAAATAAAGGTTTATACCCCCAAAATTTGGGACACAATTAAAAATATAGTTATAATTTACAGGTTAAGAGACTATAAATAAATATCATCTGACAAACAACCTAAAAACTGCAAAAGAAAACATAAATTTGATGCTTGGTTTGGGTTTCTAGATGTGGAAATGATTCAGTAAGTAATGTTTTCAACAAATCAACATTTTGTCCATAATTGAATTTTGAAAACTCCTATTTTCCATCTTTAACCGGTCCAAAATGAATTCCTTAAAAACAGTGGGGAATCTCAGGGATTTCCAAATAAAACAAATACTTTCCATGAAACCTAAAGTTTTCTGCTCTTCATGTAATCGTTCTCTGTTGGAGGAATTACAAAGGTAGTAGTCTCTCAAAAAAAGCACTGCTTCAGGCAATATTCCCATGAGGACCCATGCTGATTCAAGTTTCACTTGTCAGAAAATGTATTTGAATTTCCTGCAGGTGCTGAACTTCCCCCTTCTTGAGTTGCTGGCAGCTCTCTTCAGGGAATAAAATCAACCAAAAGCCTCTTTGAGTGCAACCATTGTTCCCTAGCAGCAACACCAGATTGTAAAGAAATAAATAACACCTTGATTCTTCTAAAAAAAAAGTTATTCGTTTATTTTTTTATTATATAAGTTGAATCGGTCTTTTTCTATGGACCGCATCCGAGTCTGAAATAAAGTGAATTATTATCTTATCTACATTTTCTAGCATTGTAAACTAGCAGTTTATTCCTTTGCGCTAACCTACCAGCTGTTCTTTACATGACTTCAATATCAATATTTGGAATTCTGTACTTGAAGCCTCTGGCTGGTTGTGATTGTCTGTGTCTGATCTAAAGATGGATAAAATATATTTATTTATAGAATAAAAACTGGTTAAAAATGTTGGTAAAAGTGCTTTAAAGGTGTTACGCCACATTTCTTTCCTGGACAACTATTGTGTTGGGCATTATTTCCAGCAGCTAAAAGAAAACATAATTTTTAGGCCCAAGATTTTACCTAAGACAGGAGATGAGACTGAATTATTTTTTCTTTGAAGAGTTGGCATGTTCAGACGCTGCAAACCGTCATTGTGGATTTCCTGTCAGATTAAAAAAAACAATCCCAAAAATACTTTGTCCATAAAGGAGGCCTTATTAAGCATGTGCGAATACACTCGAGTGCTAAATAGTGTCAAAAAATAAATAAGCTCTTTGAAATAAATGCTCCTTTAATGACCCTGAGAGGAAAGCTGATGTTTGCATAGTGAGTGGGATTGTGGGTCAATTTTAAGTTGTTTTCTGACGTCACGTACACTATTCCATCACAGGTGTGTGTTCTTTAATCCAGTCTATCATGGGTTGTTCCCAATGACTGTATATGTAAACTGGACTAAGTGACCCCTGGCATTCCAAACAGAAATTTTATAGTGAAATAAACAGCTATTACTCAGTTATTCTATTTGTCAGAATAACCATTCTTGCTCTGCTATACATTTTTTACATTTCTTCTGTATCCTCTTTTTCCCATTATATTTTTTCTTTAGTGCAAGTTATTTAAGTATAAACTGACCAATCAGATGCCTCAGTAAACGTAGGTGGAGCCTGTTGATTCCCCACATCCAACGTTCAAAAGGTTTGACAGATTTCATGTAGCACACTTTTAAGTGGTAGGGGTGTGGCCTTCCAACAAGCTCACACCTGGTTGGTGAGAGTGGTTGCCATAGAAACAACGGCTCCTTACTGAAGATGTCTGGCTCCAACATGGCATGAAAAAATGGCAACTAAATTGACTTAATTTGGTTGGAGCCAGAAATAAACCATTTTCCATGAATGACATCGCACTTGCTCCAGTTTCTTATTAACAGTCAGTGGCCGTCCCCCCATGGGTCTCTATATCTGTTGAAGCTGATGAGCTGACAGTGGAACTCTGTGAGCCCTCGGGGCATCGGTGCCACTTCCTCCCATTGACTTCTCCCACTGTGATACACCTGCGCAGGTAACAGAAAAACATGAGCGCTTAAGATGCAGATGGATTTGATTAAAAGTCCCTTTTTAATGAATATCAAATTTTGCTTTTCGTGTGCAGTTGGGATATTTATCATTTTGTGGTAAAATGTTACATCACTCCTTTTCCACAAGTCTGATGACTATGATCAGCCTCACTAGTCTTTTTTTGGTCTTTGTACTCACATCTGTTCCATATTTTAACCACCAGTTCATTTAATTAACTGACTTTTATTTATGAGTGATAAACATATAAACATCTGAAGTAGGTGGTACCACAAGCATCAGCCGGCACTCCAGAAGTGTTAAAATATCTCTGCAGTTGTTGCACATTCATTAAAAGAATGTATTTATTGAACCATCAGAGCTAAAACATGAACAGAACCCCCCCTCCCCAATAATCACCAGCGATGACACAACAATGGACATATTCCCTAGAAACTTGTTTGCCATTTTTCTGTCCGTACCTGAACTTCGTCTGTGATCTCATCAGGTGAGTAGTCTCCCCCCAGGATGTAGATTCTGTCTGCTATACCCACAGCTCCAGCATTGAACCCAGCACATTCAAATGAGCCTTGGCCCTTCCACACGCAGGTTTCTGGGCAGAAGCTGTAAACCTGGATGGAAAAAAGCAACTGTCTATGTTCACCAAAAGCATTACATATTCATGCTTGGAAAACAAATATCATAAGATTTCATATATCAAAGGTTCTATTGGCATACTTTATAGGTGGACAGGTCACAGAGGTGCAGTGTGTCATTAATTGACACAGCCTTGACCAGAGTGGCGTGGAAAAACTGGCCAAACTCTGCCACCAGGCGGCTCCACTGGTCTTGTTCCGCATCGTAGCAGAAGAAGCAGTCAAGTGAGGGGTTGAAGGAATCTGTGATCTCTACTTCTGAACCCAGAGTGTAGATAACACTTCCACAAGTACTGACCTCTGGGTAAAAGATGGCACTGGGGAGGGAGCTGACAGAGCTCCACATCCGAGTAAGAGGGTTATAATACTCCACCTACAATTAAACACAACATCTGTCACACACCACCATTTAGTTTTGGAGGTCAATGAAACACTGGCCCACCTCCAGTAGAGCGGGGGCCTCCCTTCTGGATCCCCTTGTCCGTCCCCCGATGACATAGACTCGATCCAGGCAGGTGACAGCTGTGTGCATGGTTCTGGGCCTCAGCATGGAGGGCGCAGGAGTGCAGGTTAAGGTAGCAGGGCAGAAACACCAAACCTCATCAGTAGCATCATGCTGTGGTTCAGCCACGTGGAGGCGGATCGCTCGGCAACAGCTCCCTCGGCAACCACCAGTCACAAACATCTTTGAACAGGTAAAGCAAAGAAATGTTAGCAATTGGCTGTAATAAAACTGATGTGATGTTTTTAGCAACAAAAAGACTTAAGGCCGTGAGTGGCATTGTTTGGCCCACAGGCCCTACCCCCCCCCCCTTGCCGCCCACCTTGACCCGCCCTAAATGGCTCAGCAGCAACTAAATGCATTGCACGGTCACCCTCTGCCCCTGTCACCCTGGTCAGAGCTGTACAAGACAAATTCATTACAAAAATACATTTATCAAAATGTTGGCTTTTCTGTTGTTTTTTTTGTCCATGGCAACCATTTTTGTTATTGATTGCCTGGGGGTGACGAACATGTCTATGTCATTTTTAGAAGAATCTGCAAAAGTAAACTTTAGGATTTCCTTGGCAACGGAGGATTCTTTTTAGGCCCGCCCACATTATGTTCATATGTTCATATCATATGTCATATTGTTTCATTTGTCTTGAGTGAATTACAATTTTGCAAAGTTTTTCCTCAAAGGCACAGAAAGAAAAAAGAATTGTAAAAATAATCTGGCCATTGTTGCGAGGTGTGCTGCAGGACAAAAACAAAGAATTTGCAAACCACAGTATAAAAACATTTTGGAACACTTTGATTAAACTGTGGGAGCTTTTAAAAAGGTAAATTTAAATACACTGCATGAACATTTAAAACATACCTTCTCAGCATAGCCAGTGAGAAAAGACCCCGGTGGGTCTGGCAGCAGAGCTCTTTCCTCTCCACTGTCTGTGCTCAGCTCTTTCCATTGGTCAGTTTCTAGACAGTAGCAAAAGGTGTGGCGGACTCCTCCATTGTCCTCCGTTTTGTGGATGTAGATGTAGCTCTGAGTGGTGGCTGGTCTGGCATCTGTAAGCAGTCCACTGTACTGAGCCTCTTGGACCTGGGCCTCCATCAACAGTTTAAGGCAGGCCTCCTCTTTGGAAATGAGAGGCTCTGAATCCTGAAGACTCTGTGACGACAGAAAAGATGGTGGAGCTGTAAACCTGCAACATATAGTATATTTAGAGTAGATCTCACCTTCAGTACAGATGTGGGGAGGTGATGCAGCCGGGTTAGAGACAACAGACGTGGCAGAAGCTTCCTTCTTCCCTGCAAATCATGGCGAACCCACGTCAGAAATGACGCCACGACTGCCTCCTCACTGGAAATATTCAGAGCATCTGACCTCAAACAGGTCTCCAAGTCATCTACCTGAAAAGATATTTGTTTTACAATTTCAGAGTCAAATTTGATTTTGCTGACAGTGCTATGTTCTGCATTGACAGTTCCACCCATAATTTAGAATCAAATTTCTGATGAATTACTTTCGCTCTGCAGAAACTGTCCTGGAAAAAAACACAGTTTTATTTTTTATTTAGGCTGAAACCAGCAAGGGGAGAATTGAAAGACCACTGGGAACGCTTTGAAAATAGCTCAAAAGATCATTGGCATGGATGTTTTTAGAAAAGAAATGTACGAAACAGAAATGGCTATTTGGGTTCAGTAATCAGACACAAAATCACCTGCATATCCAAGAAGTTCTGGGTTTCAGAAAGATCGGAAAAATTTTGAATCACAAAGTTTTTGGCACTGTGAAGGAGAGAGGCAGAGCCGTACACCTCAGCCAGGGACAAGATGGACAGACAATTGTCCAGATCCAAGGTTCCTATCAGGAAGTCACTACAGGCTCTGGACAGGACAGGCACCTGAAAACACAGCAACAAATATCAATACAGAAATGTTTTGATGCTTCACCTTAACAAAATGTCTAGCGAAAGATTGAATTTCCTAAAAAACAAAACTTAACCTGATGTGTGAAAATACACAAAAACAAAAGTTTTCTTTTCCATTATTTTAGGAAAATATGAAAATCGCAAAATTTGACACTAAGCTGTAAGTTTGGACATACTTTAGGATCTACCGCTGAGCTTTAGGTCCTATGGCCATCCCATAATAGTTTGAAAACACCCTTTGACATTGACACTGACATGTGTTTTTGGTTTCATCAGTGGATTTTGAAATTTCTTTTTTTTTAAGCTTCATAAGAGATTTTAGCCCAATTCTATTTTTTGATGGTTTCTCCAGCTGAGATGTCACCATTTTTTAGGGCGGGTCGTTCACCATGTCTAAAAATCATTCTTACCTAAAACTACATGGGTGCAAATTTTGGTGATTTTTTTTTAAGTTTTGGTGACATTTTTGCTCAAAGGCACAGCAAGAATGAAGATTTATTGAAAGAATTTGGTCTTTGCTGTTTAGTACTGCTGCAGGACATAGATACGATTGTAAAATAATTATAATGATTGCCAAGAAATAAGTTGAATACAGTAATGCATGGTCTCATGCTTAGGTTCTAAAAATAGTTTACTATTTATGATCACTGCTTTTGCATTTTGAAGCAGTTCAAACTAACATTTTTAAACCTGAACAAGTAGAAGAGAGATGCTTAATTGCAGCGTAAAGTTGGATAAATGAGGGATGTAAAGAATAAAAATAATCATATTTGTAAATTACCTGCAGAAAAGAAGCAATCTGAAACAGCATGTCGATGTTTCCATCGGTAATGAGGGCCTCCCCAGAATAGGCAAAGTCCAGGAAGGAACTTACAGCTGCAGAACACTGGTTCCCCAAAGTAACTGAACCATCACCTCGCTCCCGCATGTCCACCTCAAACATGGCCCTGAACACACAGCATTTCCACATGCTGGCATTTGGATTGGACAAGAAGATGCAAAAATCAGACTGAAAAGTACCTAAAGAAATCACTGCATGCTGCAAGAACACAGCGGTGGCACGGGAAGCTGTGGTCCTGGACTTTGATGGTGAAGTCAAACAGCAAACCCTGCTCCCTGAAGGACTGAAGCAAGCACAGGAGCTGCAGTCCATGGGATTCAGACACGCGCAGCAGAGTCCTCCTCTCTGGAAGACCATTGCATTTGGGAGGGCCTCCGGGCTCCGGGCTGCAGGGAGGGTTACTGCTGCTGGAGATGTGGGAGACTGCTGAACCTGTGCACTGCTGTGGGTGCTCAGCCATTGTGTCAAATCTAATAAATAAACAGAAAAGGCACATTTTATCTTAAGACTAAAGCATAAAGCTACGAGTCTGTGCTGTATTTGGTGTTTGTGTTATTACAAAAAACTTGATATTTTATTAAACGTGTGTTGAAGACAGAAAGGATCCATTTAACCATCTGCTTCCCTCGGCACATCTATAACCGAGCTTTCCCTCGTTGTTTATAGTTAGAATCAGAACAATTTAAGCTAAATACACAAACCGAATGAAGTATTTTTGTTAAATGAAAAAATAAATAAACACAGGTGGTAACACAAACACACTATACCACAGGAGAACGATCCTCTTCCGGCGTCAGAACCACGGACAGTTCCCTACCCAACTACGATCTGACTTCCGGGAGGGGGAAATCACGCGAGGATTTGAAACGAGATTTCTTCTTCTTTTTTCAGATTGTTTGGACACGCTTTGAATCTGCTGATAATGTGTTTCTGAGATTGCTTCTGAATATCACACTCTTAATATAACACTGCTAAGGTTGATAAAGTCATTTGCCGCGTGCGGTTCTGGGCTTTCTAGGCATTACTAATCGAACAAAAGTGGCTTGATGGTTGTTGCAGCGCCACAATTCAAACAGGTAAGACAAAAGAAAAGGAAAACAGATTCTGATGAATGTTTGGAATTCCAGCTTTTACTTGTTTAAAGTACATTTGATTACATCATTTGAACTCAGTCTGCCACACAGGCCTCCTGAGAACCAGCACAATAACTGATGTCCTCTGTAGGGGACATTTGCTCTTGGATTGTGTCATTTGAACCATTTTAATTAGTCAAGATTAAATTTTGATTTGCTTTAAAAGAGAACATCCTGACCTATTCAGTGATATCTATCTCCTGTCTTTGGGTGGGATACTGAGAAGATTGTTTTCTTGGGGAAACAAAATGCAGACCGCAACAATATTCCAAGAAAAAGGACAATCGAATATTTATGAGGAATCCAATTTGAACTAAGACAGTCAATTAAGTTTTGTTCTTAAAGATTTCAGGAAACATAAACTGGGTTCAAAGTTTGGTAAAACATTATGAAATTAAAAAAAAAATGCTTCATTTTTTAACGTCAACTGTAATGAACATACTTTACCTACCACGTTTACATGGGATAGAATGGGAGAGACAGTGGCCTCTCGCATGCTGCTAAAAAATGTCAATATTCATTTCTTGGAAGGTCCAGTCCCAAAAGGCGCTGCACAACCCAAACTTTTTGATATGTCAACAGAGGACTTTTTTTAATTAGTTTTATTAAGGGATTTTATTTTTTACCTTCCTGAGGGTTAAATTTAAAGTCAAGTTAAAGTCCCAGTAGTTGTCACACACCAACGTGTGTGAAATGTATTCTCTGCATGAAACCCGTCTCCTGGGGGAGCGGTGAGCTGCAGACAGGAACCGTTTGTTTAACCACACAATCCAACCCCTTAATGCTGAGTGTCAAGCAGAAAAGTACTGTGACCCATTTTAAAAGACTTTGGAATGACTTGAATTTGAACTCGCGATCTTCCTGTCTCAGGGTAGACACTCTACCACAAGGCCGCAGGTGGAGAATTAAAGTTCTCATTTCTGCCAATCCAGGGGGATCGGATTGGTTCTCCAGGCAAAGTTTGGTGGACCAGACATAAACCAAGAAAAACTCAGTGAATTTGGCCCTCCTGAAAGACCTGGGAATCCTGAGTGTGTCACATAAACATGTTGAAGCCTTTTAATTTTGTTTCCCTGTCCACTACAGGTTCCCCATCTCAGTACAGTGACGGACATTCCTTCCCATACTATTGCTGTATCCCATCACATTGATGATGATGAACATTCTTCAATCAAACAACATCCCCATCATGTTAACCCAACTAAATGTGCACAGCTTCAACAGGAAGTTAAATATCTGTTGGAAAATTGATTGGCTATATCCAATTCCAACTCCTGGAGATCTCCTTGTACGTCTCATGTAAAAAGTTCTTTCTGGCTTAGGAAACTGTGAGGTTTATCTCGATGGCAATTATGTGTATTCAAAATCCTGGAAAGAACATTTAAAAGATTTGAGTGATGTTTCTGTGCAGGTAAGTAGAGCTTCATTCACCTTAAACTTTTTGACAAGGCTACTGTAACTTACTAGGTTACCTACCTAGGTTATAAACAGGGTTGTGTCAGGATGGGCACCCGGCGTAGAAATCTCTGCCAAACCACCTGTGCAAATCGGTGAACGCTTTTTCGCTGTGGTGATTTCCCAAAAGGTGATAAACTTGTGGTTGAAGAAAGCATGCCTTTTTTTGTTGTATAATTACAACATTTAAGTCTTAAATGTGCTATTTTATTTCTATTAAATGTTGACTTTATTCTCATATTTTTATTTGTTTATGTATCTTCTATTAAGTTGGCCCCAATACTCCATTGTACTTCCATAGAATTTGATTTTGACTGTTTTCCCCCAGCCTCCTTATTTTATTTTTGTAAAGACTGTTCTGGCTCCAAAATTAACCTCAGTCAACTTTATTTATTTTTAAATCTTGAAGGTATCATGTTCTATATGTTTTTTAACTGATCAACAACAAAAATAGATTATTCCAAAAGGACCTGGTTACTATGGTTCTTTGTAGATGTTGCTATTTTTCCTATCTAGACCTATTATCTTCATTTAAATCAATACAGTAGGCTTGATAACCATCTATGTGTGTAATAAAATTAAGTTGTATGCATATGCATATTTTTCTTGTTTTTATATTTATTTTATTTCTATTTAAAGCATGTACCTGTCACTGAAAATATGTCCTAGTTGGTGAAGGTAACACCCACCAACACCACCAATGAGTAAAAAGATTCTGATTCTTATGAGTTCTGGAATTATGTACTTCATTTTAATGTAGTCAATAAGCACTTCATGTTATTTGATATTATTTATGAATTTGAAAAATTATCTTCATTTGGACTGGTAAAGTAGATTAGAAATAACCCTAATTAGAAGTAACAAACTGGATTATAACTTTATAAAAGAATTAAGTAAAATAGTTAAGTAAATCCTAACAGGGGTGGGATTATATAAACTCAGTTTCTCCCACACCTTTTCAAGTAAAACGTGATAAACTCTTTTAAAACTTCAAATTTAAAGGAGTCAATATATCATGTATTGTATGTATAAGTATATTTATGTTGTGATTAGTAATTATAATGGCATTATTTAAATCTTTGTAGAAGTAAATACACTCACTGGTGACTTTTTTTGTTGTGCCTGTCCAACTGTTCATTAACACTAATTTCTAATCAGCCAAACAAATAGCATCAGCTAAGTTCATTTAGGCATGTAGACATGGTCAACAGGATCTATTACAAATCAAACTGAGCATCAGAATGGAGAAGAACAGTGATTTAAAAGGCTTTGAACAGGACATGGTATTTGTGTCTGACAGGCTAGTCTGAGTATTTCAGAAACTGCTGATCTATTTGGATTTTCGCCCACAACTATCTCTAGGGTTTACAGTGAATGGTCTGAAAACAGAAAATATCCAATGAAAGGTCAGATGAGAATGACCAGACTTGTTCCAACTGATGGAAAGACAACAGGAACTCAAATAACCACCGGTTACAATCAAGGTCTGCAGAAGTGCATTTTTGTATGCACAACATGTTCAACCGTGAGGCAGATGGGCTACAGCAGCAGAGAACCTCACCGGGTGCCGCTCCTGTCAGCTAAGAACAGGAAACTTAGGCTACAATTCACACAGACTCACCAAAATGGGATAATCGAAGATTGGAAAAACCTTGTCCGGTCTGATGAATCTCCATCTCTGCTTCAACATTTGGATGGTAGGGTCAGAATTTGGCATCAAAAACATGAAATCATGGATCCATCCAGCCTTATATCAAGAGTTTAGGCTGGTGCTGGTGGTGCACTGGTGTGGGGGCACACTTTGGGCCCCTTAGTACCAGTTGAGCATCTTTTCAACTTCACAGTGTACCTGAGTATTGTCGCTGACCATGTCCATCCCTTTATGACCAAAGTTTCTACTTTTGGTACTTCCAGTAGGATAATGCACCATGTCATAAAGCTGGAATCATCTCAGACTGGTTTCTTGAACGTGGCAATGAGTTCACTGGACTCAAATGACCTCCACAGTCACCAGATCTCAACCCATTAGATCAACTTTGGGAGGTGGTGGCATGGGAGATTGGCATCATAGATGTGCAGCCAACAAACCCGAGGCAATTGCGTGATGTTATCATGTTAATATGGCCCAAACTCTCTGAGGAATGTTTCCAGCACCTTGTTGAATACATACCACCAAGGATTAAGCCAGTTCTGAAGAAAATGTGATTGTTTGAAATCAACAAATTACAATTCGGTTTATGGCCACATGGCGGCGCTGTCTTGCTGTGTAGAAAACGTACACGAAGACAGAAAGATTGACTACGTCCAGATTTTCTTTGTACAGAAAAAAACCCAATGCAAACAATATTACAATATAATTTGCCAAAAGCAGTTGCATGTATGTTGCCGCTTCATATAGTAGTTAGTACTAATTATTTACAATAATAAAGTATTAACCTAAGATTTTATTTTCCCCCATAATGTTGTCTTTATTATGAAAACAAAACAAAAAAATGTGACCTCCCGAATTCCCATTCTCCTCGTGGTTTGGAGCGCATTGATCCGCTGATCGGACCCCCTCCGCCGTTCATAATCGGTGCCTCGTCCCCCCGCCGTTCTGCTTGCATCCCAGCATCCCTCCCTCCTTCCCTCTCGGCGGTGCATCCCCATCCCCCACACGTCGGCCGTCTCTCCGGTTGAAAGCTGTTTCCAAGCGTCACTGGCCGAGCAGAAAGAACCAGTCCGCACCGACCGCAGCACGCAGAGAAGTCTTTATTTTCGAGTGGTTTCGGTGAGTCCCGTTTTGCTGGCTGTCGTGGAGGGCAGAAATGTCCATAGGTCGACTTTTTATATCTGCGTTCTTTGACTTCTTCCCCCTCCCTTTCCCTTCAATTGTCCTCCGTGGTGACTAGTGGGAATCTAGCGGGCTAAGCTAAAAATGCTAACGATAATAGCGGACACTAAATGGACACACTAAATGCACCGGATGTGCGTTAATGCTTATAGGTTTCGAAACTAAATATTTAAACATGTTTACATTATTTAAGCCATGTTATTGTTTTTAGTTTTTTTTCCTGCAATTGTCCGGTAATTTATCGGCTAGCCTGCTATTAGCGACGTGAGCAGCGTGCGTCGATGGATGCGGGGATGCAGCGGCCGGTTAGCGGCTGTCTTTTTCGGGCTAGCTTGAAAGCTAACGTTTCGATAAGAGTTCAACCGTTTCCAGCGCGATTGTGTTTCCCAATGATTCGACCTCACGCGTGTTGATTGATCGTCTCGTGTTAACTGGCAGCTTCTGGAGGTTGTTGCACGAAAAATCAGGGGATTTTCAAAATGGTGTCTTTGGCTTGTATTGACTGTGTGACCATTTTTGTCCAACCTTTGCTGTTTTGGCGTTGCTCGCTATCTGTGGTGAGCAGCGCAGCCCCGACCGATGCGTGCCGCGGGCTGATAGAAGAAACACATCCGAACCACCAAGGTTCTGAGAAATGTACAGGAGGCTGCAGGATAATAATATATCAAGATAAAAAGAAGGTTTTGTTGTCAAACAATTTTAAAATCATTATTTTCCTAAAACCTGTTTTGCTTCAAAATATATATTTCCTTCCTACAGAAAACAAAGTAAATGCATAATCAACATGGATTTACCTTTATAAATTTGTTACAACTCTTATTTAGTAGGAAAGTCCCAGTTAGGTTTGTGTTGGGCACCAGTTTGTTTGATTCATTTGATTTTGAGTATCTCCCTAAAACGAGTCACAATCTGATGTTTCTAACGCATCAAATAAATGAACATTTTAATAAACAAATCGAGGTTCTTACCTATTTTTATTTTATTAACCTTCCTTTACATTTTGACACAGATCGTTTGTTTAGCTAGTTCAAAAACATTCTTAGAAATCCCTTAATTACAATCATGCCATTTTTAGCCAAAGTAAAAAAAACTGTAGGCTGTGTCCGAATTCCCTCCCTAATCCCTAACTACTAAAAACTATATAGTAAACTATGTAGTGCCCTTTTAAAAGTAATTCAGACACTATGCTCACTACTTTTTTTGCTAACAGTGAATGTGACTTAATCGATTTCACGGAGTGAAAATCTAATTGATAGGAGTGTTCTACAATAACTGTACATGAATCCACTGTGTTTTCTGATGATGAAAACGTTGAATTTTTATTTGAAAACAGATTTAAATACATTTTATGTTGCAAGAATTGTTCAGTTGTTATGGTCTATATTTGCCTAAGCATCGATGCACACTGCATCAATGACTTCTGGGAAATTTCTAGGCCACTCGATTTTGGAATTGTAGATTTGGACAGCTCCACAAAATGGTGAACGCACTATATAGTGCACTATATATTTATAATTAGTCCTTGTAAGAATGTTTGTTTACTGTATCTTTAGAACTATTGATCTTTTTTTTTAAACATATATGATTTGTTCCTCCATTTAAAATTTCCAAAAATTAAAAACAATGACTTTCCTCCAAAATTGTTGTTTTAGCATGAATATGATGATGAGTATTCATGACTAGTTCATATCAATGTAACCATTTATTTGTTTTGATTCTTTTTTAATCACTTTTCCTGGAGCTTTCACTTTGTAGACGGTCCCTTGGCGGCGGTTTCTTTGCTAGAGTAAATATTAAAGAGGGAAAAAAATGATTGAAATGCCTTTGTAGGTCATTGCTTGGGTTAAGACAAACTGATAGAGACACCTTTTGTTAGTTTAAAGCGGTTATTAAGAGAGTTATTCAGGCCGGAAGCCTGAATCTGTGAATATATATACAAAATGTTTTTGTTCTCCTCCACTCCTCTTCATACTAGAGTCGTGGTCCGTTCATGATATACAGACTTCTACTAGGGCATTTTTTTTAAATAATAAGCTTGGGATGTATAGTGTGTTAATTGGGCCCAATTTTTTGATCATGTGACCTGATCAGGACATCCCTAGTGTATATCACTTCGGTTCGTGTTTTGACACATCCTTCTTAAACGTGAAAGAGTATTTTGTAACTCCTATAAAATAAGCATATTTCCTAGATGAAACATGTGCTATCCCTGCTCAAAATTAAGTATATTTGTTTTAAACATGTAAAGCAAAGGTATAGATTTAGAATTTAGCCTGTTGTGGTCTTCATCTGTCCTGTCATCTTAGCCGGTGTGTGGCATTGTTGAGTTTTAGCTGGCTGTATAATGGAGCTATTAAACTGTCAAACCTTTAAAAGCTAGAATCACTTAGTGTTACATCAGGAGCTCACAAATAGACCTTTGTGTTGTCAACACTTTTTTTCCTGTGATTGGAGCTGCTTAAGGATTTGCTGCTTAGGGACCTAAAGACATTCAAAAGAATCTTCATTCAAGTAGCCTTCAGCAGCCCACTATACTATCTAATGATGACTACGAGTTGTTTGTTTTTGTTTTTTTAGGAAGAAATGACAATATTGTTTTTAAGTTTGAAGGTTGTCTTGAGTGACAAAGTGCTTACTTATTTTTAAAATATTGTCACCTTCTCTGTTTGAGTAAAAAACTTGATAAAGAAATGTCACACAAATGTTGTCTTTCAAAGACAAAGCCACTCGCTTAGCTTTTTCTCCAAAAAGCCGCTTTCTGCAAAAATGTTTTGTTTCGAAAAAATGATCATTAAACGTTATCACAGACTCTCATCCTGGGTTGAAGAGCAAAACAATTTTAGAACAAGAACGTGCTAGTTTTTAAAAATTATTACGTGATCTGCAGCCCTTTTAATGCAAATTATGCTTTAAGATTTGGTGAAAACACTCCTAATGAAGCGTAAATGAAATACTGCTGAGCAAGATGTATTTTAAAGTTAGGTTTGATGGCTTTGAGCTGTCTGACTCTATGAAAGGTTTTTGTATTTTTACACTTGGAATTAAAGTAATTTGTGTGTCCTATCATGTGTGTCATGCACAAAATTACTAAGTCTTATTTACAAATTTTTGTGACAATCACACGTTTTAGAAAGCTAAAAGAATTGATTGTAAAATGCAGCTGCATATATTCCTCTGAACCTCTACAATTCATGACTTTAGCTTACTTTAGAAGACATCTCCTGCAGTTGCAAATAAATACATCACAGGCTGAAAACATTCAGCCTAGTTTATTCTAGAAACCCTTACAAAACAAGACTCATGCAACAAGTTGCAGTAGGCTTTGTGTGCTACTATTGGAATAACTCCAACTCTCTTTAAGTAAAGGTTAAATACAAACACCCAGAGTACTGCTATTTTAATTGAAAATTTGTTCAAATAAGAACTTCCCAATCTCTGGATCTTTATTGCTGTGTGAAGAAAATGATTTGATTTGTGGGTGTTTTGCCGCTCTGAAATGATCAAAGTCGCCTTGCTTTGGCTGAAGTAAGATAAGCAAACATTCATTTATTAATATGGGTTTCTGTTTCTGTTGAGCTTTTTGCATTATAATGCAGACTAGGGCTGCACGATATGAAGAAAACTCGCCATTTGCGATAATAGTGAACAATATTGTGATGACGATATACAACGATACATCATTTCCATTTCACTGAAACAGTTCAAGTAAGAGTCAACATAACTTAAATTATACTCCAAATGACCCTCGTCTACATAGGAGGTGAATATCTAACATAAAAGGGCTCCATCTGATTGATCGATGATGTAAAGAAGTTCATCCAATTGGTCAAATGCATAAAGGGATTTGATTCGTTAAATAATTCAAGCTACCATAAGATTGTTTTAGCACATTTAAGGTAACTATTTATCGCATTTTTCACCAACTTTTGTGATGTGTAATGCATTGCTTGATATCACGATAACGATAAATTTGCGATATATTGTGTAGGCCTAATGCAGACTGAACATAGCTTTTAAAGAAGACTTGCCTGACAATATATATTTTGTGTGTTTCGTGTGGAAGGTTCGAGGATTTCTTACATTTCAGTTGAAAGGTTATTTCAAATACTGCTTTAATTCGCTTCCCTACTATTACAGCATTTCTTAATACATTGCTTTATTTTATACAAGAGAACATCGTCATGTTCCACAGTTTTCTGTAAAACAAAATGATTGCAACCCTAATGCCAAGAAGGCTAAATTTCATTGCATAAGGAGACTTTTATGTAATATACATCTTAGCAGCAGTGTAGAATTTGCAGATCTCTTCTCATTGGTTAAATGTGGATGTGCAGAGGAGTGTTTTGCGTTCCAGTGGAGATTCACATGGTCGGTACTTCCATTGAAGAAGGCTGTACAGTGCACCTCTATCACCTTTCCATTCTGTTGTGTTAATAAAAAACATGGTGGTGGGAGAGCCGAGCATTTCCCTTCACCTCTTTATTACTTTTTTGATGTCTTTTAAGGTAGAAACAAGAAATCAAGTGAGTGACACGTGAATGGGAAGGTTGGAACAGCAGAGCGTACATCTTAATGACAGGGTAATGAAACCGCCCGTAATGCTTGCCTACTAACAGCAGATCTGCTAACTGCCTCAGCGAGATCTGGTGAAATTACATTTTCTTGTGGATGCGAGCATAAAGCAACCTACACATGAAGACATTTACTCAGTGATTGACTTTTTTTTATAAACATGCATTTATACATTGACAGTAAGGACAAAGGCTCAGAGAGAAAAAAAGGTTAAATTGGATTTTTTTTCATTCTTATTCAGAGCCTGTAATGAACTCTGCCCGTGTTTTAAATGATCTATAAGTCAAATACATTTTGACAGAAAATTCTATGTCAATTTATTAGACCAATGGATCGATTGTTATATAAATCCTTTTCTTTTAATACTTTTTTAAAAGAATAAACTTTTCTGACGTTTGTGATTTGGGAATTCCAAATTTGTCCAATTAAAGTTGTAACTTTATTTAGATGAATCCATTAGTTGTGTAAAGTCAGACTTTTTTTTAAATGAAAATGGAAGAAAGAACTTAATATTTAATTAAACTATGTCAGATAATATAAAAATCAGTAACATATGTTGCTATTCATGCATAGTCCTAAAATAAATATTAACACTGGGTTACCTAGAAATAGTTAAAATTAAAGATTCTACTAGAGTAATAGTAAAATTGGAATTTTGTTGATTGTTTATTTGTGTAAATCTGCAATAACATTAGTCGTTTTTGCTGTTGCGTCATATCGCACACCATTGTCTGGTGTCACTAAACTAACTGTGCTAACTTGGTCTGCTTGTACTGTTTTAAAAAACTGCCAGAGAAAAATAAAGAAAATGACCAAATGATTCAAACTTTTCTAACCATTCCACATTGTTGGATCTGAAATCCAAAGATCTGAAATCCAAAAAATAACTATCACAATGTTGTCAGATCAACATATTTTAACAAAATCTAATGGAAAAGGAATTACTCTATATTCCCTTTTTATGAACTATGTTCTACCAATTTTTTTTACCTGTTGCAAAACATAAAAGTCCATCATACAGCATCACAATTGATTTCCCCAACAGATCTTTCAGTTTATGTGCCTTTTTTTTTGCCAATTTGAAAAAACAAATGTTCCAGCTTCTTAAAATGAGAATACATTTGATTTTAAAGATGCTGTTCAGACTCAATGTTGCCATTCATAAAACAATAAAGTATATAAATCAATTAGACACAAAACAACAATTCCAACTCCAAAATGGTAGGAACACCTAAATTGACGAGTTTTGTCCTAAAAAAAAATGAATTGAAACGTCGGAGGAGAGGAAATGCTAAAGTCACTGGTGGAGCTACCATTGCTGTGAGATGGGACAGATGGACAAACAAGGAGTATCTGAGTGGACAGGTAAAGTGATGTGAAGGACAACGAGGGATTCTGAGGGGGTCACGTTGTGAATGGCCTTGTGGAGTTAAAGCAGTATCTTGTATTGCAGTGGTCCCCAACCTTTTTGTCACCGCGGACTGGTACAACGCAAGACACGTTTACCGCGGACCGGTGGGGATGGGGGGGGGTTGAGGTGCAACGCAAGGCACGTTTACCGCTGCCTATTAAAGGCAGATTTCCCTTTTTTAGCGGGTGCAGGTTCCTCTTCTGTCCCTTCATTGGCCCGTTTCCCCTTGTCAAATCAACTTTTTAAAGAAGTTTGTTTTTTGCTCATTTTGGTTGTTTGGGTTTAATTTTAGCGGGGTGTATCACGTGATGTTTGGTGTCGCAACTTTGACGTGCGTTAAGTGTGACGGATGTAACCGAGAGAATCCGGTCACTTTTCAAAATAAAACGTTTTTTTCGGAAAAAAAACAATAAAATGGAAATTATTCTTTCTGTGCCTCCTGGTGCCAAAATTAATGACAAGTGTCCCCCGGCCCGGTACCGGTCCGCGGCCCGGTGCCAAGTGTCCCGCGGACCGGTACCCGGTGGTTGGGGACCACTGTTGTATTGGATGCAATATGTGATCGGGAGCTGGTAAAACTACTGGAGAGCGGGTGTAATGTGAGTTGAATGGAGTTATTATCCATACCAAGTGGACCTTATATGAGGCCAACATGATATCTTCAATGAATACTGCCCTGGGCAAATTGACTTTCTGCAGATTTGAGTCAAAGGCATGAAACAAAAAGAAAGTTTTCTAAATGGGTGCCAGAAACCATCTATTGCTTATTGTCCTCCATCTTTGCTCAGGTGATGAAATGAATGTGAAAGTTGAAAAAAGGGTAAAGCTGAATACTAAGTGCCAGGCGAAATTATTGTTCTCTCATTTAAAGTATCGAGATTAATTTCCTTTCCCAAATGTTTGGATTGCACTTCCTCTAAAGTTAATTGTTAACTCCTGTAAAAAACTGTGGATTACTGTCTCCAAATAGTTACATCTTAAAGCTATGACAACAAAGATAGTTGAGATTCTTTTTAAATGTTTTCGATTTAAGATTTAGTGTTTTCGGGACTTCCCAGGCAGGCAGTACAATATCAGGTTATAGCTGAAAAGAAAGCCCACCATTCTGTCCTACCAGTCCAGAACGTTCTCTTAGACTGCCATGCAATGTCGCTAAGGGGGGTTTCACAAGACAGCCCCACAACATTCAGAAACTCAAGGTACTTAGGGTGAGCCTCATCCATCCCCTGGGGCATTACCACCAAGGAGCTTTAACTCTCTCTGTGACTTCAGCATGGGTGATGGACTGGCCCACTCCTGCGTAATCACCCTCTGCTTCCTCAGTGGAAGGCATGTCCATGACATTTAGTAGATCCTCAAAATATTCCCTCCATCTCTCGACAATGTTCGTTGTTGATATCAACAGCTCACTGCTCGCCTTGTTGACTGTAATGGCAGAAAACTACTTTTCCCTTTTTAGGCACAGAATAATTTGAATTTCTTTTGTGCCCAACAACCATCATGAATTTCTGTCCTGACAGCCAGCATAGATTTTACAGCAGCTTTATACAACTGTGCTGACAGTTGAAGGTGGAAAATATGGTCCACTGGGACTCTGTGTCTCCAGCTTCCCTTGGTCCCTACCGGATGAGTTAAGGACTGACTGTGGGCTCAGCCAGATGTTCCCAACAGAGTCTCACAGTACGTTTGGGGCTGCCGAGTCTTCCTGGCTCCTTGTCAACCAGTGACTCCAACTAACCACCAGGTGGTGATCAGTAAAACTCCACCCTTAACTTCACCTGAGAACATGGCCGAAGGTTTGCTAGCTACAAAGTGGATAATTAACTTCCTGCGTCTTGGTGCCACTGATGGACCCCCTTGTGTTATGGACAAACTGACTATCATAGCAGTCCAATATCAAAACGCCGCTCTTGTTAAGATCAAGAGGTTGTTCCAAATTGTCAATTATTACAGTCATTTCTTTTGTTTTAGGTATTTCTAAACCTTAGTCACATGCAGTTGTTTGGGAGGATTGACCCGTATGGGTGCTGAGAGTTTATGGGTTGTCCAGGCCTGTGGATAATCACAGAGTGGAGCAGCTGCATCTTAAGTGGAGCACAGGTGTGTCTTGCCACTTTCTTTGAGGCTTGTCTGGCAGCCTCAAGCAACATCGTTTAAAAATAATGTTTGATTGTCATGCATGTGGTAAGGTTATTGGGAAGTATTTATTAGGCTTATAGAAGTTGCACGCGCTTATGACAAATGGGTGATGCTGAGGTGGTGTTACACTCTTTGTTTAAAAAAAACAAACAAACAAGGAACTGCAGGGGCATCCGGCAAAAATTTGCCGCTGGATACTTCTTTGTGATGTATAAAATTTAATTTATTGCCTTGCAACAGATAATCAGTGTATGCAGGATCCGTATTTAACACTCGCCAATAGCTAGCAATCTTTTCTCTTTGGCGAGTAAAAGTTAGAAGACGATTTTTAAAAGGATCCAGAGATAACTGGATGATAAACCTGCCGGACTTACAGCTGCTATAGAAAGTTTAATAAAAATGGTTGATTTGTTTGTAGTGGTGTTGTTAGACGCTGATGCTATGATGCTATAAGGCTATGATGCTATAATGCTACGCAAAAGAGCTGTTCTGTGTGTTGCCACCATATGACCACTGACCATTTTTATGTCAGACAATATTTTCACGGACCAGACGGCATCTTTACTGTCAATAGCTGCGTTTTCATAGAAAAAGTAATCGGAATGAACGCCTTATTGGAAGAAAAATGTGTCATGTAAACATGCCGTTCGGAATAGTCTGCCCCGATCAGACTAGTTTTGGATCAAAATTTCTTTCTGACCAAGGATAGGTGGGTTATGCCGATTGTTGATCTGACCGTGGTGCATTTAAACAGTTTATTCCGATCGTGTGTCACTACTGCTCTGGTTTTACGCCACGCATAGACAGTGCGGTGCTCCAGAGAAAGCTTTGGAGCGCAAACAGGGCACAGCAGTCGGACTTAGAAGGTAGGGGGTTGCTTTGTCTCTCGGTGAGCTGCCGGACTCTGAAGAACCGTGTCTTCCTGTGTCTGAACTGAACTGTGTCTCACCGAGCAGAGCTCGGACTGCCAGCTCACACACCGGCTTTGGGGCGGTGTGTGAGCTTTTCAAAGCAGAAATGGCGCTCAGTCCTTAGAAACCGTTCAAACAATCACGTGGATTTGTGTTTCCAGTCGTGTCCTGAAAAAGTAAAGGCTGATGTTATTTCCATATATTTACTTGCAGCCAAGTTGCAGATTGCGGCATTTCATTCACTGCATGGATTTATGCTCATCCAGGCTAAATGTTGTTAGCGCGCGTTAGCCTTCTCCTAACCCTTCTTCCGGCTCCGTTCACAAAAAAAAGTACTGACCACACGGATTAAAAATAAAATGATGAGCGAACAGGCACTTCATAATAATCATAACAATAATAAAAGAACACATAGATGATCATCTCCAATCTGGCAGCTCGGCTTGTTTACAGTGGAACTCATTTCCTCTTCTATCTATATTTTAGAGAGTACTGCGCATGTCTAAATGATTTATTCCAACCGAAAGTGTGGCGCGTGTGAACGTTTGTTATAATCGGAAAAAGCTTTTCTGGGCCCACGTACACGGTTGAATTCTATTTAGATCTTTGATCCGATCAAGATATTTTGCACATGTAACCGCGGTTACTGTCATAATGGCAAGGATCCAAACACTGTAATATTAAGTTATGTGTTACAGTGAGAGAGTAGTATTAAATCGGCCTTCTCTACTGCTTTGGAGAATGCATTTAAAGAGTCCTTCAGCGCTCAGATAGTTGCCTCCTAATTTCTTGTCACTAGCCTCTCACTCTGAAAACTTTTGAGGCCCCTGGAATTTTTTTTGGCCACATAACAAAAAAATATATAATTTATTTCTAAGGATTGTGCTGTGTTCCTGGTTCTTTGGTACTGACATGTTTAGAAACAGCTTTGGAGGAGGTTTGTTTCAGCAGGATTTTTTTCTAAATTGCTGTTTTAGTTTAAAATAACTGGAAATTCCGGTTCTTGAATCAATACTATTGTGCTGTGTCAGTACCAAACATTTTAAAACAAAGTCATCTTGAATTTCTGAATGTGCTTTCACAAGAGGAGTGAATAACTCTTTAAGTAAATGTATCATTTCAGTGTTGGTAAAAATGTCTTTTTGTGGAATGTGGAAGTGTTGTCGCATCATTTATGGAATGGAGACCCCACAGAGTTCCTGACAGATGAGATGATGAAGAACAGAATAGCAGTGAGGAAAGATGGACTCTGTCCCAAAGTGTATAGTGCTGTCCTCAATCTAAAATAGCCGAGTGCTGTTGGGAGCTCTTTGCTGCCGGCAGAAACGATTGTGTCAGAAGCAGCAGGGATTTGAAGATAATACCTTTTAGTGCGGTTAGGCACTGGCTTGGATCTCAGACATGATTATAAATGTCAATTCTCGTTGCATAACAAAAACTAAGTATGGCTTCAAACCTTGTCTTTGATATAACACTGTAGCAAGAATTTATTGTATGCAAGTCAGATTAAATCTTGCACAAGGCAAGATTAAGAGCTGCTTCAGGGTATTCCCATTAAAAAATGTTTGTCTCTTTTGGAGTAGATGAGTATTCCTGTGGCAAAGCTAATGTCACTAGTTAACACAGCTCTTATTATAGTGTGTTCAAAGAAACTTTCTATTTTTTTGGTTTCTGTAATTTTCTATGTACCGTAGTTTTTTTTCCAAGTGACGATTTCTAATTTGTATCATAGATGTGTCAGAACATTTGAAAATGATTTGTTTTCGTATTTCTTTGCAATGTGTCCATTGATTGTGAACAGTAAAAGAGGTTTGCTGCTTTTGGACATATTTATGCAATTTCTGCTTTTCAGAGTGTTTTCAGAAAATCCATTGAAGCACATCTGCATTATTACGTAGCTGTTTCAGTAATGGCAATTCAGTAATTGATTCTTTTTTCATTTATGTATTCTATTTTTTACCTCTACAGTGTTTTGCAGATTTCAGGATGTTGTTGAAACTACGAGGAACAGTCTTTTTGTTTCCATTTAAGGTTTTTTTTTAAACTGCTCTTAGTTCTGTGTTCTCACTTGCTGAATTGTGCTTTGGTTTTGCTTTGAAAGTAGATGGCCGATGAGGTATTATGTGGGAGGATGGAGTCAGCATGGGGGATGTGCTAAACTGAATGTGTTTCCAGAAATGGTAGCCCTTTGTATATGGATGCTTTTCCCTCCTCCTTGGGTCTAGTTGAACTTCTTCTTTTTCTGTAACTTAGCTGCCATTAATATCTCGTTCTTTTACAGTTACTTTGCAATTAACAATTCAGTTGTCTAAAACAACTAAATTTGTTGTTTTAGACCATTTATTTTTGCGGAAATGAAGATTTTATTTTTCCCAGCTCTCTGCACTCTTGCCCTTGCATTATTCGGAGTAAAGTCAGTCCGTCAGTCTCTCGCAAAGCGCAAATGTGAAAACAGCAACAAACAAAGGGGAGCTATTTCCACGAGGCTAAGGAGGAAAAAAAATACTAGCGCACACGCCGCGAGAAGCACCCGCCACCCCAGTAACTTCTTCTAGTTGCCTCAGTTTAGCTTTTAGTTTAAGCTGATGAAGCAGCAGAACATTTGAGAATTTTTACCAGGATCCAGAATGACCCAGAGGATAAATCTGTTGGACTTACAGCAGCAACAGAAAGTATGTTTAAAGTGTTGCTTTGGAGACACCAGTGTTGTTTGACCCTGATGCTACGATGCTATCATGCTGTGATGCGAATTGCTATGCTAACGAGGTGTTCCGTGTGTCATCTGCGGACTTTAAAACGAGGCTGATAAATGCAACAAAAGTAATTCATAGAACATTTATAAACGCCCCTCTTCTCATGGAGGCGTTTTTCAGCCAAAGAACAGAAAATTGTTGATATGTCAAGTACATTTCTAATAATTAACTTAATAAAACATATACCATATGTACATGGCTTTGGACATATACCCAAATAGGACCATGGATAAATGAGCTAAAAAGAGAATGAAAATGGAAGCTCGGTTAAGACCTTTTTTTGTTCCTTTGTCTTTTTGTGCCTATTGTTAAGAGCTGCATGGTAGCGCAGGTTAGCGCTCTCCATAAAAAGTGAACAGAAAAGGTCTTGGTTTGAATCCCAGGAATTCTTGCTGAAACAAACCCTGGCTGAATGGAGTCTGCATGTCCTCTTGCATGCATGGGTTTTCTCCGGCTTAATCCCACAGTCCAAAAACATGCTTTACAGTTTAATTAGTTACTCTAAAGTGTCTCTAGATGTGCATCTGTGTGTGTTGGAGTGATTGTGTGCCCTGTGACAGACTGGCAACCTATCCAGGGTGTACCCCGCCTTTGCCCAACAGTAGCTGGGACAGGCTTAGGTGACTCAGAAGGGATATAGTGGGTTTAGAAAATGGATGGATGGTCTATTGCTAAATACGCACTGATGTAAATGATCAGCCACAGTATGAAAATTTTATTTGTTCACAACTATTTACAAAGTGATTTTAAACAGACCAAAGCATTTTTAACACAGCTTTTTCTAACATCCAAGATTTATTTTGAATGCTTACATTATTTTTACATTGCATGTAGAAAAATATAATTTCACCAAAATGAAAAACCACCAGGGTCAAACTGATAAGCCCCCCTCATGCAAATACTCAATTGTGTATCACTTTCCCTGGTTGCAGCCTGCATTGGTTTGTTGTAGTTTTTGACAAGTCTCTGACACAACTCTTGAGGAATCCTAGCCCATTCGTCTTTGGCATTCAAGCTCCTCCAAATTTGATGGCCCTCCGGCATGGACCATGGTCTTCAAGGGGATTCAAGTCAGGCAACCCAGTCAATACTTTTCACTTTGGTCTTCTTAACCCTTGTGCTATCCTATGACCCCACCCTTACATTGATGTGTTATCCCTACCATGACAAAGGTGGATAAAGGTGGAGAGGATTTCATGTAATCCATGGAAACCAGTGAAGATCACAAGTCGTTGAAAAAAAAGTTTAGCGCACTGTCTAGTGGGGTCTAGATGACCCAACTCCCAATGTTAAAGTGCCTAGGATAGCACAAGGGTTACGGTGTTGTTGTTTTTTTTAACCAGGAGAGCTGTACGTTTTGGGTCGTTGTGGCGATGGAAGACAACGTGTTAACCCAGGCTGCTGCTGACTGTTCACAAACCCTTCTTTCTTCATTATCCCTTTCACCTTGATGACATTTCCAGCTCCAGTCACACTGAAGCCTCCCCACAGCATAAAACGCTACCACCATATTTTATTGTGGGGACGGTGTTGTTTTGGTTGTATGCCTCTCTCTTCTTTCTCCAAATATAAACAACATCTTTTTGGCCAAAGAACTCTAATTTGGTCTCATCTGACCAAAGGACATGCGTCCAGTCAGCATTATCTCTCCAGGTTCGACTTGGCATACTTTAGTTTGGGTTTAAGGTTTCTTGTCTACAGAAGAGGAGTCTTTCTTGGTCTGAAACCTCATAGTCCATACCTGTGCAGAGGTGTAGTGATTGTCTCCTTTGAGACTATGATTCCTGAGTCTTTGAAATCTAGTTCTGTAATGGCTCTCATTGAATTTCTGGATGATACGTCTCACTCCAGTTCTTGATACTTGGAAACATGGTGACAACTATATTTCCTTCTCCTGCTTTGTGAGTCTCAATAATCCTTTTTCTCAAATCTAAACTGATTTGAGGTTGATTCTTAAAAGGGCTAATAAGTTTGACCCTGGTAGGTTTTTGTGAAATTATTTTGTATCTACATACACCGTGAAATAACAAAAGCATCCAAAATAAAGCTTGGGTGTTAAAGCTGTGTTAAAAATTCTTTGCTCTGTTTAACAGCACTTGAGAGATAGATGTTAGCCCCAAGGGGGCTAATAATTTCGTCCTCAAGTTTATGTATGAATAATGCCGTGTTTTTTAAGGGATGTTGTAACACCCTCTTGTTACGGCGTTGTAGGTTTTGTTTTGTCTTGGATTTTTGGTTTTTGTCATTAACTTAAAAAAAGTAGCATATCACGAGATAGATAGAGAAGGAGGAGGACACTAGCGCTGGATGCCTGAAACTGGACATCTCCAGCGGGAAGGATGATCTAGGGTTTATGTCTGGATTGGACAGACAATGCAATGGCCTTTTTCTGCTGGTGTGCTGCTTCTCACAGACCTGCCATGCTTGCACACCTATACCTTGCTTTGTGTGGCACGGTGATTGGGCTTTTTTTCCTTTGTGTGCCAGCCTTCCTGTGGTTTCTCGTGGGGATCTGGCATTTTCCTCTTCCACTCACAGTGAGTAGCATTTTTGTTGTAATGTTGCACCTGCCAGCAACATTCTGACAGAGCTGTTGGCTGTCAGATATGTGCCAGGTTTCAAGTTGGGTGCTTGCTGAGCAAACCATGTACTCACTGGCTCTTCGTTGCAGTTTTTATTAATGAAACCCTCAAGTAACCCAATTAAAGTGGACCGAAAGTATATGTTTTATTTCATTCTTAGACCTTGGACTTGTTATAATCCAGCTCCAAGAGCCAAAAGCATTTAGCTGTTTTGGAAGCTTTTTCTTCATTTTCCTTCAAAACAAAAGAACACCCTAAAACTATTCAGTCGGTAAAGAGAATACATTAGCTGTTAATAAGTGAAAAGACTTGTGCAGTTTCATCATAATCACTGTCAGATGTCTCCCATGAGCAACAGTGCTTTGATTGATGGGGGGGGATGCTGTCTTCAGGGTTTCATGTTTTGATGTTCAGGAGAACAGCATGGAGGGCAAACAAAACACGGACAGATTCGCATGAACTGTTTATTTTAGTGACTGACATTTAAAACATCTATTTGGCATTTGTTTTAAGTATCTTCAGTTTTCACTTCCCATTACATTTGATTGTGTTGTTCATTGTAAACAAAATATATTTTTTACAAAACATCAGAGCTATAGTGACTTTATTTGGTCAAAATAATAAATTTTTTAGAATTCTTCTTATGGAGTTGTAGAAAAATGGTCAATTTATTATGACATTTTTAATTAAGAATTTTAACCAAAAGTATTATTTTTTTGTATTTTAACAATTGCTTCATGGACCTCGGTTTCTTTTTTATTCATTTCTACAATTAGATTGATGCTAAATCAGCTGCTGCAGTCTTTTTCTTTCTTTATTTTAAATTTATTGTAATGTGTGTATGCTATCCTTTGTCCTTAGATAACCTATTCCTCAGTGATAGATCTTAGCGGCACAGTGGTCTGTGTGCTCAGTCGACCAGAAGGTTTACTGGTTTAAAAAGAGCTTTTTATGAGCGTCGACCTCATCACCTCCCCTTTGGAAACAAAGGGTGCGATGGTTAGACACTCCTGCTCACTACATGCTTTCCTGCTTTCCTCTCTTCCCCTCACACACAGCCTCATTAGATGCATTGTGGTGCCTCTCTTGTTCTCATCAATTCCCTCTCCCATCACCTTTTTGTGTTCAACGGTTCTCTGAAACAGATGAACACCACCATGCTTCGCAAGTCTATTCATGCACAGCTGTAATTGGGTATGCATGCTTTAGGTGGAGAAGACCTCTAGGTCGGTATAGCCTCCTGACTATTTGTTCACGGTTTTTGGTTTCTGACTCAACACTTACAACTGAGTTTATATTATACTATCAAATTTAAATTTTACTTTTTTTTTTTTTTTTTTTTTTACATTTATTTCCTATCGTTTACTGTTTTTTACACTGTTCTGGTACTTTAACCTACTCCCAAATCAAGGCAAAGCAGTGGTGGAATCCGGTACTACTTGCTGTTGCAACATTGCAAATTAGCAACCTGAAAATATCTGTCAGGGAAGTCAGATGAGCATTTTACAGACACCATAATACAATAGTCAAAGTAGTTTGGAGTTTTGTTTTTTTCTTTCTTTTGTCGTTGTTTTTGACGCATCTTTGCATCAACATCAGGAGCAAGCGATATGTGGACAAACACAGGAAACGAGCTCCAACTGTCAAAATTCAAGAGCACCTTTAAAATAAATGTTTTCCAAAAGCATGACTTAAACATCTCTCATTGCATCATGAATTTGACTAATTTCTGTTCAATGGACATTTAGAAGTTAATTCTTGAGGGGAAGAAAGTTTGATGTGATGCTTTGCACTGTCCCCTCAAAAGGGAAATCAGTGGTTTGAATCCAGATTTCTTTCTGTGTAGAGTTTGCATGTTTGGCTTTCTCTGGGCACTCTGGGTTCCTTCCACAGTCTACTGTTAAAAGGTTCCATTGGTTGAACGGTTAAACTGACCGACTGACTTTTAAATAGTTGCATGTTTTTACGACCAGGTGCTACTGCAACACCCATGAGAATTTTTGGTGTGAATTCAGAATTATATATCTGGGAGAAACGAATAAATGATTAAAAGTAGTTTGTGAAATGAACTCCTAAGACCAAAATTGATCAAATATTTAAACAGTAAATGCATTAATATTTTAAGAGAGGTATACAAGAGCTGACATTTTCTTCCCAAAGAAATTTGTAAGCAAAAGATCAATGTTTTGTTTCAGCTCTTTGTTCAGTCTAAAGTTTGATGTTTTTCTCAGAAGACACAACTATTTTATTTACATAATAGAATTTGAAACAAAAATGTTACAATGAGTACATACGATTATTTAGGGAAAATGGTCAATATTTACCCATTTTAGTTTTGTTTGCTGGTTCTGATTATCACCCCGTTAGGGCTGCTTAACTCTACCAAAATACTGATTGATCCATGCAGATTCTGACTGGACACAAAAGTTCACAAAAGTAATCGGAATGAACGCCTGAATAGAAAGGGGTCTTGTAAACACGCCGTTCGGAATACTCTGCTCTGATCGAACTCATTTGGATCAAAATTTATTTCCAATTGAGATAGGTGGGTTATTCCAATTTTTGATCCGATCGTGGAGCATTAACAGTTTATTGCGATCGTGGGTCACTACTGCGCTGGCTTTGCGTCACGCATAGACTGACGGTGTGGCGCTCCAGAGAAAGCTTTGGATTGCGGCCTGCGCCACCTGTTCGAAGCAAGTCTCTTAGCAGAGCAGCCGGACTCGTAGCTTCTTGCTTGCGGGCAGGCAGGGGGCAGGGCAGGGTGCATTGTTGCGCTAAGAAGAAGGCTTCGCAGTCCGTCCGCTCTGCGTGAGCGAGCTGCCGAACTCAGGAAAACTTTGTCTCCCGGGAGGACCGTCTCTCCAAGCAGAAGAGCGGCTTTTAGACGGTGTGTGAGCTAACGAAGGTGGCTTTTGAATGGAGAAATGCTGCGCAGTCCTGGGAAAACATGTAAACAATCATGTGAATTCATGTTTCAAATCTTGTCCAGACAACATTAAGGCTGATGTTATTCCCACATATTTACACTCAGTCAATACGCACATTGCGGCATTGCACGCACAGATTTTACAAGCATCTACGGATCAATGTTGTTGTTGACACGTATTATCCTAACCCTTCTTCTGGTTACATTATGTCAAGAAAGCACGGATTAAAAAAATTATGAGCAAACAAGCACTTAATAATAATCATAACAATAATAAAAGCACGTTCTGCAGATTATCTCGCTCCATGCTGCAGGTTTCCTTTGTTTACCACGGAACTCAATATTTCTTCTCCTACGGGCATTTCCGGTATTTAAGAGTCTTCTGCGCATGATTTATTTCGTTTGAAAGTGTGGCCTTTGTAAACATTTTTATAGTCGAAAAAGGTTTTTCTGGGCCCATTTACACAGTTCAATTCTAATTAGATCTTTGTTCCGATCAAAGATATTTTGCACATGTAACCGCAGCTATTGATATTATACATCAACCCTGACTTTAGCTGCTGCTTGAAGACGTTGGTCCATTTTTTAAACATAAAGATCTTTGCTGTTTTGGCTGCTATTTTACTGCTAAACAGACCACAAATAGAAAATCCAACCATCTTAAAAGGCTAAAATATGTCTCACTATCTGATTTGACTCCAGGCAGGGTTGTTAACATTAGAAATTGGCAGATTCTGAATCTTGTCTGAGATATTGGTGTGCCTCAAGCAAATGGGGATTCTTTGCTGGCTGTGTAAAAGATACTGGAAGTGGAATGCAGCAAACCCAACAAAAACATAATAATGGTAGTTCATGACGAAAGAGCGAATTCTCAAAGTCTTTGTTTTTATAGTGTTACCCTTCAGATAAAAGGAATCTGGCAATGATGCATCTCGTCTTAAAGGGAAAAGCAGTTCTGAATTTTCCTATCAGGATAGGCAACAATTTATGTTCCTGTGTATGGATCCTATGTTTGAATAGGATAGAAGCACACATAACTATAAAAAAATATGTATTGTTTTTGCACGAATAATTTCCTTAAGATCTCTTGTAATCCTAGTGTAATCTTGTACTTAGAGACTAAGTAGACAGGAGAAACCTAGTAAATGAAACAAAGAACAGCTGCAGTGAGAAATTAAAGAGGGAGGCAGGGCAGAGCTGTTCTAGCGATGGGTTAATCAGCTCCTCTGGGACCACCCTCTATTGAAAGATATGAATTGAAGCAGAAGACCAAAGCAAACTTGGTTTTAAAACACCTTCACACACACAGGCTTGTTGTTGTTTTAACATATCTGCTGTGGAATTCAAACATAAAACACCCGAAAAAGGAACTGCAGCCAAGTGTGTGTAATTTCTGTCATTTTCTGTCTCCATGTTGGTGTTTTTGGTTGAACTATAAAACACTTCCAGACCTCCAAATTGAAATGGTTACTTCCTCGTGGTACATGAAATGTCAATGATACGCAGCTCCAAAGGGTGTTTGTGTATAAGGCTGTTTGCTGACGTGAAGCACAAGTTTTGGGTGGATCTTATTTTATTTTTTTTAATTTACGAGTATTTTCATCAAAAGCAAAATGTTTATACTAAAATCAGGATTGGACAGACACCTTGTGTACATTAAAACAGCACTTGAGTTGCAGCCAGACAGGTGCAGGTCAATCCCACCACATTCCAAGTCTCAATAGTCTGAGACACCACAGTAAAAACCATCACAGAACATGCATAAAGTCAGAATGGATCATTTGCACTTCTGCTCCCTTTTTTTGCTCCTGGTTTGCTGTATGTTGTATTTTTTGTGGCTCATGTGCATCCCTGCCTTTGCTTCTTTGTACAGTACTTACCTTTTTCCAGTATTTTTATAATTTCTTTGCTGTGTGTCACTATCCAGCTCACTGGCTTTTGTTTGTGTATTTTTTCATGGGCTCTATCAGCGTTTGCTTGTGCTGGTTGTTGTGTGCGACATGTAAAAGTCCATGCTCATGCTTCATTGTTCTCGTTTAAATGCATATACTTTAACCACAGCAGTAAATTAAATGCTATATAAAAACAATAAGCAAGCATTTTATTGAAGAATTAGCTTTTAATCTAAAGATTTCTTGCTTTAAGGGACTGGATGCACTAAACATAAACAGTCCATGAATCTTATTCAATCAGTTTACTACATCTTACTGCTAATTTGGCAGAAAAAGACAACAAACACTTTCCCGTTCTTCTCGCAGCTCCCACTAATCATTTTGCACCAGTGCTTGCTTTTTGCTTTGTTCTTTTTTTGCTGCTTTATTTTTCTAAATTTGCTTGTGTTCATTGTAATCATGAACTCTCGCTGTTTTAATTTCAGATTTGCATATCCACTTCCACTCCTTCCTCATTTGCATACAGCAAGAATGGCGAGCGGGCATCCCACAGAAAAATTCAGTTTCATGTACCAACCAGACACGCACAAGAGGTACGGGGCACACGTGCACACACACACTTACAATTCTAGTTTTGCGTGCCCGTGTTCCTCATGAGCAGGTAAGAAGAAGATCTGGACTCTGGTACATCAACATGGGTGAAAAATTGCTTGGATATTAAATACTTTTGCCCCAAGTTGACATGGAAATTTGTCATTCAATCCTGTTCATACTTTTTACTTTCAAGTTGGCAAATTTGCCATGCAGCTTTTAATGCGACACTGGAGACCAAAGCATCATTTGGTTGATGGATCCATTCCCTCTTGTGCTTCGCTGTCAGGGCTTCTCCTTGCTGTTGTCACGTCATCTCTGGTTTGAGGGGTGATGATTTACAGGACTGCGTCTTTGTTGCAGAATCCTTTATCTGAGGGATTAGTTTCGAGAGCCTGTGTGCATGTTAGTCATAATGATTTTCTTACAGATTTTCATGGTTTATGTCCCCTTCTCCATCTGTTTTTCTTATTCCTTCCCACCCCTCTTCCCATCTCTTCCATTCTGTCTCTCGTAGCAAGAACAGGTTATCTTCAGCCATGAATCCCCTCTACAGCCCAGTTCAGCCTGGCACTCCATACGGAAACCCCAAGAACATGGCCTTCACAGGTTAGACCCAGCCGCCTCACGCTCGCACTACGCTTAGCAATGTTTAAGTCCCACTCTGATTGAAATCATATTTTTTGTGTTCTTGACATGTTGTGCCAGAACTGCATATCTGAGTTTTTCTTTATTCAAATTGTTGTGAATCAGGAGCAGACGAAAAAATGCTGCTCTGTTGTTCCCATTTTGTCTTTAGGTTTCCATTGCTGGACAGTTACATTTCAGAAATTAAAAGACCACATTTTTGATGAATTTAACATTTTCTTTATTTTATAAATATTACAAATAGCTACACTGTAAAACACATTTGCAAAAAATATAAACAACAATGTTTTTATTGTCTTTATCTGTGTTGAATATGTATAATTAATAATCATGTTAACTAATTCTAAAACAGGAGAATGCAGGTACTGAAGCTGCCAAAATTTAAATTGAAAAGTCAGCAGTCACAAACACACATATGAACAAACTGGTTTGCATTCTTGTGTTAATGAAAGAAAAACATCACAGAAATAACCTAAAACTGACCAGAGTTCAAGGTAATTACAATATATGGAAAAAGTAATAAAAATCACGGCCTCTTATTTGTCTTTTCGGATGATTTTTCATTGATTTTCTTTCTCTTCTCTCAGTTTTTTGGTCAATTCAGTGACCACAAACTGGAGGGGGGGGGGTGTCACCTAGAAAGTGGTGACCTGACGATTGCCCAAGGGTTTAGCTCAATAAATGTCAGAAAGATGTTCATTCCGCATCTGAAAACATTCACTCTGTTGGTATTTGCAAGAATCTTTAGTATTGATGTGCTAACCGTGTTAGCCTGGAGCGTTTCAGCTGATGTGCCTGTGCTCATGTCGTCTTTGTCTTTTAATGCTGCCTCAGCTCCTGCTGCCTGCAGGAGAAATTTTCTTCGAGTGTTCTTCCCGCTTCTCCAGCAGCTTCGTTCAAGGAACAAATTAGTTAAAGTGCAAACTAGGCTCAGCAGTAGTCAATGAGAAGCATTCCAGTCCTGTGTATTCATCTAAGACATGGCCTTTTTGATGTAAAAAATATATATTAATTGATCAGTTATTGTTTATCAGGCCTATCCTGATATAATCAGATCATGCAGGATCAAATCAAACTAATAAAAATAAGAGAAAAATGTCTGAATTTCATCTAGAGAAAAAAGTGGACTTTTTATTAGAATTTATTCATACAGTGGGACAAAAAGTATTTAGTCAGCCACCAGTTGTGCACGTTCTCCCTTTTAAAACAATGAGAGGCCTGTAATTTTCATAATAGGTATACCTCCACTATGAGACACAAAATAAGAAAAAAATTATCCCTAAAATCATATTGTCTGAGTTTTAAGGAATATATTTGTAAATAATGGTGGAAAATAACTATTTAGTCACCTACAAATAAGCTAGATTTCTGGCTCTCAGACCTGTAACTACTTCTAAATGAGGATCCACATTACCTTTATTAATGGCACCTGTTTGAACTCGTTATCTATATAAAAGACACCTGTCCACAACCTCAAAAAGTCACACTCCAAACTCCACTATGGCCAGGACCAAAGAGCTGTCTAAGGACACCAGAAACAAAATTGTTGACCTGCACCAGGCTGGGAAGACTGAATCTGCAATAGGTGAGCAGCTCGGTGTGAAGAAATCAACTGTGAGAGAAATTATTAGGAACTGGAAGACAGACAAGACCACTGATGATCCCCCTCCATCTGGGGCTTCCTGCAAAATCTCACCTTGTGGGGTCAAATGGTCATAAGAACGGTGAGCAAAAATCAGGGGGACCTAGTGAATGACCTGCAGAGAGCTGGGACCAAAGTAACAATCAGTAACACTCAATGTGACTCAAATCCTGCAGTGCCAGATGTGTCCCCCTGCTAAAGCCAGTACATGTACAGGCCCGTCTAAAGTTTGCTACATTCGGATGATCCAGAAGTGGATAGGGAGAATGTCCATGGTCAGATGAAACCAAAATAGAACTTTTTGGTAAGAACTCTACTCGTAGTGTTCAAGGATAGAAAATGCTGAGTGTCATCCAAAGAACACCATATCAATTGTAAAGCATGGGGGTGAAAACATCATGCTTTGGGCCTGTTTTTCAGCAAAAGAACATGACGACTGATCTGTGTAAAGTTAAGAATGAATGGGGCCATGTATTGTCAGATTTTTAGAGAAAGTCTCCTTCTATCAGCAAGGGCATTGAAGATGAAACGTGGCTGGGTCTTTCACCATGACAACGATCCCAAACACACGGCCCGGGTAACGAAGGACTGGCTTCGTAAGAAGGATTTCAAGGTTCTGGAGTGGCCTAGCCAGTCTCCAGATCTCAAGCCCCTAGAAAATCTTTGGAGGAAGTTGAAACTCCCTGTTGCCCAGCGACAGCCCCAAAACATCACTGTTCTACAGGAGATCTGAATGGTGGAATGGGCCAAAATACCATCAACAGTTGGTGAAAACCTTGTGAATACTTACAGAAAATGTTTGACTGCTGTCATTACCTACAAAGGGTATATAGCAAAGTATGCTAGAGTTGAACTTTTGTTATTGACCAAATACTTATTTTCCACCATAATTTACAAAATATTTTTTAAAACAGAATGTAATTTTCTGGATTATTTTGTCTCATTTGTCTCTCATGGTTGAGGTATACCTATGATAAAAGTTGCAGGCCTTTTTGCCCCTCTCTGTACACAGAAATGATGAAATAAGAGTTCTTTTTGAATCACATAAACTAGCTTCAGGAAGAAATTTGGCTTATTTAGAAAAAGTAACTGACACGTATAACTCCATCCAGATTTGATTCCTTTGGAATTTGGGAGGTGAAAATGGCTAAAGAAATTGACGATTAAAATGCCTTTATTGGCTCTTGTCTGCATCTTTCATTCAAATGATTTCAGGGCGATTAAATTATAAAAAAAATCTAATATAACAAATGTGCTTTTGGTTTCCCAGGTTGAGTTACAAACCTTTAGATCCATCACAAGATTTACATGCTTTTACTATGCTCTTATCCAGGTTACTAGAGACTTGAGTATCCTTTACATCTTAAACAAAAACGAAGCAACAAATTTATATTGTAAAAATAAATCTAGAATTGTCAACAGAATAAAATGAGCCGTGTGTTAAGGTATCCCTCCCTTATCTAAATTGGTCTCATTCTTTAACCGTGTGATTATTTAGCACAACCTCCTCATGCAGTGAAGGTGTAGACATTTATAACTTGTTACATCTTTGCTTCACAGTGGAGCTGCAGAACCAATCATATGAAAGTTTCTGCCAGTAGTAGCTAACAGAAAGAACACCCCTCTGAACACACTTTTTTAATTTATTTTTTTTTAGATTTTTTGTTTGTTTCCTTACCTGAAGTCCAAATCTATACCAACATTGTTTTTGATGCAGATATTTCTCTCCTTGAGCGCCATCTTTGTGCTTCCTGATCCAGAGGATAACCTTTACTGTTTGTGTTGGGCATTTCCTTTTGCTTGCAAATCAGTGTTTTCTGAAATGATCCGACTTAACTGACAACTTCTTACAGGCTATCCTGGAGCTTATCCCGCCACGGCCCCCACCTATACTCCCAACATCTATCAAACAGGAAGTCCTGGGTATCCACCAGGTGAGCAAAATACACTAACTCATGCACCTTTTCTCATTAAACCATTGAAAAAACTGTTTACTCTTTGCTTTTGTTGACTAAACACAAGACAAATAAAAACAAAGACTTAATCTGTTATGCTACTAAGTTTTTGTAGAGCTGTTTTACCTGGTAAAAATGTGATGTGTGATCATTGACCGTATATAACTGGGTTGTCAAACTCATTTTCACCGAGGGCCACATCAGCATAGAGCACACCTGATCATAAGCCGAACCCATTACATTTCTAAAGGATAAACCATTTTGTACATACATAAGCCGCACCTGTCTATAAGTCGCATGTGCCCACATTAAAACATGTGTTGTAAAATGAAGATGTGTATGTGCCGAAACCGCAGGCGTGTGTAAGAAGGAGGAGGGAGAAGAAGGAAGGGAGAGTGCATACAGCGCAAGATGGAGTGAGAGCGCGCAACGGAAGTGTGTTGGGGGTGCGCATTTATATTTGATATACAGAGGGAAGGAAAACTGTAATAAAAGGTTTCTCCTGGAAGAGCTGTGAATGATTTTTATTAACCCGCTCTGGAGACTCTGAGGGGCCGAACGAGGAAGTGAACCCCGAAGGAAGATCCCCCTTCGGCGGATCCCCTTCCTTTTTTTGACCACCATCAGAAAGAAAAAAAGTTATTGCAGGAAAGGTTAACACATGATATATTCATGAAGAAAGACAGTACACAGAGAGTTTTCAAAGTTTTAATAATATACCTGGGCTTTTCTTTCCAAACAGTGCCTGTGACATGGCAGCAAAATGGTAGTAAGAGGCCTGGTTAAAAAAACATACCGGTAGAAGTCACTGAGAGAGAGAAAAAGTCACTGAGAGCAGCAGTAACCTATAGGTGCACGTGCCTATGCGCAGAGGCGCGTGCACCGGATGAACCTTTCTTCCACAACAGTGACACACTGTAACACAGCGCTAACAGGGCTGGTTTAAAAAACATAAACGTAAAAGTCACAGAGCTTACCTCATCTTCCTCCTGTTCACTGAAACCACGGAAGTCTTACTCCTCAGTGTCGGATTGGAATAGCGTCAGTCTTCACCACACACTCTCTCAGTCTCTCCTTCGTTGTCGCTGTCAGTTTGTCACCCTCATCCTGAGTTAAATTCTCTCCTGAGCTTCCTCTCCGTGATGCAGCAGACCGGCTTTTCCAAACCCGTTGGAGAATTCGCTTCCGGTTCTCGGAGAAGACGCCACGCAGGCATAGAGCAGCTGCACTTCTCAACACTATTTACCGCATAAAATCGTAAATATTGGGAAAAGCAGTTCCTAAACATGCCACCGAAAAAAAAAACTAGTGTCTGAGGAATATGAGGACTTGAGGAACATGTGGATTGAGGATTGGTGATGGTGGATTTTTTCACACTGCTTTTAACGATTGCTTTTAACTTGAAAGCTGCGTCATATGCATTTTTTTCTTGCATTTTCCATGATGGTCCCTTCATGCCATTCATTCACAAAGCGGGAATTTACATAAAACTTGCATCTTCCTCAACACACATACCGTATTCCCTCTGTCTCACTCTTACCCTTTCTGCTAGAGCGCCCCTAGTGGTGGTTAGAAAAAAGAAAAAAATGCATGAATTTGCCGCATCATTGAATAAGCCACAGGGTTGAAAGCGTGTGACAAAAGTAGCGCCTTATAATCTGGAAATTATGGTAATTTATACATGTAACTAAATGTAATAAAAAATAAATGGAACTTTTTAAAGTGACAATTGGAGTTGCATAAAAAACGTATGTTTGCTTGACACTGTCATAAATCCTTTGAAATTTGATTCTGTCAGGTTAGGTTATATGGACAGTGTTTAAGTCGTAATGTATAGGTCCCCAATCCCATATTTCAAGTCCATTTCCCCCTAGATATGAATAAAAACACACCAATTTTTATTTTAAGAAATTAAACATTTTTATGCTCTCGCTGGCCACATAAAATGACATGGCGGACCACATTGGGCGCGCGGGCCTTGAGTTTGACACATGTGGTAAATAAGAACTGAACTGAGTGACCCCTCCTCCTGGCGTTCCAAACAGGAAGTACCAGCTGGCTCCAAGTATCCAAAATCCATAGACTTCTATAGAGAGATAAACAGCTATTACTCAGTCATTCTATTTGTCAGAGTAACCATTATTGGTCTGATACCTTTTCTTTATTTAACATGTCCTTGATAGTCCTAATTTTGTATTATATATTTTTTTGTATTTCAAGTTATAAATGGAACAATCAGAGGGGTTATGGTTATTGAGCAGGCTCCACCTACCCAATAAAGTAGGTGGAGCCTGCTTGCCCTACGTTCAACATTTAAAACAGTTGATTGACAGATTTCATGTAGCCAGCTTTCAAGTGGTTCGGGTGTGGACTTCCAACAAGCTTACTACGGATTGGTGAGAGTGGTTACTATAGAAACTGAGACTGATACGTACTGATCCCTGCTTACTGACCATGTCTGGCTCCATCACAAACTTTTTGCAGAAAAAATGGTGAATGATTTGACTTCATTTGGCTGGACCATTGGTTCCAGTTCTCATGTACAGTCAATGTGTCTGACCAGGAAAAAAATATAAAAAATCTGCCACAGCTGAGGTATTTACACTCCAACCAACAAAAACATATTTAGTGTTCACTTAATTCTGAATTTCATTTAGATAGAAGTCTTCTCAAATGAGTATTTAGGAAATTCATATACGTAAATTTAGCTGACTAACAAGTAGAGCAAACATTTTTACTGTGTGTAACCCTTGTGCTATCCTAGGCACTTTAAAATTGGGAGTTGGGTCATCTAGACCCACTAGACAGTGCGCTGCACCTTTTTTTCTTCAATGATTTGTGAACCTGACTGGTGTCCATGGATTACATGAAATCCTCTCCACCTATATCCACCTTTGTCATGGTAAGGAGAACACGTCAATGTAAGGGTGGGGTCATCTAAGATGGCACAAGGGTTAAATCAGACATTTGTTTCAAGAGGATCCATTACTGTTTGTTTAATTTATTATGTATATTTAACCAATATCAGCTCCTATTTCCCACCTTCCTCAATCTGTTTGAGTCCAAAAAGGTTACAGTTTTGTTTGTACATCAAACATTGCGGTTCAGTAGAAGTATCATCATTATCAGTCGTGCCGTCAGATGGCAGCCTCCAGCTTCAAGGCAGAATGGATAAAATACAGCCCTCTGCCTGGAGGCATCAGTGCAGGACAAATGGGCAGCTGGCCGGCCATGTGCGCCCGTGTGTGTCGCCAGCAGATACGTTTCTGCCGGGCTCTGGAGCAGATAGACAAGAAGAAATTTCAGAAATGTTTTGGGCTTTAGTGAAAAAAGAATTAATTAGAAAACTCAGAAAGAGGATGAAGCTTCAAGGACACTTTTTATCATCAAAGTCCCCATAGGAAGCAAAGCGATTTATGTTTAACTGAGTTTTTAAGAGTATGTTATACAATACAAAGGGCTGATACTTTCAGCTAAACATCAAAGGACAGTACAGAATCCCCTGAGAGTCTGATGATAAAATGACATGAGGTTGTTACTTTGTAAAGAAGAGTTTTCATTTCCGATGGGAATGATATCTGCTTTGTTTCTCTTGAATGTTGAAAGCGATTTAAGCTTAAGCAGTAGCTTTTTTCTTTTTCTTGGCCTCTCCCTGACGTCGTTTTTTATGGTAGAAATCCAGCTACATGTCGAACGTCTTGGGTGAATCTTACTCTGCTTTGTTCCTTCAGAAACATGAGGCTCTTTGTTGCTGCTGTGCCTTAGTTGGTATGTTTTTACTGTGCTCTCAGTGGCGTTTATAGTCTGCTGAAACGACAACCAATTGCCAGAAATACCAGCAGTGGTCTGATTATAAATGTGTTCATTATTGTCCATTATTCCTCAAGATCATTGATGAATTGTTGTCTGTCAGCAGGGCATTTGTGTAATTCTCTATTGTCTTCCATGCGCTCTGCGTGCATGTCAGAGTGACTGCAGGGATGCATGCGCGCACACACTGACGGATGTACAGACTTTCAGCCCCAGAGCAGCTCCAGCGTCTCTTTGTTCCCTTGTCCTTGTGTGAGAAAAGGGCTTTCATAAGCATCTATGGCAGCTGCAGCTAGCTTGTAGCATGTTTGACCTTCAGGCTCCTCCATGTGGCAGCTTCCATGTATTACAGCCAGGAAGAAAAAGACCCAGATTGAATAAATATTTTAAAGTGGATGCTTCAGCTCTGCTTTTCAACCGAAGGCATGTCTTCATTTAAATATAGATTCTATGCATACATTTTCTTTTTTGGTGTCCAGTTTTCCAGTTTGAGAAAATACAATCCATCCAAGATTAAACTGGATCCATTTGAAGTGGCTTTTTAGAATCACATAGGAACAGAGCAAAGATGCCATTTGGAAAAACTCAAGATTGAGCTGTCTTATTAAGTCTTTTTTTTAATAGACCGACCAGGTTTCACTGGTTTAGATTAAATCCTCTTCAAAGAAAAGCCCAAGTCTCCATCTGGTGGACATGATTGGAAATGCAAATGTTTAACATTAATGTTATTGTTTACTGTTAGTATTTTCTCCTTTTATACATATGAAAAATACTGAGCTTGATTTGAAGGCTTATTTTTGTTAATTTAATATCTGACTCTTTGCCAACTGTGAACCAGTTTATCCGCAGTTGCCTGAAAGATAGTTTAATTGCTTATTTTAATTTTTATTCAGATGCAATTAAAAGGAAATTCCTGAGACACAAAGAGTAAACAAAGGCTAAATCTATAGGACATGTGATCTAAAACCCAAACAAGTAATTCAGTTTCCATTCAATTTTATTTATATAGCCCAATATTACAACCCAGTTGTCTCAACGGGCTTCACTAATCGTACAAAATATTAAATCAGTTATAAAATACAATACCTGATTGCTAACCTAAACTGGGCATCCCTGCCTTTTGACCCCCCTTCTCAATAAAGAAAAACCTCAAACCTAAAAAAAAAAAACTCAGGGATGTCCACGTGAAGGAGGGATCCTCTCCTAGGACAGACAGCTGATGTACCAAAACTGTTAAAGAAGAATTAGCTTATTTAACCCTACAACTACATGTTTGAATAGTGTAGCAGATCAGGCTTCATCCTGATGGAACTAGGGTACAGCTGGGGGCGCAGGACGAGCCAGAGACGAGGTCCACGGCCGCGAACAGGAGCACAGACAAACTCCTGTAACATTTCTTAAGCTCTTATGAAGGGTCCTACTTTAATTTATCTCCTTGGACATTTTTAACTCTTACCTCACATATTGCACACGGTTTATTACTATTTCCTGATGCCACTCTTCCCTAGTGACTGCAGGTGCTCGCCAGGGCTCTTTCCTGGAAACCCTTAGGAATCTTTTTCTGATGTTTTTATTCATATATAAATTTGCTTTCATACCACAAACATACCTGTTAGCTCCAAAGGTTTTCTCAAGCACATGCATCTCTCACCCACATTTGATATTTCCTTCCATTGTTTGCTGATGACACCTAGCTTAGCCTTTCAACTTTCAACTTTTTACCCCTTCACTGGATTGTCTCTCTGAAGTTTGATATTTTTCTCTGACTTACCTGTCAGAGACTTACCCTTTAATGTAAAAGATGTTCCAGGCTACTTCTAAATAACACAGGTTATCTGAGATTCCATTTTGGCCGCTCACACGATCATTGTCAATCTGCTAATTCTGACATGGAGGAAAGCAGCTTTCCATATCGGCTGTGTGCTGATATGACATAATGGTGCAATGCCGCTTTTTTCAGAATCCATTGTATTTACAAAAATTGCATAAACGTTTGAAGAGATGGCAGAATGTTACTACTGGAGCTACAGCAGTGTTTTTGGGAGATGGTCAGGTGTGGCGTGGGAAATAACCCAATAACTAATTTAAAAACATTTTCCATCTCCAGGATATCAGCTCTTTGTTCATCTAAACAGACCCTGATAAAACACTGAGTAGTTAGGAATAAATTATCACAGGGAGCCGGTTTAGCTCGTGCTGGTTTGCGGCACCTTCCATCCGTGAAACCAGGGTTCGAATCCGGGCTGCTCCCTGTTCCCTTCTCCACTTCTGTGCCGGTCCCTAGCCCGGTTGCTTTGAGAGGGTTGCGTCAGGAAGGGCATCCGGCGTAAAACACATTGCCAAGTTTACCATGCGACTCGTTCGCTGTGGCGACCCCTGATGGGAAAAGCCGAAAGAGAAACAACAACAAGTAATAAATTATCATATATATGGATTTAGTTTACTCTGAAAGACTTAAGGAAATCATTATGTATGCCCTTTTAATAGCTTTTCTCTATCATTAACTCAATAGTTACCCCCACCTTCCATGTTAATAGAGTCTGGTTGTCATTCTTAACACCTCCTTAGACTTCTAAAATCACACCAACAACATCACTTGGTCTGCATCTCCTCCATCCCTCCATCCTTTCTCATTCCACCTCCAATCTGGTCCATTGTCATCATCACCATCAACTAATGCGATTAACTTCAGGGTTCCTCACAAATCTTTCAACAAGTTTCAACAGACACACATTTAACAGAAATAACCTGGTTTTCTACATCACACCCGTCTTATCCACATCTTCCTGACTGCCATTATTTCCCTGTAGGTTTACCAAACATCGTCTTGTTTTTTTAACTGTGAAGTATTTGTGAGATTCCTAATTAAACGTATACTTATTGTTTAATTATTTGTTTCTGATTTGTTTTAGGGTATACTTCAGCAGGAACTCCATACAAAGTATCCCCCACCCAGTCAAATGGAGCACCTCCTCCTTACACTCCTACGCCCACCCCGTACCCGACAGCCATGTACCCCATCCGCAGTGCCTATCCTCAGCAGAACATTTACGCACAGGTGAGGCTGTTCTTCTGCAGAAGTTGTAGGAATCAGCTTTGCACTGTGTGGGTAGCCGTGTGTCTCTGTGGTTGAAGCTTTTTCAACAAAATGCACATTTTACTGAAAGTTTCAGTAAATGTAATAATAATTAAATATGAATAATATAACCTTTTACATCATCTGTTATTATAAAACCCTACTCCATAAACCCTCTCATGTGTTTCTACCTCACAGGGAGCTTACTACACTCAGCCAGTGTACGCAGCTCAGCCCCATGTGATCCATCACACCACCGTGGTGCAGCCCAACAGCATCCCCTCCACAGCGCTCTACCCCGCCCCTGTCCCCGTTCCAGCACCTCGCAACAATGGCATGGCGGCCATGGGAATGGTGGCTGGAACAACTATGGCCATGAGTGCAGGTATAACCAACTGTCCATCAGATGTTTGTCTTTTTGTCAGAGGTAGTAAAGTGTTCTACAAGTATTCACCATTTACCATTTTACTAGAGCATGTTCCCACAGTTGGAAGAGGCTTGATGTGAAATGTTGAATCAGGGCAAATCTCGTAAATCTCGCTCCAGGCTTTTTCTTTCACAGTTCTATTCAAATATATGAAAGACTTAATGCCGACTGGGCACAAACCACAGTGATTAATTTCTCCTCCAGGATTAATTCTTAAACAGTTGGCACTTCCATTATTGAACGCAAGTAATCCGAAGCACGGATTTACTATTTTGACCATATTGACTTTTCATTGGAAGCAGTCCCTTTGATGCTTTAATGTGACTTTAGCTTTTGAACTCAAAGGACTTGGGATGGTCATTTTTCGACCATTTAACCTAAAATTTATTTCACTTTGGTGATTTAAGGGACCCTGTTGACAACACCCCAGCACCCCCAGATTGGAGCACATCAAGTTACGGTGCCAACCTACAGGCCCCAAGGGACACCTGGTTACAGCTACGTACCACCTCACTGGTAGAGCCCGCCCTTTGTGTAAGTATCCTCTTGTTTGTCTCTCCCACTTATGACTCTTTAAGCCTTAGTCCCATCGATCAATGCGGGTAGGGGGTGCTGCAGGTATATAACGTACTGTCAATACTGTGGCACGGTGTCCTTACGCACACTAGTCATCAGTACGGTGGGAAACTGCCCCAGTAAGGGGGTCTGCATGCGATATGCAAGTGCCCATAGGATGTCCACACAGAGTACCAGTACATACACTCTAATTGTCTAATTTCCTAATTTCTAACAGTCAAGCTGCACACAAGGAGCGCACACTTATCACGTGAACAGCGCTATGAGCCTTACACAGTCCACAGGATTTGGACAGGTTGCGAAGATGAAAAAACACGCCTGCGTCTCATCTACTTCACCCTTACAAATGTTCACTACAACCTGTTGCCTGGAGCATGGATGAAGAAAAAAATGTGCATGAACATTTTCTCTCTACCTGTTTACTGAGCGATCTACAACCTTGATATTTCGTGCAGGCCACCTGTGTGCGCTGTTTATTTTTGCCCTCAAACACTCCATATCCACCCATGAGGGCAGTTGTGACTAAGGCTTTCTTTACCTTCCATCTCTGTCCAGTTCCTCCTTCCTTCTCTCCTTTCTTCCTTCATCTACCCGTGCAGCCTTTTCAAATCAATCACCTATCTGTGTATGTTTTCTTCTTTGTCTCCAGATCTGGAGTCCACCATCATATGCAACTGCTTAGATCTTACACGAGCTCCCAGTGGTTAACACGAGAACTCGGCACGTGTCTGCAAGAACAAACTAAAGTGCAACAGCCACTTTACTATTATTGTTATGATGCGACATTCTCTTTTTTTTAATTTTTTTTAAAGCTGCTTTTATTTTGTCATTTTTTTCTGTTCATTTGCCTACAAGTCATTACCGAGTTTTTTTTTTCTTCTTTTTCTTTTTTTCTTATGTTGATGTCCTCATGCTGTCTGTCATTGGAACTCCAGAAGGACTCAAACCATCACAGGCGTTGCTCGCTCCCATTTGCATTGTGTTGGGCTATTTGTGGTCCTGCCTGCTGCTGCTGCTCAGTTTGGCTGGAATCCATAGGGCACTTACTCTTCATCGTCATCTTCATTAGTCTCTGGAAAGACTTTAGACTAATGCTGCCAAATTTTCTAACAGGATATCAGCACAGGGTTTTGACATTAATAGGACTTTTCTTTTGTGGGGTTTGTTTTTGTTTTTTTGGTTCTGTTTACCGCGATTAGCCATATTTGTTTTCTCGGTTTTCTACCCTTTTGTTCATCCCTTTTTCCTTTCGAGTCTTTTTTTTCCCGCCTGGTTTTTCAGTTGGCTCTCATGTGTCTTCCAGCATGTACTTGTCTGGCTGTCAGTCCAGCTGTCTTCACCTGAGTGTTAGTTTGTGCTAAGAGTGCTTACCGAGCATCATTCAGCTTGTCTGACTCCTATGTTGTACCTATTACACTCTGCAGAGAACCCCCCACCCCCCGTTTCATGCTACATACTATGCAGGCTGGCATGTTGTGACTCGCCAACATTGGAGGACATTCGGGGCGCTTCGGGTCACTTTTGTAACGCGGTCAAAATCTGTACAAATGTTAATAGTAACAGACTCAACAGCACACACATACACACGCACAGGGGCTCCTGTTGTGTGCGCTCACTTAGAGGCACTTACTGCTGTCATCACACAAAACGAGCAAATACGTGGGTGTGTGCACGGCGGACACCGCCCTCGCAGACGGAGCTTAAAGGGATCGTGGTGGGAGGTGGAGGTGAGAAAGGAGGCGGCGATGCCATGCTCACAGGCACTCCTTTGGTTCAGCGTACAAGACATCCGCGTTTGTGGCATTTCACCTCCAAAGGCACAAACGGACAGCTATCTTTGCACGGGATGTTTTGTACGTTGACTTTGAATATTTTTCCCGCTGTGACCGTGACATCTCCTCCTCCTTTCCTTTGTCAGACAAACATTAAAACACCAGAGGGAAGAGAAATGCTATGTAGAGTCACATCTTGATACCTTTGCAGACATTCAAAACATCGGTGGCGAGAGCGCGTTCGTCTTAAAGGCGTGAAGATCCGCCTCACTGAAAGCTGGCGTCGGTCCCCACCCAGACTATAGTCTGCTGTTGGTGGGGATTCATATTTAGGTGAGGCCTTTTTCCGGATTAAAACATGGAAAATACAAAAAAATAAAGATTTGCAACCTTAACAGATTTTAGAGTATGTGTGGGTATTAGAAAATGCATTTGCTATGCGGGTATTTGTCGGAGGGGGTTCAATTATCGCAATAAATAAGAGGGAATGCCTCCAGCTGTTAACTTACAGTCATTCTTTTATCAGCATTTTTAATTGATTTTTATAAATGCTTGTTGTAATATCTAAATGTGGATTTGGAGCTGTTTATTCAGCCTCCATTCAATAATTATTCCAGTTACTGCTAAGAACATATCAAAAGTTTGAATAACGTTGTGAGGAAATATTGTACAACTTAAGGTTTAAAAAGAAACTTGACTATGCTATTCTAATTTAATGCTAAGTAAGAGGTACTTAGGCTTTGTAGTGCAGGACAGACAAGGGCGCAGTTTATTAAAATCAAACAATAGGGTGGCACGTTTGAGATTTCCTTAGTCCAGATGTTTGTAATCTTGTAGGTTCATATTCAAAAGGGCGTTGCAAGAAAACGTTTCTGAAGGACGTCAAAGAAACGTGTTTTCCTGCGGCAGCCGTGATGCTACTCTACGTTATTTAACCAAACCACTACGTTTGTCAGTATTCCTCAGTGAAATCTTGTTTTTTTCCCCCCCTCCTTCCCCTCTGGTCATATGAGCTTAAATGGGTATGCATTATATTCAGGTGTATTTCAGGATAGCATTGGAAATAAAAAACATGCAGTATATCTATACAGCGAGTGGTACAGTAAGGTACTTCTAGCGAAGCATGGTTGCATTGGTGTGGCAGCTATTGTTTGTGCTTTTAAAGGATAGTTTGGGGTTCTTTTTTCTGCATCTCTACATATCCATCACCACATGAGGAGTCCATGCAAGCTCTGTCATGACTGTTGGAGCTTGTGGAGTCCCCCCCCCTCCCCTCCCCCCTCATTTTTAGGACGGTTGCCTGAGTTTGCTGAAGGATGTAGCAGCGAAACCTCTTTTAATGGAGTGAGAAAAGCCAGCTTTTTCCTGTCTCGTTTTTGTGCCATATTTTGACCAATTGCTGTTCAGTAAATGAGTTTCTTCTTCTAAATAACTGGTAAACTACAAGTCCTTGTTAATGTCTAGTTTCTTGTGAATCTGTGTTTCTTCCTGTTGCTGTCCTGTTTCTCATGTGACTGATGCCGTCTGACTTCCTTTGAACTTGCGTCTGTTTTTTTCTTTTTATCGACACTAAATGATGTTGGACTTCTCACTGTCCACTCACCTCCTCATTCCTCTCTTTGCTTTTCCATCCTAAAGTGATCTCCCATTGACCTCTGATTTACGCGAACAGGCACATCGTCGTGGTTTCAAGATTTGAGCCGACAGGGAGAAACTCTTCCTTCCTCATTATCGCTTTGATGCTGTTGTGCACCGAGGTGTTTCTAGGGGAGCATAAGCTTTTGTTTTGTTTTAAACTATGATACTTTTAGGGCATTTTCATGCCGCTTCACACATGACCTTCGCCGCGGTCTGAGACGAGGATTCATCCGGACTGTCCAACAGTTTCGGTCAGGATGCTCGGGTCTTTTTCAGGACGGTGTAACCGCCTCCTCGTTGGACTCCATTCCTTTCCACTCACTTATTTGCACTTAAGTGAACGTAAATATTCAAAGACATTCGGGGATGGGGGCGTTGGTGTGCAACACTGTCTTAATCATAGATCTTTGTATCATCTTTTTCGTCCTGCAAACCTTCCTGTTTCATTTCAATCACTTTCAAAGTGAAACCACAAAGAGCCTCTCCTTTTCCTTTTTCTCCAATTTTTTTTTCCGCCTTGCAGTCGCTAAGTCTTAGTTTTTCCTAATAAAAAAATGGAAACACTACTATCACAATTAATAGTGGGCTCTTAAATGTCTTTGATGTTTTGCTGCAGCCTTTTCATTTCAATCTCGTCAGATATATCTCTTAGTTTGATTGGACACTAAATGTGATGCAAAAAGTGGAAATTCCTCGTCTTCCAAAAAAAAAAAAAAAAAAGTAAAAACCCGTACTCTAGTCCCCCGCTGGGCCGAGTATCCAGAAAAAGCCCATCTTTGGAAGTTTTCGTTTGGTACAGTTTGCACATGCTATGGTATTTCTGTTACCGTAAGGTTGTGTTTGAAACTGAAGCCCAGCGTCTGTTCAGCGTTGAGAGAAGTGTATGTTCGCTATTCGGTCCAGAGTGAAGGACCTGCATCAGGCTTGTGATATGAAGTGTAAATTTGTTTTTCATTTTTTTAATGTTTCTTTGATTTTTTTTTGTTGTTGGTTTTTTTTCTTCTTCTTTTTTAAAGATCAGTTAGTGATCTTAGTACTATAACTAAGCCAAGTTTGTAATTGTATATTTACTGTAAAATGTAGAACATTAAATAACTATTAAAATTTTCCTATAAAAGGACGTCTGTGTTTGTTGACTTTTATTCTGTGAAAGTGGGGAAACGGGCCACGTCTTGATTTTTTTTTTTTTCAATTGTTGCTGCAAAAGGGGAAGGTATTCACAGGAACAAAGCACAATGACAGACTTTCCCTCGAAGAAACTACTGACAACTGCTCTTTCACTTCTCTGTGGACCTTCATCCAGACATCCGACTTTAGCAACGCTCCCAACAGACGAGCGACCGAAGGTCAAGCATCTCTGTGCTCTGAGAGTCATTTGGACTTTGTTGACCAAAAAGTTCAAACAGAAACATAGATGTGTCCAAAACCAAATCCCCCTGCAATCCTTATATGCATGTCCCACAGCGGTCCTGGATTCACAGGGTTTTCTCACTTCACCTGTAAGTGAAAATGTGAACAGGAGACATTGCCAAAAAAAAAAGATGACATCACAGCAGGGGGAAAGGAAAAGGGCCAAAATCTCTTATGGGGCTCAAACAAAACAATACAGCATCAAAACCAAGACACACGCGTCGGGGATATCTAAAGGAAGTTTTGAAATTATTATGGGATGGCAACAGGACCTATAGCTTGGCAGCTGTTTGATGCCAAAGTGGGAAATTTAGTGTTTTTTACATTTTCACACAGTGTTGGTTGGAAAAAATACTTGTTGGAGCAATCTTCACAAAATTTTACACACGCTGCCAGGTCAAGCCTACAACCATATCCAAAGTTTTGTTGACCTTTGACCTCAGGAAGAGGCCACCGTCTTGAATTAAAAAAAAACATTTAGTACAAATTTAAACTCCAAGAGATTTTGATCTATCACCTCCTAACTCCTTGAGCATCATTTTGGTCAAAAAATGTCAGAAATAAAGCTTTGTAGATTTTTACATTTAATAAATTAATTGTTGGCTCAAGCTGAAAGAAAAGGATATCACGATATGAACATATTAGGAATGTGGGTGTGGTTGAAAAATGCCTCTGTCACCACGAAAATACAAAAATCTACTGTTGCTGATTCTTCTAAAAATGACGACCTGTTCATCACACCCAGCTCATGAAAAAAATAAGTGGCAGTACCCCTGCCACTGAGGGCGTGTGCAGCCAGTGGGGGTGAGTCAAAGGGAGGGAGCACGTGTGGGCCATACTACGCCGTTTGTGGCTTTAATCTAGTGCTTAAATTACCCTCCACTGCTTTAGTTGTTGCAGCTTTTATGTGAAAAATAGTTCATTTTTTTGTTACTTTTTCCTCCTTGCGTCATTTGTGCTCACAGACAGAATACATTTAAATTTAGGTTTACCAATCATTTCCTGATGAATAAAAAGTGAGACGCTGAACATGAAGCTTCAGTTCATTATGAGCATCTAAACTCAAAAATTCGTACAAACGTCCGACATGAAGCAAAAAATATTTCCTATTGACTCCATCCAGGTTTTTTTTTATATTTTACCCAAAAATGACCAGAACGAACAGGAAGTGGATCACTCACAAAAGGGTCATTTTTAAATAAGAAACGAGTATAAACATTTATAAACATTTTATAGAATTCTACTGGGTTTTTTTTCTATCAGTTTAGCTTCTTCATTTATTCTAAAAGGACATTTTTTACTTTTATTTAGACACAAAGAATGTTTCAATGTTTAGTTTTATGAAGGGCTGAAGTTTCTATGTTGGAACTGCAGTTCTGACCACAGAACCACAGTAAGATGTAAACATAACCATTAATAAATAAAAGGATAATTAATCTGCCTCTTCAGGTGACGTTTTGAAAAAAGGTGTGTGGTTTAAAAGGTGTGTGGTGCATCCTGAAGGTGGGCTCAGTCATTGCAAAACTCCCCGCTAAGCTTTGAGCAAGGCTGCAGCTTTGTCTACACATGCCTCTGTTTCCACATCAGCAGGGAAGTGATTCAGAAGGTCTGCTGCAGAAGATCATCATCTGAGACTATCCTGAGACTATCCTGACAGAGTTTTTTTTTTTTTTCATTCTTCTGCTTTTAAGTTTTATATCATTGCTGTTTTTCTGCTCATCTGTGATTCTGCTCCCTGGAAATAAACAATACTTTCTTGAAGCTTTTATGTTCAAGGATGTGGTTTTTTTTTAAGTTTCTTATAAGTTTTTGTTTTTTTCATATCTCACCAAATAAACTGAATAGTGGTACGTAATTGGATTTGTTCTCCATCTGGATCCTCAGACTTAATTCACTCTCATGGAGACAGAAAAACAACCAAATCTCATTCATTCGATGTTTTTAATTAAAAAACAAAATACAGAATTGCAATATTTTGTTGCACAAAGACTTACAGACCTGGAGAGACGAGCATTATGACCTCACCGTCTGCTTCTGCACAGTGAAAAACATCAGTGTTTCTTATGTCAAGGTAAATTCTAAAGTTCTCTGATGGATATTTACAAAGGTCAGTACAATCACTTGAATACTTTTAAATGTAAAAGCAGCTAAAACACTGATATTTAACCAACCCTTGTTCTGATGTGAACCGGATAAGAGACAAAAAGCTCCTACGAGGCTACAGATGATGGATGAGGGTAAATACCTGTCCAGTTTCAAGCCACACTGTATGTGCGTAAATGCAGAGAACCTCCCTCCAGCCCGTTTATGAGCTTTGTTCTGACAGGAAGCGGACGCTGAGCCGGAAGCTGTGATGTTGACCCCAGAGGAGAACAATAAAAGACTCATAAAATTCCCAAAAATGAGACGGCTGACACTTCTTATCATTACCAAGAAATTCCCAGCAGAGTTTGTTCTAATTTAAAGACAGGATGCCCCACACTGAAAGGTTTATCACACCAAAGCTTCTCGCTCCTGGTTTGTTCATAAACAGCTGCAGTTTAATTCTGTTTACAATTTGACCTGATAAGGAGTTAATGTTCACCAAAAGTTGTTTGGGTTGGTTATTACACATAAATTGTCTTATTATCTTTTGACAAACCTGGCTTTATGGACAACTTAATTTCATACATGATGCAAAAATAAATATTTAGTTCTGAACTTTAAAATGTTCTGTAGGGATTATGACTTTGCTAAATTGTCCAAACAGTTTGATTTCTCTCAGACGCATCAGACTGAGCGGCTTTATCCTCTGAAAAGACAGCGTGGTGGAGGAGATGCAAAGCAAAACAGCTGCAGAAACCTCAGAAGATTGTTTGCAGCAACACCAGGATGAGAGGAAATAGAAATGATGAGCCCTCTGGGACCTAGAAGTGCTGAAACAGACCAATATAAACCGAGTAAATCATAAATAAATACAGAGTTCATTTTAAACTTAGCAGCAAGGATCAGAACCTGTTGGACAGATATGTTTATTTAATGTATAAACAGGTTTTTCTGCAGAGAACGACGTCTCTTTGATTTCTTTCAACATCCTGTTTGTTCAGTTTGTTTTTATAAAGTCACAAGCTTTTCACGACTGTATTTGATTAGATACAGTTATAAAACTGGGTAGTGTGTTGCACGTCTGTGTTACTACAGTCTTTCTTAAGCTATAATTTGTGTGACTATGTTTATTTGTTTAATAAAATAATTAAATGAAAATGTATTTTTAGTGTTCAGCTGTAATTGTAGACTTGTGCTTCATTTTCTAAGTTGGATTTATAGTCCCCCCCCCCCCCCCCAAAAGCTGAGGGTTTAAAGGTGTAAAAATGGAAAAAGAAAATATGGGGAAAAATTAAAATAAATTAAAATTTAAATAAATATTTTTTAATGAGAAAATTCAGACATCTCTTGTCCAGATCTTCATCCGCGGTTCTGCTCAGAGACCGAAACCTGAGTCCACCTGCAGATCCTTACACGTCTGTTTTGTCAGTCCTTAATATTTTTCCACTGAAATACTTTCAGGAAATTCACTGAAACGTCCTCACGTCAAGTTTTTTCTTTTGTTTCGCACTGTGGCGCAACACCACGCGCGTTTATGCCGCGAGGTTTGCCGCAGCGCAGCGATTAGGCGCCTCCGCAGAAAGTAGGTCCGACACGCACCACGCACGAGCGCAGGCAGCGGTTTGAAGCTCACCTGCTAGTTTCGTGGAGTGTGGACGCCGAGGAAGTTTCTTGTGCTCGTGACTCTGCTCGCACTCTCAAAGAAGAAGAGGAAGAAAGAAGAAGAGTTAATAACTGGGATTACGTTCTGCTTCGATAACTTTTAGGTAAGTCCTTCACTCACATTTTCATGTCAGCTTTGCAAACTCTGCAGGAACTGGATCCGTTCAGATGACAAATACAGGTATTCACACGTCCTTTTTGCGTTTATGAAACTTTTTTTTTGAAAAAAAAAAAAATAAGTCAAATAAAAAAAAGAAAAAAAAAGAAGTGGACCTCCCGTGTTTTTCCTTAGGAGGACCGAAATGTCTTATGTATTCGGCATGTACTTTTGTTGTTATTATTGCACGTGGTGCAAAGGAGTAGATCTATTTATGTTTTTTCAGTTTCAAATATTGAAATAAATGTAAGCGGGTCTGTCTCCCGAAACTGCTTCACTTTTTATGAGTATAGGAAAAATGAGGAATTTAATAACTTATCCAATGAAGGGTCAGACACAGATGGAATTACTCCAGGACGGTCCGTATTGCAGGCATGTCATGTGTTTTTGCTGACCAACATCTTTCTCTTTTGGAACATTTCTTCACCTCAGAATCATGACAGCAGAAACCACAGACCAACTAACAGATATTTAGGCCTCTCGGGAGCATTTGATGGGCTTCTTGGACCTTTAAGGCACTTATTAAGGGGTTGCAGAAACTCCATGCTGCAGACCTTTAGGAAAACATGTTTCTTTTTTTCTCCTCTAAACCTAACCATTAAGAAAAACTGTTTAGGAGCAAAAACATGGTTAAAGGGAGAACACATTTGTTTTTGTTAAACATTTGTTATGACACTGGTAGAAACTGGAACATGTTGATTCAATTTATGAAATAAGGTCCTTTGTGTTATTTTACTTTAATTTCTGTGAATAGATGTAAAAGCAGGGTTGGAATCCTGCTTCTTTATTAGAAGATCTGTACATTCTCTGCATCCAAACACACCTTGATGTTGGCTTCCGTCCACCTTCTCTTTAAACTCATGCCTAACCCGACCAACAGTTCATAAACAGCATTGAGGAAAGGGTCTGAAATGTCTCCAGTCATGTGTCATGTGATGACATTGAGTCCACCCAAGCAGAGAAGATGCTGTGGAAGGGATTTTACTGAAGCCATATTCCGTGTTTATCAGAAGCCTCAGTTTCCAAAATCTCCTCTACATGGTTGTTGGTGCTGAGCTGAGTGGCTCTGCCCTTGATCGCCCCTTTCTGATGATGATAGCTGCGTCTCGCATTAGTGAAGAGCTTGACACAAGGAAGGGGGGGGGGGCACAAACGACACCGACTGACAGTCTATATTGTCAAAAGTTTTTTCTTTTACCTGTCTGAACTAGGCCTGCACAATATACCGCAAATTTATCGTTATCGCAACATCAAGCTGTGCAATATGCATACCGCAAAAGATGGCGAAAATCGCAATAAATGGTTACCTTAAATGTGCTAAAACAATCTCATGGCAGCTTAAAATATTGAACAAATGAAATGAATCCCTTTATGCATTTAACCAATTGGAAGGACCCGTTTACGTTCATGATCAATCAGATGAGCCTTTTTATGTTTCATGTTAGCCTCCTACGTCGACAAGGGTCATTTGGAGTATAATTTTTAAACTGTTGTAGTGAAATGGAAATTATTTTTTTGGTTGTTTTGCTATTTGTTTATATACCGCAAATTATATCGTTATCGCAATATTAATCACCAATATCGCATATCGCGAGTTTTCCTCATATCGTGCAGCCCTAGTCTGAACCAAATCGCCCAGCAGGACCCGTCCCTGCTACTGTTGGGCGAAGGCTGGTAACACCATGGACAGTCATTTGCAGGGCTCATGGAGCGATCGCGATCACTATGCCGGCTCCCGAGAGCCAATCTGATCAGGAGCCAGCCCACTCTGGCCTCCTGAACTTTACGAAATTTTTCATATTTTCATAGAGGCAATAATAATAAGAAAGGTACCCTGATTTTATTCTTGTTTTCATTTTTACCCTCTCTGGTCTCTGGCGGGACAGCAAGCTTTCAAACTCAGTCAGAGAGAGAACACAAATGCAGAGAACACATTTGGGACGTTAACTATAAGTTTACTTTTAAACAGTGCAGCCAACAACAAAATCCAGCCTTGGACGCACTTAAAATACGTGTGGGCAACGCAGCAATGTGCCATCTTCTCTTCTCTCACACCTGAGCTTGTGGACGCTGGACGGGGCAGATCAGGGAGCTTGTGCAATGTGCATGTACCGTTGTGACATCACAAAAGCTCATTCATTTAAACTTTGCGACAGTTTGATTGACAGCGATTTAAAAGGAATGATATTTTTTAATTACATTTGTTCTCTTTCATGTGAAAAATGCCACAAGTACTTATCAAGAACTAAAAAAACAGGATTTTCATTCTGACAACTTCAACTGAATTCTCTTAAAACAATGCCGTGTCACCACAACGATGAGACACAACAACTCATTGAAATGTGGGCGGATGAGTGGAGGCTCATCAAAACAACTTTTAACGTGACACGCATGGCTTCTGTTTTCCTGACAATCTAGATGTCATAAGCACTTGTTAGCGTACCTCCTTAGCCATCGTCTCCTCAGTAACTGCAGCAAGCCATCACCGGACCAAAGCACAAAGGAAAAATGCTACAGCTAATGCTGATGCAGACGTTCAAAATATAAAGTTTGAATAAGTGAACTGTCCCAACAAGGATTGGAAACGGCAGGGCTTCCATAATTTCTGCCTCTCGCTAGCTTTGCCCCACCCTCGTAATTCCTGGCCAGTGAGTAAAGAGACCTTTAGTCACATGGTTTTGTTTTACCATCTCTGGTTCGAAACAAGAAAGTCCACATGACGGCAGTCTGAATACAGACCAAACACAAGGTCCAGGACTCAAATCAAGCGGACTCGGTCAGGACCAACGGACTTTTACTGTCTGAATACACTGAAAAGGCTTTTTTGGCCTAGAAAAAACTTTAAAACGTATTTTAAAAATTTGTTGATGCATAAATCCAGCCATGCCGATGTCCTGCTTAGTCCCAGAAACACCTGAGAGGAGAAGAAAGGACTCTAAGGCTACGTTCACACTGCAGGCTGAAACGACCCAATTCCGAATTTTTTGCCCCTAAGCGGCCCAATTCCGATCTTTTCATGACAGTCTGAATGACACAGTTCCGATCTTTTCAATTGCGACCCAGGCCCCGTGGGTTTGCCGTCCTGATTCCGAATTGTAGCCGTTCTTTTCAATTGCGACCGCCGTCTGACCGGCCAGGCGACTTGATTCCGAACTGTACGTCATCGACACGCAACAAACGTCATCATTTTGCGTTGAAGTAGGCGGGAACGAGAACGTAAACATCAACCATGGTGAACGATGCTGCTGAGACCAGTCAGTGGAAGGAAGCAAGGTCACTGATTGGATTAATATTTGGGGTGATCGCTCTTTTCAAGCCAAACTCCAGGGCTCTTATTGCAACCGGGCGGTTTTTGAAAAAATTTCCAGATAAATGGCAGAGCGTGGTGTTGAACCTTTCCCGCGATGACTTTTTTTCCTTTCTTCCCTTTCCGACCGTGCTCAGAAGTGCGGGGGGCCCGTGGCGATCCTCCTCCTCCTCCCTGTTCTGATCCTTAGATTCTCCAGAACGGGTTAATAAAGAGTCCATAGCATTTAATCTGGGGGAAACCTTCTTTTAGTACCGTCATCCTTCTTCCGTAACACACAACATGAATGAGCGCGCGTGCCGCGATATCGCGCTTGCACACACACACACACACACACGCGGGCGCGCGGCTCCAACGCACACACATTCCCATTCCACTACAGTGGGTACAGACGATCCCGACTCCATTGCCTTCTTAAAATGAGAAGATTGTAATTGTGCTGCTCCTTCGTGAAAATAAATGTAATATTACAAAAAGAGCTCCGCTTTTGACAACACTGTTGTTGACATCCATTGTTAACGTTTGCTCCGCAAACAACAAGTGACGTCGTTCACCGTTGAGTATTCTTCTGGCTTCTGCGCATGCGGGTCTCGTTTGGGTCGTGTCACGGTCACACTGTAGATCACAAAAGTTCGGATTTACTTGGAAATGTGAACGGTCTAGCAAACAATTCGGATTTTTTCAAAAAATCGGAATTGAGCATTAAGCCCTGCAGTGTGAACGTAGCCTAAGAGAACTCCTGGGCTGTCCACTAACGGTTTCCCACTGTGAATGACCAGGTTGCGATCCTCTCCTGTAACCCAGAACTAGGTTTTGCATTTCAAACCACGCAGAAGCCGCATTCCTCTTCTGTCTTCACGCAGCTCACTCTGTGTATCAGCTGTTGTTGTGTATACAGAGACAACAATGTGGAGGCAAAGATGGAGGCGTTTAAACAAGGCCCGTTGCCGTGGCGGCAGCTGGTAGAAGAATGCAGTTCCATCATCTGCAGGATCAACTCAGAGAAGAAGATGGTTCTGCGTCAGGAATGTTCTCATCACTGCAAATGCAAAAGACTGTTTCATTAAAAAAAATTATTCTGCTAACTTTGAATTACTACAACTTTTGAATTATTGTGAATTTCTTCCAATTTAGAACAATTTAAAAATTTACAGTGACTCAAATGAATGTCTTTTAAAAATGTGCAGATATTTTATGTTAAAAAAGAAGTGAGACTTCAGAATACAATGACAGACCTTTAAAAAGCTCAGCCTCCAGAAGGAGAAACAGAAACCGTCTTTCCAGATGCTTCTGCCTCTCATTTTTGAGGAAAATGATTTTGGGGGAAGAGCATGTCTGTCAGTAATGAGCGACTAAATGAGCCAAATACCGTTTATTCGATTAGGAAATGACTCCGGATGAACACGGCAGCCCTAAGGTGAGCAATGGCAGCAGGAGTTTTCCCTTCAGAGAAACACAAGCTCTGGAATATTTGGGGTTAAAAACAATTTGCCGGACCTTTTTCAGCAAAAAAAGAAATCCTGAAAGAGCGGCATGCTGGGCTGACTCTCAGCCTTTGAACGCCAAATGAAACTCTGAGGACAAATTCTAAAGACAACATGTGTTGACACGTTTTCCCTTCGAGTCTAAGCAGGACAGGCGAGGACTTCTGTGCTTGCAGATCAGGGTCAGAAAGTGGAAATAAGTGATGGAAGGATTTGCTTGTATTTGTTTGTCCCTGTTGGAAGTCCAACAGAGCAGATGTTCTGTTGTCGTTGACGATGAGGCACAATACTCTGGAAACAGTGGCACAACTTTTTAACCCACTTTTATGCCAGTAGTTACTTGTGTTCTTCTTCTGACTAAAGGCTGAGGAGCTGGGCGTGTCTGTTTTCACAAAACGAACATGGCTTCCCTCTGGGGGGGCCTCTGCTGTAACCCCCCTTGGCTGTTATTCAAAAACAAAATACTTTAGATTTAGGAAAACTTATCTTGCCTAAAAAGGTGTAACATATTTCTCTAAATGTATTATGCTATTTATGATTTTGTTTGTAGGAAATTCCCTCATGAAATTTAAAACTTTGTACTGTGTTTTACCTCTGAAAAAACCACGGGGTTCAATTTGGTTGCATTGTTTCTTCTATTGTTATTTATTTTTATGTTTTGGCTGCTATTATATTTTATTTTATGCATTTTTATTTGTATAGATTTTAATTTTTACCTTTTTATCTATTTATTTTTGGGAACTGTTTTTGTTTTATTTTTACTTTTTTTTATATAATTTTGTTTTCTATTTTTAATTTTTTTTATCATATATGTGTTGGCCTCTTTCATTTTTATTGTATGTCATTTCAGTTTTTTTTGTATTTATTTATGCTTAACTGTTTAGCCGCTATTTTTCAATTTTTTATATTCTGCTAATTATTTATTTTACATTTAATATTTATTTCTTTATTTACCATTTTTTGGCTGTTTCTTTTTTTAGGCGATTAAATTCTTTTTTTTTTCTTGGTCACTTGTAAATGCTGCTACCCAAAATGAACACAAAAAAAAGGCCAGTTTAAATTCAAAGCCCCAAAACAACAGTTATTGGGTAATCCAGGGTTAAATGCATTGGACTCACCCTGCCTTCGCCCTGCAACAGCTGGGATTGTATGGAGTCAAAGCAGGGCCATAAAGATTTGAAACCGAAAAATAAAAAAATAGTTGAAAAAATTCAAGTTGAAATATTGGTGTTGAGCTAAAAATAATAGTAAAAAAACACAATTCAGTTTAATTTAATTCAAACCGTATTTTTCAATATCAAATGCTGAAATCTTTGACTAAGCCGTCAAAGTGTCAAACGTTTGAAGATAACTTCAAGACAACAACTGGCTTTTAAATGCGGCATTTCGTGCGAACAGCACGTTGCTTTATCAAAAAAGATCATTTAAACAATTCTTAATAAAACCAAATAATAAGATCAGCTCCCGGTAGCATTTTCCAACAGTTCTGCCTCCATTAAGACTGTCCGAGCAGTTTAAACAGAAGATAATATCATAACCGCACAAATTTGTGTATTACTTAACAACAGAGAGCTTCCCCCAACTGAATTACAGCGCCGAAAAATAGAAGAACATCGCCTGAATGCATCCTTGTATTTTACAGACAAAAAAAATCTTTACAATGTGAGATAGAATAAAAACTACACAGCTTGGAGTCGTTTCTATGGAGTCCCTGACCTGACATGAGTAAAAAAAAACAAAATTTCATTCCAACGAAATAATTTATTTGTCCTACGAGAAAACATTTAGTTCCCAGGAAATGTTTAATTCGTTCCCACGAAACAATAATTCACGTGATAAATTATTCATAAACACGGATGTAATTAATACTTGTATTTACAGCAGATATCTTCACATTTCCGTCAGTGTTTATCTCGTGACAATGCATGTCAGAGACACGAAGGATGTTTAGAGATCAGATTGATTTCTTTTAAAAAGCTCTACAAAAGCATCAGTAATCATGTCTCAATGTCTGGGTTCATTCACATCCCGGTAAGCTCTCCGTCAACAAGGAGAAATCATGGTTATATTTGATCATCATTTCTTTTTTTCAAAGTCTGTTTTGGTTATAATTATTATTAGTTTTTAGCTTTCAGTTTCGAGTTGTTGTTTTTCGGTTTTCAACATTTTTGGCCCCTATTTGTCACCATACATACCCCATGATCCCTCAAAGGTATTCAGTGAGTTTTGAAGTTGGACGGATGGAAATTTGACTGAGAACATTTGACTCTTTAGCACTTATATTTTTACTATTAACATGTTTGCATATTTATGTCCCCCACCCTCCGGCTGTATTTCTCCTCTAAAGCTGTAAACATTTTTATTTATCACCACTGTGTGATCAAGAAAGCGATTTCCCTCCCAGCTGCATTAGTCAGGATATGAGGGCGGAGAATTATGTGATCTGCGTCTTTGTTTGGAATAATTAGGGACAGCGGAGATTCCTGATAGGACAGAAATGAGGACTGAGGAGCTCCCCAGTTGCTCTCCTGTCCTGCTTGAAGAGGAGCAGAGCATGTCTGTGGTGTTTTCCCCTGAGGCCGTATTTGCCAGAAGCCCACACCTTCAGATAAGATGATTACAGAGAAGCTTTCTCCTGAAGGTACTCAGACAAACACTGACTGGCTGTGAAAGTTTTGGGTGGTGTTTGTGAAGGTCTTTACGTCACTGAGCACATTGACATGCAAACCAACGATCTGACCTCCTTTATCTGCCTTTTACCTAAGAAACCAAAACAACCGTCAATGTAAAGTTTAGACTGAATTTTCATTGAGTTTATTCGTCTTCAGTGACATTTGAAAATCTGTGTTCAAACAGCAGCAGCAACAGTCTGCTTTAATGACATAGTTTTGTTTGGATAATCTGGGATTAAAAACAGTGATTAAGGAAGCCTAAAGCTGTAAATTTTAGTCTCCTGATTCACCGTCAGTCCTTCTACCACCATTTAAAAATAGCCTGGTGTCACACTCTAATGTTCCTACTGGCCGACCTTTGCGTCAGGAGCTTGCAGAGGGTCTGCACGTGCATGCAAGTGTGTGCACATGAGCACATACCAGAAAGCGTGAAGGTGAGGCAGCCTGTGGGTGGAGAAGTGTTAGGCTAAAAGACACTCTCTGCTGTGTGCAGGGGGAGGGGAATTAGCTCAGATGGTAGAGCGCTCGCTTAGCATGCGAGAGGTAGCGGGATCGATGCCCGCATTCTCCAGAGCAGGAGTGCTCACTTTTTTTCGGCATGCAAGCTACTTTCGAGACGATAAGTTCTGAAAGATCTACCTATATGTAGATGATGTGCAAGCTATATCTAAGGCTCCAGATGACGGAAGAGGTCTGGCTGGAACACAATACACACATCTACTCCCTTATCTCTTTCTGAAAGGCTAACTGAGCTGCATGTGGCTAAAATTGCTAGCATTGCAATCAGTATCATATACTGACTTAGGAAAACACATTGGTTATAATGCTAATTATGCTAAATATGATAGTTATGCTGATGTGGCGAAAAATGCCAGTATTGCAATCAGCATCATCATCAATTGACTTAAAAATTCATATTACTTAAGATCCTAATTATGCTAACTATGCTAGTTTTGCTAATGTGGCTAAATGTGCTAGCATTGCGATCAACATCATCAACTGACTCAGTTAATCACATTGGTTCAGATGCTAACTATGCTAACTATGCTAGTTATGTTAATGTGGCTAAAAGTGCAAGCATTGCGATCAGCATCATCAACTGGCTCAGAAAGACACATTTCTTAAGATGTTAATAATGCTAACTTTGCTAGTTATGTTAATGTGGCTAAAAGTGCAAGCATTGCGATCAGCATCATTAACTGACTCAGAAAAACACATTGCTTAAGATTATCATAAGAGCTACAAGTTGATGAGAATCCACCGTATTCAAAATGGCGGCTTTTCTGTTGATTTTGTCTCCATAGCAACGATTTTATGTTTTGATCGCCTGGGGATAATGAACAGATCGACAGCAGTTTCAGATGAATCGGCAAAAGTTAACTTTTGGATGTCCTGTTGGTTGTCCTTTGTTGGTTTTTTTTGCTAACCCCGCCCCCATTCCTTATATGTTCGTTCCCAGTGTATATTAATATGTTCAGTTCCATTCATGGATGCATTCATTCAATTTTCACAGTGTTCTATATACGAGACAATCAATAAAAATCCCTAAGACGAGTTTTTGTTTGTACCTGGAAGTAAAGTTTTTCTTGAAAATTCAAGATGGCGGCCTCTTCCAGAGGTCAAAGGTTGACGAGATTCCTGAGGTAGTTGTAGACTTGAGCTGGCGGCGTGTGTGGTCGCACAAACAAAAATGTCGTGTTCCCATATTGTCGAAAAACGTGAAAATCGCCAATTCTCATAGTTCCCAACAAAATGGCCACCAAGCCGTAGGTCGTGTGGCCATCCCATAATGATTTCAAAACGTCCCTGAGAAATCCCCGACACGTGTTTTGGTTTTCGTAAATGTATTTTGATTTCTTTTTTTTTCTTTGGCCCCCTTAGCAATTTTCGGCCCTTTCATTTCTATATGGTATCACTCACTGTGATGTCATCGTCTTGGTGGGGATGTCGTTCACTTAAGAGAGATGCTGAGGGTTCTACAAAAAAATTGCTATCAAGTTCTGAGTTAATAAATTGTTCAAAAAAAAGCTTCCGACTACTACGGGTAGGGGGGGGGGGGGGGGGGGGGGGGGGGGTTGTGGCCCTCTGCACAGATCACTGTTACTCAGAGGGCAAATTTAGTGGTCATGGTATCTATGCAGACATGAATCCTGCCTGTTACTGGGTTTATGGACTGACTGTGGTTTACTGCTCTTATATTTCATACCTGCAGCATCAGCTGACGGTTGAGGAAAGGAAAAACTTTACCTGCTGCACATCGGAGCTTTCATGATTCTTCATAAATCCAGGAAAAAAGGGTTTTGTTTGTTTGTTTTTTAGTTGCTTTTTTAAGAGAAAACTCCTGTGATTAAGGCAGAGTTTCCACTCTTAATTACTTATTTAAAACCAACTTTTTATGGTTCTGACATTTTTTTATACATATATAAAGCGAAGACGATGTTTGCTGTCAACCATCGGGATGGACGATGACATCGTCGGGGGGGGGGGGGTACATTTTTCGTTCTTATATAACTGCCATTCGTTATTTTGCTTTTTTCATTTTATTTCCCAACTAATGACTAATCCGGGATGATGCAGTATAAACTGAGGGAAGTGACTTTAACAAAAAAAGTAACAAACAAGATAGAAAAGAAGTAGTCCGCTCCCCCACTTAACTAGCGGAGTGGACCGGCGGAGTGCGGATTTACAGCTTTGTGTTTGATGGGAAGGGGGGGGTACATAAGCGGCATGTGTGGGAGAATTAAGACTGCGATCCGTCCCGCAGCTCTAGGGGTACTAGCTACCGTACTCAGAACCGGGTCTAAAAGTGTGTGTCTGAGCACAGCTCGGATCGTCAGCACACACAGCGGTTTAACGTGCAGCCAGGATGCAGATAGCAGCGCCACCCAAAGCTAATGTTGTTAGCCCGTGTTAGCATACTGCTAATCCTGGCTTCGTTCAGAAAAAGCACTGACCACATGGATTTAAATTCAAATGATGAGCGAACAGGTGTTTCATAATAAACGTAACATTATTATAAGCACGTTTAGAAGATCATCTCGTATTTTACAGAGCTGACATGTCAATGTATTTAGCCGCTCGGCGCTGTTTAACATCGTTTTGTATTGAATTGTTACATTCAATAAAGTTTGAAAAAAAAAGCCACTCGGCGGAATTTATATCCTCTTCCGGTTTTCAAACCCTACTGCGCATGTGCGAATGATTTATTCCGACCGAAAGTGTGACCTTAGTGAACGTTTTTATATTCTGAAAACATTTTTCTGGGCCCATCTACACGGTTGGATTCTAATCCGACCATTGATCCCATCAAGATATTTTGCACATGCATCTAAGATAGCACAAGGGTTAAATGATTTTTTTAAACTCACTTTCACTTTTAGTAAAGAAAAAAATCTCAATTTGAAGAAGGAAAATGGAGGATGAGTGGGTAAAATGTTTGGCAGTAAAAAAAATATCACAAGTGTGAAAACAGAACAAATTTGACTGTAAGGTTTGACCTCCAATAACCTCTGATCACATGCTGCATCTCATTTTAAGGATCCACTCCAATGAAATGGTAGTTTTGGTGTTTTAACATGTTCTTCTGGCATTTTTCTGGTGATAGAGGACAATGATTGAGAAAGTTAAGCTTGAAATTGTCTCTGAGTACTTTTGTGGACAAATAGATCCATGTGTGTCTTTGTACGAGCTGGCATCTGGCCTAAAACTCCACAGCTGGATAGCTCCAACATTGCTCACCATTTTTTTAGGTTGGGGGTGTGAGGGGCTGTAAGCTAGTGGGAGAGTGTGTACACAGAGAGCTTTCAGCGATGGGGGGGCGGGGTTGCTCCGCACCAACAGTTCCGCCCACAACTCCGAGGTGAATTTGTAATAAACTCCTGCCGCTCTGCAGAAACTATGTCCTGGAAAACGACTCAGGTTGCTGCCAAATTTTTTGTAATAAACATCGGGGCTACTATTAGAAGACATACGGTATTCATAATTAAAAGATCCCTGGGAATACAGACAATAGATCAACAGATGATCGGAGTGGGACTTTAAAAGCTTTTTTGCTGTAGGAGATTGTCTCTTCATTCCTGCAAACATGTCAAACATCTCTATCATGTAAAACTCCCTTAGTATTTTTACTGTGTAAACAGGTGATTGATGCAAGTTGGAGGAGATGTGGTCTTTCTTAATGAAAAAGACAATTGTGCAGGGGTGCAGACTGCGGGAATACTTGTGCATTTCCTTACGACTATTTGGTTGCTTCACATTTTCCTCTCCTCGTTTCATTTACTAAAACTTAAGTGATGAAATACTGAATGACTGTAGACACACAATGTTCATGCATACACACACACACACCGAGGGCTTGGCCTGGCACACACTTTATCAAAAATGTGCTTTTTTTCCCCTTCACCTTTCAAAGATCGGTGCACATTTACTCTCTTGCACACATAAGTTGTGAAATGCGGTGAGTCACCCTTTTCGAGGCTGCAGGAACTAGTTCCAGCAAAGGACTTTCTCAACTGCATAAAAGATGTGTGTGAAGTTGGAGGGTGGGGGGCGGGGGTATACTTTTCCTTAATCTCTCCTTTATTTTTCCAGAGATGAAGGTGGGAGTCCAGACAGTCTGTGCTAAATCCCATTTGTTACCTTAAGCTACTGTCACACCTGACAGGAAGTGACCTCATACATTGTGAAACTCATTTCCTTGATGCTCAACATTTTAGGTTTCATTAAAAACTATAAGGTTAGCCATATTCTCGTAATTTACCCTTAATTTGGGATAAAGAGGATTTGAGGAATGTAAGGAAATTAGGCTTGGCATCAAAACTGTCATTTGACTTGTTTCTAATATATAAATACTATTTTAAAATGATGCTGCACTAAAACCATTGTCTGTAAATGAGTGAGTGTGACATCACCCAGGGAAAATGGTATACCTGTGCAAGGGAGCCTGATGCAAGTTGGAGGAGATCATTAGATTATAGATTATTATTAAGGCATCTGATTGGTCTTGAATTACTTATCAAAAACATGTTATGAGAACGGTAGCAGAGCACAAATGGTTATTCTGACAAATAGAAGTTCATAAGATATTTGCCTCTGGGTAATGGGCGGGACTGTTGGTGTGGAATAAGACCCCCTCTACTTCCTGTCATCCATCTGTTTGCATTGTCTCCCTCTATCTTACATGCCCTCCCCTCCCAACCCTGACTTAACACAAATGGTGCAACAAAAAGGCCTACCAATATTGGAGTTATCCAGCTGTAGGGTTTTGATCCAGATTCCAGCTCAGACAAGGAAAACAAAGACGTACATGAATCTAGTCGTCTACATCACAAATGAGCTCTTTTTCAAATGGCTATTTTTCTGTCTGCTCCTGATTCACAACGATTTGATTAAAGAAAAACTCAAAAAATCTGTTTTAAACCATCTCCATCATCAATAAATGCCACAATAACATGCTAGAATCCCACACACACACACACACACACACACACACACACACACACACACACACACACACACACACACACACACACACACACACACACACACACACACACTTTTTCATTTTATTTCCCAAATAATGGTTAATCCGCGATGATCCAGTATAAACTGAGGATGTGACTTTAACAGAAAAAGTAACAAACAAAATAGAAAAGAAGTAGTCCACTCCCGCACTTAGCGAAGTGGAGCGCGGATTTACAGCTTTGTGTTTGATGGAAGGGGTTACCGCATGAAGCGGTATGTGTGGGAGATTTAAGACTGCGATCAGTCCTGCTCAGGGTACTAGCTACCCGAACTTAGAACGGTCTAAACGTGTGTGTCTGAGCACCTTTCGGATCCGAACAGACACACAGAGGTTTGAGCATCAAAGCAAATGGCGCTCAGTCCTTAGAAAACATTCAAACAATCACGTGGATTTGTGTTTCCATTCGTGTCCCGACCAAATAAAGGCTGAAAAAAGCCGCTCGGCGGAAGTTGTATTCCCTTTCCGGTTTTCAAACTGCGCATGTGCGAATACTGCGCATGTGCGAATGATTTATTCCGACCGAAATTGTGACATTAGTGAACGTTTTTATATTCTGAAAACATTTTTCTGGGCCCATGTACGGTTTAGTTCGTCGACCATTGATCCACATCAAGATATTTTGTATATGTAGCCGCGACATGGGTGTCGACGAAACGTGGCGGCGTGGCATCCACGATGGTGGTCTCTCCATCGGGATGTCAGTCTTTCCCATCAGATGGGCGATGACTGTCGTCCATCGACTGTCCCTATTTTAAACCATCTCCATCATCCAATAAATGCCACAATAACATGCTAGAATCCCACACACACACACACACACACACACACACACACACACACACACACACACACACACACACAAACACTGTTATTAGAGAAAGTCTTATAACTCCTTTCAGGGTTGCTGGAGCTTATCCCAGCCACTGCAGGGCAGAGGTGGGGTTGACACCGACAGGTCACCCATCCATTACAGGGTCACATACAAAATGCAAAAGAAAATGAGAAACCTTTGTTGCCCTCTGGTGGACAGCTGTGGATTTGCAGCTATCCTGTAAAAACTTCAGGATGGATTAATTTTCAGTTTGTTGCTTTTTTGCTTTTATATGGTTGTTGTAATAGAATTTAAAAGTTTTGTTCCAAACTTGAAACTATACTGTGTTTAACCTAAACTATGTGTTCTTACCTCAGATTTGGAAAATGCCCCCATCGTCCAACTCCCTCCCCACAGAGACCCTCATCTCCAATCCTTTTCCGTGGGACTTTTTCTCCACCAGCTTTCATCCCACAGAGCCATACGGGGCAGATATTTTCTCCGTCGGAAACAGCAGCAGCGTCGCTGAGACGGCCTCTCCTCGTTGCACCTACAAGGAGGACTTCAAGCAGATTCTACTTCCTGCGGTGTACTCCATCGTCTTCCTGCTCGGCTTCCCACTCAATGCTGCTGTCATTCTGAAAATATGGAGGACTCGACCCAATCTGTCCAGGAGCAACATCTACATGCTCAACCTGGCTTTAGCAGACTTCTTGTATGTGATGTCACTTCCTTTACTCATCTACAACTACGCCAGCCACGACTACTGGCCCTTTGGGGAGTTCACCTGTAAACTAGTCAGGTTTCAGTTCTACAGGTAGGTTCATCCCTGAGTTTTTTCCTGTTTTTGTGGCATTGGTGAATGGTGATTGTGGGTTTGGGGTGCAAGTCTGGATGTGCTGAGAGTTTGGGTGTCAAGTCCCTCCAGGCTTCTAAAGTGCTTAGAGAATCATCTTATCATCATATCAAGTCATCTACCTTCTCCTTCGACCTATTTGATGTGCTAAAAGCTTTTGTGTTGAATGCTACCCCCGGCATTTACCGGGCTAGCACAAGCAGGACATTGGTTTGCACCCATTTTGAGGCTGCATTTATCCTGTTTTATCTTTTTATGTCTGTCCAAATTTTCCATATGTCCGTCCATCCCTCCTTAGATTTTTTAAAATTTAATTCAATTTTTTGTTTTTATTGTTCTTTTGTTTGTTTTTCATTTTCTTGGTGTTTTTAATTTCTACAGTTAATTTTGGATTCTTGCAGGCTGCCAAAGTTTGCCTGTATCCGGCCTTGATGGTCACCAGAGCTGTCCTGTTCTCCTCTTTCAGTAATCTCCACGGCAGCATCCTGTTCCTCACCTGCATCAGCATGCAGCGCTACATGGGCATCTGCCATCCTCTAGCTGTGTGGCACAAACAGGGAGGTCGCAGGAAGGTGTGGCTCATCTGCGGAGGGGTGTGGCTGCTGGTCATCACCCTTTGCGCGCCAACGTTTTATTTTGCTTCAACCGGAATCCAGCGAAACCGCACGGTGTGTTACGACCTAAGCACGCCGCAGCGCTCCGGGGACTACTACCCGTACGGCTTGGCTCTGACACTGCTGGGCTTCCTGCTGCCCCTCATAGGAGTGATGGTCTGCTACTGTCAGATGGCCCGCATTCTCTGCCGCCCGGTGTCCCACCAGGGCCTCCCCATGGCAACAGGGGAGAAACGGGACAGGGCTGTGAGGATGATCATTGTTGTGGCGTCTGTGTTCTGCGTGAGCTTCCTGCCCTTTCACCTCACCAAGACCGTCTATCAGGTGGTGCGCACGTTGCCCCACGCCTCCTGTGAGACCAGGAACCTGTTCTCCATCATTTATAAAAGCACCAGGCCGTTTGCCAGCATGAACAGCTTTCTGGACCCCATCCTGTTTTACTTCACTCAGCCGCGCTACCGCCGCAGCACCAGGAGGTTGCTGCTCAGGGTCACAGCAAGGGGGGACAAAGCCCCCCCAACAGGAAGCAGATCCTACAGCGCCGCTGTGTCAAAGTCCTGATGCTGCAAAGTGTGAAGTAGCTGCTTTTTAACAGGTGATGCTTCAGTCTGGAGCCAACAAACTGATGCTTAGTTCAGCTTAACAAACATAGCACTTCTGCATCTCTTTATTGTAGATATGAGCTTTAAAATACAGAGCAACTGAAGTCCTTTCTCTGTGAAAAACAACCTGCTGCAAATGTAATGTGGGGGCAGGAATGGCAGATGGAGGATCCTGCTATTGACTGGGCCTCTGAATTCAGAGCATCTTCTGACAAAAACACAGTGATGTTCATTATCGTTAAATCCTTTAAGATCCTATCAGTTTACTTTTCTGTAAACTGATGGGAAATAAAGAAAAATATTCTTTACGGTTTTTATATTTCAAGTCCAAATCAGCAAAAATGAGAAAAATTGAAATATTAAATTAGAAAGAGTGAGGCCACAGCGCAGCCCTTATGTAAAATCATAAAACTTTTTCCATTTTGTAACAAAGGCAGAATTTAGAAACACTGAAATGTTAATGTGCTGCAAATGTATCTTCTGTGCTATTATTTTTGTTTAAGCTAAATACAGAGTGAGAGGACAAATACAGATGTTTTTTTTTAATGAAACATCTAAAATACGTAAGGATATTTGTGGTTTATCTTGATATGGAAAGAAAAACCTTCAAAGCACTCAGAAAAATTGATGATGAAAGTTGTAAAATGTTGAATATGATGAAGATAGTTTCTGTTTTTTTCCCCTACCTGTTGTTGCACAATTCCACCACTGGGTGGTGCTCTCATCTCTGTGTTGAAGTGATGGACAAACATTGAGACCTTTTCTTCTGTGACATCTACATGTTGGAGTCATCAGGGTGGATTGTTTCCACGGAGCTGAAGGAAAGCGTTTGGTGAGGATGGAGAACCATCATGGATTTATTTCATCCTGATTCGGAGGCTGTAAAGAGAAATGGCCTAAAATTCAGCTATTTATAAAACAGAAGGATTGTTTTATAATGTCTGACCTATTGAAATCTGCAGAGTGCACTGTGAGCATTTAGCTGCAGGGTAGATGCATCTGGAGGCCACATCTGTCTTCAGGTCAGACAGGTGAGGAGGTGGGCCTGATGGAGACCAAGTTTTTCCTGCAGCAGCTTCATCATATTTATTGTGACTCTGAGTTCAGCCTCCTGACAGTCATGTGATGTTGGTGCATTTTAATTGCAGCAAATGTTTGGAAACTCTGAGCTTTTTGTACTTGAATGTTGTGTGGACCTGTTGTGTGTCTCAGCATTGTAAAAGTGTGTTATTGTGCTCTGTGTGTGTTGTGCTGCTGGCTTCAGCAAAAGCTAAAGTAGCTGTTTTGGGTCAAATGTTGTTTGTAACAAACTGTCATTTTATGAAAAAATGAATCCAGCCAGTATTATAAAGTTATTTTAGACTTTTATTTTTGCAAAAAAAACTTTTGCAGATTGCAAAGTTGTCACTGTGAGGCCATTGATGCTTGTGTGAAGATGTTTTGTTCTTTAAGGCGATTCTTACTGAAAGAAAGCTAATAAAAGTATTACAGTGCAAACCGTTTGTGATCCTTGCAAAGATTTCAAACTTTCTTTTTAGACATTCAGGACACTTTAGCAGGTCTGAAGTTGATTTACATTCTCTTTGCTCTACACACCTTTCCAAGCTTTTCTCGAAATCAACACAGTCCAGATTTTCTTTTTAGGATCTAGACAAAGATCTAGGATCTAAGGAAACTGTTTTCAAAATGAGTCTAAATGTTTGTGCTACAAACTTTCAACACAAGAAAAACCTAATTTAAGATTGAGAAAACCTTACATTTAACTTTAATGTTTTATTCAATTTTAAGGGTTTTTATTTATATGACAAGTTTGTCTGGCATTCAATGTATTTATTTTGAAAACAAAAATGTAGCTTTATGTTATAAGAATAAGTGCTAGGTTTAGATTTTAACAGGATTAGCTAAGATGGGCCAACTTGTACTAAGACGGTTTTCTCATTTTGTTTACATTTTGTTCTAAAATGAATCATTTCCACTATTAAACTATAGTTCTTTGTCACTGTAATAAAAGAAAAACTACTATTAGATTAATAAACACTCCAAAAAAACAACAATTTGCTTCTCGTTAGCAAAAGAAATGTTCTTATTATTGGGCTGTATAATATTCCAACAGTTATCACCTTTGATTATTTTCCCCCTATTAAATGCTTGTATGGAACATCTTGCTTCTAGATTTCTATATATATATATTTTATAAGATCCCGACCTCACTGGCTGCAACATGAAAAAAAAAACACTTAAAAACAGGCTTTTCTGTTTGTTTAGCGCTATAGCAGTTTCTAAAACTTCCCTTGCCCCCCCCCCCCCCCGTTATTCCTGGCCAATGACTAAAGAGATCTTTGGTTATGTGGTTCAGGACTCAATCAGGCCCAAATAAAGTGGACTCAGCCTGGACTAAAATGGTTTTCCCAGTCTGAATGCACCCTTATACTCGTTTGGGACATTTTGTGAAGATCACTTAAAAGTTTGCTTTTCCCACATTTTACAAAAATATGAAAATTCCAAAAATGTTCACTTGGCCACTCCATGATTGCCAGGTTCTTTGGGCATCCCATAACAATTTTATAACTTCCTTTGGATATCCCTGGACAAATGCGTTTTGGTTTCATTACTGGATTTTATTTTATTTTATTTTAAGCTCCATAGGTCCCTCATTCTAGGACTGCTGCACAGAATGACTTGCTGTATTAACAGATAATTTTACTACTTACTAGTTTTTTTCTTCTTAAAAGATTTGTTTTCTTTTGCTATTTTTACAGGAGAATATAGGTTTTTATACTGTAGAGCTTTATAAAACACCGATTGTTGAATGAATGCATTGCATTTATTTTCTTTCTGTTCTTGTAGTAAACTGCAATATTTTGGAAGTCCCTCTTCATTTTTATCTAGAAGAAGAGGAGTCCCAGTCTGATGTTTTACGTTGAAGAGGAGGTGGTGTTACAGAGGATGAAATGGTTAATCTACTGCAGGTTCACTGCTGCTCCGTCTTCCACCTGTGACCTGACATTGCGGTGTTTAGCGGATAGAGGGCGCTGCGGAGCCCACCCTCTTTGAACCGATGGGCGCCACTGCTGTGCGCGACTTCAAGCTTTCATCTGAAATGTTACTACCTATTAGAGGATTTTAAAAAAATGTAAAACAAAAAGTGATGTGAAAACAAAAGTTAAGCTTTTTAAAAACGGTTTTATTTTCATTTTTTAATGGGAAAAAGCTTACATTACGCAGAATCATTCTGCAGATCTTCCATCCAGAACGTGAAAAAAAGTATTTCCTCTTAATACCCGAGGGGGTTATGACAGCCCCCGTGCCCCTCACCCTGGTCCCGCCCACCCCCTGCCCCATCCAAAGCATTTACATGCAAAAAACACAACATAAGTCTCGGAAAATCCTGAAAGCAGGAGATCCACCGACGGTTTGTCCTGAGGATGGGCCCGGCGCGCGCGCCGACGGGCTGCACTGAAAGCTGAGGCGCTCCGGGAGCCGCGGAGGACAAAAAGCTCTCGTTTTTGTTTTTTTCTGGGGAGGGGGGCTTTTTTCCTTTTCTGCACGGAAGGGGTTTCGGGATTCAGCTGCAAACATGTAAGTTGTGAGGAAAGAGGAAGTTCTGCGCTGCTTTCCGCGTGCGCCTCACCTGAGCTCGCGGCTCTGAACTCTCATCACGCTGTTAACTTCCAAACAAAAGGAAACAAACTAAAGTCAAAGTTGGTGCAGCTGGAGGCTCATTACAGGAGGGGGGGGGCATGGAGCTCGGCTCCAAAAGGTGCTGCTGTTCGTGGAGATGAAATGCGCGCGTGAACAAAGGGGGACATGAACAATGGCAGAAAGAGGGAGGAAGAACACGCTCGTGTACCGCAGCGTCTCCTTCAGAAAGTTGGGGTCGGTGGGGGCCGGCAGGAGCGAGGAGCAGCGCAAATCAGAGGCAGCTGGGGCGGCCCTCCCCGCGGAGCGCACGGACGCAGCAGGAGGAACGCGGACTGCGTCAAGAAAAGTTTCCAAACTCACTAGCAGCGCCGGCCTCCCCACCGCAGAGCAGAAAAGAGCCCCCTCTGCCCTCCCCACCTCCATTTCTCCATCCATCCGCCAGCTCACGGAGAGGTTCAGCAGCGCGAGGACGCCGGGAGCAGCGCCCGGCGGGCGGAGTCGAAGCTCCAGGAGGAAAAGTTTTGCTGAGGCGGAGAACAATCTGCAGGACAGCGACTCCACCACCGCCGCAGAGTCTTCTTCGGAAGCCAAAGCAAAGCTCCTCTCCAGCACCGACTCTCTGTCCGGTTCGGACTCAGAGAGGAGAACCGAGAGGCGCATTCTGACGCGTCTCCCAGCCGAAAGCAGAAGCTCTCCCGGGAAAAGGGACTATTCTCAGGTCAACGTGCGCTGCTCTGAGCCCAAGAGGGCTGCAAGCGAGGAAGAGGAGGATAGTGGCAGCAGAGGAGTTTCTCCACCCTGCAAAACCCACAGAAGGTATCTGTCTGCCCACTACAAAGACTTCAGCCCCCCACATCCAGAAACATGGCCCAGCGTCACCAGAATAAGACAACTTTTCGATGAGAAGGAAAGCAGATGTTTGCAGAACCTGAAAGCGGCCGACAGAGGACTCCTGCTGGAGCTCAGCTGTCCTCCTCCTCAGACACGGAGCAGAGAAAGCCTCCCTGCAGAAGAAACCTTCTGCCGTGACTGCATCTCCAAAGGTCATGTCTCAAAGAAACCAGAAGCAGACGTAGGGCCCAAAGGAGATACTTGTCAAAATTGTTGTGGTCACTACTGTAGGATTAAGAGGACTGGTAGTCCGGAGGTGGAGCACAAGACCCCCAAATGGACGGGATCGACATCCGGCCCTGACCTTCAACCCGGTGCTGCTTCATCTTTCAGTCGCTCAGAAACCTCCTCCTGCTCCTCCTCTATCCAGCAGCCTACACAGAGGGGGAGAAGGGATAGACAGGGGGTCGGGCTGCCCAGGGATAGTTTACATTCTTCACATAGCTCCTCCAGAGAACCAGCCCCCACCTTCTCCTCCTCTGCCCCAGATAAAGCTATTACCGCCTCCTCTTCAGTCGCTCCTTCATCTGAGCTGGAAACCCCACAAACTCCCAAGTCTCTTCTCTGGAGGTTTAGCTCTGGAGACGAAGAGGAGGTTCAAAACAGGAGGCGAAGAGGAGGTGGTTGGGGTGTCCCCCCCAGCTCCTCTGCTGCTGCAGGAGGGGAAGGAGGTGCCACAGAGCGAGGGGCCAGCTTTTTGTCCCGCAGTAAAAATGGCTGTTGGGCGACGAAGAGCTTTGGCAGGTCCTCAGGCAGCGAGGAGGACAGCCCCTCCACTCTAGGCTCCCACTGCCAGGAGGCGGCACGTCGCCGCTCACTGAGAAAAAAGAAAAAAGTCGCCGGGTCGGCTCCAGCCGCAGGGCGGGATGATTACAATCATGACGATGCAGAGTTAGAAGACAGCGACAGTGACTCGGCTGTGACCATGGACCCTCTTGAGAGGCAGCAGCAAAACACCGGCGGGATGGTGCAGAGGAGCCACTCTGCGCGAGAAGCCAGCGTTCGCAGCAACAGAGCCAGGGTTCTGCACTGGGAGCGCATCTCCTCACCTGTGACGTCCAGCACACTCCCAGGTGTGTCGCGTGTGGCAAAGGTCAGCATCCCCCCCTTCGCCTCTGGGGATTCACGCTGCAGCAGCAGATACTCCAGTTCTGAGACGCTGAAAGCTGAAGACCCAAGCCTCTCTCCCAGCCCCGCCTCCAGGGGTTTTCTCTGCTCTGGTGGGACCCAGAGCAGTCCGAGTAGAGCGGCATCTTCATCCATGCTGAGTAAAACCTACCACGGGAATTTCACCATGTATCGCTCCCCAAGCTTTGGCCACGGGGACAACTTTTCCCGCGCTCCTGTGCGCCCCAAGCTTGTGCCAATGGTGTTACCCTCACCTTCTCCAATCGATAGCGTCACATCAGGGGTCAGACGTGGTGAAAAGGTGATGTTAAGGAAAACGGGAGGTGGCATCCTAAATGAGAAGAACAAAATCCAAATTTCCACGTCTAACCCTGACATTTCCTCAGAAACAATCACCCTCCTAAACTTCCTGAAGTCGGATTTGTCAGGCCTCAGGGTGCACAGGACACGTGTAGGAGACCGAGCTGCGGGTGTGGAGGGTTCGTCGGTGTACAAGAAGGACTCTGGGCCTCCACACAAGGCCGTTATGTCTTCCAGCCATCGCCCTTCGCTGAAGGACCTGACAGCCACACTACGGCGTGCTAAATCTTTTACCTACTCGGACAAACCCTCCATCGGGGCGAGGTGTTATTTGAAAGGTGGCGCCACAAAAAGAAGCTCCTCTGAAGAACAGCTGGACTTGGATGGAGAGGCAGGTGAGGTGATGTCAGAGAGGGAAGTGGAAAGTGATGGGGGAGACATTAGAGTTGGGCAAAGAATCAAGTCATATGGACACGATGAGGATGATGATGAAGTAGTGATGCAAACCCCAATGCAGAGGAGGTGTGCCCAGGAAGCCCGGCAGGTCATTCAGGACATCTGCCAGATGTGTACCAGGAGTGATGAAGAGGATGATGCGTTTCTAAAAAGAGCCAGTGGTTCTGTGAGGGAAACCTGCTCCCAGTTTAATGGAACCGGTCTGGAGACTGAGAAGGTGGAGAGCATCAAAGATGAAAGAAGAGCTGAAGGAGCTGAGTTTGAGGAGGCAGCAGACAAAGATAAACATGAGCAGGAGACGGGGGAGAGGAGTGGACAGAGAGTGCAGCTGGAGAAGCTGCTCAGCACAGGCTCAGAGGGCTGGGAGAAGCCAGAGGGACGGCACAGAGCGCTACCAGGAGATCTACTCAAGGGGGACTCGGAAGAAAACATGCTGTATGAAGGCTCAGTGGATGAACGTTCAGGCCATGAGTCCAGTTTGACCGACGAGGGGATTGTGACCGAGCCGGAGATGGGTCCCAGTGACCTCTTGGAGAGGTCGCTCCCGGCAGGACTAAATTTGGGGTCACGAATGGCAAGAGAGGAGCTGAGGCAGCCTGTGGATGCGTGGAAGCATTTGGGTCTCTGTGACTCTGAAGAAAAGAGGATGGAGAGCAGCTCGGGTGGTCCAAACCGCCTGAGTGAGGTCAGGATTTCTTGTCTTCCTGATCTTCTCACGGCGAGTCTGAGCGCCGATGCTAGTGAGGGGGTCCACGTTAACCCTGCTGCGTCACAGGGATCAGGAGGAGGCGGGTTTGAAGCTCCTGCAACCCCAGGTGCTGTCCGACGGAGGCGCAAGTTCTCTCCTTCAAACGGCAACAACACAGGCTCTGATTCTAATAGCGGCAGTCATGCAGAGTCAGCAGCTGTAGGAAACGGGGAGTCAACTGTCTACCGTTCCCTCAGCGATCCCATGCCTCAGCGGCGCTGCTCTGCTGCAGAAGACGGAAACAAAAACTATTCTTCTGTGGACAGCAACTTTCTAGGGTCGCTGTCTGTGAAGGGAGCAGGTGGAGGCCCTTCGGAGGCCTCTGATGCAGCCGCAGTGACCGAATACAAAGGCAGTGTCGCCAGTGACCTGTCAGTTTGCAGCGACGGCGGTCTCCAGGACGACAGTGGCCGCGATTACAGTGGTGTGATCAAGAACATTGTTTCTGAGCCTGGCGCGATGGACAATCTGGTGGTTGACGATCACAGCAATGGCAAAGCCCCCAAAAAAAAGTCTTTCAGTGACCCCAGTCGCCGTAGTGATGCCCCTTTACTTTCCCAGAATGATCCCCAGCTCAGGGGTCAGGCGGGCGGCGCTCAGCCACTAAGCGAGCTGGAGCAGTCTGGTCAGATTCCGCCCTCCAGCAGCGAGCCAATCCTGAGCGAGCAAAGAGGGGATCTGTGGGAACCAAAAGTCCAGCCTGCACGAGTCAAGGTCACCCGGTCCCAGTCAGAGAGCTGCCCCAAGTCTAACAATGACGACGAAGAGGATGGTGACATGATAGACCAAGACGGAGAAGAAGAGGTGCAGAAATTTAACTTCAACCTCAAGCTTGCTGAAGTCTTGTCTCCTAGATTGATCCGCAGGCCCACCAGAAAACGTCCAAACAGGCTGTTTGTGCCCCAAGAGGACCCGTTTGAGCCCCTGGAGCTGGGTCCAGACGGCCAACAGGTCAGTCACAACGAGCTCGCCTCTTCTCCACCACTGACGACCAACTCCAAGACAGCGCTGAAGCATGTCCGGCACACTAGTGAACCTGCAACTTTCATCCCCATATCCCCTGCTCCTCATCTGCTGCCTCTCAAGGAAGCAGAGAGCATCACTGTTGGACCTCCTGCAGACCCTGAGGTGACATCCAAACCTGCAGGTGAAGAGGCTCCCTCACTGGAGGATGTGACACAAAAATATATCCTTGAACTGAACGCCTCTGAAAGAGACACAGGGGCAAAGGAGGTCTCTCAAGGCTCTGCATCAAGTTTGGAGGCGCCTGGAGAAACCGGCATCAGTGGACTGGTAGAAGCTGCACCCCAGAAGAAGGACAACGCTTCAGTTTCTGCACCACAGAGGACCAAACCCCGAGTGGTGAGTCCGATTCACTTTCTCTTGTCTTTTGTTTGCTGCTGCTGCTTTGTGTTACGCTGCATGACATCTTTCCAAATTCGATGGTCGGCTGTTGTCCAGATGAAACCGCATGACCGCTGTCTACACAGACAGTCCCACTCCAATTATCTTTTGATTTGTTTCAAAGCGTTCCCAGTGGTCTTTTAATTATTATTATGCTGTGTTTAGACAAAATAAAAAAATGTGTTGTTTTTTAGGACATAATTTCTGCAGAGTGGCAGTAGCTCATTAGAAATTCACCTCTGCGTTTTTGGTGTGACCACTGGCATGGAGCATCCCCGCCCCCATTTCCCTCCCCGTTGCTGAGCCAGGTAGCTTGTGGCCCAACCAGTCACAAATGAGCTCTTTTTTTATCTGCTCCTGATTCACCACTGTAAAGAAATACTCAGAAATGCTATTTTAAGCTAAATTTTCTTTATGTCCATCATCAGAGAAGAAATCCACAAGAACATGTTAAAGATATGATTTTCATCAGAGGGGAACTTTAGAATGAAAACAGAAAACAGCATCTTGTGTCGTCAGCACTGCCCTGATTCTGGATCAGCTAGTTTATCCAGAGCTTCACCAGAGCAGCCATTAAAGACTGAGCCATGTTAAATAAACACTTGTGGATGTTAATAATTTGATCAAACAAAAGTCACACAATTGGCACACAAAGGAAAAGTCCAAAGCTCTGTGCCTGCCTTCATTTATCTGCCTCGCCTTGTCTGGGCCAAAGTCATCCAGAGATGATGCACTGAGCATCCAGACACAGACGCTTACCTGTAACCTTCCAGAGTAACCACCATTGGTCATTGGTCAGGTTAAATAATACTTATTTTAGCTCCTGGAGATGTGTGACCTACAGAAAAATCTCATCCTCTCTGTTGTGGACAAACGGGTTTTGATCTCACCGCTTTTGCTGTTTGTGCACACGGCTCTCTAAAAGCCAACTTTTGGCGTTCTGTCAAGCTGCCTGATTGTTTTGCTAAAGTATAATTTTCATCCATTATCCCAGAATTCATTAAATTCTGCCCCTGGTTGCCATGGTGACAGAAGCAGGAGCTGGCAAAGAAGTCTAACAAAGCAGGAAATGGGTTTAGAGAAATGGGAAGTTGTTGTGGTCTCTGAAGGGCTTGATGACTTCCAGCGCCACATGTGCGTGCGCACATCGTTGTGTTGACTTGTCTGCGTTTGTGTGAGTTTGTGTGGAGCGTGTCAATGCCGCAGACTGATGGACCTCTGGAATGTAACAACGTTGTTTGGATGGGAGAAAAAGATGTATTTTTAAACTTTTTAAAAAAAAATTATTTATTTTTTGCTTTAGCTTAACATAAGCTCACGTCACACTTTCAGTTCTTCAGGTTTGGAGTCTTTTCTGACCTGCAAGATGATTGGCTCACACCGCTGCATCTCTACATTGGTCATTTTTCTTGCACATTCCTCCTCATGTTATCTTTTGCTTCCCTCTCCTCGCTGTGGAACATTGTGGAGCAGTGAGGTCATGATGCTTTTCTTGGTGTCGGGCTGAGCCAAACGTTAGAAGGATGGAGGAGGAGAAAGAAACCAAAACAGGGGATGGATGGAGCTGGAAGAAAACTCACTGGTGGTTGAGAACAGTTCTTTTCATAAAGTTTGGTTCTACTTAAAATAAAAAAAACATCTATATTATAAATCATTTGATAAGTTTTCATTCTGTACATCATCCATCACTCTGTTGTGAGATGTGGTTTGTTCACAACCACATCTACAGCTCTGCCATTGCTTTTCTGCATCCTTATGATGGATTGTTTGCTCTTTAACTGCTTATGCGCCCCCCCCTTTACCCCCCACCATGGTTGGGCCCTTTTCACTTCAGCAAGCAGTGGGAATGTGGCCCGTCTTCCCCTCTCCCGTCGTTGCATAACAGCCCTCAACCTCCCAGAAAGCCGACCATTGATGGTTTGCATCTGTCATGCATCGCTGGTTTCATGCTAACATGCCACTGTTTTTTTGTTTTTGTCATGTTTCCCATCATTCTCTTATAATTTTGAATACCTCTAATTCAAACACTTGTTGTGTCTAAAATGTGCAAAAATGAACTTTTCTCTTTGGTTCAAGCATGGCTTTTTGTTGAGTTTTGTCTTTCAGAGATAAAAGAGGTATAGCTTGGAGGAAGAGCAGTTAAGTGCAGAGTCTGTGGTTTTGGCTCCCCACTTGAAGGATTAGCTCTTAAAACAATGTTTACAGATCCAGATTATGGGGTTGACTTGGTTTGATCGGGTAACTTAACACTTAGCTTGGTTATTTTCCTTCAGAACTTTGTTGCAATACCTCCATTCTTCCTAAATGTAGAAAGAACCAAAGTGTTTCGATTCATTACATTTACAGTGATATCAGAGTCGACGTGGTTGGAACTCAACAATGGAAGACCTGCAGCAACAGATGGAAGCACAGCAGATACAGAGCCAGCTCTCTGTTTTCAGTTTCTATCCACTTCACAACTGTTTAAACTTTTACTCCGCTTCTGATGAACAACCACACTTATCAGGGTCTTCTGTGTCCAAGTTGTGGGACTTTTACCAAGCAAAAAGGAAGGAGGCCAACCAAAGAGCAACTTTCCCTCTTAGACAGACTTAAAAGTTGAGTCAAAGGGCACATTGCATGCAACAAGAGGATTTTGTGTAGGTCAACAGTGCTGTTTTTTCTTTGACCTGCAAAGGTCAGCAGAGGTTTACTGAGGTCCACAGAGCCAGGGAGGCTCAGAGGAGAGAATCTAGACTCGGCTTTGCAAAGGCTGCAGATGATGGGGAATAGGTGGGATGAATCGGAAGATAAAAGACCTCCTAGCAACCCTCTGAGCTGTCTATATGACACACAGGGAACCTCTGAACCATGTTCTTCAAAAGGGAATTGTAGAGAACTGCAGTGTGGATGTGTTTTCTCTTTTACTGTTAAAAGGTTATGTTTAGAGGAAAGCATGATGTTCATATCTCTAGTATGAAGAAGCGGATCAACCCTCTTTTAGGGTATCTTTGTAGATTGTTCATATTCTGGTGTCAATTTTTTTCCGCCTGTGTACGTCTTATGACGAGGGACTGAAGGCAAATGGAGCATTGTGGGAGATCACACCTGAACAGAAAACATTTCTATTTAAAGCGGTAGTTGAAGTTATAAGTCAATGAGTTTGGCTCCTGGAGGAGGGGTTTGTCCTGCCCCCCCCCATGTTGAGTAGTTCATCTAACTCTCTTTGCTCGTCCAAAACTTAAACAATCAGACCCCATGTCCTCTTCTTCCTCACTGATTTCTTGTAAAATGCATGTTTTGTGTCATTAATGATGTTAGGTTTTTGTATTTTACACAATTAAGCTTGAGGGTGAGATCCACGGTGACGAAGACCGTCCCGTGGGCACGCCCCCTTAAAAATAAAACAAATTACATAAAGTTTTACTTTGAAAGTAGTAAAACGGAAGTTTTTATTTTGAAAACCCAACCCCTTTTCCCAATTCTCCAGCTTTTTGCTGCAACATTGTGAGAAAATGACTTCAAATGGATCTCCTGCGTAAAGCTCGTGATGCTGTGTGAAGAGACGGGTGTCAGATGTGGACATGACAGAGCTGATGGAAACATTCCAACTGAGTAATGAACATTCTATTTTTTTGTGTCAACACACACAATGTAGACGCATCGCAAACGGACCAGTGGAAATCCGCCTTTAGATTGACTTTATATGGAAAACATAATGTATCCCGAAGCTATTAATGCAATGTTTAAAAAAATAGGAAATTCAAAATCCACATTTGATATTTGATAACTATTTGGTATCTGGCCAAGCGTTTTAATTTTTATTTCGGCTTTGGACACAAATTTTCATGTTGGTGCTTCCCTACTGTGGACAAACGTGTTCTTCTAAAAAAAAAAAAACCTTTAGAAAGTCAACAGTTGTGAATTGTGTCTCTAAAGAAATCCCAAGATGAGGAGGTTCCATCTGTTTTCTCACAGAAGAGAAAAAAAAGACTGTGGGAAACGTCCCTGTCCTTGGTGACAATGGGGCTTTGAAATCATGCAGCTTGTCCTTTTTTAAGACTAGGTCCTTGATTTTTCATTTGTTTTTTTTAAAATGTTTTTTAGATTTACTGTTAGTCATAAGAGAAACGTTGATGTATTTCAGGACAGTAAACAGTATGGAGGTCTCTCCGGGTTCTTGCTATGATCCTCTTTTCCTTTTTCACCGTCTCTCCTCTCTTCGGTCGGTGTGGATCCACCCAGTGTAATTACAGAGCAGTTTGCTTATGCAAGAAAAGCCTCCCCTGAAACAGCACTTTTGAAAAGCCGTTTCAGCTCTTTCTGTTGTGCACCCGAGCAGATTTTGAGAGCGACTCTGTGTGGGTCTGATATAAATAATTACAGTTTATTCTGACAGCTCTTTGAAAGTGAGTTGACCTTGTTGCACATATACGCTCATCATCACGATCATTTGGTTTCTACCTCTTGCATTTGGGTTCAAAATATGGAGAGTATCCAATGATTTATCTCTTTCACAGGTTTCTTTCTGATGTTTTCCTTTCCATCAAGGTCGATGCTGCACCAAGGCCTCCCATCTGTTGATCCAAACAAATGCACACCATCCAAACTGTTTTCTGTTCATGCTACAAAAACACTCCTGGACGTATTGATCAATTTTACGTCTATTCACTGAACAGAGGTACCACTTTGTGAATAAAAGAAACCCCACAATGATTACTGAAATAACCCAAACTGGCAAAGGAAATAAAAAATAAAAAAACAGAGAATAACAATCAGAAATTGCTTTCTGTTAAACAGAATCCTCTTGAAAACCAGACCTGGACAAAAATAACTTTACATTTTTTAGCCCAGCCTTTTGAAATGGTCCCATTCTGGGACTGTTGGGGTATTCCTGTCTCAGCACGTCGATGGTCATTTAGATCAGGACTCATTGAAGACCATTACTCTTCAAAGAGTGGCCGCTTAGGTAAAGGTCAAAAGTTCTTACCCCAGTGGTTGATTTTATTTAAATAAGTTTTTTTTAAAAACATCTGCCAATAGGGTTTAAAAAGTGGTCTTACCAAAATTCTAGTCACTACGACATGTTTTCTCAAATTTTATTTTTTTGCTATTGAAATACTTTCTCGATAAGATTCTTTTCTTACAAGACAGAAAAAAGACTATTTTTTTCTTGAAACAAGACATTTTTTTAAGCTTCAGTTCTAAGGAGTAGTTTGATGGTTTGCTTTGTAGCCATTCATAGGGATTGTGGCTGTTGGTCTTTTGGGTACATTTCTTGTTGAAGACCCCTGACTTAGAACTGAAACCAAACGCGGACTCTGATCATCAGTGTCCCATATAGAAACATGTTTTATTAGTTTGTGTATGCAATAATCTGATATATACAGTACATCAGAGCTGCCCAATCGTGGTCCTCATGATCTACCACACTGCCTGTTCTCCAGCTATTCCTCCACTTCTACCTGCTGATTGATTACCTGGATCAGGTATTTCCTGTCAATCAGAATGAGTCAGGTAGTCGGCAGAAAGCAGCAGGGATGCTACAATTCTTGGTTTAAAACTAAACCATATGTTACACCAATGAACAAATTGTAGGGAAAGTGAATTGCTGTATCACTACAGCATTCCAGTATGTTTATGCCAAAATGTATTGCATTTAAGGATTACCGGTAATCATTTTTTGTTCTAATACATCACAACAGACTTAGCATAAGCCAACTGAAAGGTTTTACTTACTCTTATTAGCAAATTAAACAAAGATTTTTCTGAATTTTGCTTTTTAACGTGACCCAGTGATCAAGGTTTGAACTGGACTGTGTAAAAGTGTACGATTTTTGTCCCTAAAAAAGCAGTGCAGAAACAACTGGACCAGGATTGGGCAGCCCTGACCTACAATGTCTGATTGTCATTTGCTGATTTGTAGTAAAAGCTTTTTATTTTCAGTTTCAAGTTATTTTGGTCTTGTTTTTTTCTTTACTAACGATTTTTTTTTTAACTTGCAGCTAAAGTTTGCATCAAAATAGAAACGCACCAAAGATAAATTCCAAATTTTTCTTTAAACATAGAAATCCTCTTAAGATCAAGCTGGTTGTGTAAATGCAGAAGAATAGACCATAAAACACCAGCCAAGAGTTGTTAGAACAAAAAGTGTCGCTGGATCGACGGGGTTGATTGATTTTGCAGTAACAGTCAAGTTAAACCTTCCGTGTTATTGACTCTGCAAACGTATGAGGCGTTATTGACTGTTGATTACAGATAACAGCTGTCTGTATCTTCACAAACATGCACTCAACTCGGCGTTGGTACATTTCTCTGTGGTAGTTTGTGGTTGTAGACTTGCTGCCTGCCTCACTTTCACACAATGGAACATCTGTGCCACTTCTCCAGGAATATTGGATGGCATTGTTCATAGTGTGGTCAGATACGGGGCTGCATAAATGCCCCGTGCTGCGAGTCCAGGCCTTGGTTCAGAGCGTGGGCTGATTTGGCCTTTCAGCATTCTTCTTTATCCACCACAGGAACATGGCAGTAGAAGCAGTCTTCCTCCTCTCTCTGACTCTGTCCTCATCATCAGTTCGCCCGTCTTATGGCATCAGTCCGTCGGTTTGGATCATGCTCCAGCTGCCGGTTTAGAAACGCTGTTGAACACAGGAATGTAAGATGCTGGAAAAGTCACAGCGCAGCACTCGAGTGGCTGCTGGGTTCTCGGTTAAAAGCTCAGGGCGAGGATGAAGATGACTGGAAGACAAAGACCGAAGCAGTTAAGGCTCAGGAGGCCTCACAGGCGAGTGGAGCTCTTCTTCGTCATTTAAGGACGTTTTGGTCAAAACTACGGTGGCTGAGTCTTTGTTTTGCTGTTCGCATTTGGCTGGATGTACCATTGTAGTAAAGTGAAATCTTTGTTAGTCTTTTGACCAACAAATATTTTCTGGTGGTGACGTGAAAAATAATAGTTGTCGACCACTCGGTGAGCCCATAGAGCAAAAATGTTCATGTACACTTTTTCCCACGGGCATGCGGCGGGTGACCGGTCATAGTTGACATTTATCCAACATGTAGGGGTGAGCAAGGGTGACGTAGGTGAGATGCATGTGTGACGTACAAATATTTCAAAAGCCTGTTAGTGCTGGTCATGTGAAAAGTGTGCGCTCTTTGCGTGCAGTCCGTATGTTAGAAATGAGGAAATTAGTCTATTGGAGTGTAGTTTGTGTGGACATCCTAAGGGCACTTTAATATCACGTGCACACCCCGTGCGTGGAGTAAGGAACCAGTACTCGCACCCCAACCAACAGCTAGTGTGGTGGAAGTAGAGCTGTGACGGTGTGGGATTTTTGATCACCGCGGTGATGAAGCAGCAGGAGTCCCGGTTAAACCCCCCCACCGCCGAACACGAAATCCCCCAGCGGCCCGCATCGCAAATGAATACAATTCATAGTTACAACGCGTTATTCTTTATTAACAAATAACAGTAACAACTAACTACTAACTATCTAAGTAATAAACCAACTATATAAGTGTTGTAGAATGTGTATGTGTCTCAGCGCGCTGCGTGTGTAAGTGTGCAAGTGTTGGGGGGTGCGGGTTCATGTTTGGTGTTACGGAGTGAAGGACAACAGTAAAAAAGGTTTTACCCAGAAGAACGGCGATTGATTCTTTATTAAACCGCTCTGGAGTAGAGCGGTGGTTCGGGATTTTGTCCATGATTTTGATGAAGCTGCAAGTGTTGCGGTGTCTGACCCTTGCTTACATCTTCCATTCCTATCCATTTCTGATGTGGTTTCTCAGTTCTCCTCGTTGTCGTCATCGCTGTCGTCGATCTATAAAGCACCATCCACCACCAGCCAAGTAGGCCCAAAGTGCTGGATGGAGAGCAAAACCAACAACAATTAAAGCATAAAACCAAATTTAGCATTGTAGAGACATTCATAGAACAAAAAGCATGAAAGGAATGAAAAAAGGGAATAAAACCAGGGCTAGTCTGATGCTAAAACGCTAAAATGGAGGACTGTAAGCATTTAAATAAATCTTAGCAGGTTTTTGGTCTGTTCTCCATGACCTGTCACAAAATGGGATATGATTCTTTGGTTTGTAAGAGTAAATAGAAAGTCGTGTGAGCTTCAGTGCCTAAAACAGCTGAGGATCCTTCACATTTGCTGTGTTACTTTAAAATTGACCTCTGCTGTTGCTGTGTGCATCAATGGATCATGGTGTTGCTATTTTCTGTCCACTGAGGGAGGCAGACGGAGAACCTGATATTTTTCAGACATTTACTGCCTTGTTAGGAGTTCAGAGGCAAGACCAACATTTTCACAGGCTGGCTCTTGTTTCTACTGCTGTCAGTTTGTTTGTGGACTACCATATTAAAGCCATGAGATCAACAAATTCTCCGTCCAATCCATTTTTTTCTCTCCAGAACAATCCCACTGTGCTCCTGGTTTCTGCATGAAACTTCTTCCCTCTTGATAGTAGCTCCTGAAGAGCCGCTCTAAGAAAAATAGTGCGTTTGGTGTTTTTAACATATTCTTGTAGCATTTTTCTCATGGTGGAGGACACATTTACAGAAAATAAAGATTAAAGCTGTATTTGAGCATGTCTTTGTTCAAACTTCTGACAGATCAGAAGCAGATTTGAAAAAGAGCTTATTTGTAATGCAGCAACTGAAATGGGCTGGCCAAGGTCTCACTGCTCTGCTCCATTTTCATGTGTTCACTTGCAAACAAATAGATTCATGTACATCTGAGCTTACATCTGGCTCAAAGTGTACAGCTGGATAGCTCCACTATTGCTCGCTGTTTCTGCCTTAAACGTTTGCTTGTGGTTGTGAGGGGCTGTAAGCTAGCGGAAGAGAGTGTAAATAAAGGGATCATGGGATATCCGCGGAGGGGGTACTTCCGTGCCAACAGTCACAATTTCTATTGAATTTCTGCTGCACACACTGTGCTAGAAAACAACACAGGTTTTTAAAACTTTGCCTAAAAATAGGCCTGCACAATATACCGCAAATTTATCGTTATCGCAATATCCAGCTCTGCAATATGCATATCGCAAAAGACGGCAAATATCGCAATAAATCGCAAACCCAAAATGTGTTAAAACAATCTTCTAGCAGCTTGAAGCATTTAACGAATCAAATAAATCCCTTTATGCTTTGACCAATCAGATGGACGCCTTCCCATTGTTGACCAATCAGATGGAGGCCTATTATGTTAGATGTTTGTCCCCCAGGTCGATGAGGGTCATTTGGAGTATAATTTTTAAACTGTTGCAATTAAATGGGAATGATATTTTTGTTTATTTTTCTATTTGTTTATTTACCGCAAATTTATCGTTATCGCAATATTGATCACTAATATCGCATATCACAAGTTTCCCTCATATCGTGCAGCCCTACCTAAAAACAACATAATAAAAGATCACTGGAAATACTTTACAGCAGATAAAAATATAGGTGGAGTGGGGCTTTAAAGCTGCGGTTAACCACAGTTTAAAAACTTGGAACAATGAAGAAATGTCATGAAAATCCAGTGAGTCATAGTTATTTGTGTGTTCTCATTTTCGTTCGTCCTGATCTAATGAGTCCTCCCTGTCTGTCACTCTCATCCATCAAATTTGGAATTGATCCAGAAATAACAGCAGTCACTGTCATGGCGATGATGATGGTTAATGATAATGACCGGCATTTATCCTGCTGGAAGGACGGGTGTGTGTTCCTGCCCGGAGATATGTTTGAAGGACTCGCACAAAGCTCCATCGCCCAGCGGCTGCAGAGGCTCAATGGCTGCTTTCTCCTCAAACAATGCCGTCCTTCTTCGCTCCTCAATGGCCTTCTTATTTCCCAGAGAGACTCAATGTTTCAAATATTTTATTCAACAATTTGCATTTTGGTATTGACATTCAGAAATGTTTTTGTGAGGGGAAGAGACATTATCCGAGGTTTGCTCCTGATTTTACTAGAATTTTACTTGGTGCGGATAAATGCTGCTCAGAGTTGAAATTCAGGTCATTGGCTCCTCCACATCACAATCAGCCAAATGTTTTGTGTTTTTCAGAAAGAAAATGTCTGGAAGCAAAGAGCGGAAAAGTGTGTGGATGCTTTGTGACAGTATATGACAACGACAAATCTTGACTTGTGAAAATAGGCAGATTTTTTCAGTAAGACTTTCTTACTGCTTAGCAATGAACAGTAAGCAAAAATAGGAACAAACAAACTTCTCAAAACAAGCAGAAAAAATAGACAAGATGTTTTTCTTTGTTGTAGGTGGAAAAAAAATCTACCAATAGAACTAGTAGAATTAGGCTTGGTAAGATTTCTTGTGATGTCCTGCTCTTTTAGTACTAAATGAAATCGTAAAATTAGCAAAAAACACTCCTAATTTGGTATATTAATAATAAATATCATAAAATATAAGCATTAGTGCTCCAAAAAATGGGTATTATATCTTTAAAGTAGTTATTATATACTTTCCCCCCAACTATATTCCATTTTAAGTTTCTAGCATATAATTATCTTAAAATAAGACTAGAATGACACATTTTAAGATAAATTTGTCTTAAAAATTATTGTAAATTTAGAGTCATATCAAACTTCAGTTTCCCTGAATCAACTAAATCGGTTTCTTTAAAAGAAAAATCACTGTTTACAAATAAAGCTTCTCCTTAAAATAATTGTGTAAAGTAAAACAAACTTATTTCATTTGAGATTTTGCTTAAAATAAGATGATTTCAAGATTAGACACAAGATATTTAAGATTAAATGTCTTAAAAAAGTTGTAATTGAAAAGTAACTAGTATCATCTTAAAGCATGTCTGATCCTACGGTCATTCCAGGCGTATGACGTAGATTCAAGCATGCGCTGGATGTGGGCTCTTGAATGCGCGTTCAGCATATGGTGTTCACATAGATCTGGTGCTACACCATACTAGCGCATGTACCTACAGTTTGAAGAGGCTTAAATGTAAAATCTCGTGAATTTTGCTCCAGGTGTTTCCTTTCACAGCTATACTTCGATATATGAAAGACTTGGTGCGGCAGAACTCTGGCCGAACACAAAAAGCTTTTACTGATTTGTCTTTCCTGATTAATTTTTAAACATGTTTTGAAAAGAACGCTGCCCATACATCACAACCAACGCCGAGTCCCTGATTGGTTCTCTGTAAATGCGCGTTTAAACTTATTAAAAGTGGTCGCTTGAACGCGCATTGCTGAAGCCAGTGGGAATGTAGCACGATACAGTATTTAAACTACAAACTAGACAAACGTACTTGGTGAAATTGAGTGTTTTTGCAGTATAGGTTTTGTTTTATGGAACTAGACTCAAAGTTTAGCATCAAAACTTGCTGCAGAGTGACCTGCGTCTGGAACAAACCCCTAATGGTTACTTAGGGAACTGACCTGGCTCCAGGCACTTTTGTTGCTGTTTGATTCAAATGCATTATCAAAGAGACTCTAAATACATAAATAAACTACATTAAATAAATGATACGCGGATTGTTGATTCAGAGGCTCAAAACAGGGTCCAGTTTGACCCACCTTTTCAGGACTGCTGGGGGGGGTTAAGTTTGGCTTGGCACAAAGTCTTGCTGTTTCTCTAACAGCTTTGAGCGCCTCTGGTCTCTGTAAATAGAAAGATGAATAATTTTGATTCTGCTCTCAGTATTTGGTGACATAAATTGCACCAAAGTGGTGTTTCCACATGGAACACAAACACGCAGCAGCGTCTCTGCACTATTATGTCTTTAAATCCAGTCTGTGATCTCCATGGCAGCCTGACACTTTTTTTCATAAAGTAAAGCTGTCTTCAGCAAAGTATTTTATATTTGAAAAACATGTGGTATTGGCTTTTAATTTGAAAAATGTGTGCAGAGGTGAAAAACAACATGGATCCTGCCTTTTAAGGAGCTTTTTCTTCTGTGTAGTCCTTCTTGCAGGAACCATAATTGTCTTCACTGAGAGGGCAGGGCAGGAAGTGGGTTTTGGGGAGGTATTTTTTAAAGCATTCAACACAAACACACTGGGACACACTAACACACACAGACCCACAACCTTTTCAAATCTTTGAAGTAAGACAGAGAAAAGTCAGGGAAACTCGTATCTTAAGGGAACAGAGCTCCAGTTTTTGGTTTTGGTTTGGAAAACGTTGTCCACTTTATGAGTATTGTCCATCGCCGTGGGGGCTGTGTGTGTGTGTCGTGGTAGGAACGTAGGTGGATGAGGGGTTGTTGTATTGCTTTTCAAAAAAAAAATAGAAGAGAGGAGGATATCTGGCACAATAAATTGAACTCTTTGGGAACTTGGGTTCTAGTACTTTTGAGTCTGGTACATTTATCCTCTAAGATGATTGTTTGTCTGACTTGGCTCCTGTCTGACCCTGTCCTGGTCTGTTTCTTTGTGCCTGTCTTACCTCTCTCGTCTATTTTTATCTCTTCTCCCACTGCGCTCACATCTGGATCTTATTGACAAAGCGAACAGACCTTCGGTTAGAAACTGGACTGGACTGTGTGTGTGTGTGTGTGACGTGAACGTTCTGTCTGGCAGATGCAAATGCAACCTAGTCTGATAAAAAGAGGATTTTTGCAACGCCACACATGGATCAAAACACATGGAACAAATGCTGATGACATGCAGTTGTTTGGTTTCCTATGTTCTCAAACCTGTTCTGATGAGCTATTTTTGGGATTTTTCTCCTGCTGGTTCTTACATTTCTTCACCTTTTTTTTGTTGTTGTTGTCGCAGCATTTCCAGTGCTAAAGATTGATGGCTATGAAGTGCAAATTACATCATCAAATCACTAAATGGAAAAACAAATTAAATATCAAAAGAACAACGTTCCAGAAACCAAAATTTGAACAAAACACAGTTCCCCCCCAAATAGGAAACATTTCGGAAAACAAAGGTAATTTCCAAAAATCAAAATGAAGTGAAACAAAACAAGAAACTGGAAAAGGTAGATATAATGGGAAATCACTGGATGGATTCAACAGGAAATTATTTGGCGTGGCGTTATTTTCCAACAGAAGATATTTCTTTAACCTTCTGACCACAGCCACTGCAAAAGTTCAGTGATTGATCAATCTACCAGAGTTCAGGTAAAACATCCTTCGGCTTTCCCTCTTCTTCAAAACGTAAACATCATCATCTAATCAGTGATGTCCCATAATACCTGCCTTTTCCGGTTTTTATTTAATTTAATTTTTTAGCAGTCCATTTTGATTTCTGGAAGTTGCGTTCGATTTCGGAACTTTTTTATAAATGTTTTGGTCTCTGGAATTTAGTTTTGATCTCTAATTATTATTGTTTTAGTTTTTTAATTGTGATTTTTGTTTTTAATTTTTTTGCATTGAGTTAGTCATTGATGGGATTTGGACTTCAGGGACACCGTACAAAAGAAATTACAGCTTTTGTTGTCAGGTTTTCTATTTAGCATCACCGCTGCGGTGCACACTAAAGAGGTACTTCTGGCTCTGGAATACCCTTTCATTTCTCATGAAGACACATTTCTCTGTCATTGGAAAGCCCAAAACACTTCAGCATTTGAAGAAAGTGAATCCTGATGGAAGGAGGTCACACTTTGACGGCAGATTAAATAAGCGATTAGGCAGGTTGTTTATGTTTAAGTGGACTGAGAGCTTCGGGCCACACAGTGAGACTCAGGGAGGACTGTCCTGCCCACTCCAAAAAGGGATAGCCTAAGGAAACGAAAGTGAAGTCGTTCTTTAAATGATCATATATATTCATTTATCTACAAAACAAACAACAATAAAAATTCTGCATTCTTCAGAGTTCACCCTGAACTATTTTAATAACTTGCTTTTTATGAGCGGAAGGCCACAGACTGAAGTTTTCCTTTGTCAGGCCTTGCAGTCCCGCCGTATTTCACATCGTCTAGTAGACGCTCATAAATCTGTCAACCAGCTGACATGCTGTGCTCTGACGGACCGCCCTCATCGCTGTCGTCTGAGAGCCGCAGCCTTCAGGCTCTTAAAGCCAGCGTCCCTCCGCTGCGCCGCAGCTGAGGGGCTTCAAACCAAATAAAGTTAATGACAAGGTGAAGGACAGCCCCCATCTGCCTAATTGTAGGCTTTACTTCTGGCAAAGAAAAAGTAGGTTATGTCTAGTGGAGGGGCGGGGCCGAGGCTGATGAACAGCATTTTATTTTTAATTTTTGGGTGTCACAGTCATTGTAGACAATAAACATGGACACGTTGCAGGCGTTTGCTGACAGCGTCGGTATATGACCTAAATGGACAGAATAAACCTGAGAGCAGCAGAGGATTATCCATAAATATCTCATTTTAACTCCTTTCAGTCTCTGGTCCTCTTTTCCCTGCAGCTCACTGCTGTTTATGACCCACAGCGTCACACGTTGGTTTGGATTCATTTTGGTTACGGGGTTCTGCAGAAACTCCAGTGGGGAGCTTGTGTTTGGGTTGGACCTGAGTGTGTGTGTGCGCGCGCATGTGTGCGTGTTGCTGCTCTATTATTAGAAATAGGGATAGTGCAGGCCTGGGAATATTGTCCTTTTTGGAAAAACCAACTTTATTTTTTCATGTTTTTCCTTCTTTCTGCCTTTTCTGCATCAGCTGATGGGAGGGAAAGAAAAGATGAAGAAAAAGATCTCAGTACATGAGAAGATCAAAGTAAACAAGTTTTAGTTTACTTAGTTTTAAATTTGTCTTTGTTTTCTTCTGCTTCTCCTCTTGTTAGATATAACTTTTGAAAATCATTTTGCTTTTATTCCTGTTTTTACTCTCATCGGAGCCTCGGAGCTGCTAAATTTACTCGTCAGGTTTGATAGTTGTGTGAGTGTGCTGTTGCTGTGTGATGTTTGCAGACTTTGCTTCAGTGTTTATTGACTGTGATGGGTTTTGTTGTTGAGTGAAACCACTGGGGGGACACAATCCAGTCCTTTTCATGTCCAAATTCCAGGTTAATGCAGAGATTTTTGTGTGGAGGAGCATCGGACGTAAAACCAAAGACAAATCAATCCTTTAAACCAAGGACCTGCAGACTTCTGGTGGATGCTGGACGACTGTCTGTGGTTCTTCAACAGAGAAAGAAAAGGAAAGGCAGGAGTCGAGTTGAAAGAGGAACTTATAGAGGAGACTTTGACAGAAAAACTAGAGAGTTGGTTGACATGATGGACAGAAGTTTAGGTGATCTCCTTAATGTTCAAGGGACCAGATGGAAAAGTATTTGGGAGAAGGTTCCAGCTGTTTCATCATGTTGAGGATGGAAAGAGGAACAGAGGAGGAGAGATTCCGATGGAGGAGTTTGATGAGAATGTTCTAAAGGTGAAGTGAGGGTCAAATAATGTGTTGGAGTCTGAAGCTGGAGCACCGATTTTGCCCTCCAGGAGGGATGTGAGGTAGAGGAGGAGGAGATGGATGAGGAGATCCAGGGTATCTCTAGAGGGGGAATGAAATTTGCTAAAGGAATGGAAATATCAGTGAAGAAGACATTTACCCAGAAAATAGAAGATTGTTTTAGCTGGGGGGTAGAGGATCCTTTCAAGTTAACATCAGTTTCTGGAGATATAAACATTCCTGCTTTGTTCCCACAGCCACGTAGACGCTTCATGCTGCATTTAACATGTTTTTGGGTGTTACCTGTCAGTTCACCTTTTTCAACATGAACTGCCTCCTACACTGTTTTTGCATGCCGCCTGCAGAGCATCCCTCAGCAGTAAAGTAGAAGCAAAAACTCCAAATTAATTTTGAGAAAAGCTTGGAAAGGTGTAGACCAAAGAGAAGTTAAAACAACTTCAAACCTGGTAGAATGCTCTATCTTGAATGAAGTTTGAAATCTCTGCAAATAGTTTGCATTATACTGCCTTAATTTTAATATAGCCGAAGTATACTTGTAGTACACTAAAACAGACTACTGGGACTTGGGATGGTATCGAGTGTGTTTTATTATTTTTCACACCTACAGATGGTAAAATTCCTCTTTTTCTGCTCAGAAATAGCTTTTGAATCAGACTTTTCAAAAAAACATTTGTAAAAGTTTTCCTCATCAGCATCATCTCCGTCCCCTAACCTCCTATTTGTACCTTCAGTACCCATAAAACTGACCGTCAGTCAAAAAGGTCCCAGCTATGGTAGTAGAGGTCACAGAGGTCACTCATACGTCGGGAGCTTCACACCTGCTCTGTGTGTGCAGAACATTCCTGCTTGTGTACCACGACTCGATGACTGCATTGTGGGGGATTGTGTTTATGCAGGACATGCTACCTGGATTCCTGCATTCCAGTCAATTGGGTTCCTACTAAAGCATTGTGGGAGGGGGGCTGAAGAAATTAAAATAAAAGGGAGGAGAAGAAGAAAGTATTCCTTCCATGTTGAAGCACAGATCCTAATCTTGTCTTTTCGTGTCTTCTGTGTCTCTCTTAAGTGCCCCCTCCCCCTCAGAGATCTTTATTGAATACAAACTTGGTATTTGATGCTTGAAGTGCTTGAATGAATGTTATGGAATGAAAAGTAAAGCAGAAAACCTGGAAAAGACTTGAATGTAGTCAGTATGGTGATCTAATCGCTCCCTTTGAGAGCCACACTGGGACTAAGCCAGCATCAAATGCACACACACACACCCTCTTGATACACACACACACACACAAATACACACGTAACACAACCATATAAGGAGAGAGCTGGAGGCAGTTGGAAAAAGGTTAAAACCAGGGGTCTTCTGTTCTTTTTTCCCCCATCCACTTTCATTGTGAAGTCAACAGATTGTTTCTCTGTCTCCGCTTTTGCGCTTTCCTTTTTCATCCATTCATCTCCAACCTGATGCCGCGGCATCGTTCATCATATCTTCAAGATCAAGACGGCCGTTCCCTTTCTCGCTCTGCTGCACAGCCTGGTTTTTGGTTTGGACAGCATTCTCAGGACATTGAAACATTTCTCTCCAGCTTAACTCAGGACTACACATTAACTAAATGTCTCCCACTGATTCTTGCACATTGCAAACACTTGATTCAACCACAGCAAATAGAAAAAGAACTTCCAACACACATTTACTTTGTTTTTTAATTTCACTTATACATTTTAGGGTTTGTTCAGGTATTTCAACTGCACCCAAACACTTTCAGCCAATATTTTAGATTTGAAAATCCACAAACTATGTGGAGTAAAAACTGTTTGAAGTCCAGTATTCTTGGAAGTTAAAACTTCAACCCGCTTCAACCCCCCCATAAACTAGTTTGGGAAGTGTTTTGAGTGTTAGAACGCTGCTGTTTACCCCAGTATGAATTTTTGCTGTCTTTGCTTGTCTTTGTAAAGGTTTTCAATCTCAAGTGGAGCCTCAGAAAGTGTCTGAAAGTCCACGGTGACACCATGGATATTTTGACAGAGCAGTGGTTAATGTGTACTGCAGAGAGTACCCCCTGTGGATTATGTGTGTGTGTGTGTATGTGCGTGCGTGCGTGCGTGCAGTGGAATGTGACTCTTTCATGTGAGCGGTTATAAACGGCTCAATTTTCCTGGGAGTATCCGGTATTGGAGAGTGTGTTCCAGTGTGTGTGTGTTGAGATAAAGGAAATGTTTCCCTTCTTTAGGTCTGTCTCACTGGGGAGGTATTTGAAAGGAGGGGGCGTGGTCTCTGCCGGCCCTCCTCTTATATGTATCGGCGCCCTTTTGGCACAGAAGCTTCTATAAACTCCAGAAATTTTTTGATGTGCGACTAGTGCTACTCGATATTAGGAAAGCTGCAATCTGTGATGTAAATGATCAATAAGCCTGCACAATAAATCACAAATTTATCAATATCGCAATATTAAGCTGTGAAATATGCATATTGCTACCTTAAATGTGCTAAAACAATCTTATGGCAGCTTGAAATATTAAACGAATTAAATAAATCCCTTTATGCTTTTGACCAATCGAATCGACTCCTAGATGCTCGTCTCTTATGACGAGGGTCATTTGGAGTATAATTTAAGTTATGTAGACTTTTTTTCAAATCAAACGTTTGCAGTGAAATAGAAATTATTTACTGGTATTTAATTTTTTTGCTTTTTGTTCATGTATCGCAAGTTGTATTGACATCGTAATATTGATCACTAATATCACAAGTTTTGCTCATATCGTGCAGCTCTAGTGATCAATATAACAATGTCGACTTACAATGCAGGAATAGCAAAACAAAAAAAAGTCATATAATTTCCATTTCACTGCAACAGTTTTACCTAAAGAAAAGTCAACATTAAAGCTGTGAGCGGCGTTGTATGACCTGTGGGCATTACTCACCTCCACCCTCGGCGCCTTTTGACCCACCCTCACTGGTTGAATGTCTGCTACACAACTCTCACACTGCCCTTCTGCCCCTGCCACCCTGGCATTAAAAAACTAGCAACCATTTGATTTTTTTTTTGGTCACCTGGGGAAGACGAACAAGTTTATGTAGATTTTAGAAGAATCAGCAAAAATAAAATTTTGGATTTCCTTGGCAATTGAAGTTTTTTGGTAACCACACCCACATTCCTAATATGTTCATATCACATGTCATATCATTTTGTTTGTCTTAGGCCAATATTGCATTTTCATAAATTTCCGGTCAAAAATGTGCGAGCAACGGGAAAATGCCACTTTTGCAAGCTTGCCACACTAACACCGTTCAAAATCTACAAACTTAAGAGTTATGGGGCAAATTCGAGATGGCAGCATCTTCTTGAGGTCAAGAAGGAAATCGTTTATGGTTGTGTACTGAAGCCGATGGTGTATGTGAAACTTAATGACGATCGCTCAAACAAAAATGTTCTTTTCCCATGTAGTGCAAAAATGTGAAAACCGCCAAATTTCAAAATGGCTCCCAAACAACAGGTCTTTTGGCCATCCCATAATAATTTCAACACCTCTTTTGAATGTCGCCAAACGTTTGTTTTGGTTTCGTGAGTAGATTTTTAAATATTTTTTTTAGCCTGCAAGAGATTTTTCATAGTTTGGATGGTTTCTCCCTCCAAAAAGTGATTGTTCCCTATGTCAAAAATGTATTTTCTCCAGGTCCTAGGTGTGTGCATATTTTAGTGAGTTTTTGAGTATGTGGCAGGGGTGACATTTTTGCTCAAAGGTGCAGTAAGAAAGAAGAATTGTAAAAACCATCTGGTCCCTGCTGTAGGACAGAATGACTTCAGTTATTCTGCTAGACATCTCAATAGGAGACAGGTAAGAACTTGTCTGTCGGGGAAACTCAACAAAGAATAATTATCTACAGTACCCTTTTGGTAGTACTGGCCAACAATTAAAAAATCTGTAGGGATTGTGTGCTTGGCCTTTTTTTTGAAAACACAATGGTTTCTCTGTCTATGGATGAATGGATGTTTTACTATGGCAAGTTCTTGGTAAGGAAAACCAACATGTTAATATTGTAAGGTTTCGAACATGTGCGGTTACATGCTACTGTTTCCTATTGTATCGTTTTTATGTAATAGACAAAAAAAAAAACCTCTACAGTACCTCAATCCAAATGGTATTTTGTAATATTGATATAATTTATTAGTTTCATTTTATTTATTTAAAAATGCTATTAAAAGATGATAAAAATGCTATTTATTTATTCCATTTTATAATGGCATTGGTTGATTTGATTAACAACTTGCCATAGAGTAACCGATCTGGTTGGATCGTAGGAATATAAATCGATTCATTGATTAAGTCAAATGATGGTTCCAGCGCACAGTTTACACCATCTTTTGCAATACTCATGTCGCACAAGCTGATGTCATGATGATAATACATTTTCAATTTATTGTGCAATACAGGCAACTCAAAAAAAGTTCTTTATTCAATGCTTATAGACTTCAGCTGTTGAAGCTTTATTTTCTAGGGCATGAAATGTATAAAAATGCAGACGTACCCAAGTCATTTTGCTTCTATGTTGATCTGAAATGGAATTGATGCTGTAGACAAATTCATAGGCTCTATTACACCCCTTTTTTGACAAGAACTTTTAATGACCATGCAGTCAGCTTTAGAGTTGACCACATGTTTGATTTAGTGGGAGTGATGCTGTGGAGTTCAACATTTTTACTCCAAAAGTGTACCTTCAGGTTATAGTGTTTCACAGTTTCTTGCATTTCATCAATGACCTACAGAGGATCCTGGTATCTACTCCAATCAGAGTTTTCGTTTTTTATTTCCTTTAACCCAAATTCTCTTGTAAACGACTCTTTTGTGTCTACGTTTTGTGTGTTTTTTTTTGGGAGAATCTGCTCGTCCTTTGTGTTCGGTGGCGTCACAAGTCATCACCAGAGGATTTATCATCCAGCTGTGCAGCCTCTGCAGCACTGATGCTCTGTAATTATGGCTTCTTCTGCTGTATGTTTCTTTTTCATTCATGCTTTCTGTTGCTGTCACTTGTTTCTGTGGAAACCAGCCGCCGACCAGCTAATAACACAGATCTGATTCTCCTCTTTTCTCCTGCTTTGTGTGTGTGTGATTTTTTTTTTTTTTGTGTGTGAAAGAGTTTCTTTTCTACTTTCTCTTTAACTTTAGCAGATATTAATGAAGGGGTGAAGCTCTAAAAGCAACTTCAGGGGTAACTTGAATGAAAACAGTGAAATCATTGCATTTCTTCAAAAAAACAGCCAAAGTTTGTTACCATCTGCAGATGCAGATTTAAAATGTTTATTTTTTTATTTTGACAAACCTTTAAATCGATTCTTTTTTTAAATGCTAGAATCTTATTGAGTCATACCAAATGGTTACTCTGAAATAATATATAAATGAAGTATTTTGTATTTAGCAAAACAGAGAATTACATTTCGTAAACATCAAAATGCTGCCGGAAATCAGTGGGTGGGTATTGAGGATTGGAGAAAACTACTCGCATCTGCATTCAAAGTTTTTCCTGAATCACTTGATTACATTTTTTTAATGGCAGAAAACAGAACTTTTTATTTTTATTTTACTATCAGGTCAGAGGTTTTCACAGAGTTTTGAATAAGTTCCTTTTTGAGTCTTGGCCTTAAGGTGTGCAAGAGGAAATCTGAAAGCCTGAGGAGGAGGAGGAGGAGGAGGAGGAGAAAATATATGATGGAGGGCATCTGAAAGGACCAACAGGGCGGGAGAGATGGAAAGTATTTCCGGAGTTAAAACGTTCCGTTGTTGATAGCTATCAGCGGCAGAGCCGAGCATTGTGGGACATGTTGCTCGACAGGAAGTGGATGTCAGATTAGGGGCAGCGACGGCATCTCTGGACAGATATGGGCCAGAAGCTCCTCCTGGTGTTTCCAGACGTCCTCGAAAGAGACTCTGCGGTTCATCAGGACAGGGAAACTTGCATGAAAGTGTGACGCTCCATTCAAGCCGTTGTTCTCCAAATGCTTCATTTCTCATTTGTGCTTTTATCAATTTGCTGCTCCTGTTTTTACTTGTTTTTCTCAAGGCCACAATCACTTGATATTAAAACCAAAAGGATTTTCAAAACAAAGCTAATTTTGAGTCAATTTAGAAAGGGAAAAAAAAACAGTAAAGAAAGGTGGAAGTCTTTTAGTGTTTAACATCCTTAAAGACCCACTCCTATGTACGTACATCTCCTTGTAGCATTTTATTGATGATTGACATGTAAAACAAAATAATCTTAAAATCACCTTTCTGAGCATCTCTTTATTCAAATCATTGTTACACAGGACCCAAAAAATGCCAGTTGAAATGGATCATAATTATGATATCGAAAATACAGTGGGCGGGCGACATGCTCCCGTCTCCGCTCCATTCTGATGCATCCCCTTGTAGACAACTAGATCCATGAACGTCTTTGTTTTCCTCGTCTGAGCTGGAATCTGGATTTGAACTGTATGGCTGGATAGCTCCAACATTGCTCGCCATTTTTGTTGCACCACAAATGTTAGGTTGGGACAGTGAGGGCCTACAAGCAGGAGAGCATATATATGGGGAGCTCTCAGTTATTGATGAGGGGAAAAGGGGCGGGCTTGATCTGCGCCAACGCTCCCGCCCACAGCTGTACTAGAAAACAGCAAATCTTTTTTTTTTTTTTGGCTAAAAATGGCATAATTATAATAAAATTACCTCTGGCAAAGCTTTTACAGTTGTTCTTTATATATATTCTAATATATTCTATATTCTAAACTCAAAGTCTGTATTGATCTACAGCCCCTCTGCAATCTCACATGCATTTTTGTGATAATTGTGGCAGAAAAAGCTGGAAGCTGCAGCTGTTTTTTCTAAAAGATGTAATAAAAGTTAAGTTAAAAGATTTAAAAACTGTTTGATGTGTGTTCAACTGGTTTCAAGACGTTTAACAAGGACAACTAATTTTGCGCTGAGACGCTGTCACTTTAACCCAATGCATCATGGGAGTTGTGGTGCAAACAGCCGGCGAACGCAAACAGACTCGCGTCTCTGAGCTTCATTGTTTTGTTCACCTTTTCCACGGTCTGATACCGGATTCTGTGGAAAGCTACACCGCTAAAGACGAGCTTTAGCTGGTATTTTTTTGGAACTGAGAGATTTTATTAGCAGAATCAGAACAAGGAAGTAAAGACTTTAACCCCTTCTGATTGGTCAGACTGATGACATGTGATTAAGCCTCCAAGAATGATTGGAGGAGACAGTTAAAGGGGTGGGACTTTTCAGAAAACAGCTGACACTACGGCTAAATCGCAGTACCCTCATTCTTATCAAAATGTCTTTAATTTAATCAAAAAGAAAACACAAAGAAAAAAGTCTTTTACGATCTTTTATATTCCTAACTACTCAGTGTTTTATCAGGGCCTGTTTGGATGAACAAAGAGCTGATATCCTGGAGATGGAAAATGTTTTTAGATCAGTTAATGATTAATGAGGGCAATTTCCCATGGCACACCTGACCATCTCCCAGAGCACACTGGTTGAAAAAAACTGTTCTAAAGATAAAACTGACCCGTCTCAGTATGTTTTAAAAAATATAACCCCTTTTCCACTTAAACTAAACCCATTTAGCACTTTACTAACAAAACTCTTCAATAAATAAATAAATAACCTAAACTTATAGAATTCTTGTTTTATCTATTTAAATTAAACTGAAGCGCTCAGAACAGCAGGAAAAATGATAAAAGCTAAAAGGCTTAAACGCCACCTAATCCAATTTTTTTTAATTATGTGTGTGTGTGCGCGTACGTATATTCATATATGTATACATATACATATGTACGTATATACATATATGTATACATAATCATATGTACGTATATACATATATGTATACATAATCGTATGTACGTATATATGTATATACGTAAGAACTCTGAACAACTCTGAGATTATATATATAAAACATACATATACGTATACATGTATGTGTGTTTTAAATATACAACTCAGAGTTGTTAAACTGACATTTTAAGGTTTTATAGACAGTTTGTCAACTTTTTTAAAATGACAATAATCAATTAATGGATGCAAATGACCAGATATGTTCTCTGTTTGTTTAATCAAAAGAAAAAAAGCTGGAGATGTCGCTGCATAAATATTGATATAAACATTGAAGAACCTAATGGGGTAACGATTGCGGCTGTGTTCTCTTCTTTACACTATAAACTCATCATATGAACAACACGAGAGACTGTTCCTCCTGCTCTGAAAGTTTTGTTTGTGCTACACATTAGAGGAGCATCATGTCCAATCATCACCACAGGTGTTTTTGTGCTTGTTTGTGGATCTGGGGCCTTTGACTCATCATATCAGAGCTCTAGTGACTCACAAAAGATCTTTTTACACCTTTTCTTTCCTCCACACACTCACACAGACACACACACACCATCCCATCAGGGCGTATTTTCAGGAAAAAGGAGATCTGGTTACCCGCGAGTTCCCTTATTCAGCAGCTCAGTTTAGTAACAAGCTGTTAGATTTAGGCCATCCCATAAAAAACAGAAGGAAAATGGACAAAAAAAGCTGCTCCGTGTTTTGAAAAATCTGATTTTAATCTTTTATTCAGGTGTTTTGACTGACAATAACACAGATTAGGGAAACAAGTTACACCCAGTAATGATGTAACTGCATCACAAATGCTGCCCCCATGTGGTTATTGTGCTTTTTTTTAATATCTGAGCTGAAATTTTTGGAAGAAAGAAATTCCACTTTTTTTTACCTGAGTGTGTGTAGCAAGAAGGAATTTGAGTCCTGTTTTGTTTTTTGTGTATAGATGGGATGACTGATTGCACAAAGATGGAACAGTAGGCAAAAAGAAGGGGGGAATGATGAATGAATGATGTATGCAGACATCTGCCAGCATGTTGTTGCTCAGCTCCAAAACCCAAATGTTGACGGTACAAGCTGTGCACCGGCACAGGTGTGAGATGACGAATCAGTTTGGTTTAGTCAGTTGTGCGTTTACCTCTTCTAGGGATACTCACCTGAGTGGACGGGCATCGCCAGATCTCTGTGGTCATCAGTGACTGAGGTAGTTTGTGAGGGTGGAGGGCAGAAGCTGCTGTGCCCCCATGCTGGCAAAGGAGGAAATGAGGAAATTTCCTGAACGACAGTAAAGTGTGTCGACACATCTGTCAGCCGAAAACCTCCCGTCCTGTTCTCGTGTTTGTGTGTAAGCCCCTCCCTCTCGACCACCGGGGCATGCTGACGCCTCCCTGAACATTTCAGTCATTTTCAGGAGTTGGGGTCCGTGTGAAGGATGTGTTTGAGGGTGACGGTGACTGAGCGGTCCTGGCAAATTTGGGCCAGCTTACCACATGCCAAGAAAGAGCTCTCTGTCACCATATGCTCCCCTCCTTCCCCAATCACACATAAGTGCTGTTGCTATGGAAACGGGATGCCGCTTAAAATGAATGAACTGACGATGAACTCTGTGACCCTCGAAGGATGAGACGTGATAGAAAAAGACAGGATGTCCTTGAATATTTCAGATGTTGCTGTTCCGGCGTTGTGTCCCATCACGAACCTTTAGCGTTGTTTTTTTCCTCTTTAAGGATTTTGGAGGCAAACATCTGGAGCTTATGTTTAGATGAGCGTCTCACTAATGTTCTAGAATATTAGAAAGCAACAGGAAAACACCCCGTTCATCCGAAACAAAAAACATAAGAATATGATGCAAGAAAACTGGAGTTTTTTTAAGCGCATCATTCTTATGACTGATAAAATGCTTTACAGTAAAATAAAAAACAGAAGAAATTCTGACTTGGGAACAGCAAATGCAGCATGATTTAAGTTCTGGGTGGAGTTATAGCAGCTGAGTGATCAAAACCTTCTTTTTTTATCCATTTAAAAGACCTGCTCAAATAAAAATTGTGTTTTTGATATTTTTAACATGTTTTTGAAGCATATTATTTGATAATGGAGGACAAATATTAGGAAAATTCAGTTTAAAAAATGCATTTCCGAGTATTTCTCTATTCCAATCGTTGTGAATCAGGAGCAGAAGGAAAAAAAATATTATAAAAAATATATTTGTAACAAAGATATTATGCTGGACGACCCACAAGCCTTCTCCAAGCTCTCAGCAACAGGGAAGGGGCGGGGTTACTCTGTGCCAAAGGTCCCGCCCACAGCTCTGAGGCAAACTTGTAATGAACACAAAATGGCATAATAATAATTTATAGAACACTTTTAACATGAGAGAGCTCTGCAGCATCACTGAGAAGATCGGAGGTTTCCTCACGTTTGACACACAGGTGATGGAAAAATCTCCAAAACCATAAACTACAATAGAATAGAAGCTGGCTGGACTAAAAATTGGTCTTAGTATCGATTCAATCGCCTTCAAAGGATATAAAAAAATAATCAAACTTTTGCTAATTAACATAGTTTTAGGATAAATAAATGGTTCATCCATATATTCACACCTTTATTTATGGGTTATTTCTACAATTTTACAGTTTGGTGTGAAATTATTTATACTTAAACATCTTGGACCCTTCCTTTTTCTAGAAACGTGTTGCTGTAAGGTAGATGTAGAGTGGTCGACCTTTGATCAAAAGATTGCAGGTTAGATTCCTTCCTTGCCTGCCCGTGTGAGGATGATACCGATGGTTATAGGCTGACTCCATGTATGAATGTATGAATGGGACTTTGATTGTAAAGCGCTTTGGGCCTTTAAGGAAGGTAGAAAAATGCTATATAATATATACAGCATTTTTATGTGTTTGAAAATATGCATTTCTTTCATTTTGAAATGTTTTTTATTTGATATTTCTTGTAGTTTAATATTCTTGCATTTGCATTCCACTGTAGTTCATCTGCATAGTATAACTTAGTGTAGCAACTTCATCACTTGAATGATGATAAACCTTTCATAGCTACAGTCAGACGGCTTGAGAGTAATGACCCGAGAACGTCAAAAGTGCAAAGATGAAACTGGACTTCTGCATGCAGACAAATAAATGAGGAGGATAAATCCTCATCAACCTGTAAAGGGCGGTATTGATCCTTCAGTGGTTCTTGGTGTGAAAATAAAATCCCTGCAGTAACAGGAGGGGGGTGGAGACATGCGGACTCGGCTTCAAACACATCTGTGAAATCGTTTCTTTCTGTAGTTCTGATGCTGACGAGGATTAAAGTGCAGGTTCCCACCTTCGTGGCCTTTAAATGTCGCGCTGCGACCTTTCTGTGGTCGGCTGGCCTCTGCCGGTTGAAACGGTTTGAGGTTTGTTTGGGTGATATGGAGGTTCAAACGATGTTGAATCAAACCATCAGGTGAGAGCCTGATCTGTATTGTTGTGAAGCCTCTGTGTTCGTCAGATTCATGTGTCAGCGCTTGATCCTCCAATCAGATCATTGCAGTCCTTTTTCATATTTGCTTGATTACAGGATCGTTTTTTCTTTTTCTAATTAGACCACAATGAACTGACACTTATTCTTTCTACAGACACCATTAAAGGATTTATAGTGTTTACTAGCAAACATTGGAGCTCAAGATGCAAATGTATCAAATATTAAGTGGAGGGACTTTTTCTGCTGGTGATAAAGCGGATCTAAGATAAGAGATAAACAACTATTAAAATATTGTTATTCTAGCAGAAAAAAAGAATGTTAAAAGAATGAAAAAAAAATTTGGATGACACGCCTGCATTTCCCCTACTTCACCCTTACGTTTTGCATAAGTATTCACTATGACTTGTCGCCCGTAGCATGGCTGTAGTAAAGTGTGGATGAGCATTTTCTCTCTACGGGCTCACAGACTGCCGTCCAACCTTAATATTTCATGCTGTGTGCTCCGAACTATTGTCCCCTGCAGACAGGAAAGGACAGTTGGGACCAAGGCTTTAACCCAAATGACCCTTTTTTAAATAACCGTTTGTACCATGTAACCATTCTGAATGAACAAGTCTTCTCATAGTAAATCATTCACTTTTACATAATTTTATATTATTTAAACAATATCTTAGAAAATAATGGTTTCTGACTGGTACAAATGAAAGTTATATTGATGTTTTCTTCTCTTAAATAAATTTTTCTAGAAAATCACGTTTCAGACACATCTACTGTTTATCATTGAAAAAAAACATTTGGAGAATAAACTAAAAAAGTAAAAAACAATTTTAATATGCATTAATTCCATTATATGTGCAGACTTAAGAAGATACAAGAATGAAAAATCATCTTTAAAAGTGATTTTCATTATTGCTAAAATTCTTCTTCATGAGATAGAATTTAACAGGAATCGAGGGAAAAAAAGGAAGAAAGAAAGAAGGAATGATTTTATGAAAGAACTGTTTGGGGAAAAACTCAGTAGCTTCAGTAGAAGCCAACGAGCTGAGCTAGAGTTGCCAGGAGTCTAACTGTGCCCCCCAGCCGCGGTTAGTTCTCTGTTCAGAAACGGAACAAACAAAAAAATAAAGAAAATCATGAAAGGTTCTTAAGGTGAGATGGGAGGAGCAGCTTTGCTCCGTCAGGCAGGAGGGGGTGACATTTAGAGGTGATGCAGCTCCTGGCAGGTCGTAGGGTAAATTCTCAGTGAGACGGGGTAGGTCGTGGTGGGGGTTAAAAGTCTTCCTGTATTCCCTTAAATCAGTTCTTCATGGGGGTGATTAGTAGAGTCTGGCTGGTGTGAAAGTGCTGTGACCGTCTGCATGCCTGCTGTCTCTTATTATACACTCCCAGGGGGGGAGGGCTGTGACACGCTCGCACACACCCACACACGCGCCGTCTCCTACCTCCCCCCCACACACACACACACACAGACTTCGCCTGCATCACCCATGTGGAAGGAGCAGACCAGACACCGAAGCGTATGCACTGAGGACGACTCTTTTTTCCTCTGGTGCGCTGTGTGACAGACGAGCCGTGACGGCGTATCTGGCTCAGCAGAGAGACGCTCGCCAGAGGAGATTCATGGAAGCAGCTCGAATGACGGAAGGATCCCAGTGAAGAAGATGCCCGTTCTGTCCTCTAATAACAGGGAGAAGTGGTAGCTCCTTCAACTGTCCTCTTCAACAGGACTGAATTGATGTGAGTGAAGGAGAAGTTGAAGACCTCGTCGGGTTGTCTGGTTTGTATATGCCAACCTAAAGGTTCAGAAAGTGGTCCACATGCTGCAGATGGTTCGAACCCTCACCCAGTTCAGCATCGCTCTGGAGGAGATGAACGAGAGCGGGGAGAACACGGGAGATGACGGAGGTGGTGGTGGTGGAGAGGAGGTGTTGGACAGAGACGCAGGAGATCAGTTTAGGAACTCCAATGCCAGTTTGAATGGATTCTGTGCTGGAAGCCCCAGTGGAGAGGTAAGGCTGGTGCTTCTTGGGTGGTTCATGTCCTCCATCCTTCCTCTGAGACCCCTGTCTGCAGAGGATGGTGTCTCTTTCATCAGCTCCGTCTCTGTCACTTCTGGCCATAATAGAATTAGAGCAGAGTGAATCACACGCTTAACTACCACATATAAACACTCAACCCACTCACTGTTTGTCCTTCAACACTCCCCCTTGAATCTACAGACAAACACATGACGCTTTTGAGTTTATTTCTGTTCATTTTGCATCACTTTTGTGGATCTATATCTGAAAATGCTCAGGAAAACTGGATTACACTTGTATGATCACACACTGCAGACATCTTATTAGCCAGCCTGTTAATCCTCTAAAGTGTGTGTTTGTGTGTGTGTTTGTTTGTTTGTGTGTTTGTGATGCATGTGAAGACAGACGAGATTTTTTTAAACAATATCAGGGTAGAAAACCTATATTTTTCAGACAGACTTTTCTTAACTTTGTGACCAAAACAAACAACTTAAAAAGTTTAAAGACCCATTCAGGTCATCTTTTGATCAATTTTCAAAGTGTTCCCAGTGGTCTTTTAATTATGATCAAGCACTTTTTAGTCAAAATGTCATTTTCTAGGACATAGTTTTTGCAGATCGGCAGGAGTTCATTAGAAATTCCCCTCTGAGTTGTGGGCGGGGCTGCTGCTGAGAGCTCTCTGTTTACACGGTCTCCCTCTAGCTCACTGACCCTTACAGCCCCACCCTAACATTATCAGCGTAACGGCCAGCAATATTGGAGCTATCCAGTCGGACAGTTTCGAGTCAGATTCCAGCTCGGACGAGGAAAACTAAGACGTACATTGATCTATTTAAGTACAAGTGAACGCATCAGAATGGAGCGGAGCAGGGAGCTTGTGGCCCACCCAGCATATTTTCTATGCAACAAATGCACATTTTTATGCCTGCATCTGTGTAACAACAATTTGAAATAGAAATACCCAGAAATGCAATTTTGAGCTTAAATTTCTTTATACAAGTCAGAATATATATATATATATATTTGTATTTTTCAGATGCCTAAGTTGTCATTTTTACAATGAAAACTTAAATAATTCCATTGATTCTCGAACTGTTGGAAAAGAAGTGCAGAGTCTGAACTGACAGCAGGAGGTTATGAAGGAGCAGTCAGGAGGAGTGCGTGAAGCAGATGGCAGAACACGGGAAATGCGCAACCTGGAGATGTGGAAATGTCGCAGAAATATAGAGGTGAACTGAGGGAGCAAAAGGTGGAGGAAGAGGCGCGCTGCTTTTGCTTCAACCAAGCTGTTGCCAGGGGAAACTGTATCCACAGGAAGTACGGGGTGAAAGGGGGCGAAGGCGCAGAAACGGATGAATGAAAGCAGTGAGATAAGGAAAGATGATTTTAAGATCAGATCTCTGTGAGAAACATTCAGCAATGCTGACAATAATTCCATTTTTAAAAAATCTTCAGTTTTTTTTGTCTTTTCTAACAAAAGTTTTGTTTCTGTTTTCCAACATCAGTTGTGTTTAGGATGAACAGCACACGGAGGAAATCAGACAACCTTTGACTTCTTAGTCATTAGGCATCCTAAACCTAGAAAGCTGAAAACCTGAGCTTTAGTAAAGCTGCAGTTTTAACAGCAGGGGACCTGGGTGTCCGCCCCCTTCAGCGCCGGATCCTCGCTTGTTTGTGATGGAGGTGACTCCATGAACTTTCCGGTCTGCTAGGGGTCAACCACAGGGAGAGCAGGTCGTCTGCATCTCAGTAAAGTTGGAATAGAATTCACATATGAATAGAAATTAACAGCTAGTGCTAAATATTTGATAGCATTTACAGCCTCACACATGAAAGCCTCATTCTGCACGTGCTCGTCTTTTCCACGGGGTAAAAAAGAGGTCACCCACTGAAGGAAAGTGATGTTTAATGACACTAAATTGAATTCAGCTGTGGCAGTAATGAGGTGCTTAAGTCCGTTTTTAGGTTCAAGCAAAGTGCTCGTTTTGGGAATAGGATGGGATTTTTTTTTGTCTGAACATGAAAGATTAAGGCTGAAAATTGAGACCCTTAGATTTCAGACCCGCAGCTCTCTGTTGAGACGGACAGACGGGCGGTGGTGGCGTGCAGAGGTTTGCCATTCATCTTTGTTGAAAGGACACCCCGGCTAAAACGGCAAACATCCAGAGGAACATTTGTGAGCGAGGAGCAGACGGCGGGCGATGTTTGGGCCGCGAGGATTGAATTACACAAACGCAGCCCGTCTTTGAGCTCATACCCTTTCCTCAGACGAGGATTGTTAAAAAGATCAGCAGGTTCCCATTTCAGCAGCAGAAAAATTCAGTGACTCATGGGGCTTTTTGGACATTTTTGAGATCAAGGTGATGCTAAATGTGATTTAAAAAAAGAAAATGACAGGACAAGTTAAAAAAATAAAATAAAAAAAATAAATAAATAAATAAATAAAAAATGACGTTCCTGCTTGTTATGTCAAATCAAGTGAGGTAACGTTTGGAGTTACCAAAGATATGAAAAATGATCTGCGACACTGTCTGAACAGTGTGACTGAATAAAGTTTAGCATAGTTTGAATGTTTGGGATCTGACAAACATGTAAGTTGAGCTTTTCAGGCTGTTTTCTGTGTTAACCACTTAAAACTCACAATTTGATTTAAACTCAGACTTTTTAAGGATTTTTAAGATAAATGAGGATGTTTGAAGCAAACCGTGGGCGCTCAAAGGTTTGGCAAAATAAAACAACAAAAGGTTAAAAAAAATGTTGTTTTTAGGATTATTTTCAGATTATCGCATCCTTTTATCTGTCAATTTCTACTGACATGAAAATTCAGACAAAGTAACAAACGGTGGCGTCTGTTTCAGTTAAAAATCATTTCAGCATTTTAAAAAGAAAATAATCACAAAGTGTAATTTTACTTTGCAATAAAATTGGACACATTACCTGGAAAATTAAATAAAGAAAATTAAAATGGAAAATAAATGACTTGTATGAATGCCATACATCCAAAATCTGTTATTACTTTAAAATATTTTTAAAACTGTAAGATTATGTTAGCATTCATATATTCATATATTGATGGCATATGAACAACTATTTATCTTTGTTTAACTCAATATTAAAGTCTTTATATAAATATATGTGTCAAAGATTTCTAGTTTTGTAGCAACAAACTTTTATTGTTGTTTGAAGTTTGAGCAGATTTATGAAATGAATCCTTACATAAGAAGTTAAAAAATGTTCATTTAAGCTTTTCTTTCTAAGAGGGGTCAACTGATCATTGGCCAGGCAGATTATCGGCGCAGATACTGTATTTGTTATTTTAACGCAAATTGGTATTGGCCTTTTTTTTAATTAGACTGGTCAATTTTTGAACTAGTTGTTTTGGCTTTCTCCCTGGCATTTTCCCGCCCACAGCGCCATCTGAATGGTTATGCAAGTCTTGCTACTACCAACTAGGGCTGTCACTTTTAACTCTTTTTCACTAATGTCTTAAAATGGCGTTGAATGTGAGATCTCTGCCTTTTTGTTGGAGAACACGCAGAACAACTTTGCTTTTTCACATTGGTTTTATTTATAGCTTATTTGTTTAAGCTAAAACATGAAATTCCTTTTTTTATGGCTACAACATAAAAACTAAAAGACATTTTCAGAAAACCTTGGTTTCTGCAAAACATTTTAATCTGTAAATGTCTCTGAAATAAGGTTCACTGTGGAAGAACTTCCCATCGGGTCTTCTGCTTCTCTGTTTCTGTTCTGCTGCTCCAACACGCAATGTACGTTTCCTGACACCAAAATGCAGTTTCTGTGTGTGTGACCCAGTGCTGCTGCTGTTTGTTGTGTTTTTGCGGCTTTTGTTTGACAGGAGCTGCAGTGAATCTGCGTCTGCGGCGCTTTCACAGCATGAGGCCAGTGTGTCCGGTGACCGCGCAGCCTCTCGGCTGAGGTTTCCATGGGAACCCAGCTAGCAAAAGGAAACTGGCATTCCTCACATTATTTCACCTTTTTTTTGTGCTTTTGTGTGTGTGTAATCTGATCAAGACAGCAGCAGTCTGATCAAAGCAGGACTTTTCCTCGTCTGGTTGTTGCAGCAACATGGCCATCGGTTCTGCAGCTGCTGGAGAACTGCAGCTGCACGTGTGCAGCAGCAGCCAGAGCTGCACTCGTTAACTCCAGACAGTCATGGGAGCCATGTGGGTGGATCTGCATTTGTTTGATTTGATCTACTGTGATGAGGCTTAATTAGTGTGAAGCCTTCACGCTGCTGCAGCTGTAAGCTTGTGGAGTGCAGTTTGTCTTCCGACTCTGCAGCTGTCATCAGTCAAGTTTGTCATGATTATATCCAAAATAGGTAATGCTTTTACCATCTTACAATCTGCAAAATGATGAGCAACACTAGTAGTTTTTATGTAAAAATAAGAGTGTTTAAATTTAGAACTAAAGAGATGGATGGATAGATAAAGAAGTTGTTGGGGCTGCTAAAATGTCAAGTTAAATTTGAAGACAACAGATGTGAAAGTCAATTAAAAATATATAAATATGTCAATATAAAAGCATATAACAGAGGAGGAAGTAAAATGAGTAATTCAGAAAGAAATACAAATATTTTCTGAACAAATGTAACTTTTAAACTAACCTGCAATAGAACCTTCCCAGTTTAGAAATTGAAAGTTAAACTTTTTTGGGGGAGTTTGCATATGAATATGCAATCGGAGCAGAAAAAAGGCATTTTCTGTTTTGTGTACGTTTTTAAAGTTAAATCAGGAAAGTTTTGTTCTTTGGATGAAACACTTTCTTTAAAGACCCACTCAAATGAAAATGGTGTTCTTTTGTTTTCTCACAGATTGGTTTTTGACATGTTCTTGTGGCATTTTTCTGATGATGGAATACATGTCTAAAGAAAATTTAGCTTAAAATTTCATTGCTGAGTATTTTTTTAATTCAAATCGTGAATCTGTGTTGGATCAGTGACCTGTCTATGGTCGACCCTACCTTTGTTCTGCAGTGATTGGGACGGGCACCAGCAACCCCTAAATGGGTTATAAGACCCTTTTAAGGAAAAAAATGGTGGGCTTCTTAACATGTTCTTGTTTTCTGATGATGGAGGGCCACGAGCTACCTGCTCTGCTCCATTCGGATGCCTCCACTTGTAGCTGACTAGATCCATGTTTTCCATGTCAGACCTGGCATCTGGCCGTTTCTATTGCACCTCTAATGTTAGGCTTGGGCTCTAAGCCAGAGGGGAGGCGCGTAAACAGAGAGCTCTCAGCTAGGAAGGGGAAGGGGTGTTCAGGGCTTCTCCACACCAACAGACCTGCCCACAACTCAGAGGCAGATTTCTAATGAACTCCTGCCGCTCTGCAGAAGATATGTCCTAGAAAACGACAGGTTTGGGGATTTTGCCTGACAATAGCACAATCATAGTTAAAAGATCACTGTGAAAAGATGATTGGAGTCTTTTAGGGTTTATCTAAAGACTTGAATTGTAAACCAGACAACAGATCTTTTATCTTTTTATGGGAAAATGTTGATCAATATTTAGGGTTATGATCTGAGAGTGGGTTTGTTCTGTCCTCCTGAACGGATCCGGATTGGACCTCCAGTTTTAATTAGGGATGAGAACTGGATGATTACTGTTGTTTTGTGTGTTTTCCTCTTTAACCTTGTTTAGTGTCATATCTCCGCGCCCCTTCGACTCAGTGGTGTTTGCGAGTCAAGCATGAGCAAACGGTGGTCAAACAGTTTAGTAACAGAGCACTGATCGTACTTTTTGCTCAACTCTTAATTGCATCATTGAATTAATCTGCTTTTGGGAGCGCCCACCCCTCTGCTGTTCAGGGCAGGCTCATCCCTCACAGTGACTCATTCTATTGCAAACAATGCCACACATTCCTCCCATCCAAACACCACCTTTTACCCCCACAGCACCCTGGGGTCCTTCTGGATGCCAAACACTAAACAGCCTTCTGGGATCTTCTGTTAAGGTTGTTTGTAGGACACGGTGCTGCTGGCAGAGAGGAGCTGCCAAAGTGGAGGGGGGTGGGGGTTTAAAGACGGACAGAAATGCACATAGACGGGGGGTTTGCCCTGGGCTCCCTCTGACATTTTTTCTAAAGTTCGGTTATTTTAGAAATCTCCCCGGCGACTCCTCACATTCTGACGTCTTCCTCGTTCTGCCCCACGTTCCTCAGTCAGGGGATGGCGTTTGGAACCTTTCTTCATCCAAAATCCTTCTTTTTGTGGCTGAGCCCCATCCACTCTTCCCTTTCCCTCCTTTTGTCTGCTTTCTTGATGCCGTAGGTGTGCTGCAAAGTGCTGCAACGCAGTAGACAAATTATGGCACATTATTTGCTGAGTCATGCTCTGCTACTTTAAGATTCCGCGTGGAAGGCTTGAAGCGCTGCTTCCTGCATCCACATCATTTTTATGATGCATCCAACCAACGGCTTCTCGTGGGTACAGAGAAAATCAAGAAAATCATTGACTGTACATTAGAACTGGACTGACCCCCTCCCCGTGGCGTTCCAAACATGAAGTACCCGCAGGCTCCCATAGATCCCATAGACTTCTATAGAGAAATAAACAGCTATTACTCATTCTATTGGTCAGAATAACCATTCTTGCTCTGCTGCCTTTTATTTTGAATATGCTCTTGAAATTCTGCTTACTGTTGACATCTCACGTCAACGTGGTGGTGTACATATGAAAAAATGGTGACTGAATTGCCCTCATCTGGTGGAGCCGGAATTATCTATTGTTCAAGGGCACTTCAGCACTCCTGGAATCAAATCATAATTTTATGTGGAGATGCAGGATCTGCTGAGCAAGCATAATATTTGGATGATCTTCAACTCATTCTTGTGTGATTGCAGCTGGAAACATCTGTCTTTCAGTTTAACATTGTTGGTCTGTATTTCTTGTACCTGACAAAAACATGAACTACTTGTACTTTTCCACTGTTTGGTACTTGTCACTCTGCACCATAATGTGCTGTGAAACATGGCAATTGATTGAGAGGTTTTTAAACACCAACAGGATACTCTAGTAAGTTTCTATGATGACAAAATGTAATACTTTCTATGCTCTTCAGTGACAAATTTTTAATTGCATTCTAAGATTTTTAGTACCGGTACTTTATCTTTACATGATCTATTCTTTACAATTTTGTCTGGGATAATATCATAAATTCTAAATTTAGTTATCATTCCATTTAGGGCTGCCCGATATGAGGGAAAGCATGCGATATTCGATATTGGTTATTAATTTTGCGATAACGTTATAATTTGCGGTACATAAACAAAGAGCAAAACAACCAAAAACATCATTCCCATTTAATTGCAAGAGTATAAAAATTATACTCCAAATGACCCTCGTCAACATAGGAGGGGAACATCTAACATTATAGGGCCCCATCTGATTGATCAACAATGTGAAGGGGTCCATTCGACTAGTCAAATGCATAAAGGGATTGTTTTAACACATTTAAGGTATCCATTTATTGCAATTTTCACTGTCTTTTGCGATATGCATTTTGCACAGCTTGACACTGCGATAACAATAAATTTGCGGTATATTGTGCAGGCCTAATTCCATTGATGCCAAATAAATGAAATGATGCTACAGAACTTTTTCATGGTTTGCTTTACCAAACATTTAAATTATGAAAAATGTTAGGCCAAATCGGATGCAGACTGCAAGCATTGTTTGTCATTTCCCACCGTGTGCAGACTTTAATACTTAAATTTGAGATTATGATCTCAGAACCCCCTCACTTTAATCCGTAACTTTACAGGAATGAAGAATTAATGTAAAATTGTCTCCTATAAACTCACATTGAATTTCCTCACTACATAGTGCACTAAATCAACGTTGACCATTTTTAAGGGTTTTCGAATCTATAATTCCAAATGTGAATTGGAAATTGCCCAGAAGTCTCTGTGAAAAACCAGCGTGCATCAGTGCTCACTAGATTGGTCGATGTAGACCAAAGTGCATTGTGTTTTAACGATTTGTCATTAAAAAAAACATAACATAATTTTTTTTATTTTTATAAATCATCTTAGTTTTCATAAAATGTTTGTATTTATTAGGTTTTCACCTAAGCAAAGGGTTGTCGTCATATTTAGCATTTAAAGAAAAACGAAAGTAGGAAACGTGTCCGAATTATGTTAAAATCCAGGACTCTGGACAACCTTTTAGGAGTGTTGGAGTAGTGTGTGAAGTCAGACATAGCCACAGTCGGAACCATCATCCTGTCAATATGTTTGACGGATAATTGTTGTGGTTGACAGAATGAAAAGCAGCATTTCCATCCAAAAGACGCTGGTTTGTTGCTATCTGTGAATTCAGACTGTAAAGGTTAATTCTCCTGCACTTTTCCTGCTCTGTCTCCACAGGACATGAGGAAACATGTGATGATGACCCTCCTGGACACAGAACAGTCATATGTGGAGTCTTTGCGCAGCCTTGTTCAGGTAACAAAACTCTCAGGTGACCCCACTTCTAGTGAGCTGGTGATTTGTGATTTTAGTCAAGTCCAAGTTGTTTGTTCATGATTGTAGTTCTCATGCTCTATGTGCCAAAGAAACCCACTCCAAATATTCTGGAACCTGACTGCTGAGAATACTCATGGGTAACAATCATGTTATGTAATCCACTTATTACCATTCATCCTGTCAGTCTTATCCGCTAACCTTATCACATGTCGCTGTCATCAGCATTATCTGCCCACATACACACACACACACACACACACACACACACACACACACACACACACACAAACATAGACACTTTCTTTATGCCTGAGTGATCTAAAAGCTCGCTAACCTTTGCCCCAAATCTTAACCCTGCAGTTCATTCCCATTGGTGGGCTAAAAAACACACACACACACATACCTGTTGCCCCGCCCCCACAGCGGTTTACCTGACAGTCTCCTGTGGGCGGTGTTCAACAGCACTTCAACAGCACTTCCGGTTGCTGTAAGTGTGTCTGCACATCACATAAAGTGAATAATCCTGCTCTGTGTTCCCATGACGACACGGGGGGGAAGTAAGTGTTACCACGGCGACTGCTGCGAGAGTGGAGATATCCTTGAGGGAGGCTGTCAGATGTGGTTCGGATTCGACTGCTCTGCAGCAGCAGCAGCTCATTTCAGAGCAGAAGTCTGCTGTTTGACTCACATCATGACAGATTTTACTGAAGCTTCACTCAAAAATTTAAAGTCTGTGAATGTCTCCCAGTCATACTGGATAACGTCCCCCCCCCACACACACACACACACACACACAAAAAGAAAGAAAGGAGAAAGTGTTTTCTCACAAAATTCAATATGAAACCAAATTTTAATTTCATTATTCAAGAACTAGAAATGTTTTGGGAAATTTAGAGAAAAGACTTCTAAAAGCGACAAACAGTGTTGTGTGGCCTGGAGGCGCTACGCCCCCCCCTAGCTGCCCCCTTTGACCCAGTCTCACTGACTGATATGGCGACATTTGCCTTATATTCCACTCTGCCCACCAAACTTGTCATAGTTGCAGATGAAAAATTGTTGAGAAAACTTTTCTGTTGGTTTTATCTCCATAGCAACCATTTTGTTTTTGGTGGCAGCCTCTTCCTGAGGTCAAAAGTCAATGCAGCTATGGTGTTTGTAGGCTTGACCTGGCAGCGTGTGTAAAATTTTGTGAAGATTGCTGAAAAAGAAGGTTTTTCCGTAACGGGAAAATGAGAAAACTGGTCAATTTCATAACTTTGCCATAACACACACCAAGCTGTAGGTCCTGCGGCCATCCCATAAAAGTTTTAAAACTTCCTTTGTATGTTCCCGGCACGTGGGTTTTGGTTTTGTTAGTGGAGTTTGAACTCAAGTATGAGCCCCATGAGAGATCTTTGCCCTGTTCATTTTTTGACGGTTTGGTGTCATCTTTTTTTTTTTTTAGTGGGGGGCTTCACTATGTCAAAAATAAATTTTCCCCGTGGTACTAGGTGTGTGCTAATTTGGGTGAGTTTTTGAGTATGTGGTGGTTAGCGTTTAAACGAAGATGCAGAGAAAATTGCGTGAAAAAAAAGTTCAGGACTTCTCCCATTCCTGCTGACAGTCTCTGGAAATTCCAGACAGTTGTTGAGCATTTAAGTTCCACATTTACGAGACGCTGACTCGATTTTGCATGACAAATTATTCTAATTTGCTTTTTTTACTCTAATTGGTTTTCTATGCCACTGATTCAAGCAGTGAGACACCAGGTGTGTCTCTAGATTTTGGGTGGAGACCAGCACCTGTCAGATCCACCTCAGACTAACTTCATTTTCCCAATTTTCATGTCAAACAGTTCTCAGTGTGTGATTGTTTTTTTTTTGTGTGTGAAATGCAGTCGGGTACAGTTTATTAGGAGGACACTGTGCAAGTACAATTGATGGTGGAGAGGAAGACATTTCTGCAGGGAGCAACAAAATCTCTCTTTCAGTGCTTTGTTGAGCAAAGCAATTTTGCACACATTGTAGTTCAGATTTAAAAAATGAGAGGATGAAAACCAACACACTAAGCTAAAAACCTGCAGCAACCATTTAAAAAGTCACAGATGAAGGAAAGATTCTGCTTTTATGTCTGTTTTTATTGTATATGTTTAAAATACTAAAAGAAAGTTGATTTTTCACTAACATTCTGTGTGTTACTTTGATCTCTGCAAATACAAAGGAGCCTTTTAAAAAAGAAATCCATTAATTACTACATTTAGAATGACATGAGGTGGTTATTTTGGTGCTCCAAAGTACTTCCAAAGGGCCTAGAAAACAAGTTATTTAATCACTGGAGCAAAAGGAAAGAAAATAGATTTTAATCCATTAATCAGCTTTTTACTTTCTAGGAATTTAAGTTGCTTCAATGCTAGAAATAAAAAGCTGTTAAATTTTCACCTGTTGAAGCTTTTGGATAAATAAACTATAACTTTAGCGAATCAGTTTGTTAATTAAAGATCCACTCTAATGAAAATGGTGTTTTTGATCTTTTCAACTGTAAAAAACTGTCGCTTTTTTGGATGATGGAGAACATATACAGACAATTAACCTTAAAATTGCATTGCTGAGTATTTTTTTGATTTAAATCATGAATCAGGAGCAGACCAAAAATGACATTAGAATAAGAGCTGATCTTTGACAGAGCCATGTTTGACTTTAAAATATATCAAAGCACAGAATGAACATGTTTTCATTGAATTAGATAAAATGAACAATGTTAAATCTAAACTGTCAGACAACAAAAATTTAAAGTAGTTTATTATCTCATGTAATTGAATTTGAATTTATTTAGGGAGGTACAAATTAGCAGTATTATTTGCTGCATTTTCTCTTCAGTTCCCTGGTTCTTGACACATTTCCTCTGTTTGTGGTTCTTATCTGGACTCATTTGCTGTGACACATCACTTTGACACCCTTTACCTGCGATGGGCCTCCAGTTTTCATCGTCATGTCCTGCAGCAGCTGTGACTCTCAGCTTTAACACACCTAAGAAGGTCACAGCTGCTGGTGGACACGTAGAACTCACTCATACTGATAAGAACAAAAACAGCTGTTTTTAAGGAAGGTTTTTGATATTTATATATTCATAGCTTTGCTGCACTCACCTCTCAACCAGAAGGTAATGGTTCAAATCCCAGTTCTGTATGGAGTTTACATGGTCTTGTCATGCATGTGTGGATTTTCTCCGGCTTCCTCCCACAGTCCAAAAATATGCTGCATTGGTATTTGGGGACTATTAATTGTCCCTTAGGCGTGAGAGTGTGTGTATGGTTGTATGTCTTTTTGTGGCCCAACTGTCCAGGATATACCATTGACTGTATGTGAGAACTGGACCAAGTGAGTGAGGTCACCCGTAGAAAATGGCTTACAACAAAATGAAGTCTATTCAATTGCCTTTTTTTTGCCGATACCGTTGTCACCCTGTTGGAACCAGATGGCGCCAGTGAGCAGTGATTGGTCCTACCACTAGAAAGCTGGCTGCACAAAATCTGTCAAATGTTTTGACTGGTTGATGCGGGAGCCAGCAGGCTCCACCTACTGTTACTGAGGCATCAGTTTAAAACTTGGATAACTTGAACTATGGTAAAAACTATCATGACAAAAAAGAGGATGATCAACAACATGTTAAAACAAGGTATCAGAGCAAGAATGGTTATTCTGACAAATAGAACGACTGAATAATACTTATTTATATCTATATAAAGGGGGTAGGATTTTGGCCTCTTGGAATCAGCAGGGACTTCCTGTTTGGAACACCAGGGGTCACTCAGTCCTGTTCTCATATACAGTCGATGGGATGTACCCTACTTTTGTCCAACAGTGGCGGAGATGGGCTACAGCAGCACCTTGATTTGATTTGATTAGATTTGTTGATTTATTTTAGCCATTGTAGTCAAAGCAATAAAGAATTTAGACAAATTTAGCAAACTCATTACAGATATGTTGAAATGCAAAGATTAAAAAGAACAAAAAAAAAGTCACTGAAATCACATTTGCTTAATTAAATACAGTGATCATTAACTAAAATCAAGTAGAGCTTGATTTAATGCTTGAAAAGGAGTGGGAAGAAGCTAACTTGTATAATCCCACCCCTACTGAGTTCATTCATTTTATAGTTTTAAAGTTTTTGTAATCCTGTTCTGATCCGATAGATTCTTTTCAAGTAAAAAATTCCAGTGCTTAGTAATGATTGATTATTGTAATAAAACATTCATTCATGATTTCAGTAAACAGTAACGGTAACCATTATGTAATAATCATTGATTATTAGAACACACTATCACAATAAACCAATAATTATTGCTACACATTGCAAATCAAGTAAAGAAAATCAATAGCTTATTGATTGTAATTTAAACATTTCAGTAATAATTATCGCACATTATGATGTGATACTCATTGATTGTAATTAAGAGCCTTGACCCTGAACAGGAATAAGCAAGAAAGGGGAATAGGTGGATACCTCTGGTAACTAAAGATATGAGAAAATGCTAAATGATGTTTTTTTGACTCATCACTACCTCAACATTTATTGACCTTTTCAAACAGCCAGTTAAAGGCGAAATGGGACTTTACTCATGTATGATGTTTGCAGAGCTGATAACTTTAGAAAAGATGAACGTTTTAGCTGAATGATAACACCTCAAGAGGCGTCAGGTTTTGTGGCATAACTGTAAAATGTTGCTTTGGGATGAAGATTTCAAATCTTCAGTAAGTGTTTTTGTTTTTCCCTCAGGGCTACATGCGTCCTCTCAAACAACCAGACAGCGGCACCATTGTGGACCCTCTGCTGGTGGATGAGATGTTTTATCAGATCCCAGAGATCCTGGAGCACCACGAGCATTTCCTGGACCAGGTTTCCAGCTGCGTCAGTCAGTGGCACGACAGACAGACCATTGGACACATCCTCGTCCAATCCGTGAGTGAGGATAACATTAAAGATCAGATTTTAATTCAGTTTCCCATGCAGAGTTTCATCATCTTGAGGTATAGATTAGCGGCAGAAGTTCCATAAATCATCGCATAGTTGCTCTTTCAGAAGTGATTGTGCACATTAAGACGGCTATAAATCTTTGTCCAGTTTGGAGTAATGCACATAGTCCAAATAAACCTAAAAACAGAAGATCTCAGCATAAACGCTCTGGTGGAGCGTTTCTTCAGAAATGACAGGAAAGTTATGTTAGGAAGAGGTCATTGTTTAAATGAGGGGAAGCAATTTTGAAAAGATGGTGCCCAAAATTGGAGATCCTTGTATGATCCAGTGTTTTTCCGGTGACCGCTCAGTGCCCTTTTCAACATTTTCCCATGACCTAACAGCGGCTCTGAAACGGCCTTTAAACAAACAGGAGCTGCAACGCATTAACATTGGATTGTAAAGAGAAACATTATAGGCAAAACTCTACTGCTCCTAGATATAAAAACATTTCACAGCACAGTTCCACATTTTACAACAGTAGAAGACCAGATAAGAACATGAAATGCCCCTGGGACTCAGCTAAGCCGCTAAACAAGATTGAAAGACAGCTCTGTCTGCCCCACCCCCGCTCCTCTGCAGTCTTTAACGTGTTGTGTTTCAGTGGGGCTTCAGGCCTCGTTGGCGCAGTAGGCAGCGCGTCAGTCTCATAATCTGAAGGTCGTGAGTTCGAGCCTCACACGGGGCACATTGTTTTGTAAAACAGACAGTTTCTGCTCTCTGTGAATCATTTTCCATTCTGTAACTCAGAATACACTAAACTACTGATAGTTTGTTGTTTAGAAATCCCTGCGTTTTTGAGTATTTATTCTCTTTAAAAATGAATCAAACCTATTTGAATAAGATCATTAGTATGGATTATTAATTAATCAAACTGTAGAGGGTGGATTACATAAGTATCACCCCTGATCAAGTGAGGAAAAACTGCAATGAAAATAACTATTTTGCTTCTTTAAAGTCTTTAAAATACTAGTAAATCTCTAAAACTTGCAGCTGAAATTCCCTATTTATTAATCAGCACTAATACAGAGTCTATAAAATTAAGTGTGTGCATTCCAATCATTTTGAATTTCTAGACAGAATAAAGCATAAATGCCTCCGTGGGTCCAACGTTTTATAATTCACCCTTTTTCGGCCTGCTCTCTGGCTTCCACCATTTATCTCCATGTTAATGCTGAGAGGGGTGGACACCTTCAAAAACAGTTAGGCAGAGATCAGTCGACACCCCCCTCAGAGACAAATCTGCAGGAAAAGAACATGATGTTTCCTTCATCCTGGCTTCTTTTTCTTTCTGCCTTTCTGCAAAAGCCTCTGCTCATTGAAGCAAACGTGGTGATTTGATGACTCAAATATTACATTTCATGTGTTTGTAACGGTTACTAAGCCAGGCATTTATCAGTACATGTGTGGCCTGTCTGGATCTAAACCAATCGTTTAAGTACAAAATCCGACAACCATGTTCTCCTTTGCTGCAGTTCTCCAAAGAGGCCCTGGCTGATATGTATTCAGCATACATCGACAATTTTCTCAACGCCAGAGACGCCGTGAGGATCGCCAAGGAGGCCAAGCCGGCTTTTCACAAGTTCCTGGAGGTGAGTCATGGTGATTAAGCGATGGGGGCTGTTTTTGGACCTGCTGAATTTTATTTTTGATCTTGAAAACTGAGATGAGCTAGTAACTAAACATTTTGACTCCAATTTTTCTGATTTTTCCGCCTTGAACAGATTTTACTATATTTTTTTGTCTCAAAAAGTGAAATGGAAAGTAAAAAGTATTTTAAAGACTTCAGGAGACAGAAACCTCTTGAAAAGCTGTCAGCGAGTTGGTTAAGTGTCCAGTAAGTTTAGGGAATCTCTTCTTTGACTGTTAGTTTGTTCTGGAAACGGATAGGTGAAGGAAAGTTGTGGAAACTGACCTCCTCTTAGTTAAACTTTTGTAGCTTCTGACAGTGAAGCCACAGTGCCATCTTGTGGATAAAAATGCAGAGTATTATTATTCTTTTTTTTTCAATAATCTATTTTGCTTCAATCCAACAGCAGAACATGCGAGAGAACAAGGAGAAGCAGGCTCTGGGCGATCTGATGATAAAGCCAGTGCAGAGGATACCTCGCTATGAGCTGCTGGTCAAGGTGACCAACGTTTCGTGCATCAAATGAAGACTATGTGTGATAGCAGGTAAACATGTTTGTAGTTCCGTGGTACAGGACTTGCTGAAGCACACTCCAGAGGACCATCCAGACCACTCGTACTTAATGGACGCTCAGAGGGATATCAAGCGGCTGGCAGAGAAAATCAACAAGGGTCGGCGCTCCGCTGAGGAGGCAGAGCGGGAGGCCAGGGTGATCCAGGAGATCGAGGCTCACATTGAGGGAGTGGAACATGTGAGGATTTTATAAAAGAGGAACAATGCTGAGCAAACAGCAATTGCTTATTTTGATGTTTTCTCTTGTGTGTCAGATTCTGAATCCACAGAGGAAGTTCCTGAGACAGGAAATAGTTATGGAAGCGGTAAGACACACTTTTCTGAGGTGAAACATTTGGAAAAATGTCTTAGCAAAGTTTCCCTTTAAAGTCCCACTCTAAACGTATTTTGCTCTATTGTAAAAACATTCCCACTGGTCTTTTAATGATGATTAAGCCGCTTTTAGCCAAAATGATAAAATGGTGTTGTTTTCTAGGACATAGTTTCCGTAGAGCGGCTCTACGACAACTGTCCTGCCAATAAATCAGAGGTAGAGGATGACCCCGGAATGGATTTTCACTCCTGTCCGTCCCAATCCCAGACCAAATTTTAGAAAGTAACCCAGTTCTGCTCCTGTCCCTCTCCTTTATATTTTTGTTCTTATTTTATTCATTATGTAAAATATGTCATTTTAATGTGATGTTTTTGGGTTTTAATTTTTAAGGAAAAATGACAATGTAATTTTTAATTACAAGGTGCACGTGACGTTGCATCAGTCAACGCTCAGAAAGTTCAGCTTTCTGAACTTTATCCCAGCTCGTCGCTGGATGTCATGTTTTTTGTCATCGAACTTACCGTGGGTTGTAATTCTTCATCACTGCTATTGATATATAATCGCTGCACTTTAGATTTAAGCCTTTACTATATGGATATGTCTATGAAGACTCTCATTCATCCAGGTAGATTCCATCATAGTAGTAGGTTTAAAGGTTGTCATCTGGACTTTTTTAGTTTGACAAATATCCAGAACAATTGTCAATTCGACAAAGCCTTTTGTATAAGAGGTGAAATGTCTTAGACTTTAAAAACCAAGTCCAGATGACAACATCTAACCTTCTACTGTGATTTACTATATGGAATTATTGTCCTGCAGACTCTACACTCTTCCTTTTTATTATTAACAAAAGTAAAATGGTTCTGGATTTTGCTTCTTTTCCTGCTGTCACTCATTCCCTTGCTACACGTCTTTGTGTTCGGTGCACCTCCGCTCAGCTTAAACACGACTCCGTGCAAACCTTACACGCAAGCACATATGTGTTGACTAATCAGAGGGTGAATGGGGAGAACCCCCCCCCCAGGACGAGCCGCTCTGTGACTCTCAGGCTGAGAGCCGTTTAATTTGCGACTGAGATTAGTTGGTTCCCGCTCCCGCAAGGATTTGATGATGTCCCGGTCCTGTGATCAATGGCGGAGACCACTTGCATCCCACGGGAATCCTGCGGGGAATCCGTGATCCACGGGAATCCCAGAAAAAAGGCCACCTTTTACTCAGAGGTGAATTTCTAGAGAACTCCTGCCGCTCTGCAGAAACTGTCCTAGAAAACATCCCTTTTTTTTTTTAATTTGGGTAAAAAAAAGGCATAATCATAGCTTAAAGACCATTGGGAATGCTATGAAAATAGATCAAAGGGTGATTTAAGAACATAAATTCAAGACCTTAACTTCAGCATATCTGCACATTTGCAAATCTGAGCTCTCTGTGTGTTTCTGTAGAAGACAGTTGGTGGGAAGAAGGACCGTTCCCTCTTCCTCTTCAGTGACCTCATCATCTGCACCACCCTGAAGAGGAAGTCTGGTTCATTAAGACGCAGCTCCATGAGCCTGTGTGTGAAAACCCCTCTGTGTCCTCACACTGCCCTCTGGTGTTGAGCTACAGCTAATGCATGTGTTTGTTCCTGCAGATACACTGCAGCCAGTGTAATTGATACCTCCAGTAAATACAAGTTTTTGTGGAAACTTCCTTTGGAAGAGGTGGAGGTGGTAAAAAGTAAGACACTGAAGCAAAATGTAGTTGTTGTTTTTTTACTGGTTTTGCTGCACTTTTTCTACACAGAGGATCTCTGCTTCTTGTCCACAGGTTCCACTCAGGCAACAAACAAGGAGAGCATCCAGAAGATGATCAGCCGACTAGAGGAGGATCTCAGCACAATGGGTCAGATCAGCAAACTGTCAGAGACCCTCAGCTTCCCACACCTGGTACTGGATATATACAGTCTGCATGTCCAGCTGTCTCCTTATTGGTCCTCAGCTGCTACATTTGTGAGTGTTTGACCCTTTTTCCACGGCATTTGTCAGTCCTTAGACGAGGTCATAAAGGATCTAATGGCATCAGTGCACAAAGAGCTGTCAGAGAAGCAGTCGTTGGCCTTCAGTATGACGTTCCTGCCAACAAAGCTGGAGTTTACCACAGTCTCAGCTGAAAGCACCTTCGTCTTTGAATTCAGCTCACCTGACGCTCTCTCCAGCTTCGAGCAGGCCTTCGAGGACGCCAAGAAGAAGCTGGGTGAGTGAGGCAGGAAACTCAGGCTTAAATGAATGAAAACTTCGACGTTTTTCTGTCTGGATCAGGGGTGTACAGCAAAGAGGGCCAGATTTTGTGATGTGAAAAAGTGTGAGGGCTAACCACTCAGCCTGCATTCTCTGAACCCTTATATTGTAATAACATCAAATGACATTTGGAGGTGCCTGGCCTGGATGATCTGAATCCTCTCTGATTGTGTCTCTGTGTTCAGCTATGAATAAGGACCAGTGGGACCCGGAGTTCCTGAAGGCCATCCCCATCATGAAGACCCGCAGTGGAATGCAGGTGAGATGCCACAAACCAAAGCACCTCTGAGTACGATTCCAGACGATAATAAACAGTTCACACCTGAACCACTGTCATCCACCCTCAGTTTTCCTGCGCCTCTCCCAGCCACAGCTGCCCCGATAGCGGCTGTGAGGTGTGGGTGTGCAACAGCGACGGCTACGTGGGGCAGGTGCGACTCTCTTACACATGAATGTAATCACTGCCATGGTAGGGTGGAAGAACATCAACCTCAACAATGTTTTCTCTTCAGGTCTGCTTGTTGAATATCAAAGACGAGCCCACGGTGGAGGCCTGCATCGCCGTCTGCTCTGCAAGAATCATTTGCATTGCTGCAGTTCCAGGGCTCAAGGGAAGGTCAGATTTCTATTTTTTATTTTAAACATGTAATAATGAAATAAAACATCTGAGCATGCATGTGTGCAAGCACATAGAGAGACGGAAGCAACATACTTAATATGTGTGTATATATTAAATGATAAAGAAAAATGGATAGAAGATAATATATATTTGATACGAATGTCGGAAAAGGAGAGTGCAGAAAAACAAATATATTTAATCCTAACCCTTTACCATTTAGGTCCTAAACTTTAGTTTCCATTTTACACATACAAGAATTTTTTGTAAACAGCTTTTTTTTAAAGAAGAAATTACACAATATTTATTATTTTACCTGCTTTTAAACTTCTCTTTACAAAAGCAATCCCTCCACATTTTTTCTGCTGCAGTTTTATTTTTGCATCTTTCGTTCATTTATTTGATTTTATTTATGCTCAATAATTACTTTTGCTGTAATTTGATTAATATTGTAATTCAACAACGTCATGAAACAGTCCAAACCTTGATTATAAAAATAAAGTGTAAGCTGAAACATTGAATAAGTGTACAGCAAACAGGTTAAGCTCCTTTCCTGCCTTCTGCTGGTCATTTCAAGTAATGTTCAAAGAGAAAGAACTAAAACCAACTGGAACTCTGGATCCATTATGTCACCTGAATTACTGTCTCTTGCTTTTTTTTTCTTGTTTTAAAAGGCCTTCTAACGTATGTTTGTATATGTAAATATATATGTGTGGGTGTGTGTTGGTTTACACAATTAGTTTTTTCTTCTATTCAGTTAAGTCAATTAATTAATTCTGTCGAGTCAAATAATGCCAGAGATGTTGATCTGTCTGATCTAAATCCAGATTCAATTTCATTTGAAATCTTATCAAAAATGTGCCCTATAGATTATTGAAAGGTTTTTCTCATAAAAATTAGGATAATCAGGGGAGCAAAGAGAGCAGATTGATATCAGTGCTTTGGCTATCAGCATTTTATTTTGAAATGTCCCACAGACAGAACTGGTCAACTGAACTGGTGTAAAAAAAATTAGGAGTTCCCCTGAAAAACCTTTTAGCAACAGTCATGTAAATGTCCTCAGGACCTGCAGCGGGTTTTTTTTATAGTTAGGATAAGAAAATAATCTTTTTTTTACTCCTTAGTGGGAAATTTTTCATTTTTAATCACAATGTTGGTTAATTTCACATCAATTATTGCAGTTTGAGACACAAAACTTTTAGCATTCTCAGCGTTTGTTCCGTCACTTTAATCCCAACAATATCAGCAGATTAAACACTGGTTACTGAGGGCACACATAAACTAGTTTGACTCTTTTTCTTAGCCTTCTCTGTGAATTTTTCGGCATTGACGGTATTCACTCGGTTTCTCAGGGACCGTGGGTCGGAGCCGACTCCATCGTCTACAGCAGCTGCTCACTCCCAGCAGCAGCAGCTTCACATTTCCATCTCTCGTTCCACTTTGGAGCTCGCAGAGCAGCCGACTGGTTAGTTTCTTCTGTCCAAACAAACCTGGTTTGTGCCCCGCCTGTGTTTGTTCATTTTGGATGCTGTGTTGACTCCAGGACCAGGAGCAGAGCTGGTTCCCTTTGACAGTGACGACACAGATGATGAAGACTCCCCCAGTCCTTCCTCCACTCTGCAGAGTCAAGCCAGTCACTCAACTATCTCCTCCAGCTTTGGCAGTGAGTGTTTTGTTCTTTTTTCTTTCTTAATCTTTGTGACCATTTTTACCATTTCTTAAAAATCGGTTTCATCTTCTAAAGATGATGATGGCCCAGGCTCCAAAGACATGGCTACAGAGACCACCAGCAGTGAGGAGGAGCAGGAGTTCCCAGTAGCGAGCTCTTACAGCGCTCCGGGAATGTTGGGCGTTGGAGGAGGAAGCCGGGCTCTCACCGAGAGCCCCATGGACGGCAGGGCCATGAGACGATCCTCTCGGGGTTCCTTCTCCCGGGCCAGTCTGGAGGACCTTCTGAGTATCGACCCGGAGGCCTATCAGAGCTCTGTGTGGCTGGGCACCGAGGACGGATGGTAAAGATTCACTAAAACCAAACTCACCCGGTATCCCTCCTCAAACTGCCACTGATGCTTCAATTTTTGGTATTTGTGCCAGCATCCACGTGTACCAGTCCTCCGACAACATCCGCAACCGGAAGAACAGTATGAAGATGCAACATGCGGCCTCCATCCTCTGCATATTGTGAGTCCGACTTATCTTGAAACCATTGACCGTTTCTGAGAAGTGGACAGTGAGTGTGACATCACCCATAGAAAATAGCCTACTGTATTTTTCGGACTATAAGTTACAGCAATCAAAATAAATGCATTATAAAGAAGAAAAAAAATCATATATAAGTCGCACTTTTGTGACCAAAATATGGGAACAAGAACGGATGTTTAATTTTAGATTAAAAAAAAACAAATACCGTAGATGGCAATAATAGACTGAATATATGCACACTTCACTACCAAAACACACTGAACCTTATTTAGCTTCATGAAACAGAAAAATGCTAACACATCCATTAAATTCTTTATATCACTTTAAATCCATCGAATTCTTTATCCTCTCCCGCTCTGAAACAAAGCCTGATGTAAGACTGAGCGGCGCTTCTTTTTCTGCGTTGCTATCAATAGCAAATAGCAGTGCTTTCTAGTGGTTGTTGTTATTTATTTATTTATTTTTTTAAATCATATGTAGGTCCCCTCTCCTGGCCAATCTATTCAAAAGAACATATACTCTGAAAAATCTTGTACTTCCAGCTCCAACCTAAATGAAGTCAATTCTATCACCATTTTTTCGCAATACAACATTAAACGGGGATTGGCCCAAGTCAGTCTGAGTCAATGTTTCTACAGCAACCACTCTCACAATCAGGAATGAACTTGTTGGAAGGCCACACGCCTATATATACAGAAATACACGAAATCTGTCACCATTTTAAATGTTGGACGTGGGGGCCATCAGGAAATTCCTACTTTTATTCAGGCATCTGATTGGTCAGTTTATAACTTAAATAACTTTAAAGAAAAAGTATGAAAAAATGAGGATCATCAAGTACATGTTATAAAAGGTATCAGCAAAAATGGTTATTCTGACAAATAAAATGCCTGAGTAATAGCTGTTTATTTCTTCATATAGAGGTCTTTGGGAGTTTGCCCTTTTGGAACCCAGGGGTACTTTGTTTGGAACGGCAGGAGGGAGGAGTCACACTGTCCAGTTCTCATAGACAGTCAGTGCTTGAAACAAAACCAGTGCTGAAATGATTTTAAACACAGTTTTTCTGTATTTTTAAACACTTCATTCTGCTTTTTCTCTTCTTTGTTTTCACCTTTTTTCTTACATCAGGTTTTTCGACAACAAAGTGTTTGTGTCCTTAGCAAACGGAGAGGTGATTGTGTATCAGAGAGATGCAGGTAACTGATGCAAAAAGTAAAACATTGAACTGAATTTGTGTAAGAAGTCTACCTATGTTCTGACCCACATGCTCTAATCTAATCTAATTGCCCCTGTCCAATTAAGATCTCAAAGATGTTTTTTTTTCTTTGTTGACTAACTTAAACATATTAATTTATTCTTTACATTTTAATTACATTTCAGGTAGTTTCTGGGACCCTCAGTCTTCTCAGACACTAGTTCTTGGTACGCCCAGGAGCCCCGTCACCAAAATGGTTCCTGTTGGAGGGAAGCTCTGGTGTGGCTCGCAAAACAAAGTTCTGATCATCAATCCTACTACACTGGTACAAGAGGTGAGAGGAGGCTCTGTGTGGAGAGGAGGTGGAGAAGATTGACTGTTTTTAGCGGCATCCTCTTCCTGTTCCCTATCAGCACTGGTTCCAGGTGGGCACAGACAGCAGTCGCTGCGTGATATGCATGGTGGCGTACGGTCATGGTGTGTGGTTGGCGCTGCAGGGGAGCGCCCAGGTCAGGCTGTACCATGCCCAGACCTGGGAGAGCCTGACGGAGGTGGACGTGGCCCCCGCTGTGCACAAAATGCTCGCAGGTAAACACAAGAAGATGGGGAGAACCTGAGTGGAAATGCTTGTATTTTGTGCCTTCTGAATGTGTCTTTGATTAAAACAGTCAAATACGGTTAAGTGATTCCTCGCTAAAATGTGGTTCACCTTTCATGGTCTTGCTGTTTTGCATATTTCGTTTTTCATAAAGCATTGCGTACTGCATCCTGATTGGCTGTAGACCACTGTCAATCAATCTCCTCTACAGCTTGTCTCCTGCACAGAATGCCTTCAGTTTGACAAATCTATAAAAATGTTCCATCATGAGCAGATTTGTTTTTTTTATTCTTTAATACTGTCTTTATTTTTCTACAAATGTTTGAACGTTAAGAGTTTAACACAAGGGACAAAAGTGTGAAAATGTTCATGTCTGTCTGAGAAAAGTGTGTAGAGGGGGTTTACAGCCTTAAATACGTCATGGATCGCCAGTAATTTCTTTGTACAAAACTCCTGCGATGAACCATCGTCACTTTTTTTTTTGCGTTTCTGTTGTGTTTTGACTCTACATCTTTTGCTCTGTTCAGGGGCAGATGCAATCATCAGACAGCACAAAGCTGCCTGTCTCAGAATCACAGCCCTACTGGCCTGTAAAGACCTGCTGTGGATCGGAACCAGTGCAGGTAAGGCTGCGTTTGGACCACCAACCTGTGCTGGAAAAGTACAGAGACTGCAAGTACAGCAAACAATTGTGTTTTGTTTTTTGAACGTGCATGTCATGCCTCTGTTTCTCTTAAGGGGTAGTTCTTACACTGGCAATCCCAGCAGTGACTTCAGGAACCGGAGCTGGGACTCTGAAATCTTCTCTTGTGCCAATGGGGTCAGCTCATGGTCACACAGGCCATGTCCGGTTCCTTACATCAATTGAACTGCCTGAAGGGTTTGACATGAACTTTCCTCCTACAACAACTGATTCTACAGGTATCTGAAACCCAGAGCCGTACTTGTATAGACTCAATGTAGTTCTGCTTGCTTAAACACCTGGTTTGTGGTCTACAGGCAATCTGTCTCAGAGCAGTAGCACAGTTGAAGGAGGCCTTCAACGGCGAGACTCGGCACATCGCAGGACCTCCGCCCACATCCCACCAAAAACCAACCATCTTGTCATCTCTGGTGGAGATGGATACGAGGATTTTAGACTCACCAACAGCAGTGAAACAGTCGGGCGTGATGACAGTACCAACCATCTTTTACTCTGGAGGGTCTGAGACGATCAAAACCCAGCTGCTTTGTCTGGCCGCGATCAGCTTGAGAGCTCGTGACCTTCAACCTCAACAGACTTGGGTTTTTGGACCTTTGCTTGGTCTGCCGGTGTCTCTGTGCAACAGTCAGCCGCTCCCTCCTGGATGTACGCTAAAATGCATCATCAAAGCTGGTTTTGTTGTGGTAATGTCCAATTCTGTGCACATGTCTGTAAGTGTAGCTTAAAAAATGTGTCTTTAGACAGAAGATTTTACTGAAAACTTAAAGACTTAAAAAGACAAAGAAGGGATTAAAAAATAAGATGTGCAGGGGTTTGGGTATGCTCAAGACTGTCAAGAAGGGCTACACAGACCTGGATTCTACGGAGCATCATTGCACAAGAGGAGGAAGGAAGACGTTTTAAAGAAGCATTTGTGTCTTTTTTGGAATTCAAGGTATCATCATTGCTTTAGACTTGGCTCCTCCAGACCGCATTTGAAAGTTCTGGCTAGTGAGTCTGGGTTGGGATAAGCGGTAAGTCCTTACAGACGTAGAAGACGGTGTTGTGTGCTTTGAGCCTGAGTGGAAATCACGTCTTTGGGTGAACCCACACAGAAAGCACCGTCTTACCAGTCAGAATGCACGGGTTTTCTGAAGAGGATGACTTTGTTGTTGTTTTAAGATATCCTTTTTATGCCAGTTTTGCTGCCATTTAAAGACGACTGAAATGTCAAAGACGCCAGGTTTTACTGCTGGTTTGAAGAAGACAAAAAAATGGAGACATTCCTCCTTAACATGACCATGCCAAAGTCTCACATGTGCAAACGTGTCCTGCCATGAAATTTCCGATTTTGTTGAACGTTATTTTTGACAGGGCCTCTTTGAAGAGGATGCTTGATGATGATAGCAGGAAGAGATAGCTGTGTACAGTATTTATGGTTTCAATTTTAGCGCCTTCTTTTACAGCACTTAATTTATAGAAGATGTAGCTGTCACGTTTTCTTGTTGAACTGGCAAACTCAGCGCAATTGCTTGGTGTGAGGACAGGCGGGAACATTTTTGGACTGTGGACATTATAGTTCACTAAAATAAAAAGATTTTGAAAGGTCATAGATGCTGTTGGGCATTATCCAAAATACTTGTGCCACTGAAAGAATTTGTCATGTTGAACCTATCCCTAGTGCAAAAATAAATGATCGAAAACAAGATTTTGGTCAAGCATACAAGACGGGGAGTTTGTCAGAAGGACAAACGTTGAGCCAAATGTGGCTCCTGAAGTCTACAAATTAAGCCATGACACACACCAACACACACAAGGTGAACAACAGCAGATGTCTGTAGAAGTGAAGGATGACTCGGCCTTTTCCTCACACGCACTCTCACACATTGGAGTTTGCTTCTGGCTGTGGGGGGGTTAAAGAGTGTTTGATCCCTCCAAGCCTAGAAACCCTCATTGCACTTTACCGGCCATCTGGACTCTTCACCTGAGCTTTCCCGCATATAAATGCAAACCTGCTGCTCTCTCCCTCTGTCAGGGATAAGAGGATTTACCAGCTCCTATCAAGCCGGCTAGCATTTAAAAAAAAAAAACTCAGAGACCCTCCAGGGATTTTGTTATTTGCGTGATAAAGCTTTGCTGTTGTTTTTTAGCAATGCTTAAGCAAAAATACAGCTAACTTATGCTAGGTTATTAAGATCATGGCACCATGACAGAAAGTTTTGGTTCAACAGAATGGTACATTTTCCTCTCCAATGCTAATCCCAGCAGCGTGTTCACTTGAGTACGCTAAATGTTAAAAACCTGCAAAAGGACATTGTGTTTTAGTGTTAGAATCCTTTTAAATGCCCCCCCCCCCCCCACCTTCCAGAATACCAGCATGAAAAGCAGTATCAAGGGTCGTTTCCTATAGTTTTGGAGTTAATGGTTTAAAAACTTTTTTTTCCATCTTTTGTGTGACCTGTTTGTGTAAAGAGCTGCCATTTTTGGTCTATGAAAAGTCCAAGTCGATGCTGATGGTTTAACTCCTTGCAGGATGGAGTCACTTCTTTCATGATGACCCACTGGGAGTCAAGCAACTGGACTCTGTGAATGTCTGTTTTCATTGGACCTCTTGATTATTCACTGATCATGCACTTCGGTTGGAGTTACCTTTAGATCCAGTAGATTCATTCCATCATCAGAGCTTTGAGCCAAACATAATGAAACTGAACTTGGATTCTACAAACGCCATGATATGAAGTAAAAATAATTAGTAAAAGAAAGCAACGTTTTATGAAATTCATTCCAAACTTTTGCACCAGATTGTACATAACTTTATCAGGCCCGTCTGTGAACTAGGTCTTATTGTTGTAAATATTGGTACACCCCTCCTTTTTCTGTTTAAAAAAAATGCACCCACGGTTCTCAACTGTTGATATGACGTGTGAAAGATTTGTTTATATTTGTGGGGTTTTTTCTTCTCCTCTTTATATTTGCTGTCAGTCACATTTAAATTATAGCTGTCACCTATTTTTTTTAGGATGATTTCTGTTAAGATTTGGTATTTATGTCATCCCCTTCAGCTCCTGGACATGCGCTATTTTGCTTTGTTAATCATGATCACCAGAGAGGGGGAAAAAAACATGTCAGTTTCTTTGCACGGCCAACTTCCTGACTCTGACTGACACCTTCCACTTGTCATGGCTACCCCCCTCCCCCCCATCAGAGGTACCTCCTGTATGTAGCTGTTTCTCTTTGTAATTAAATCATTTCACTGGTGGTGGGTTGTGCTTTTTTCCTTTTATCTACAGTAGAGTGACCTAGATGAAGACCTTCTGGACCACTATTTTGCAGGAGTGCATTGGTTCATTTTAACAATTTGATTCATATAATTTGATCTCGCTGATGTGATTTGATTCAATCTGATTCACCGACCTAAAATCAATCCAGGACATCTTTAGCCAAAACTTCAACTAGTGTGACTCAGAGATAATTTCTGGGTACTGAACAGTGCAGGTGAAGTTTTCCAGATTCCTTGTATGTTATGTCTTACAAAATAATTAATTGTTAATTAAAAATTTGTACAAACAAGTAAACAAGAAATAATGGCAAAATCATTCACATTTTAGTTATAGTTCATCCCACTGTTGTTTTTCCACATCAAAATACTCCAAAGGGAACATTATTAGAACATTCTACCACACTGTATGGTCTTGTCTTTGAGAAATTCAAAGTGTTTCCACACATTGGAATGGAATGATGGATTGATCATTTTCTGCTGCCATCATGTCTGTTTTCCGCTGTGATCATCCTTGGTCATTTTTACATTAATAAAATAAATCTACCATACCCCAATCCAAATGATACTTTCCAATACTAATTATAATAGATTTATTTCATTTTGAAATGTTTTTTTTCTGATGAACAACTTGCTTCAGACGAATATGGTTGGATTATAGGAATATAACTCTAAGAATCTTGAATAATTTTGAATATTGAATCTTAAGTTGATTTATCATTACACTCCTACTATTTTAGAACTGCGAAGGAAAAACAAAGAACACGCTTAAAACAATAAATTGGATCCTTCTGTAATGAAAGTGACTCAATTGTTGTGGAAAACTACTACTTAATTCAGTAATGCTCAAAAATGGAGTCAGTGGAACTCCCTGACCTACAATGAAGTGTATTGTGATATGATGTGTGTAACTGAATACATCTTTTCACAGTCAACACATAAAACTGCAGCCCAGCCCTCACGAGGACTCCTGAATGGAGCAAACAGTGAAGGTCTGTGATGGTGGAGAGCAGCAGCCCACAGTTTCTTCCATGCTTCTGCAGAATGACAAAGTGGGTCACTGACTGACACTGACTCACCAGAAACAGCATCACTGACTTCATCTCTTACAATTATGGAGGGAGAAAAAAATAAACATTAATTCACCAAATATGATAAAAGATGACTGAGATGTTCTTTCAATTTTAAATATGAATATTCTAATGTTTGTGTGTGTCTGTGTAATACAAGTGTATGCATTTGGTATGAAGCAGGTCAGAATATGGAATTACAGCTAACCTAATATTCAGTTCATTACTGTAATTGTGAAAAAAATAGCAGCTTCTCAAGTATTACTGAATGAAAGTTTATATGTATCTGATAACTTCCAAGAATTCAACCAGAAAACCCTGTTTTAATTCTAGCATCACAAGTATTTAAATAAACATTTAAATAGATTCACTAAGTAGATGTAAAACCTCATCTTTTTCCATCAATAGGCCTAATTTGTGAAAATAAAGACAAGACCATTCAAACTAAATTAGAAAACAAGTTTTTAACTCTGTACTAATTCTAATTTTTGTATATCTCTGTTTCTGCTTTTGATGACTGTCTATCTGTCTGTCCGTCCGTCCGTCCGTCTTTAGTAAAATTACTTTCCTGAAAAAGTACTCTCAACGTTACATTTTACTCGGTGTGTTTGAGAAAGTAATTGTGTTGTAGGCGTACACGCACGCGCTGTGGCTCGCGGTGAGCTCACTGATCCCGCGCTCTGGCTCTTTGCGCGCGCGCACACGGGCTCCTCGCCAGCCGGCTTTGTGGTTTTCCGCCGCTCCACTGCGACTCTCCACCGCTCCGCTGATGCCTGTTTCTCCACTTCTCTGATGGCTGATTGTTTGTCCTCCATACAGGTGAGTTTGTTTAAAAGCTGCTAATAAAGTCTGCTGGGATGTTAACTTAAAGTTAGGAGGACAACCCCCCCTCCCCCGTGATGGTTCTTCCTGTCGGTTGGAGGTGTTGAACTAACGGAAACAGCTTTGACTGCGTCATAAAGTCACTTTTCAACCATTAATAAATTAAAGTTTCTTTAAATTCAAGTTTTTTTTTTTTGGGAAACCTGCGTTTCTCTTGCTCTTTCTGGTGACAGGTGAGCGGATGTTTGCCGCACCGTCATAGTGCGCGATGACGTCACGCAGCAGTCGCTTCTCTTCACTTTTATTTGGTTCCAGTTTGGTTTTTCTGTCCCTTAATGTACGCTGAGCTCTGCGTGACCAAAAATATCCAGATAGTTTATAGAGCAGATTATAGCAAGATGTTCTAATGACTTGCAGATGTTTGTATTTTAATTTTATAAATTACATTGTGTTTAATTTTAAGGGACACACTAAACACTCGAATAACCCAAGTTGGGTTGGTTTTAACCCAACTCAGAGGTTAAAAAGGGACTAACCTTTTCCTGGGTTATTTTAACTCAGGGGGAAAAAAAACTCAGGAAAACCCATAAACTATGTTAAAATGAAACCACTGTAACCCCCCAAAAATAGTATTGCTCCAAAGAGAAACCTAAAAATATATTCCAAAATGAATACAAAAGAAAGTGAAGAGTTAAAAAATATTTGTTGTAAACAAATCAATATTGATTTAAAAAACATAATCAAATCCATCCATTCCATTCATAGTTTTCTTTCTTTAAATCAATTTACCGGAACTTAAAAAAATGTTTGAACCAAAAACAGCTTTTCTGTTATTCCTTAATGAAAGGACTTCAAATGTGTGCAAACCTAAACAGCACCTCAACTGTTACGAAAGTTCCAAAACCTTTGTTTGGTCTAAATTGCTGATTAGGGAGAAATCATTACGTGGAATGTAATCGTTGAACATTGTTAAAGATGTACGCACATAGACCCAGTGTTACTGTGGTTTAAAATGCTATGATCTACTCACTCACAGACACACAAAGACCCACATGACACTGTTCTCCAGTAGACACCATCCATTGTGTGAAGCTGCATTCCTGCACGCTTGATTCCATTAGAGGCTTTGGACTTCCGTCACACCGCGTGCATCTGGAAGCTCACATATGATCACAGTGATCCACCAAAAGAAGGGTTTACTGACAAAACCCACAAATGGATCCAGAAAGTATTTTCATACTTTTCCTTTTTTTACCCTTATTTAATTCAAAATTCTACACACAAAACGAGATCATTAAAAGCGGAAAATAAAAACAAATAAGTAGACACATAACCATGTCAAGATTTTGCTGTCTTAAATTCATGTGCCTCTTCTGCCACATTTATTTATTTATTTATTTATTTTTTTTTTTTTTTTTTTTTTTAACTTGTCCTGTCCAACAGCTGGGCAGACAGATGAGAGCTGAGGGCCTCTTGTGTTGGACAGATTTTACTTTAACAAGAGGGGTTATTAATCTTCAGACAAACCAAAGGTATGTCTGGATAAACCCCTTTTGTAATTGAGCCAAACTTTATTAATTTCAATCATGTCTGAAAATCTTTGGAGTTGGACCGGACGGAAAAGGAAAGAGGGGAAGAAGAGAGAGGGGGGGTAGGAGGTGATAATAGGAGGGGAAGGGGGATAAGACCATGAAGCAGCATAAAGCAACAAGTTTACTGGTTGTTAATCATTATGGTAAGGTTCAAATGTAGTACAATAAGGGCGGAGCCTGTCCACACACACACTCAAATGTTATAAACCTACTGCTAGCTGCAAAAAATGTCCACCTGTCGACATATATACAAAACAGATAGTGTTCACACGCATACTTATGCCTTAAAACCAACTAGTGTGAAATATTTCAGTCATTCAGTCATGCAAACTGTTAGTGCAAGTCTTCTGCCACATTTAAACTCCACTTTATTTTGTGCCCCTCACATCTTTAGTGGTACACTGCACATGTGCGTATTTATGGCTGGAGTTTGTTTAATGATCAGTAAACCAGGAAAGAAAAGGAAAATTTAAAGAAAAGTAGATGCAGAAAATTTGGCGATGGTCAGCATGTGGTATTGTTAAGATGGTCCTGAAGATTCACATTACAATTTTTTATTATTTAAAAACAAGATTTGCCACATTTGAGTTTTTCCTCACATCGTTTTCCTAAAAAATCAGCTAAAAACAAATGTGAGATTACACAAAAAAAATGTGTCAGTGTGTCAGAGGGCATGTGGAAGTCAAAGACCTACACCAAACTCCAATGAACTCATCAGTCGTACAGAGTCGGTCTTCTCTGCCAAACAGCATGGTTGGGAATTCTTTGGATTGCCGCCGCTTTGACCGCAAAGCCTCCCCAATGTCAGCCAGGAGCCTCCGTGCCAAAGACGCTGCAGACCCAGCCGTAGATCTTCATCCAAGCTCGCTCGAGGCCCAAAACATCCACTCTGACAAGGCAGGGTAATTACAGGGGAGTCAGCACAAAAGCCGGACAGACACCAGCAGGAACTTTGGAATACAAGCTTACCTTTAATCAGCATTCATGTTAGTGGCTCCTTAAAAGATCAGAGATCCTGGATAGGAGATTTTTGTGACCTCGTAAGGATTTGGGGTCAGAGAAGAAACTGTACAGAGAGAAACCAAAGAAGTCAAATGAAGTTTTTCACTAATGTATATAGAGTGAATCAGAATTGAAATTTCTACTTGTTCTTATTTGGTTCACTTTTAGACAAAGTGTGACAGTAATAGTTCATTAGAAATTCTTTCCGTGCAGAACTGTTGGTGCATAGCAGCCCCACCCCCACTTCCCGTCACCCATCTGTTTACGTGCTGTCCTGCTAGCTTACACCACTTCACAACCCCAACGTAATATTACTGGTGCAACAAAAATGGTGAGCAATATCAGAGCTGTCCAGCCATACAGCTTTGAGTCAGATGTCAGCTCAGATGAGGCAAATAAAAACTTACATGGATCTATTTGTCTACAAGTGGATGCATCAGAATGGAGTGTAGCAGGGAGCTGCGATCCGCCCAACATACTTTCTACGTCACAAATATGATCTTTTTAAACAGCAATTTTTTTTGTCTTCTACTGATTCACAACTATTTGAAGAGAAAAATATTCAGAAATGCAATTTTATACTTAATTTTTGTATTTGACTTGAACCATATTGTCCTTTTTCCGAGTATCTTGTGCTTTTCAATGAAAAAGTTTTTTCTAGTATTTTTGAGAACTGTGGTAACACAGAAACTGGTCTGCGGTTTGTGAAGTGATGTTTGTTCCCGGTTTTGTACAATGGTATAACTTCTGCTATTTTCATTTGATTTGGAAATCAACCTGTTTGGAATGAGAAAATACTATTATATTTGAATGGTTTCAGGATCCCATTGATTACTGTTTTCACCAAAGTCACGTCAATGTCATTAACATAAGTGGAGAGTTTACTCTTCATTCATCTCTCTGTCTAATATTTCATTTCCGGATACTGGGTTAAAAAGCATGGTTTTAATTTATAATAAAAACCTGGGAAATAGATGAGGATGTGAGCAAACATCATGCTTGCTGTTGGTAAGAATTTGAAGATTTGCTTAAATGGTTTAATCATATGTAAATGAGTGTTGATCAACCTTAACGTTTTTCCTGTCATTAATTGGGTTGTTATGTTTCAGTGTTTGGATTAAAGTGACACATAAGGAGACTTTGCCTTGTTATCTTTGAGGTGAAGGAGTTTCTGTGTACTGCAGTTAACAGCAGTTGGTTCATCTGGTGCTAAGGTGGCAGCACACTAAGAACTTTTTCATATGGAAATAAGAGACTTTCTCTTGAACGCAGAATAACATGTTTGTGATGCCTTCAGAACGCAGATGCACAATGGGAGGAAAAAGACTAAGTGTGATACTGATGCTAGCATGAAGTTAGAAAACCATTAGTATCTATAGGAGATACCTTTTTACTGACAATGTACAATATGCTTTGATCTTGGCTTCATAATCCCTGACGTGCTGGAGAGTCTCTGCTGGGATCCACTCAGCCCCACTTTTGTTAAAACCCACTAAAGTATTGATGAAACCAATAAAGCCCAGAAAAAGCTGAATTTGTGAAAGATGACTTCTTGTTTGTTGTAAGACAGTTTCCATCACAGTTAGAAGACTTTGCTTTGTTAAAAATAATAACTTGTTGACTTCAGTTAATATATTTTATAATTTAGATGTATATATTACAAAAACAGAACTTGATCAGCCTTTTCAAAAGGAAAGAATAAGATTATTAACAAAAAGAGGATTTTGCACTTATCTAGTAGATGACATTCCATGTGGAAGTCTGAAAATACAGTAAGTAAGGAGTTCCTCTGACGCCAACTGTGAGCAGCATTAATTCAGTCACCTACAATGTGACCAAATACCTCCCAACCCTCTTATCTCCATTGGAAGGCAACACAATACACAGCGTCCACAACACCCAGGACTTTGTCAGAAAAGTACAGCACATCAAGATGGACCCACAATGGTCTCCTTAGATGAGACATCTCTTTTCACCAGTTTTCCCACCACACAAGCCACAGAAATGGTGAGGACAAGACTTGGAAGAAGACCCAACACTGCCTGAAATAACCTGCTGACACCAAAACACATTTGTGATCCACCGGACATCTACCTGAACATCTCCTACTTCTAAAACACATGGCTGTTCCAATGGATGACCTGTGTCTAACCACGTGGGGAGTGGAGGAAGTCCTTCACATCTGTGCAGTGGACAGAAACTTCACACCAGAGAAGACCCACTCACGCTGTCCAGGATCTCATGTTTACATCCCGACACCCACTAGAAAATAAGCCAGGAGTAGTCAGAACATTACAGCAGAAACACCAGACTCATTAGCTCAGAAGGAACCAACAAAGAAAACATTTCCCTCAGAAACTGTCAGAGAAACTGTTAACTTCAAACCCAGAAACTCACACAGGCAGAAGCTGGTCCACCCCAAGAAGTGATGAGGTCTTGTTAGGAAAGCTCTGATCTGTACCCCACACAGCACAAAGGAGCCTCAGCATCAGGTCAGATCATCTGAAGGAGAATGGACTAAACTCTGAAGGCAGTAAAGTCACATTCTGGACAGAAGGTTTGAAGAGGAGCTAAGGAAGGGATCCATGTCCAAAGGGAAAAATCTTCTTTACGGCTTTACCTGGGAGACAAGAATCCCATTCACCACCCCTACAACCAACAATAAGCCAAAAACAACAGTCCTCAAAACCACACCAAGACCCCCACCATGTAACAGAACAGCTGACTGGACTGTAGTAGACATTTGCATCTTGTCACATGACATCTTTTTAACTTTGTAAGGTAAACCTCTGAAGCAGTCGGCACAAAAAGCAGAGGTTCTACCAGAATCTCTTCACCTGTGTGAAGAAGAAACTCAGGTTATAAGAGAAACCTCTTTAGATCAGCATTTAGAATCAGGCTGGTCCTGTGAGAACATCACCTGTATGACTGAGAACCATCACAGACTTAGAGTGAAACCAGAACTCTGCTTGGTGACAGAAACAGTTATTATCTAGATGGCTCCTATTTGTTTCAAGGAAATGGTCAACAAGTGGTTGTTTTGAGGCCTATGTGCGTGAAAACATACGGAATCAACTTGAGTGAACATATCATGAATCATCCTTCAAAGTGTTGTGATGGTGCTGAGGTTGAGGAAAACAGCAGACCTTGACAAACATCTCTGCTACGTCCGGCTCTGATTGTCTTACCTATCAGCTGTTTGGGGTTAAATTGTCTTAGGGCTGCCTTGTGGTTGACTACAGCCGAGTTCTTGCTGGGAAAAATAGTGTAATTTGGATTAAATTCTGCAAGTTTTACATCACCACTGCACAAGGATGGTGAACTTAGATCTAGCTTGGAGATGTATTGAAAACACATCATTCACTACCGTGAAACCCACAATATATAGCCTGTTCTACAGCAGATGTGAAGTGGAGACCTGTAAGAAGCTGTTTTCATAGTATCATATATTTAGTTTTAATTCTTAGAGCATCGTTTTATGCCTGTTTGGCTTTTAAGATGCTGTTTGAAAATATTTAGGTACAGTAGATACCTGGTTTGGATTAGAAGATTGTTTGGGTTCAAACAAACCCTTTCATCAAGCACTGAGCAAACAGAGCTGCTTTCATTCTCCTGCTAAACAGTCTAATTATTATTTCTCCTTTAAATAAGAGGACTTCAGGCTTAACTTGAGTGCAGAGACCATGTTTTTGGGATTATGAAAAGGCATTTTGAATCCAGAGTGACAGATGTGCTCTGTGCAACAATTCTTTTGCAGATTTGTAATACCATGCAGATTAAAACCAAATTTACAAATAAGAAGTTCAAGGTATGAGCTGGATGTTCCCTCAAAGAACATGTATACTACAGAATGGTGGTATTGGTGCACATTAATGCCATAGGGATTTGTGTTTATGGCTTCCAAAATGAATCTATATGTTGCATTTGGGATGATCTAAGGTGAAGGAAACATCTTCAGTTTTATTTGCTTCAAGTTTAAAACCAAAACCAGATCAAATCTTCTTGATGTTAGCCTCATTTGGTCTTTTCTGTCGGTTTTGGCCTCTTGTTGCTCACCTTTCTTTCTGGTTAATTCGACCTCCTTTGCTCCGATCGTTGGCGTTTTCCTGCCAACGTCCTGAAGAGACACAAGAGAAGGCCGCAGGTTTCTGCAGGTGTACAGTTTCCACGGGAAACATGACCACTGAGGTCACATCTACGGCGAGAGAAACCCATCAAGGAGCGACTCCTGCCCGGTTATCAGACATGTTCCTCGTAATAAGACATTGTCTAAGCTCCAACGTATAAAGCATTGGCGTAGATCAGCCTTACATTTGCCGATAATGGGCACCTCCATGAAGTCAAACAGAGGGTATGGTTCTCCGATCGCGTCGTTGTTGTGCACACGTGCACATTATCTCCGGACCCACCAAGCGTCCGATGAATAATGGAGTGTAATTACCCTAAACCTCCTTTTGCTACCTCAGTTCTTTTGTATTACATTTCACTTTTCAAACTGTTACCTGATACTCCAGTGCATCACAATAAGGTGTTCCCCAAGGTTGTATCATGGTGTTTGACTATGTGGCCTCAAGAGGTGGCCATTATCTGCGTCGTCAGGCTCGCTTACATAATGCCAGAGGGGAAGATCCACAGTTTGAGTGCCGTGCACGAACATTAGTTTGACCCTGAACCGAGGCGTAAGCACAATCGATTTGACTTTATTAGGTTTATCTTCTCTAAAAAATATACAGTTTCAGAGTCTAAAAAAATTACCAGGTTATTGACAACCTTTAATCAATCAAGAAAAAATATTTTCAAAAAAGAAACTAAACACCTCTTCCATTAGGTCAACACATGGGAGTTTGTACAAGTCAAGACAGTAAACGTTGAAAGGATTTTAGGTGTTCTTATATTTACTCCATAAAAATAATCCTTTGGCCTTAAATACTTTTAAGATTACGAGAGAAACTTAACATTCAAACAGAGATTTAAACTATCAGTCTTTACAGGATTTTAAAAAATGCCATCAGTTGGATTATTTGAGGATTTCTTTTTCGTAGAGCAGCGGGAAATCTGTTGGAATCAAAGACAAACTGAAAATATTTTTCTCCAAAGATGTTTGGAGCAGAAACCAAATCCGGTCAGTGCATCAGAACTACAGAACCTGAACCGCCTGCGTTTGATAAAACTTCAGTCAAATTTGTCATCCGAATAACTTAATGTTTGGATGAGTTGTTGTTAAGGATGACTTTGCTCCTTTCTTTGTCTCGATTAGTGTCAAGTGAGCTTTAACAGTAAGCCACAGTGTAGAGTCATCCTCCATGACCAATGCTTCACTCAACACCCTGAGCAAGATCTTCATGGAACAGATTTCCACCAGAAATTCAGAAGAGCTGTGATAAAAAAAAACAACAAAAAAGTATTCCAATCCCATGGAAAAAGCAGGATGCAGACATTAAATCAATTTTTGCATTATTGATTTTGACATTTCTGGCAGCCCCGGGACCCAGAGAGGGAACAAACGGTTTAGAAGATGAATGAATGAATTAATGATTAAGTAAAGTAATGAAAATTTTCATTTTGTTCAGTTTTTCTATTGAAAAATTGCTTGTTGTAACCAAACACAAATAAAATGGATTCAAAGGTTAGAAAAATGAATCTACATTGAATCGAATCGTGTTGAATCTGGAATGTAATTCTGTAGAAATGAAATCAATTCTGAAATATGTAACAGCTCAACTTTAAAAGTGTTATTCTTAAAAACTTAAGTCTTTTTTTCTTCTAAGTGAAGACAGATGATCTTCCAGTTGCACATTATTTCTAAACTTTCAAATTTTCCACAATCCATAAGAACCAAAACCATTATTTGGGCTTAAGCTACGTTTATTGTAAACAACAAAAATGTCATTCGTTAATCATAGAGATGTTATAGGGTGAAAAAATATTTTTTTTCTAGTTTTGTAATTTTTGACCAGTGTTTTGTTGTATTTATTTATTATGTATTTATTGTTACGATGGAGTTTTAGGGCCACCAAAAAAAAAAGTAAAATTACGATATTTTAAGTCGTAAATTTATGACCAAAAAACTTGTAATTTTTCGAAATTTAAGTGGAAGTGAGCACAAAGAGCAGCAAGTGAATGCAGCGCAGCAGCAGACCAGACCGACTAAACTCAATTAAACAGGTAAGCTAAATGTTTATTGATAACGTTCCAAATGTTTGGAAGCTCATTTGTTTGATTTAGGATTTATTCATGATTTATTTATTGATGGGTTGTTTGCAGGATCTCTGCAGCCCAATGAAGACATCAGGTATCCCAGCAGCTGTCCACTTCAATCCTTTCTTCCTCCACCAAAACCAAGATCTCTACGTTTGTGTGATGCTTCCGTCCAATGAGTTATATAGCGAAATAACTCATTGCTTCCGTCTGAGGAGCAGCACTTTTTGGGATTGTCAACGTTCTAATGCTAATATAACAGACTATTTTCATTCATCGTTTTGCTTTATGTTGAAACGGGACGCTTCATCTGCAGGAGGGGGCGTATGTAACACTGTTTAGTTCCGCATTGGTGCTCGGATGACAGGTTCATGATGTAAGGTGACAAATGAACTTCAGGTTATGTGAATGAAAAGGAAAATAAAGGCTGCAGCGGTCCTCTACACCCAAACGTGTCTCTGAGCTCCTTATCATATGAAACTCTGCTTTAATGGCATCGAACCCCGGGAAGACTGCTACACTAAAAATAATCTGATTTTGAGTCGCCAAAAGGTTCATAATCTCTTTGTCATTTACACCTATCCGGAAATAAAGCTTCACAAAAGGCTCCACATATTTCATCTTCAAGCTAGGCTCCGGAAAAAGGAAAACCTCTATGCATTTTCCTCGTTAATCTATTACTTTTTTCTCGTTAATTTACGAGATAAAAACGTGTAAATTTGCGAGTGTTTTTCACGTAAATTTACGACTTAAAAGTTGTAATTTAAAAAAAACATTTTTATAAACTGGCCCTAAAACTCTGTCGTGTATTGTGTTTTTTTTCCTATTTTTAATTTTTCTATTTTCTTGGCAGCTGTTAATGCTGCTACCCCAAATAAACTATATTAAGAAAAAGTTAAATTAACTTTAAAAGCCTGGAAAAAAATGGTACTTGGCTTCTCCAGAGTTAAAAAGCAAAATAATTTACAAAAATTTGGTGTCACCTTGTTACATACACAGAGCCAATTTTTAAAGCAAAGTTACAGATTTTCTTGTGTGTGTTCTCCGAGCGTCTCCTGCTGCTGTGGTTCCCTCCTTCCGTCTCAGCTTCATCCAGGAGGATTTCTCAGCTCATCTGCAGCCTGACGTCAAGGATCCAGAAACAGCAGTCCAACACATTTAGCTCCTCCTCACCACAAACATAATGTGCGTGTTTTTGTCAACATTACTTCTTTATTATTACTATTTTTAGCTCCTTTAATCATAACAGGAATGTGACTGATGTTTAGTGACTTATTGATTGTTTGCGTAAAAGCAGCGCGGATGGCTTTGGATAATTACTGTTTTACAAACTTAATGGCGAAGCTTCTCCTTTTCCTTGCAAGTGTTTTGATCATTTTCATCCTTTCAGCTGTTTTGCTCAGCTCAGGTGACGAAAGAGTGGCGCTTGTTGGCGTTGGCTGGCACGCGCCTTGTGTTTGCTGGGATATTCTGAGAGGTGTTAATGTCCTGTTACACCCCGCTCTTCCTCTTCTCTCTTCATTTTTCCTCTCCTTCATCTGCCTCCTCAAACCACTCTGCCAGCTCCCATCACAGACAAAGGCAGGAAACTCTCTGAGCTGTAAAAAAGGGAAAATAATGCAACTATAAAAGTTTGATTACAGGACTGGCGGCCCAGACTGTAAGAGCACGTGGAAGACGAACGACTGAGTCCAGAGCTGTGAGATGATGTTACAAAACCAGGAGAAAAACTTCAACCTCTGTGACCATGTGAGCCATGTGAGGCAGTGCTGGAAGGTGATCAGTTCAGATGCAACAGTCAACCGTTACAAGCAGCTCAGAAGGTTCACAACAGATCTTGATAAACCCAATTCTAATGTCCTTTTAGCACTTTGAAAGCTCCCTGCAGGAAATGTTGCTGTTCAGACACAAACCTCACAGAAAAGCACAGATCTGTTGTGTGCAAATGGCCTGGATAGTGCGGATCAAATGTGTTTATTTCTGTGAGAAGAATCTTGTTACATTATGACATGTATACATTTCCTCATCCTGCAGATGCTTCTACCACTCGCACGAAAAAGGTACATCCTATTTTCATGACACCCCGTAGGACGGTCGTATGACCCTAAAGTGAACTGCAAGACATACTTGGGCTTCCCTTAAACATGCGACCGGCTGCCTCTCTTTACAACCCTCCATGAGCCCAGACAACCTAAAAACCTGCAGCACCCATACGGGTCAACCCCTCATTACCTGGATCAGGTGTGTTCAGTCAATCAGAATAAGGAGACATTTGAGTCACCTGATCAACAGAAAGTTGTGAAAAGAGGACCGGAAAACAGGGAGGGTTATAGATCTCCAGGACCAGGATTGGGGAGCCCTATTTTCGACGACGAGTTCAAAATGTATGCACATTTTTTGGAAAAGATCAGTGGATGTCACCATGCTGACAGTGATTATTGGCAGGATGACTCGGTAAAGTGATCTGATATATAGGACAGGAAAAGCTGCGTGTCGTCTGCAAAGAAATGGACAATAATTGGAATGATGGAGGTTAGACCACGAGGAGCAAATGTGCAGCATGATCACTTCTGGGATGCTTCTGAAACATGGTGAAGCAGCCTCAACTCAGTGGTCTAGTGTTAGAGTGTCCGGCCTACAACTGGTAGATCGTGGGTTCAAATCTATGGTCCAGTCTGCAGCTCACTGCTCCCCCAGGGGATGGGTCAAATCAGGAGAACACACACAGGTGTGTGTAAAACACCTGGGACTTCAAGAATATTCTGGAACAGGGCACTCAGGCCATGCAAAGGACATAATGTTGGAAATATGAACATCCAGACGTTGGCTGATGGTTCTGATGGTTTTTAAAGTCCTGCTCTGACACGTGGGCGGTCACGTGCCTGCAGAGCCGTGAAAGCTGCACATGCAGCGGTCAGCATTGTAGTGGGTTTTTTATGGGGAAAATGTGTGTTTGCAGACAGTGGAAGCTCTCTGTTGCCCGGCTGTGAATAGTCGGCTTCTGAAGACCGCGGTCAGCCGTTTCAGAGTTTTTTTCTTTGAACTTTTCATCAAAGAAAAGTTCACTGCGGATCACGTCCGGCGAGGTTTGCATGTACACAGTTAACTTACATGCTGAACCATGGAAGCATGTTTGTGTATTTCTGTTCCTGGTATAAAACTTAGACCATCCTCTTTTTCTGTAGAAGTAAATGATGACGTAGGTAGACGAACATTTGTCCCACAATCCAACTATAAACAGGTGTCTGAGGGGCTGCTTTGGGAGTCAGCATTCTTCAGCTCATGACCTTTGTGTAGGGTTCATGTAAGCAAACTCATGCCTCCACATGCGTCTGCCTTGTAATTAGCCTCATGCTCTGCTCTGTATGGCATTTTAATCAATGTTTCTATATATATTTATATAATCTGGCCTATCAACCCAAAGTCCTCAGTGGCTGGCGTCTTTCTTTCTGTTTTTGACCTCATTGACCTTCTGCTGATTTTCCAAGCCTGTGGTTTCTCCATCCTCGCTTCATCTTTCTCCTAAAATGCAGTTCTGGCAGCCTCCCTTGTTGACCGCACTGAAATGATGAATTTGTTTCAGTTTTATTGAGGTTATTTCTTTCAAAGGAACAGTTTGGTGTTTGCTGGAGGTGAGAACATTCAACATGTCAGAGTTTGATACCTCAGCAGTGGAGGTGCGTTGTACGATCGCTGAGCACACCTGCTGGTGAGTTTATGGACTGGTGCTGACTGAAAAGAGGAAACTGCTGTTTTTTTTACTGTTTACTCTAAAGAGGACCAGCAGCTTCGAAGCGAACTCACACATGCATATTAACAGCGCACTAACACACATAGAGACACACCCACTCCCTCCAGAGGCTCTGACAGAGGGGGGCGGGTCCTGCACACGCGTGGTTGTGTTTGTGGTTAGAGTGACACTATAAGACGCTGACAGGTACTCTGGATTTTCCACTCAGAGACACAGACTGTGCATCAACTTCATAGATCATTTTAGTCTTGCTTGTTTGAATTTTTGAGGAGGTCAGATCTTGTCGGAACTTAAATATTTTAGTTTAATCAAAGTTCAATTCAAACCTCTGAAGTTGTTTTTGTCAGTGTAGCTCTTAGACAGCAAAAGGCTTATTTGAGTTTGGTCCTGATTCAGCATTTCTAGCTGTTGAGCATCTTTGCTTTGTTGCCACGGCAACATTGTCAGTAGTTCCAAGCTGGGGTAAGTGTTCCGCTCAGTTTTCTCACCTCTTTCTACCTCATTTTTCCAACTTTTTTGGCTAAAATAACCTGATCCGTTTGCGGCTTAGAGGACTTCCTTGCCTGGTCCTCTCTGACCCTACAGGGGCTCAGCGTGTCAGGTCAGCTCCTGTAGCTGTGGGGGCACAGCATCAGTATGCCTCCTTCATCAAAATAATTCATTCGTTCACAATTTCCGCTCAATCATTCTCTCATTTCCAACCTGAAGATCCCAGTTCTTGTACAGGAAAACATGCTGCAGAAACAGAAAAAAGTCGCTGATGATGAGAAACAAAAAAGGGTTTAAATGGAGATGAATAATTACAGAGCAAAACTATTTCAAAAAAGCTTTAATCAGATATTCTTCACCTCTGAAAGCTAAACTCAAAGATGATAGTTTTGGTATTCTCTTTTTTTGTGGAGAAAGTTAGACTGAGTTTGCAAACGGTGCAGAATGAATCACTGCATGAAAGGCATCTGCAGTCCTAAAATAGCTGCGGGAGATCCCGGCTGCATTCACAGCTGTGCAGAAAAGAAGCCCTGAGTCATGTTAAAGACTATTTTCAGCTTTTGAAATGCCCCCTTCCTTTCTGTTCTTACTACTTTACAGAAAAAGGACTTTAAAAATGACTCACGTGTGTTTTTTTGCCACGTGAGCTCGTGTGGTTTTTGTGAGAGTGTGCAGGTGTTTGTGTGACAACATGATGCAGGTAATTGTGTTATTAAATGTTGGAAAACATCTGATGTCACCTCCAACTTCAGAACATCAGAACAAAAAGGCAGCTATAAAAAAATGTTATTCAAATTGTTCTCCCCTTTCAGATCATATGAGTATAGAAGAGTACTCTGAAGAAGATGAAGAACCACCTTTGCTGCTCAGCTCTTGTCCTTCTTGCAGTACGTTTGTTCATGTGTCTTGTGTGGATCACCAAGGGGAGCACTTTTTGCTAAATTGGGCTCCGTTTCTGGCAGATGCTCGGCTGTGGTGGATCAGCGGCAGTGCCGTGCACGTGGGCAGAAGGATGTGTGTGTCTACAATGCGCTGCAGGCCAGGAGCCTTCAAAGGTGAATCTCATCCCTCACTGGACTTTGATTCTCCAACATGAAAAATGTTATTTAATTTAAAATCATCCATTTGCATCCTCCTTTACCACTTTTATTCAGCTGTTTTTTCTGTACCATACGTTTTCTGTTCGACCTAAACGTACGAACCTTAAAAGTCTCGGATTTTTTGTAGAAGCGTACTCAATGGTCTTTTAAATATGAGAATGCAGTTTTTAGCCAAAAGTCTAAAAACGTGTCATTTTCTTGGACATAGTTTCTGCAGAGCGGCAGAAATTTGCCTCTGAGCTGGGGGCAGAGCAACCTCGGCCTCACTTCTCCTCCCCATTTGCTGAGAGGTCGGAGCAGGGAACAAATATGAACTTTTTTCCAACAGCATTTTTTCATCTGCTTCCGATTCACAACAATTTGAATAAAAAATACCCAGAAATGCAATTTTAAGCTCAATTGTCTTTCTATATGTCCTTCATCATCACAAAAATGCCACGACATGTTAAAAACACCATTTTCATCAGAGTAAGTCTTTAAGCACCAAAATATAAGTTTATAAAAATGTCATTTAACTGTTTACAAATGGATAAAAGGTGAATAGCATTAAGATAATTATTCTTTCATGATTTCATGTGGGTTTTTTTCTTCTTCTGCAGGCCTGTGAGAAGATACAGACTCCGGCAGAAGAAGTGCAATGTCAGCCGTGTCCTTCTGGAAGCTTCTCAGATAATCTGAACACTGAGCTCTGTCGGCCGCACACGATCTGCCAGATGCTCGGCAGAAAGGTGGCGATCTCTGGAACCGCCACCTCGGATGCTGTCTGCGGAGCCTGTCTGCCGGGGTAAGGTCTGCTTCTGTGCAGCTTTGCATGCCTTTAGGGTTTCAGTGAGGATTCCTTCCTTTAAGTTCCTCCTTTTTAAACATGGATCTTGTCTTTTCGCAGGTTTCACTTTCTCGCTGAAGACCAGGCTTCTGTTCGCAGTCTCTGCCTAAAAAGTGAGCAAGTTTTCCATCTTCATATCATCTCACAGTCCCATTTTCATCACTTCTCACTTCTTGGCCCTCCCCCTCCCCCTCATCTCAGCTGATTCCCATGTCAGGATGGTCCGCACGGTAGGGAAAGGTCCCTCCAGCGGAGCCGGACTGGTCAACGCCACAGTGGTTCGCAGTGCAGAGGAGAAAACCACTGAATATGCCGTTTTTGCGCTGGTACCCGTCTTTTGTGTGATGGGCCTGCTAGGAATCCTCATCTGCAACATCCTGAAGAAAAAAGGATACAACTGCAGCGCGGAGAAGGACAGAAAAGATGAAGAGGCCGCCTCACCTGAGAAGGAAGGTGAGAAACTGGGAACAGAGGAATTCTCGAAAATCTTACGGGTAACACCCAACTTGGTTCGCTGTGCCTGCTTTGCTGCATTGTGTCCTCCAGAAAAATAGATTTATGTGAAAGTAAGTAGTTCAGAGAGAAAAAGCAGAAAATAAATTACAATCTGCAAGAAGCAATTTTATATAAACCAAATATTAAATATCTTAAATTGCTCTTACCTGTGTCGTTTGGAAAACTCATTGTGGTCATTTGCATAAAGTAAAAAACTCTGTCATTGGTTTGAAAGAGAATTTTTCTTGATCCCTAGTGGAACCTGAGCTGTTGCTGCTGGTTAGGTTCTTAATCTTGTTAAGGTCACAGTATGTTTGCCTCAGTGCGGGATGCCAGCAGTGATTAGTTCAAGTCTTGGTTAAGTGAGACGTCGGTGCGTGTTCGAGAGCCTGAGGGATTTACCTGACAAACGGTAAAGGTGCAGTAAATGGATTTGTGTGGAAATTGAACGACTGCTCTCACCCTGAACTGCGGCAAACGTCTCCGATTTAAGTGGAACTGGGACACTTTTACAGTTTTCTGCTGCACAGGGTTTTTCCAGGAAGTCCGTCTCAGTCTGGCAGCTGCTGCTGTTTAGAGTGTAAGCTTAAAGGGATTTGAAGGTCCTGATGGCAGTGGGTCAGGTGTGTGTTGGAGCCCAGCTGCAGCCTCAGCAGGTCAGCTCCTCTGTGGAGAAAGTGTTGACGTACCTTCCCTTCTGTCACGCAGCCTGTCTCATTGGTTTACTTCAATCAGTCACATTACAAAGGATTCTGTGGGGTCAACTCAGGATCAGATTCAGATCAATGATATACCAGATTATTCATTTGAAAAATAAAATTGAACATTTGAAAAAAAGGAAAAACTGGGAATTTAGAACTTGAATTAAAAACTACAAACCTAAAACTGTTGCTAAATGGCTCTGAGCCCACTGGCTACCAGGACATGATTGACATCAGGTAACAGAGGTTATGGTCAACACCATAAGGTCTGGAGCAGAGGTGACAACACCAGGTGATGTCACTTTGGCGGTGACACAGGCAGCGCCAACAGCAGACGATGTTCTGGAGCAAATGATGCCGACAATACCTCTGTCATGTCCCGCCTTCACATAAAAGTAGGATCTGCACCAAAAATGAAAATTCTCAACTGAAATTGTAAATTGAAGACTAAAAGCAAAGCATGAGAGGAGTGAAAAGACAAAAAGTCGAAATTACAAAACAGTGGTTACACATAAACCTTATCTCTTATTTGGTAATTAAAATAAAATTTGGTAAATTGGTACTTCAAATTTTTTCTTCAAATTTTCATTTTTTCATTTTAACTTATTACATTTTTTCACATTTACTATTTTACTTTTAATTTTAAAAGTTAAATATTTAAAAGTTAAATATATTATTTTCCAATTGACTTTTTTCCATTTTATTTTTCAAATTATTCTTTTTAATATTTCTTTCAAGTTTTGAAATGATATTTTTTCAAATTTAAATTTTTTTCTTGAAGTTTTTGATATTTCTTTCAAGTTTACAATCTATTCTTTCTAGTTTAAAGCTGTTGTCAAGTTTTCAATCTAGTTTTTTTTTCAATTTGAATTACATTAATTTTGTCTTCACTTTTATATTTTATAAATCCTGATTTGACCCTACAGATTTCTGTCAAAGTAAAGCCGTTGAGTTGAAAACCCAAATATTTCGAGTTGCACTTGTTGCCTCTTTGACGTGAAATCCAGCCTGTTTTTGAATCCGTTCTGCCTCCAACTAGTTCCTCCAGTTTATTACGTTTCCGTCCCGTCTCATGGACACACGACACCATCGCTCCCATTAGCTCTCCTTTCCTAGACAGATCAATAATTTAATCAGCTCCTTATTTCATTGTTGGCTTCATCATGTCTTTGCTGTTATAATACTAAAGCTGTGTTTTAAGTCACACTTTGCAGTCTAGACTAAAAGGAGACAAGCATTCACCTTGAGAGTAGCACCATTTTCTAGAGAATTAACAATCCACTCATATCTGGGGTCTAAGGTTTTAATTAAACTAAGAAACCCCGTCTTCTCCACGGAGAATATGATGACGCAGCAGGATTTAGTTATTTTTGAAATCGCCCGGAACAAAAAATTCAAATTAATTAATTCAATTGATTTTTTGCCCCGGCCTACTTAAAATGATAAAAATGTTTAATCCCCATATTTAGAGAGGACATTTTAGGTTCTAATCGTCATCATCACTTGCCAGGTCTCCCTTGAAAAAGAGATTCTTAATCTAAATGGGACATTTCCTGAGTAAACAAGCTAAAATAATTTTTTTTTAAATCTCATTTTCCTCCAACACCAGTCAAGAGGCAGTATTTAAATGCTGAGACAGAGTGTTAGGTTCAATGAGGGGGGAGACTTTCACAATACAAGCAAAAAAAGAAAATTCTAACAATGAAGTAGCGATTATCTGGAGTTTTTCTGACTTTGGTTTCATCCTGAAAGGCTGCTGTTTCTCCTCCAGCTTGAGCCGAGGTTTTTCCATCACTTCTCTTAGCGCCCCCACCAACAGAGGAAACACCCATGGGGATAAATTACAGCAAAGCAAGCTTGACTCTGGAGTGGCAGCTTTGACGGAGAGGCTGATGGAAGCACAAATGAAGTCGTCTCTTTTTGTGGAAACTAAAGCGATACACTCACGTCAATGTCAGAAGAAGAAACTACGTTGAACTCTTTCCCTGAAGGAAAGAGAAGGTGTGAAATGCTGTTGGTTTAGCATACAGGTCGGAGGTTGGAGATGTATGCATTCATTAAATAAAAGGTTTTATTCAATAGAAGTAAATATATCCACTGAGCCTCAGTGGGTTTGGTTCCTCAGTGTATAGGACTGAAGTCCTCAGCTGATGCTGGAACACATGACGCTGATGCTGTTCTCCTCACAGACGTGATAGAGTTCTGTCATGGACACACCACTGCCTAACGCTGCAGATGCAGACGCATTGAGCTGCGCCGGTTCGTGTCGCATGGAGGAGGAGGGGTAATGGAGGGCTGTGCATCACACCCCAGCAGAGTGAATGGATCTGCTGAGTAAGCACGTTTCAGCTTTTGTGCGTCCACTGCTCTCCCGGTTTGAGAGGATGAGGCCGTCACGGATTCTGCTGTGTCGTCGTTCATCTTCACGTTTTTAGTCACTGTGCTTCACCCTACAGGGACACAATGTTCCTGTTGTGCACTGTCTTTCAGTGAAACGACTACACCCAGGGTGGCTGGGATCCATGCAGATCTCCTTACACATGTGCTGGAAATGACTGAGGAGGTCAAATGTGGTCACATGACCGACCCGCTTACGGCGTGGGGGTTTTATTGTCACCATCTGAGGGGCTTAACTCCTCAGTTAGAAGCCTGTCCCCTGACTGTTTCTAACTCTGAGATCGGACTTTACAAATGACTATAAATTACTATATTCAACCACCTGGTGGTTACTAGGTGAACTGCAGCAGGTAGCTCTTTATTTTTTAATGAGGTTTAACCTACTGTACGTAGATGTGAGGGGCTTTGTTGGGCTCTCTAAACTGGAGTTCTTCTCTAACAGACATTGTTGACATATATCAAACTTTTGTTTCATTTCACTTGAAAAAAACAAAAAAAACAGAAGGAAAACTTTCCAGAAAACACGGCCTGGGCAATTTGAATTAAAAAGAAAACAGAATAAATGGATGAATGGATGGATAGATAGACGGATGGGTGGATGAGTGGATAGATGAATGAATGCAAAGATGATGGATGGATGACTGCAAATATGGATGAAGCATGAGTGGATAGATAAATGGGTGGATGATTGAATGGATGGGTGGATAAGTGGATGGATGGATGGATGGATGGATTGATGGATGAATATGTGTATTGATTAATGAATTGTTGGATGAATGAATGAGTCAAGAAAAGGACAGATGGATGGATGAATTGGTGGAATGATAGAATTAGTCAATGGATGGATGGATGGATGGATGGATGGATGGATGGATGGATGGATGGATGGATGGATGGATGGATGGATACATGGAGTGTTTTACCTCACAGATTCTCACAACTGGGAGGATGTTTGCCAAAAAACATCTAAAGTTCTTACAGCAAAAAGATCAGAAAGATCTGAAGTTCTGACAGTTTTCAATTTTCCTCAAGATAATCGGATAATTTGGGGGCTTTAAAGTTGGTGGGCTGTGGTGTATTGGACAGGAAGTCTGGTTTTCCGCCAAGTTTGTATGATCCATCTCACCATGCTGTGTGTGTGAAAGCATCTCCATCTTTAGGTTCATTTTCGCTGGAGGACGAAGCAGAAGAGCTGCCGACTTTCTGTCAACTCCTATGATTGGATTCACTTTCCTCTGGTCTGTCTTTCTGTCTGTCTGCAGGTAACAGTTGCACCCACATGTCTGATGAGGTGAACGAAGACACCATCAGCGTTCTGGTGCGCCTCATAACCGAGAAGAAAGGTGCGTTTGATCCACACATCATCATGTCTCTGGTGGAGGTGACCACATGCTCGTCAGAGAAGGTCACACGCAGCCAAAAACCACCTCTTTGTTCTTTTCCTTACTCAGCAGCTGTCAGATCGCTGCCATTCATGCCTTAAAGTAAACAGAGGTGCTGCAGTTCATCTGACTCTTGAAAAACTCCGCAGTAAGGGTTTTGAGTCTGGACCTGTGTGCTTTTCAGAAAACGCTGCTGCGCTGGAGGAGCTGCTGCTGGAATATGAAAGCAAACAGATGAGCAAGGGCTCCTCCATCAGGTATGTCACCACAAACCGCCAATCATGTCGCTGAGGTCACTGCTGACAAGCAGGAAAGGAAAGTTTGAAAGAAAAGAGACCGAAAAGGTCTGGAGAAATGACTACCAGTAAACAAATTAACTCACATTTTAAAAAAAAAGATTAATGTTTTTCCAGGTTTGGGTCCTTTATATTGATTGAGCCGGTGAACTTAAACCAGCTTCATTCACAGCACATTAAAATAGCATAATGCCTTACAAATGCTTCTAAAAACTCCTGTTTAACATGGTTTTGGGAGTTCAGACCACAGTGGAGGCATCCGCTAGGTTGGGCGCATCTTGGCGGTGACTCAGTCCTGCAGGTCTGAAGTGATGGCGCTCACTCCGTGCTGACAGCCGTCTGGTCATGTGGCTTAAGCAGACGGTCTGCTTCTTAACCCGATAAGTGAAAATCAACAGCAGGATTGTGGCGTTAAACGTCAGAATATAATCTAATAATCTGTATTAGTCCACAGCTTTTTTGGATATATCTTTTTACAATTTGCTCAAATATTTTTTCTTTAAAACTGTATTATGTGGCAATGCTCGCCATCTTTTTAGTGCAACTTCTTTTTTTTTTACACACAATATTTCCACAATGAACCTGAAACAATTGAAAAAATTGAGATCAAACTTTTTTCATGTTTTATACCAAAGAACAAATGTCAAGATAAGATAAAGACAAGATCAAAATGCATCAATGCAAACACAAACAAAAACAAAGTAAGTACAATGTTAAAAAATTGTTCTGGTAATAACTTTTATTTTAAACCAAAGATTTTAAAGCTAAAAACCTTTTTAAAACCTTCATGTCAAACTTCAAATGAAAACTAGAATAATGGGGGGCCAGTGTCATTCCTACGTCATTTAAACAGCTGATGTCATTGGCAAACTTACTGATGAGTTCAGAGACTACTAAGGATTAAGTCCATTAATGCTTTAGTCCCAAATGTCCTTAGGGGTGGGGACCCGCTGTCTGCCTGCGAAAAATGATCGAACCGGTATGGGGTACGCAGTTGGCCTACGCGAAATATCAAGGTCGTAGACTGCTTTGTTCATGCACCACGTACACACACATATACTCACATTACTCGTACCTTTCTGACAACTACAGTGTGGCGTGAGGGCACCGAATGACAGAATCACCTGTATGTCATAAGTGTATGCAACTTCCATTAGCCTTACAAATACAAATACTTCATGATACACGTACCACAGGCATGAAAATGGTACGTTCCACTCTCATAACAACCCTTGAGGTGGCCGTCCGTAGGAGCCAATTCAACTTTCAGAGTTAAATTCAAAAGTGTCTGTTTAGGTCCACTCTAGACTGGGTTAAAACTCTGAAACAGAGTTGGAGAAACACTCTTTTAACACAGAAAATGTTGGATTTGTATAACTAGTGTCAAGAATTAACACTAACAGTGATTTTTGAATAAATTGTTCAAATTATTTAAATATTATAAGTGGTGTCATATGTTTCGTGATTCCCATTCACACGCTGCTCCTGAACACTGGCACCAACCTATACTCACCAGGAACAATGTGTGGGAGTGTCTGGCCAAAGGATACTTTGGCACATGAGTGTGTAAAGCGGGAATTGAACCTGCAATACTCCAATCAGAGGTTGACCGCTCTACCTCTGCACCACAGCCACCTGAAAAGTTTCCTTTTGAACTGAGCGGGGCCAGGACAACCCAAAAACCTGCAGCCCCCGTACAGGTGGATGTGACTGGGGCATGGGATTCCTTTTGTTTCATTTGTTTTTTTAAACACCAGCTTTTACTTTTTGTTTATAAAAATTGCACAAAAACTTTGTTTCTAAACACGCTGAGTAGAGAAAGATGGAGAAGAACTTCTAGTAAAGCGGTTTTTCTTTAGTAGATCATTTCTTCTTTTTTGCAGGACCAGATTCGATAGTTCTGGCTGCAGAATGAGCTTTAATTCCACAATGTCCTGACATGAGGTCCATGCACCGGTCTGGAAACCTCTCAGTTATGTGTGTATGGGGGGGGGACTGCCTCATTTGGGCCCCCACAGGGCAGCTCCCTCAGTGAGTTTGGCGGGGACAAGCATTTCCATTCATCTCTTTAGTAGGTTCTCTGGAAACAGATGAAAGCTTCAGAGTTCTGCCGTCAAAGTGTCTAAAGAGTTGACGAAACACCTGTAGAACCAGAACTCTCCTTCAGAGGATGTTGCTGATTAAACTGATGGCCCCCTCCTCTGGTTTGTCTTTCACCCCCCAGGTTCCCCATGCTGTCTCCTTTGTCCACGCTGTGCTCCCTCCCCAGGCCTTGCCCCCATCACTCCCACCTCCACACCATCTCCGGCCTCTCCGGGCTGGCCCCCAAACACGGCTACCGCTGCTCCCGCTGCGCTCACAAAAAATGGCCGGCCGTTCTCATCCCTCCTCTGGATTCCCTGAAGGAGCCCCTGAAGACCCCCCAAACCCTCAAGCTGCCCTCTTTGGACACCCCCACCGAGCAGCAGAAGAGACCCTTGCTGGGGGGAGTGTCTGCAGACACAAACCACGCCCCGGTTGTGCCAAAGGCCGTGCAGGACAAGATGGATGGGAGCGAAGAGAAGGAGAGGAAGGAGGTGGAGCCTGCAGTGTTGTCTGTGGGGAGGTGAGCTCCGCCCCCACAGGAGGAACGGGCTGCACAGCCAAAACCTCTAAAACACTATAAACTGACACATTTATACCAAAACTTAAAACCGTTTTTCTTCTCAAATGAGAAATGTACAGACCGTTTACTTCAGACCACTTTTACTTTCATGCATCCAAACCTCAACAGCTTTTCTCTGTGAAGTATTTTCGATTTATGCAGATTAAAACCTCGTCTACAGTCAAATTTTATTCACTGTCTTTACTTTATCTCCAGATTCCAAGTGGCTCACATCCCTGAGTACAAACCCGTCACCACCGAGAGCAAGACCTCCTCCCTGGAGTACAGGAACTCCCTGTTCGGGGGGAAACCCTTCTGCTCCTCGGCTCCATCGTCTGCTTTCAGAAGGTAACATGACTGATGGAGCATCATCTGACTTTCATTTGAAACCTCTTCTTTAAAGTCTCGCTGTGATGAAAATAGATTTTGGGTGTGTTCTTGAGCCCTTTTTTTCTGATGGTGAAGGACATATGGAAAGAAAATTAAGCTTAAAATTGCATTTCTGAGTATTTTTTTATTCAAATCATTGTGAATCAGGAGTGATCAGAGAGGGACTTTGATCTAAAAAAATCAAATTAATTTATGAAAAGTACTTGAAGGTTCCATCCTTTTCTCTCCAGATGAAGAAGTGCAGAAGAAGCCGCTATCTCGAGGAAGAATATGGCATCCTACGATGAATGTCGGGATGGAGCGTAATATATTCACAGAACCCCAGAGCGCCATCTGCTGGAAGAGGTCGTTCCTCTTTATGTGATAGTAGGAAAATAACTGTATTTATTATGACAGATAAACTTCTTTTTTGCTCCAGTTGGACACTAACCTGCTTTAAAAAGTCTGTGGGACAAAATTCTCTGCAACCTTTGAAGGATGTATTATCATCAGATATTCAGGTCTAAAAAGTTAATGAGAGATGAACAATAACAGATCTGACTCATTTACAATCAGATGCTTTAAATAGTTGTGACGGAAGAGTGAGGGGCTTCAGCTCACCCCTACCCAACTTTCATCAAACCCAACGTGCAGATGACGGGGGGCAGACCAGTAAAAAGCTGAATGTCATTTGATCTGAATCTCGTGCTTTGAGGTCAGTGATCCAAAGCTGGACTTGAGCCGCACAGTATTTCCTGGGGTTCCTCTCGGAGCTTCACGTTACTGTCTGTTTCTGTGGACGTGTGAAGGTCCTGACGCGTTTAGTGTGCGTGGAGGTCATGGAGGCCATCAGGGCAGACTGGTCCACCACGGTAGGCCGGCCGGCTGTTACTTCAGCATCTCAACGTTTTCACAAATGTCAAACCTCTTCATGAGCCGTCCTGCTCCTCATCAACTTTCACCTTGTTGATCCGTCAGCTTTGATGTTCACGGGTTTAGCCAGCACTCAGATCTCACAGATTACAGATATTTATGATGAAATGTGCAAAAAGTGAGATTTTATAAACCAACACATGTAAATATGTTTATATATATATGTACATAAGATGACACATTCTCCTTTATTTCAGGATTTTTTAATGGACAAAATGTACGGCGCCCTGCAGCATGGGGGCGGAGCATTTTTGACGACTCGAATACATTCACTAAACCACCTGACGTTTCACTTTAACGACACGCTGAACAAATTCACGAACAGAAGATGTACAGTCTTTATAAATATTAGAAAGTGCTAATGTTGGGTGCACATGTATTCACATCCATCAAGATATAAAGCTTTTACATTATTTATACTTTTTCTAAACTTATTTCTGATCATCCTGTCAAAAAAACAGCGGGTCAGGATATTTACGGCATCAAGTTACATCTTTTCATTTAATCTAGTCATATATTAGACAGCATATTTACCATTTATTGTTTGCCAGATGTGTTTTTGTTAAGCAAACCTTATTTTAATGCATTTGTAGAAGTTGTTTATATCATGCTTTTTGTTTGAAATTTATATTATTTAAATAAAAAAGAGGAATATTTAAACTATTTCTGTGTGTGCTGCTCTTTTCTGTAACAAATATGCTGTTTCATGTTATATGAAAGAAAGAAACAAAAACTAAAAAACTGGTCCAGAGCTGTTATGGAGCCATTTTTGCTGGTAAAGTTGAGCGTTTTCGCCCCCTACTGGTCATTTTCTATATAATACCAAACAGCTGAGATTTCACTGCAACACTTAAACATTTTTCTTTTACTTTGACAGATGAACCGCTAAAAAAAATTTCTGAATGCACATGAAAGAAATGCTGCAAAGGAGCAATATAAAAATGAGTAACAATGTCATAAGTTAACGTTTGTTCATTTTTTAGATGCTGGGACATAAAATAATCATGAATGCAGACTTTCATAACGGTCCTGAGGTTGTCATGAAGTGCTCTGCAAGCTGGAAAGAACTTTCTATGCACAAAAAACAACCTTTTCTAGTTTAGTGTATACGAGTATTTTTGCTTTAAAAATACTGCAGTATTTTTAACAAAACAAACTGTGTAAAGTATTTGGGAACAGATTGCTTCTGGTAGAAACCTATGGTTTAGAGTAGTTTAAATTTAAAGATAAAATCATTAGTCACGTCTGTGACGAAAAAGTGATTTTCTAAGGTACTGGGAGTCCAGCTCTTTCAAAACTAGAACTGAATGTTTACTAATGGTAAAAGAAAGAACAGTTTTATTGCTGTCAAATGAATGAAATGACAGCAGACATAAAGGTTAGCGATGTATTGTTCATACCTGGAATTAAGGCTTTCCCAACATCTTCACCTATAAAGTTCATTTCAATAAAAACCCTAAATAATAAATACTATTTTTACTCTAAACAGAAAGAGTTTCTCTTAGTTCAATCTATATTTCAGCTTTCTGTTGCTCCAAACAAACAGCCAGAATGAAACTTTTTCTTCTTGAGTCACATTTGGAGCTTTTGACTCAGATTCGCGTTGTGACATCTGGACTCACAGTTGGTTTGGGTGAAGATGGTCTGCTCTTCCTGACGAAACTGCTGCGGGTGCCCTGACCCGCCAGGAAATAAAGGATGGGGTCCACGCAGCTGTTGGCACTGGCCAAAGGCCTGGTCACCTTGTAAGCCACGCTGGAGGACTCCAACAAACTACAGCTGACCTGATGAAAACATTAGATTTTCACACACCCAGCTTTCAAAGACACAAGAAGTGTTTGTTTACAAAGAGGGTGTCAGCCTTCACCTGTGTTGGATCCACCTTTCTCAGGTATCTCAGAGAGTAGTACAGACTGCGTGTGAGGTGGAACGGGAGGAAGCAGAGCATGAACGCAGCCAGCACGATGATGATCATCTTCACTGATTTCTGCTTTGTCCGTTGGGCTGTCAGTACCTCCCCTCCAGGCCCCCAGCCAGGCTCCAGGAGCTTCCGCACCATGAGGCCGTAGCACACCATCAACACCATGAAGGGCAGCGCGAACATGAGCACAGACACCACAGAGCTGTACAGGAGGAAGTCATCAAAGAGCTCTGGGCTGGTGGTGTCATAGCAGATGATCTGCTTGGTGGTGGTACTCCTGATGGAGGAGGTTAGTCGGTGATTTCATGAAACTTGAAAGATTCTGTGAAAAGTTACAGCAAAGTCAGACTCAGAATCACCTCGTTCTAGAAAAGTAGAGAACTGGACCCTGGCAGAACAGGACGCTGGCCCACACTGCCACTGATACCAGCCTGGCCCGACGAGTGCTGACCCAGCTGAGAGAGCGCACGGGGAAGCAGATCCCCACAAACCGGTGCAGACTGATGCAGCACATGAACAGAATGGACCCTGGAACCACAAGGGTTAACGTAGAAACAGATTTACATTACTGGAATGACATCTTCCGGTTCTTTAAACAGTAAAGGATGTTATTGAAGAGCAGACAGGAAACTTCAATAAGATGTCTGTGTGTGTGTGTGGGTGTCTGTGTGTGTTGTCAGTTCTGATAGATCTTTGTATGTTACTGTGAGTACTAATGAGTATGTGTGTGTGTTACTGTGAGTACTAATGTGTGTGTGTGTTGCTGTGAGTATTAAAAGCGGATCATCTTGCACAGCAGTTCGGTGTGTGTTTATGTTGTTGTTAGTAGTTGTATGTGTGTTTGTGTTGTTGTTAGTAGTTTTATGTGTGTTTGTGTTGTTGTTAGTAGTTTTATGTGTGTTTGTGTTGTTGTTAGTAGTTGTGTGTGTGTGTGTTGTTTTTGTGTGTTGTTGTCAGTAGTGTACCATAGAGGTTGGAGTAGAACAGGAAGCGGATCATCTTGCACAGCGGTTCGGTGAAGGGCCAGTCGTTCTCATCGGCGTAGTAGAAGATGAGGAAGGGCAGCGTGAAGATGTAGAGCGTGTCACACATGGTCAGGTTGAACATGTAGATGGTGGAGGGCTTCCAGTGCTTTGTGCGGAACACCATCACAAACATCGCCGTGAAATTCAAGGCCAGTCCGACCACAAAGACCAGGGTGTAGCTGACTGGAAGAAGAATGAACTTAAAGTCCTCATTGAAGCGACAGAAATCACTGCGGCTGTTGTTGTCTGTGAGGTTCAAGCCGGAAGCATTCATGTTGGAAGTGGAAACCTGAAGATGAAAAATGCCAAAAGCAAAAAGGGGAGAATTATGCTGCTGTTCACTCCATGCAAAGCCGTTTTCCACACAAACACATAGGGATGAATTTAAACACGAAGGGAAGAGAAAACAATTATATCAATCTTCAATAATAATTATAAAGACCTATTACAAGTAGTTAGGATTAAAACTGAGACGTGTATGTTTATTGACATCATTTACAAGGTATCTTTGTTCATTTGTCGACCATAGAGGAATGAAAACGTATAAAGAACAAAATATTTGTCACACAAATATTATTAATTCAAATAATAATGTAAATGTATGCTTTTTTTGTGTAGATACTAAAAGGAATATTTATTGATTTCTGAACCATTAGATCTTGTATTTATTTACTTATTTCAGAAATACATGCCCTAATATCTGATAAATAGCAAATTAAAAAAATAGTTGCTCATAAAAGCAATTTACCATTTATTATTAGGTCATAAAATCATGAATTTAAGTCTTAAATTGTTACTAACATCCCCATACAGACTATTTTTTTATGTTTTTATTTTCCTCTGGAGTTTGGTGTTGACCTCAGAGATCTTGACCCCCACTAAAGATCATCTTCTGAAGCTCAGGTATGTCTGAAAACTCCCAAATTGTAATGCAAATCCTGAAGAGAGTACATTTCCAACTGTTATTCAAGCAAACTTATCTAGAATTTTGTTTTTTCATGATGTCAATCAGCAGATGGTTGATTAGAGGAATGACTTTTGGCTCAAGCAAAACCCTCCAGGCGTTCTGTCTTAATGTGTCTTTGCAAACCCCCTTAAGGGTTGAGCTTATCCGAAAAGCTCAAGTTCAAACCTGTCATGCAGAAACAAACAAACAAATCTTCACAACTGGTACGTCAACTCACCAGCAGATGCCAGATTTACAAGGTTCACTGCAGAAGGTAAAGCTCTTGTTGTGCTTCTGGTCTTTTATCCGTATTGTTCTGTTGTTCTTGGATTCATTGACAGACCCAAAGTCAAAACTGCATTTTTAAATCAGTTAAATCGAATGACCGGCTGTGATTCCTTCACTGATCCGAAAAAAACCCCCTTAGAAGTTCCTGTCTGTCTCCGCAGTCTGTCCAGAAAGGTTCAGAGGAAGTTTCTCGCTCTGTAGGAGCAAAGATCGACTTACTTCTGAGGTGTTCATAACTGAGATCTTTGACTTGCTGTGTGTTGAGGTGTGCTGCTTTAACAAGCTGCAGCCTGCAAACCTCAGGTGTCACCAGGTTCCAAGAACAGGCCGCGATTCAGAGAACTGTAAACCGCCCACACACCCACAATATCACAGATTTATGAAGATGATTTAACGTAAAACTACAGGTTCCTCATTTTTAGACGACCTTTACAACACGTTTGATGGAATTTAGTCTTTGTGAACTGGATCGATCACAGAGGCAAATCTGAAAAAGAGCTGTACTTTTGCCCTTGGGGAGTTGAACCTGAAGACAATATTTTAAGATAAAGTGTTTTTTTCATTATTCTAAAGAAGAATTCTGACCTCTTAACCTGAATTCTCAAAAATCCAAATGATTTTTCTGCTCACACAGACTGATGACAGACAGATGAATATCAAAAGTTCCCGTCCCTTCGTCACTTGAAGGGGGGCAAGATTTTATCCTGGATGGGTGGGCAGGGACTTTTCAGGTTCTGTTGTTGGGGGTGCTGGTAGGGCAACGGGGTAGGACCCTGGGGGTAGCTCAGGACCATTGGGCAATGGCGGGACTTTCATCTGGGGGGTCTTCTGCTGGAATCTGGGAGCCCAGTCTCTGGGGCAGAGACATTTCAGCTACCTTTAACTCTTCATTGGCATAGATTTGTCTTTATGTGTTTGGTGTCAGATTGTCTGGGGGGGGGGGTTCTCAAGTTCCTTCTCCATGGGGGGAATCTGTGGTTGCCTGCATTTTTGCACCCCCCGTGTCTGTGTGCGGGTGTGTGTGAGGTTCACTCCTTTTTTATACATTCAGCAGCATTATGGTACAATCTGACACACACTTACCTGAAAACACCAGTCTGCTTGTGTGTTTACAGACAAGCCTGATGTACGAAATCTGTGTGTGTTTGTGCAGAGAACAGTCAAATTATTCCCAAAGTAAAATAGATAATAGTAAGATATAAATAGTAGTTAAAATAGAAAACATATTAATGATAATAATAATAATAATAATAAAATGAAACAAATAAATAAAAAACACATAGAAACCCAGCACATACACATCCCACAAGTACAATAAAAATAAATCGAATTAATTGCTACTAAGATTTATGAAACCCAATGTAAACATGTGGACAAGTAAAAACTACATAAAGGCTTTACTAAAAAGATGGGTTTGAAGTTTTTCCTTAAAAACCTCCACAGTGGGTGAAGCCCTCACGTCCTCAGGCAGGCTGTTCCACAGATGAGGCCCCCCAGTGCTGAAATGAGGCCCCGCCGTGGGTTTTAGTTCTGACTTTTAATAATAATAATAATAATGGATTGGATTTATCTGCACTTTTCAAGTCACTCAAAGCGCTTACAGTGTGTCCATTATTCATTCACTCCTCATTCATACTTGGTGATGGTAAGCTACTGATGTAGTCACAGCTGCCCTGGGGCAGACTGACAGAGACGTGGCTGCCAGTTCACGCCTACGGCCCCTCTGACCATCACCGGGATCATACATGCACATTCACACACCAGTGGAGCCACACTGGAGGCAAGGAGGGTGAAGTGTCTTGCCCAAGGACACAACGACATTTTGGCTGGTGGGGGGGGATCGAACCGCCAACCCTTCGGTCATTGGACGACCCGCTCAACCACCTAGGTGGGGTTTTTTTTGGACCCCCAGCAGACCTGCACCTGCGGACCTGACGGCTCTGGGAGGGTCATAAACTAAAAGTAAATCTGATAAAAATGAGGGGCCAGTTCCATTTAAACCTTTATAAACTAATAAAAGAACCACATAGCTGTGTGTGTGTAGTTGTGTGCGGTTGTGGACAAGAGTGCAGCTCTTTTGTAAGCACACTTTTAGGACATTTATGAAGTTACGCTTTAACCCATAAGAACCCAGACCCCGTTTTTCTTAAAAATAAAATGATCTGTATTTGACCACAAACCAAATGGACCACAGAAACCATTTCTGCCATTTTCTGTTACACTGATGTCACTATAGGGTTCTTATGGGTTAATCAACTTTTGCAGTATAGTGTGGAAATTTCTCTCTGATGTTTTTGTTTTGCTTTACCTCTTCCTTCTTTTCAACCCATTTCTCCCCTCCCCACTTTAATTTGGTTAGCATGCTCCTCATTCATTCCTGCATTTCAGGAATTAAAACATTTATTCTGAGAATCTGAACGATGTTAAAAAAAAACATGTATAATTCAAAATTCAAGGAAAACTGAAATCCTTCTCATCACGGATATACAGAGATAGAACTGCTAGTTCAAGGTTTATGGAGGCTTCTGAGCTTTGAGAGATTGGGAACAGATCAACATCAAAAGATGAATTTAAAAGAAATTCTTTAAATTTCTGCAAAGACATTGTACTTCCCCTCTAGATTCAAAGCTCCGACCTTCAACATCTCCACCAGCTTCACCTTTTTCACCTCCAAACATAGAATAAAACTCACCAGAATTATGGATTGGTCAAAAAAATGAAATCCATCATTCTCTGTCTGAACCAAACAGGTCCTCAGGTAGCCCCCACTGTGCTGCACAACTTCTTTACAAAGCAGCCACCAGGCAGATGATACAGACCCCCACCTGCCCAGAAAAACATCTACAAGAAATTGTCCATCTCCATAATAATAACTGCTCTTTTTCTGTTTTGCTCTCATGTATGTTTTTATGGTGAATTTAACTGGGTTTTTTGTTTTGTTGACTGGTTTAAAAGAAAAATGTTTCTTTTTACTGGAACAGACACCGAAGTCTTTGATTTGATCTTCTTTGGGAAACTGGACGTGAAGAACCATCAAAACCCGCTGTGAGGCCGGCATGAAGGTTCACCACACTTGTCAAGATTTTGCGATTTCAATAGTAATGCAAAAGTTTACGTTTTTCCAGCAGTGTTCTACATCCTTCAGCTAAAGGTCAGCACATATTCCAGGAACAGTTTTGCATTTATTAACACCCTCGCAAAACGAAAAGCCACATTCTGCACGTTTTAGAAGCTTTAGGAACTCCGGAGGAAGTTTAAAGATACTTAAAATTGTAAACCAAAATACTGAGCTAACACTGAAATAAAAAAACAACAACAAAACAACAACATATTATCACTCAAAACTCAGGAATTCTCTTTCAGATTATTCATACACAAAACACAAATGTAGAAAATGTATTGTTCCAATCTGTCCATGTGCTGCTGTAAATGTACAAATGTAATATGTTCTTCAAAGTCAGTGTCAGTGTTGAGCATTTATTATTTTCTTTAGTTACACAACTTCAAACTACATTTTCTGTCTTAGAACCGAAGAGGCAAACATTCATGTTCCTTTCAAGGTAAAACACTTTTTTCCCTACCTCAGTTTGTCAAAAAAAAGTGTTGATTTTTGGGAGAAAAACAAAATCATGGATCAAAAAACATTCCAGGAAAATCCAAGCAGGAAAAAATAAATACCCAAAAATGGAGGCCAACTTGTTTCTCCTGCGTGAAAAGGTTCTTGTTGAGCAGTGAGTGTGCGAGCACCAGTTCATCTGATTGGGAGGTGAGAGAGAGAGAGCATTAATGTCTTACCTGCTGCAGAAGCACGCTGCATTAATGATTACCTTCATCCTTAAGTTAGAGAAGGAAAATGCTCACTGTTTTGATTTCTTCAGTTTTTGCTGCTGGTCATTTATCTTGGTTCCCTGAAGTTATTTCATCTTTTTTTTTTCTTTACAGACATTGGGTGTTACAGGAAAAGTTTTTGCTAGGAACCAAACCAGAGATTGTCCTCCTATCAGCATCATTCTATCCCCGGTGAGCACAAAGAGGAACTTCCTTAACTCCACCTTAGAATAACTTCTAACATGGAAGAAAAGTCACCCACCGATGTGAAACAAATTACCTGGAATGATTAACAATCTTTCACCTTCACGGCTATATTTAAATCAAACGTAAGAATATAATGAGTCATTTCTGTAAAATACAGGCTAAGACCCACTGGACTATTAAATGTTTCATGTTAAATGTCTTAAAAGTGTATTGTTCTGATCTGCTTTAAATGGAATGTATAAGCAGTCGACAGCCTCAGGGACCTTCACTGGTTTCTGATCAGCAACGGTTGCCAGATGTGTTTAAAGTTTCTCTACAATCATCTTTTGATGTATATCCAAAGTGGTCTTTTAACCCTTGTGCTATCCTATGGGGTTCAGATGACCCGATACTCACATTGCCGTGTTCTCCCTACCATGACAAAGGTGGATAAAGGTGAAGAGGATTTCATGTAATCCATGGACACCAGTGAAGATCACAAATCATTGAAGAAAAAAGGTTCAGAGCACTTTCTAGTGGGTCTAAATGACCCTACTCCCAATGTTAAAGTGCCTAGGATAGCACAAGGGTTAAATATGATTATGCCGTTTTAACACAAAAAACAAACAAAAAAATGAATTAAAAAATAAACGGTGTCCTTGTTTAGGACATAGTTTCTGCAGAGCTGCAGTGGTTAAGTAGAAAGTCACCTTTGAGTTGTGGGTGGGTACGTTGGTGCGGATCAACCCAGACCCCCCTTTCCCTCTCGGTTACTGAGAGCTCTGTGTTTCTGCACTTTCCTGCTAGCTCACAGACCCTCACACCCCCAACCTAACATTAGCAGAGCAACAAAAATGGCCACCAATATTAGAGCTGTCCAGCCGAATATCCAGTTTGGAGCCAGATTCCAGCTCAGACGAGGAAAATAAAGCCGTTCATGGATCTATTTGTCTACAAGAGGATGCATCAGAATGAAGTGGAGCAGGGAGCTTGTGGACCTCCCAGCATATTTTCTATGTCACAAAAATGATCTTTTGTTCTTTCATTAGCTCTTGATTTACAAAATTTGAATAAAGAAATATTCAGAAATACAAGTTTTAGCTTGATTTTTCTTATATATCTCCTCTATCGGGTCAAAAATACTGCGAAAATACCAAAAACACCATTTTCATCTGGTCTCTAGTTCTGGCTCATAAGTCACAAATGATCCAAAGTGATTAGGACTCTTACTGAGTCTGCTGTTCTGTTCTCAGTCTTCTGATTAGTTTCCTGTTTTTATTTCTGCCCCATCTCCCTGTAATCGAGCCCCATCAGTCTCCCTTGTGGACCAGTGCATACGTAGTGCTGCTTCTGCTCACCTCGCTTCATTTGCTCTTTTTATTTTGTTGTGATTGTGAGTGTGAATTCCTGAAGGGTAAAACTGTGTATGATTACTCTGCTTGTTTTTTCCACCTCCTATTGTTTTTCTTATTTGTGATCTGGTTGGGGAATTTTGTTTTCTTGTTTTTAGTTTTTGCTAAAGGAATTTGGATTTATAGGACTGCTCACATGAGGATGGAAGAAGGAGGACCCTGTGGTGTGTATCTAGTTCTATGGAGGTTATCTTCCACTGTTAAGTTTTGTCAATGCCTTTTTCCCTGCCCCTTAGGACAAACCTCCAAGTACGTTTGTTTCATGCTATGTCCTCAATGTGGGGCAATGGCAGTTTTTCTTTGAAAATGGAAAATCCTTGGGTTTTTTTCTTTAGTCCTCTCCAGGTTCTACTGTTCCTTCCTGTTCTTTTCCACTAACATGCTCAGTAGGGAGGACTACACTGTAAATTCTGCTGAGGAAGCCAGTGACCATCTCTAAGCAGGATTATGACTCTAATTATAATGAATACAGCCCTTCAGAAAACTGTAGTCCCAGTTTTTTTGCACACTTCATGATTCAATCCAAGCCAACCCAGTTTGAGGCAGTGCTTTGTGAATAAACAAGGTTAACTATAGTTGTCATGTATATGTATTTTTCTCTATAACTCGTTATTTTGGAAAGCTGGGTGGCCGTCAGAATACAATAGAAAATAATTTATTATTACAGAATCAATGTCCAAATGTCAACACCAAAAGAAACAGGAGACAAAATAAAATACAAGTACAACACAAACTGCGAACTTAAAAACTCAGATGTCTCTAAATGTAAAGTTAACCTCCTAAGTTCTGGAGGTTTCACGACCGCGCAGGCTCACAAACCGCAGGAGGTGCTGGGCCGTGATGTCATCGCTTATTTGTCCCCGCGTGCTTCATTCGGCTTTAACTGTCACGCGCTTTTTGACCGCACGGTGGCGCCGCGGAGCTTCTTGATGGACAGGGCTCCCCGTTAATACCCCCCCCTCCCGCTGCTCTTTCTTCCCCGCCTGCCCTCCTCTGCTCGCGGCCGCGCAGGACTCTCGTATGGCAGCAGCCAAAACAAGTGTGTGCGGCGTCTCCCCGGAGCTTCACAGTCCAGCTGGCTATCTATCATCAATCATGGCGGCCGAAGTGGAAGTTTAACTCGCGTCTTCCCTCCCTTGTCGACCGAGGGGAGGATTTTTCACCATTTTTTTTTTTACTCCAAAAGCAGGAAAAAAAAACAGTCTTGCGCTGATTCGGATATCCTTTCGGAATTACTGCACATCTCACCGGGGAGATACCATTCATGTCAACGCTGCAAAATGCAGCCACCGCCGCGGAAGGTGAGTGATCTCCATCGGTCCGTTATGTCGGAGCGACAACCGCAGACACGGCGGCGGGACAGCCGCACATCTGGACGCGGGTATAGCCTCTCTAAAAAATAAAAAAAGAGGGCTGCACGCCGTCTGAGGGGGCTTAAAATCCCGCCAGGGGGGGGAAGAGAGATGCACCGCTAACCACATTAGCAAGCGAGCTAGCCAGGCGAGCGGACAGGCTCTGTGACACGCGCGAGTGCATCTGTCCAGCCGTCAAACAGCCGCGAGGCGCCGGAGGAGACAAAGCACCGCGCCGGGGAGGCAAAGGGGGGACGACCAAAAAACATCATTTGAACGTTAACACGCGCGAGCACTGATTTCTTAGGAGACTGTCTGTCTGTCTGTCTCGTTGCATCTTCAGCGATTTCTGTGACATTTGAGTTCCCAAAAGCGTCAGTCTCCGAGAGAAGTCGTATGATTTAACACGAGGAGACCGTCAAACCCTCCGGAGACATCATAAGCGGGGGCCATGTCGGATCCACGGTTATTGATTGTCCCTTTAGATACCCCCCCACCCACCCCCGCCATGCAGTAGAGACCGCTTCTGTCAAACTCCTGCTCTTCACTTAAATCCAATGCATCGAACTGATGGAAAAGATGAAGCCTGATGATCCACAGAGCAGAAGCTTCCGAGATGTTTGTTTCACGAATCCCTGCATGGTTGTAGGATAAAAACGGACACGTGGTTTTATTTATATTTTTATTTTCGGTGAGTTTATGTCATTCTTGGAGGTCAGAGTGACACATGTGTTGATACCTGGTTGTTATGGCGTGTGGCATTAGAGATGCAGTGTTTTTCCCCCATTAATATATATATATATATATATATATATATATATATATATATACTGTCTCTTATACACATCTATATATATATATATATATATATATATATATATATATATATATATATATATATATATATATATATGCAAAACAATGTATTTCATAAAAGCTCTCTATTTTCAAGTTCAAACCTATTAAAAGTGTAGTTTTTCTTTCTCCTATTCTTCCTTTTAAAATAAAGTGTTAGTTGAATGAATGCTGTAGGACAGGCATGTCCAAAGCCTGGCCCCTGGGCAACCGGCCTTCAACTTTCTTATCTGACTGCAACTTCCTGTCATAAAATCAATACTATGCAGCCTCCAGCTCTTTTCTCTTTAAATACTGCTGGTACGTATTTCTTGATTATGATTTACAAAATATGTGGCCATACCGTCGCAATTTAAAATAATCTAACTGTGTTTTTGTACTTCTGAATAATGATTGTTTTATTTTCTTGTTCACGTAATTGACATTTCGAAGTTAACATTAAACGTTTAATTATAAATGATATGTAACATTTCATGTGAACCCAGATTTAATATTGACAAAACCTCTTGTCCTAAAGTACAAATTCAAAGTAATTATGGTAAAAATGTATTTACATCTATTTCAGTTTTATTTGACGATATGCAAAGTATAATAGTTTATTTGCATTTCATGTTATTATAAATGTTCAAAGAATGCAAGGCGATTGGTTAGCCCTCACACATTTTCACTTCACCAAATCCTGCCCTCTGCTAAAAGTGTGGACACCCTTGACAAAAGGAGTGAAGAAGTAAGCATATTTGAACTACTTTACATATTTTATTCCTCATTTTGAAGATCGAACTATCTTGAAAAATCGGCTTGAATTAGTTGTGAACAGTCTTCTCTGATAGACAGCATACAGGAACTTCTCTGCAAGCTCTAGCCAGTGTTTTCACTGAGGTTCTCTGCTTCAAATATGTTTGGCTACTTTATGATGTTAAAAAGATACAATAAAGGGCTAAAAGTGCCACTCATTAGTAATTAGAGTACTGTGTTCACATAACAGCAGTCACTGCCTTCTTATTTTGGATGATCACCATGATTGCCATCAAACACAATTTTTTCTGCCACGCAAGACAAATCCAAGCGAAGCAGCTAATTGTAGTTGTGGAGAGCCGTAAATTTACACCATATCACTTCTGCAGCTGGTAATTTGTTTTGCCATTGGCCTGTTTTCAGCAGAGGAGTGTCTGTGTTGATCTGCTTCAGAGCTGAACCAACGTTCTGCCTGTTAGCTGCCATCTAACTGTTGCAAAACTGTCATTAGACGTGTTTTGAGCCCCGCAAGCGTGTTGGAGCGGAGGATTGGGACAGATATGTCAGCGAGTTTTTAAAAGACATTTTTATTTGAGTGACTGTACAGCAATGATTCCATTTTTTTGTTTATTTGAAAATGATATATTGTACTATTTGTGTAACCCTTGTGCGATCCTAGGCACTTTACCATTGGGAGTTGGGTCATCTAGACCCACTAAACAGTGCTTTGAACCTTTTTCTTCAATGATTTTGTGATCTTCTACTGGTGTCCATGGATTACATGAAATCTTTCCACCTTTATCCACCTTTGTCATGGTAGGGAGAACACGTCAATGTAAGGGTGGGGTCATCTAAGATAGCACAAGGGTTAAACTTCTTAAAGACCCACTCCAATCATCTTTTGATCCATTGTCAAAGCATTCCCAGTGGTCTTTTATTTATGATTATGCTGTTTTTAGACAAAATCAAAAACCTGTGTAGTTTTCTTAGGGCATAGTTTCTGCAGAGCGCAGGAGTTCATTAGAAAATAGTTTCTGAGTGGTGGGCAGGATCAGAGCCCTCGCACTCCAAAACCTAACATTACCGCAAGGTGCAACAAAAAGAAGCTTATCCAGATATACAGTTTGAGCCAGATGCTGTGCTCAGACGAGGAAAAGCTAGACCTATATGGATCTACTTATCTACTGCGGAAGCTATGGCACACACCGCTTCCTCCACAACGCTGCCTGCCGGCTACTTCCACTGAAAGTCTATATACGCTGGCTAAGCCAGACTTCTGCGTCCTAAACTCTCATTGCATGTAGCTGGCTACTGGTGCTACACTTTTTTTAACGACAGTTTTGGTTTCTATGTACTAAATGCATAGCCACAAACGCATGCAAATTTTGACCAATCAGGGACTCTGATAGCAACGTGGTGAAACTAACCAAACTCAGAGCTAGCTGGTTTATCTGGTGAACCCAGACACGGCGACCAGCCTGACGACTGTGTTTGTTTTTCTAAAAAAAATAAAACCAAGGATGGAAATCCATGTCCACATTGCATGGGTGTTAGTAACTGTTTTGACAAGTCACACCAAGCTCTCTTCCAACTGGGTGGTAGACGCGGTGGTAGTAAAAAACAGTAGAAAAGAAGAAGAAGCTCCTTCCTGCTTGTCCAGTGTGAACACTATAGGCTTAAATGTGTGTGTTCAAAAGTGCACATCAAATACCCGGTGTGTATCTAATGGAGAGCAGAGAGCTTCAGCATATTTTACATTAACAAATATTTTTCAAATGGCCTTTTTTTGTCTGCTCGCGATTCATACGATTTGAATAAGGAGTCAGAAATGCAACTTTAAGAATAATTTTCTTTATATATGTCCTCCATCTTCAGAAAATGCCACAAAGAACATGTTAAAACAATATTTTCATCCAAGTGAGTTCTGTAAAGGCATGTTAGGCTCCTCTATCATCACATATTCTGCTAAAACGAGTCGCTATTGCAGTAACAGGTCAGGAGTATTCCTGTACATGAGAGGGAGTCCCAGCTTGTCGTTTGATTCTATGTTGTCTTCAAGTAGATGCATAACAGGCAGTTTCCATGCTCTTCTCTACCTCAGCTCTCATCCTCTCATTATCATGTATCCTCTGGTGCCCCGAATGCTTCACATGCCAAGTCATGTCAACAATTCAGAGCCTGAACTTCATATTTAAAGTCAACTGATGGTTCGGTCCTCTGTGTGATTCTGGGAATCTCCTCGTCTTTTATCAAGTTCTCCTAAAATACTTTCAAAGGCTGCAGCACATGTGTCTTAACATCTAATGTGATGAAGCTGGTCAGTGCACTCAGACTTCACAAACCCAGTCAATGCTGAGTGTCTGGTTGTCGGACACAAGTAATTCCTCTGCTGGCACGGCACATAAAACCCCTCATGTTTCTTCTCCGTGTTTCAATAACATCTGCTTACAACTGAGCTTGTTGGAGTTCTGTATATTAGTTTCTTTATGTGGCTGATTAAAGATGGTCATTTGGGCAGACACAGGCGGTTTATCACCACACATCACGCTTCAAGACTCCCTTCCTTTATCTGTGGAACACAGGGACATACACGAATGGGATTCAAACCTGCATGTTGATCTAAGGAATTCCATATTTTCAACATAGATTAATTTACCTCGATAAAAAGCTATTATTCCATGACATATGAAACCCAGCCGGCAGGACCTCTGGTTTCAGACACATTTTCCACCAGACGGTGCAATGAAACCTCAGTCCTGCCGAAACATTTCCAGTTTTCTTTAGAGGAACGCCAGAGGAGATCTGGCTTCAGGATGTTCTCCTTCTGTGTCGCATCACGCTGCCTGGTCTCTCCAGCCCGCCCTTGTCAACCACACAGCTGCCTCAGAGGAGTTGCTTTCCTCTGCTCGCCACACCATGTGTGTGGACCAGAGATGTGGTAAAAGGTTCTATTTACTGTGCATGCTGCCACAGATAATACTCCATCAGTAGAGATGATTATTCTTTTTAAACTCTGTTAAATCGTATAATCCACATACTAATGTGTATCTGGTCTAATCAATAAGGGAATAATTAGTCAGGTTCATATGGCTGCTGCAGCTAACTCTAAGGTTCAAATGATGGAAAGTAAAGGTTTAATGACGAGTTGTAAAGAGACATAAATCGATAGATATATCGCCAGGATCAAATTAATGGCTGTAGCTGGAAGGCAAAAGTGGATATTTATTTTAAACTCACAAGAAAGTGGGAGAAACCTCTACATTTCTACTGTTAAACTATATTCAGGATATTTCTCAGTTCTCTGCAGACATGTGCTGTGGCTCTTTCTGAATATTCTCGCTGGTTTGTTGGACTTTTTGCAGTAATCACTAGGGATGCCACATTTTAAAACCCAACTGCATGAAGTGAATCATCTCTACTGCAAACCAGTTTGTTTATTTTGAAAGTGTCAAACAACTGCTGTGCTAATTTTAAGAAGGATTTTCTATTTATTGTTTTATCACGTCACACCAGGTTGAGTGTTGGTGAACTGAAAGCTTTTTCTTCATTGTTACTCGCTTGTTAGCAAATCCAAAAAAAAAAAAAAAAACGAGGTTTGAACCGAATTGTGAGTATAGTGAACGATTGCATCCTAGTAATCACTGTATTTCAGCTTGTCTTTTGCCTCAAAGGATCTGTGCTCGTGTCTGTCTCTGCCTGCTGCTGGTGTGCTCCTGCTCTGATAAACACCTGTCCCTCCAGAGTCTCAGTGTTGCGTTTGTTCGTTCGCCGTGTCATGTTAGTGACTGGCAGTGCGTTGCATAGAAAGTTGTTGATTGTTTTGTCTGGAAGCGTCATGAATTTGGTGAATAGGTGGTGGAATTTACCCAACATTCATAGTGACCGTCACAGTAATGCTGTGCAGAAGTTTGTCTTTGTATTCATTTCAAAAGTTTGCTTTGGGACTTGGTCTGCTTTAGCACAAGACGCTTCAGTTCTGTGGGGGGAGAAGACAGTCCAGATTTGTCCTGAGATGCTCACTAAGGTGGTCTGACTGCTGCTGAGCAGAATCCTCAGTCCTCCCATCTTTCAGTTGAAATCCACCATTACAAATAATTACAAATACCCAACGCCAAATGATTACTGGTGGGGAGTGTGTGTGGATCTGTTCCTCCATTTTCTCCTGATATAAACATGTTTGTAAGCTCTATAGAGCACACGCCCAGTTTGGGAAGGGCATGGATCAAAGATTCACAGGTTTGAGCAAGTTCAATATAAAGGCTAAGTATCGCTGGTTACACAAACTCTGTTAATCAAATGTTTTGAACATTAAACGTTAGACCACTAACTTTTATCTTATTGGTCAGATTCTAACTCAAATAACTTGCTCTACAAAAAAAATCTCGTGAATTCTTTTAAAAATATTTTAAATTATCAGGAACATGTTCAAAAAAGGTATCAGCCCAATAATGGTTATTCTGACAAATGGGATGACTGAGTAATAGCTGTTTATTTTCTTATGGAAGTCTATGGGATTTTGGCTTCTTGCAGCCAGTGGGTACTTCCTGTTTGGAGAACCTGTGGGGAGGGGTCACTCAGTCCAGTTCTTTTATACAGTCAATCGATCTGGTCTTCGGGTTGGTTTGTTATTACCCAACATGCATCTAAATGGTTCTGGGCTTTCAATGGGAGGATGCAGAGTTCTGGTTTTTATTCATGTGTTTGGTAATTCAGGGCATTATTTATTCCAGAAATGAGAGTCTGTTCTGCCATAAAGGGATAATGGATGGATGGATGGATGGGTAGATCATTAAATATTCATGTTCATCGTTTTGATAAAGAAAGAGGTTTTCTTCATATTGCACAATTTATCGCTACCAGAAAAACAAGAATGTTCCATGACCTCATAGTTTCACATTTATTTTGTATTAGCGCGTTTGCTGTTGGTTTGTTAAAGAGAAGTGGAATGAAAACATTACACATCCTTTGTTTTTGCTCTTTTTTTTTTACAGGTCAAAGTGACACAGGAGCTGAAAAACACTCACACAGAGCAGATGACAAGGCTGCACTTTAAAACATCAGACTGAATGTGACCTGCTTGAAGATATGAGGTATGAACACGTCTCTGAAACACGCATCTGACAGAGTGTACAAGTGAAAAATAAAACTCATCACACGGGAATAGCTACTGAGTTACAAATCCCTGATAGAAGAGACCATGGACAGAGCGAGAAAAGAGGATGAAGAGTGCAGGATTTATGGAGAAGTGGCATGAGAAAAGGAGGAAGACGAGGAGGAGGACTGTCGTGAAGCAGAGTTTTCAACGTACAAAGGGTCAGGAAAACGATGAAGGAATTTCCTGCTGGCTCTTTCCTGCTCTGGGACATTGTTTTTATACACTCCTCATCTTTTCTAATTGTTTTCCTTTCTTTTATCTTTTGCCTCCTGTTTTTTTTTCAAAATCTCTTTTGCCATCGGTTTTTTGGGCCTATATTCATTCATATTCATTTCTTTTTTCTTTTGGCTGAGCTCTATTTACTTGTGACGTGCGTTTGTTGGCAGATTTCCCTTTTGGATTTGGCAATGGGACAGAGCTTGGCTTCCATTCTCTCACTCTCCTTTCTCCTTTTGTCAAGTACTTATTTCTCTCCATTCTCGTCTTCCTCCCTGCTCCTCCTCTTCACCTGGCCTGGTTGTGCCCTCTCCTTGCTGGACTCAGAGGGCTGACCCAGCTACTGGGGAGCAGATTTGGCCCAGTGCCAGGCTGGGAAGTGGAACAAGTCTCCAGACCCACTAGTGGGAGAGAGTGAAACCTGTAAACATAAGCATGCACAGTGTGTGTTAGTTCTTCCTGTCAGTTAGAGATTAAGCTTCGATGAAAGGTTTACAAATTGCATTTGTGATCTTCAACATTAGCAGCAGCTGCTGGGAGTGTTTTCTCAGCATGATGTTCAGGTGTTTAATGTTTAGTAGTTCTCATTTTGGTTGAATCATGGGGCATTAGTGTGGTACCCAGTATACTTACACTTTTTAGGCTGGTGTTGATGTCCTAATTCCTAAACCTCTGTTTTTATTTACTGAAGATAGTTTCAAATAAACAGTTTTGAATCTGGTCAAAGTTCCTTTTAGAGATCAGGTGGCAAATCTTTTGACAAAAGGTTCTAAAATTTGACAGAAGGGCGGAGCAGATGCTGGAAGTGTTCTGGGTAATCCACTTCATTAAAGAAGGAAAGAACCTGGAATCTGGATAACATGCTTACATTTTGATTGAAAATTAATGTATATTTTAAAAAACAAAACATTTTGGAACTTTTCAAACTTTTTCTAAACTTTGACTTTTTTCTCATTTATTGCAAAATGCACCAATGGGTTGCTGTCCCTCAGGGAAAAATGAGGAATCTTCCAACAACACATGAATGCAGAATAACCTTTTGCACTTAAAAGGTTAATAGAGCACCACCTATGGGGAGACACCCGGACCATCGAAAGATAAACAATAACAAGGAATATGAATATAATTTATTCCAGCTTGGAAGGCTGATTAAATATTAGTCGCACAGATCGCATATGGCCTGTTTTGATGGGATTCCTGTTAGCAGGTGGTTTCGGGCCTCTCAGGGTTTATTGCTGCAGAGTAGTTGGCTTTGTTTGGCAAATGTGAGCTCTTGAAGGAGGAACTGATATAGTTAATGTATGAATGAACAACTTGTGGAAGTTATGCAATTTACTGTGACTGACATATTTACTACAAAGTGCATCCTAATTTGTATTCCATAAACTCATAATTTTGCTCTGTCTCTTGCAAATGGGCTTAGACATAACCTGAAAAGGAGACTTGTTGATTTAGATTGGGATTTTATGAGGCCTCTGCTGCTAAGGTTGTCTTTAAATGCATGGGTTATTTAACCTCTTCAATCCAATGAATAGCAGTGTGCTCAATCACTGCCGTGCAATGTACACAAAGGCTAAGAGGTTGAAAAGAGAACAACAAGAAGAGATGAATAAAAACAACAGTGACGATGTGGTTTTGTGTTTTTTTTGTTTTTTAGAATTATTTTAGTTTTTGATGGATTAATTTAAGTTGGCTGGACAGGAGAAAGACAGAGAGGACAAAACATGACTTTGTGGATGTGAGAAGTAAATTAGTTGTCCCCAGTCCTCACACCCTAATGTCATGATTACAGCTGGCAGCTGCTCCTCCCTCCTCCTCCTCCTGGGCAATCACCTGATCTCTAGCTGTTGTCTGTTTGTACCTGTGTTTAGGTATTTAGGTTCCTGTCCCTGTGGTTTGTGTCGCAGTGTCCTGTTTGTTCAGTGTCACTGATGTTCGTCGAAGCCTTCATAAATCTTTGACTACCAACGTTTGGTTTTCGAGTCTTTCCTGCATTTGGGTTCCTCAGTTACGAGCCGTAACATTACACTGCGACCATGACCAACCCAGCAGGAAGTTCGCATCTTGGGGATTTACCTGGATCATCCGCTGAAGGAGGCTCTGCCGCCGGAAGAGCTGTCTGCCCTGGCATCGGAGATGCGTTTCTGCTGTCCGGTCTGGTAACACCATGATCGCTTCTCCAGGTTGGAACATGCCCTTCGCCTCCGCCCCGCCTCGCCAAACCCGATTGGGCCGCTCCAGAGCCATTCGATGAACAGCTGGAAGATCGCTTCGCCTTCATCACCTCCTGTCGCCACTGGATTTCAATCCTGATGAGTTTCCCTCCGAGCAGAGCAAGGTGGCATTTGCCCTGAGCTTTTTGACTGGTCGGGCCAAACGATGGGGATTGCAGAGTGGGAGCGCGGAGCTGACCTTTGCCGCTTCTTTCAGAGCGCCCACTCCACCTCCTCACGGTAAAATTGACTTACTATACCCCACAGAGTTGCCGCTGAACTGCTTGCTTCAGCAAGGGGCTGGCAGCGCCATGGATCACGCCAGGAGTTCGATTCTGGCTGCTGCGCCCGCCAAGATTACGCCATGGATTGAAACAGGCCTCCGCATCCTTAAGGATGAGCTGGCGGCGCAGGGAGATCCTCGAGAGCTGGAGGAGTTGATTGATTTAGCTGTGCGACGATCGGAGGATGCGGGAACGGGGTCGTGAGCGACGCAGCAATTCTAGCCCCCGCCCGTCCTTTCCTGTGAGTGATCCACCGTCCTGTTCCAGCACTCCGCGCCAGGACTTCGTTCCTCCCTCCGAGCCCATGCAGCTGGGAACAGGACGTCTGACTCCCGCTGAGCGACGGCGCCGTATGGGAGCTGGACTTTGCTTGTACTGTGGACAAAGCCTGACACTTAGTGCGACTGCCCGGAACGCTAGTGGTTCACCAGCGCAAGGAGGGAACTGGTGAGTCAGACCTCTCTTTTTCTTCACCTCAAGACCTCAACCAAGGTGTTGATGAACTGCTTAAGGAGCCCAGAAGGAGCTGGAGACTCTTATCGACTTCTGGTTCTGATGGGGACTTTTTATATCTCACTTGTGCTGGAAACTAACTAAGGTTCCTGTTGAATGATTTGTCTCTGGGCGCGTTACCCGCGGCATTAACGGTCTGTCATCCATAATGTGTCTGCACGCATAGCACATTCAAGCAACTGTGTCCGTAACCACACTGAACTGGGCGTCAGTTTATGTTGTTGACTCTTGAAACCACAGGTGATCTTTAGGTTTCCTGGTTGTGCAGACACACTCCACATATTGACTGGACTTCAGGGCGCATTGTCCTGGAGTTCATTTTGTCTTCTTGAATTGTTTAACTGCTGCCGCTGTTCGCTCCTCAGTTAAAAGTCCTCCTCCCGAACCTCTGGATCTCAGAGCTGTTCCTTCAGCTTATCATGACCTAGGTGCTGTCTTCAGCAAACTTCGGGCTAAGTCGCTTCCCCATCGCCCAGTGACGTGCCATTAATCTTCTTCCAGGGACACAACCTCACCTAAGGGACACATATATCCTCTCAATGCCCCTGGAGCAGGAGGCTATGGAGGAGTACATCCAGGAGGGCCTTTCAGGCCGGCACCACCCGCCTCTCTTCCCCTGCAGGGGCAGGATTTTCTTCGTGGGCAAACGGCAGATGGGGCTACGACCCTGCATTGATTACAGGCAACAAATCACTGCTCGAACACGCATTCCCTTGCCTCTTATGACTGCCTTGACCAGCTAAGAGGAGCCCAGATCTTCACTAAATTGACCTTCGCTGCTGCATCATCTAGTCCGGTGTTCGAGAGGGGGACGAGTGGAAGACCGCCTTTAACACTCCTAATGGTCACTTCGAGTATTTGGTCATGCCTTTTGGACTTACGAATGCACTGCCGTTCAGTGTTTAATCAATGACGCGGCTTCATGACATGTTAAACAAGGTCGATTTGTTTATTTGGATCGACATTTTGATCTTCTCTGCAGATCTCGAGACTCACGTGCAGCTCGTCAGAGCCGTACTCCAGCGCCTCCTTGAAAACCAGCTATACTGCAAGGCAGAGAAGTGTGAATTCCACACCACACACACAAAGTTCCTTGGTCATGTGGTTTCACCTGGATCAGTGCTTATGGATGACTGACAAGGTGAAGGCTGTTTTGGAGTGGCCTGTTCCTACCGGGCGCAAACAGGTCCAGCGTTTTCTAGGGTTTGCCAACTTCTACAGGCGGTTCATCAGAGGTTTAAAGTGATGGTCGCATCCCCTGCATGGACTAACATCGCTAAGGTACCTTTTATCTGGGAAGGGGGCGCAGATAGAGCGTTTACTGAGCTGAAAAGACGGTTCTCTACAGCTCCTGTTCTCACTCAGCCTGACACCTCCAAACAATTTATTGTGGAGGTGGATGCGTCTGAGACGGGAGTAGGGGCTGTTTTGTCTCAGAGAGCGTCTGATAACAAAGTTCATCCTCGCGCTAAGATTTCCTCCTGCAAGCCTACTCCCAGAAAGAAATTACGACATTGGGAACAGAGAACTGCTTGCTGGTCAACCAGCCCCTTGGAGAGCATCACTGGCTGAGGGGGCTGAAAGATCATTTCTTGTGTGGACGACCACAAGAATTTAGAATACATCAGGACTGCCAAACGCTTGCCTCGCTAGGCACGGTGGGGCTCTGCTTGATCAAGCCGCCACCCTCTCTTATCGCCCCTGGTAGCAAGAACACAAAGCCGGACGCTCTGTCTCGTCTACATCAGAGAGAGGAAGGTGGGGACTCGACTACATCCAGCCCCATTGTTCCGCCTCATCTAGTTCTGGGTGCAACGCGCTGGTCCCTAGAGCGCCGGGTCAAGGCTTCTGTTCCTGATCCTGCAAGTATTCCTCCAGGCTGTCCTGCGGAATGTCTATTTGTTCCCTCGTGTCTCCAAGCTGGGGTCCGCTTGTAAAGTGGGGACATTCCTCCCGCTCAGCCTGCACCCAGGGTTACGAACTGCCTCCTGGTGGCCCAAAGATTTTGGTGGCCAACTATATCATCGGGTATAAGGGCGTTTGTTGCCTCATGCCCCACATGTGCCAGTGTAAAATCTCCCAGGACTCTCCCTGCTGGTGTTTCTTCAACCTCTGCCTGTTCCCACCAGGCCATGGTCCCATATTGCGATGGACTTCATAACCGGCTTGCCCAATTCCAAGGGGAAAACTGTCATAATGACTTTCTGTGGTGGACAGATTCTCCAAACTGGCTCATGCAGTCTCCGCTGCAGGTAGGTTACCATCAGCCAAGGAGATGGTAGTTTGGTTTCGAAACATGTGTTTCGGCTGCACGGTCTCCCACAGAACATTGTTTCTGACCGTGGACCCCAGTTCATAGCTTCGTTCTGGAGGGAATTCTGTAAGCTGTTGGGAGTTAAGGTCAGTTTAAGCTCTGGTTTTCATCCCCAGACCAACGGCCAGGTGGAGAGATTCAACCAGGATCTGGAGACCACTCTGCGAGCGCTGTGCTCAAAAAACCCCAACACCTGGTCGCCCCATCTCTCCTGGCGGAGTATTCTCACAATCCCCTCGCTACTCCACCGGTTTTTTCTCCCCTTTTCAAGCAGCTTATGATACTCAACCACTTCTTCCTCACCAGGAGCAGACGTCATGGGTTTCAGTAGGTCCCATAGCGCTTATTAGGCGCTTTCGCTATCAAGCTTGGAAGGGCTTTCACACCGGGTTGCTGAGGAACCAGGAGAGGCTTGATCGCAGTTGCTAACCGCCGAGGACGGCCGCTCCTGAGTACAAGGTGTGGAGACAGAGTTTGGGCTTCTGTACATTCTCTGAAAGGAGGTGCAGGAAACTGATGCCTGCCACATCGGCCCATACCTCTAAGAACCACTGCAACTGTATGGCCAGGGCTTGATCTTCCTCGCACCCACTCACCCGGTATTCAATGCCAGTAACTCAAGCCTGCAAAAGACTCACCTCCAGCCTCCTGCACCCCCTCCTGCACCTCAGACGTGGGATGGTGGGCCTGCAGGCACTATTCGAAACTCCGCCTGCAAGAAGGGTTGGTCGTGTCCAGTATTTGTGGACTGGGAGGGCTACGCCGCTGAGCGTCAGTGGGTGCCATAGCGCCCATGTCTCCGACCCAAATTGATCGCCTGTTTCACAGGGACCACCTCCTACCGTCTGCCGGGTCCGCCTGGGGAGCCGGACTTTGTGAGGGGGGTTATGTCATGATTACAGCTGGCAGCTGCTCCCTCCTCCTCCTCCTCCTGGGCAATCACCTGGATCTCAGCTATTGTCTGGGTTTGTAATTTCAGTTTGTGTATTTAGGTTCCTGTCCCTGTGGTTTCGTGTCGCGAGTGTCCTGTTTGTTCAGTGTCAATGATGTTCGCTTTCCTCGAGTTTTCGCAAATCTTTGACTACTCAACGTTTATTTTCGAGTCTTTCCTGCATTTGGGTTCCTCAGTTACGAGCCGTAACACCTAATGTGTGCCACATCTGCCTTGGAGTGGGAAGTAGGTTCATTAACTCTGCCGTTAGCTAACATTTTACCATTGAGGAAAACCTGTGATTTACTCTTTCCACGCACTTTACTTAAACGAATTGATCGGACTTGAAAATCTGTTTAGTTTCATGTAAATACATATCAAACTGCAGAAAACCCCCCATTTCCCAGTGGTGTACTTCCCTTCTGGATGGCATATTTCTGAGATTCACCATAGTGCCCCCACGTGCTTAAACTGGTTAAAACTCTTGAAAGGAAAATCTTCTATTAATAAAGAAAGAAGTATATAAAAAAATGAAATCTGTATTTGCTGTTGGTGTGAAGTTGGTGATATGGGATTAAATTGGGATTTAGATGTGATCTACCCCCCAGATTTCCATTTGGGCTGGCACTTGCTAATGGAATGAAGGAGATTTGTAAATCACAAAGATTTATTGAACAGTTTCTAAGCCTTTCATTAATTTTCAACGGCCCCACCATGATATGTACCAAGATGAACCTCAGAAGTGAGAGACCAACTTGCTCCTAAAGTTGTCAATTAATGCTCATGAGCAAAGCCTCCATACTTAAGGAAAATGAAGAACCCACATAAATGCAAACTGAATCACTGTTAGCTAATGCAGTCATGGCTTAGAGTCGCTGTGTAAATTGCATTACAGACAACCTCAGCTGTTGTGGATCCCAATTATCGTAAACAATGAAATTATGCTTACAACTTGACCTTTTAAAAAACATTTTTGAGTTGTTCAAATGAACCCTTAATAAAGCAGAATGTAAGCTAATGAGATCACAAACAGGTAGTTATAAGGTAGGTGTATGCTACAACAACATAAGCTTGATTGAAACAGCAATATGACAAGGATTTACTCCTGTTTCACCGTTTTGATTAAGATGCAAATAATGTTCGACACAAGACAAAAGCCATAGTGATGTGCCTGTAGGGGTTTTTGGGTTGTCCGGGGCCGTGGAGGATCATAGAGAGAAGCAGCCAGCTCCTTTAAGGCTCGATGAAGGTGAAACGTACAATTGTTGTGTATCCTAAAGTATTGGTAAAGCTCATTTAAGTTGGATGCACATATGACATGGATGATGCTGGTTCACGGTGCAGACACCACATTCTACAGTAGTTGTTAGTAAAGCATTAGTCACAACTGCCCTTATGGCTAGATACAGGCTGAAAATGGGCAAAAATGTTCAGGAGATGCAAGGAGCATGCACTTATCACGTGAGCATGTGATAAGTGTGTATTTAGCCATAAGGGCAGTTTTGACTAAGGCAAAAGACGTAATAAATGCTGTACTATTACACTTGGTTTGTTTCACTCATTAATGTAACATCGATTATGTTACCAAAATGAAGTGAGGGGAGTGGAAACTTTCACAGTATTTGAACCAGTTGTACTGATTTAGTTGCCTTGACTCCAAACTGTCCCTTAAGGGTTGAATGCGAGTGTGGCCTGTGATGAACTGGGAACTTCACTCTATAATAGTGAGCATTCTGATTCTGATGACCCTGTACTAAATAAAGTAGGAACGAAGATGGATGGATGGGTAATGTTCCCATTTTCACAACCTTCTCAGATTCCCAGATAGAGTACCTATCTGGGTACTTCAGTATTTCCTGCTTGGCTCACTATAGAGTCTGTGCTTTTGTGCCTCTTGTGCTTACATGCGTATCTAACTCTTGCTTCACACAGCTAAAATAAAGCATCAGTAATGGCTGTCTAAGTGGGGGCAAGAAAGTAGAGAAGGTATTAGATTAGTAAAGTTTGAGTGAAAGCAAGAAAATAATGAAAAGAAAGGGGAAAACACCGATCACAGTTCGTATTGGGTTTTGGGATGTAGAAGAAGATTTAGTATAATATAGATTATGGCATATTTACAGAATGTAGTTGTTGTTTATCTCTCGACTTATCCCTTGTGGGGTTGCCACATCTGACTTGCACAGGTGGATTTTTTACGCTGGATGCCCTTCTTGACACAACCCTGTAGTTTATCCGGGCTGGGGACCAGCACAGGGGACCCAGACTTTGCCCCCTTTGTGGCTACCTAGTTAAGCTGTACCCTGCACTGGATAAAGCTCATTGTTGCGTACCCCGGGAATCAAACCCTGGTCTTCAGCACCAATCCTTGAGCTATCCAATCCGATAAGGTGTATTTATAGGATATCTAGATTTAGTTAGTGTAATGTAAAAAATTAGGATTTCATTCATGGAAGCTTGTTTTTTGGTGGTTATGAAAAAGTTGTTGTTCATCGCCCAAACAGTTTGTATTAGGTTGGATTTTATTTTTTTTAATGGATAATGAAAATGCAAATTGAGTGGATTAAGTATTTTGGCAGTGATGCCCAGCCCAACACACCAACATAATCCACTCTATTACAAAAGGAATCATTTCAATTTTAGGTGAAACTCAAACACTAAAGACCAAACGTTTAAGACTTAACAAAGAAAATCCTCTTTTTATTTCCTTGTGTCTCGCGTCCATGTAAACTGGTAGCCTAATCCATATCAGAAGGGTGATTGTAAAAGCAATTGCAAAGAAATACTTTTTCTAAGGTTTTCGTCTTATATATTTTGCCACCTATGCTTGTAACTACATACAGTTTAACAAATATGTTTATCTCTCTTTAGGAGTTACAGCCTAAAGAAAGGACAGCTGGAGCGGGACTACGCACAAGTAAGAATTGCTGTTCCAAATATTTACCTTCTTTTTTCTGTTAAGTTTGTGAGTTTGTCCATAAAAACTTTCTGTATTTTTGAGTCATGAGCCGCACTTAAAATCCTTGAACTTTCTCAAAATCTGGTTTTAGTACAAAATGCTTTAGTATGACTCAGTAAACTCTGAAGCTGGACCGCTTGATGGATTTTCTGAGCATTATGGGTACTGTATTCATGACTCAGGGGCCTGGTGGAGAGCTATGTTCATTGTTCTTTATTTTATGTTGATTTCGTAGATAAAGTTTGATTTAAGGGTTGTGTTTGACTCTCTGCTGAAGCTGACTATTACAGATAAAAGAGGTGTACAGGAACAACATTACAGTTTGCTACTTCAACCCCTCTGACCAATCACCTGCCTTTTACCCCCTCTTGGCATTAGGGAAAGTGTAATCATAATGCATTATGACTGTTGTGTTTTGCTTAATACGCCTTGTAATCTGATGCGCCTTATGGTCTGAAAAAAACACTAATAATGGAAAAGAAACTTGAAAAAAATAAGTTTTGATGCATTGCAGAAATGGATCCAGGCTATAATTTATCTTTGATGTCAAATGATTTTTTAAAATACAATCCCACATTTGCATTTTTTTCTTATTGCATTAATATGTTTAGATTTGTAAAGGGGCTGTCTGTTGCAGTGACCTTTCTATGGTCAATGTAAATGGCAGGTTGGTGTAGTTTTAATGTTTTATGGTTCAAGTAGGCGGCCGGTTCAAGTGGGCGGCCGTGGTGCAGTGGTAGGGCGGTCGTCCCATGATCGTAAGGTTGCAGGTTCAATTCCCGCCTTGCACGCCCATGAGTTGAAGTGTCTTTGGGCAAGACACTGAACCCCACCTTGCCTCTGGTGGTAGGCAGGTGCCTGTGTTTGGCAGCGGAGCCGCCACCAGTGTGTGAATGTGTGCGTGAATGTGTGTGTGACTGGGTGAATGGGACTGTGACTGTAAAGCGCTTTGTCCTTGTAGGAAGAAAGGCGCAATATAAGTATACACCATTTACCATACGCCATTTACCAAGTGTGCAGAAAGCACTCTGAAGGTTTTGCTAATTTACATTAATTAGTCATTTTTGCACTTATTAGCACATTTAGAGAAAAACAGAGACTTAACATTTTAAAAATACAATCAAAAGAAAATATGTAAACTTTTCCTAAGCAGTTAAACAGAAAATGCAGTTTATTTGCCATTGATTTGTCTTTTTAAAAAACAACAACTTTGTATTAACCAATATTCAAAATAAAAACAATTTGGAGCACATACGGTACTAAGCCTAAATGATAATTTTACATATTAAAAACATGAATCAACTTCATATTCTGGAAAGATTATCAACAAAACCCTGCTTTGTATTTGCTGGTTATTCTTGTGAAAACTCCTGATAAAGGCAGGGAGTTGTCAGCAGGTAACTTCAGGAAAAATTGGCCCTAACATTTGGAAACTGCAAGTCTGCAGCTAGAAAAGTCTAGAAACAGTTGGTAAACAGGCTAGAAACATAGAAGTCTATTTTGGTCATAGCTGTATTACCTTTTAGTGCAATGGTTGGACAATAATCCAACAGTATAGTGCATAGCCGACATTTTACATAAAATCGTTTGAAATGATTATGCAGACTTTTGAGGCAGTAATAGTTACTGTCGGTTCATTTGAGGCTGTTAAATTCACATTTACATAGAGACGGAGCCTTCTCCAGGTTTTTAATTCCTCTTTTAATATCCAAGTTTCAGATCATTTTGCTTTAAAAGAAATGCATTCACACAGAAATTAATACTTCTTTGTGACCTTAATAACAAACTAATACAGTAGTGGTGGAATGTCATTTATGTTTGTGTACTTTAGAATTTCACACCACCCTTTCTTTCTGCCTCCCAATCCCAGGTGTCTGATGATCTCCTCAGTCACTTGCCTTCTTTCCATCACTCTTTATATTATACTCTTCTGTCACTGTAGAAATAAAGGTTGCCTAGCAACAAGCTCTCTAATCAGCAGGACAATGAAACCTCTTCTAATTGTTGGTGTATTTTGGGTGGAAAATCTCAGGCACTGTAGATTTCCTTTTTAAAGAAATGAAAGGGAAGTTTTTAGATCTAAATTAAAAAAAAAATAATATGAAGGGAAATGTTGTTTCCCAACCCTTTTTAATTTACTCCACATTATCAGCCATTGGTTTTTCTTCCACTTTGAAACAAAGACCTTGCACAACCAAGAAAATCAACAATAACAACAACAAACTAACCAGCCATTTCAACAGAGAATCTGAAGATTTCCACAAACAGTCTAGAGCCAGGGAGAGACAATGACATGATTTAACAGAACAGGCCAAGCGGATGCTGTTGTGGGAGTTCAACCATGCATCATGGAAGAAGATGTTGCCGTTGAACTGTTGACCTTTCACTGTGCTGGACTCCCCTGTGAAGGGAGTTGTCCAACTACCATCAAAACCAATCAAAAGCACAGTGTCTTTGGTGGGTGTCTGCAGACATGTGATTGTCAACGAGCTGTCTGATGTTCTCCTCCCATTGTAAGCATAACTGGAATACTTTTAGACTTCATGAAGACTTCTCTGTACTGACAAAAGAAGCAGGTTTTGTTTTACATGTAACTTTGTGTAACACAACCTCTTTTTACCATGATGTGGGTCTCATTAGTTTTTTTTTTATATATATAAATTCTAATGTAAATTATTGTGGATGCAGAAAATTCTTTTAAAAAAGTCTCTCAATCTGTTTTCCAAATCATACCTAAGAAAACCTTTAGAACAAGCAAGCACAGCCTTCTGTGCCTTTGCCAAGGCATCATGGGAAACCATATTTGAGCAAACAGCCTTCCAGGTTCCAGGTCAACAACATGCCACTAACTTAGAATAGAGTAGAACAGATATACTTTAATAAGGGAAATTTTTGGGCTTGCTGAAAACCACATACAGATAAAACAATAAAAACACATCATAAAAGTAGTCAAGGATTAGAAATATAAATAATAAGTATGAGTTAAAAGAGAAAAGGTCACTAAAAATATGTTTCATTATATAAAAATCATAACATAAATGTTCACACAGAAGTAACTCATTGCAGGGCATTATATTTGACCAATAATAATAATAATAATCATGGATTAGATTTATCTGCGTTTTTCCAGACACTCAGAGCGCTTACAGTGTGTCCATTATTCATTCACTCCTCATGTATACTTGGTGATGGTAGAGGTGTGGCTGCCAGTTGGCGCCTACGGTCCCTCTGACCATCACCTTCATATGCATTCAGTGGAGCCACACTGGAGGCAGGAAGGGTGAAGTGTCTCGCGAAGTCAGTAAATTAATTCTGCGGTTCCCAATGGTTACTTACTTACCATACGCAACTTAAAAAATATTCAGGTTTTTCAAAACAAAATGCAATCTATTTAAGCTGATGTTTGCTTCATTTACAGAACATTCTCAACTTTCAACAGCAAATGTTCTGATGCGCTAACAGCAAGTCTTCGTTTCTTAAATATTGAGCTTTCGTTTATTAGTCATAAAAAGCAGTGCAACAGCTATTTCATAACTAGCTGTTATTTGAAGAGTGGGGATCGAACTGCCAACCCTTGGAGGACCTGCTAAACCTCCTGACCCACGTCTGAGCCCAATTCTATTGGGCGGCACAGAGTCCAGAATCGAATCAACAATAGACTGCTCTCCTGACCAGTCTGTTCAGTCTATTAAGGTCATTTCTTTGCACTACCTCCCCAGCACACTATGGCATACGAGAGGGTGCTGGAGACGACTGACTGGTAAAACATGTGTAGAAGCTTAGAGCAGATGTTGAAGCTGGCCACTCTCCTCAGGAAATGCATCCTGCCCCGTCTTCTGCTTTGTTTAATAGAAATTAATGTTGAATCAACATTTGAGGATGTTAATTTTCTTTGGTAACATACATAAACATCAGAGTACACTTCTACGAAATCTGTGTTTTGTTTTTAAAAAATCCGGTGGACACTTTAAAATGAATAATTCATGTGGAAAAACTAATTTTAAGTTCACTATTTAATTTGACCAAATATTGACCCCCCCCCCCACACACACACACACACACATAATTTTCCTCCAATTTACTCCAAAAACAATTTACTCAACTAATGATATAAACTTAACAAAGGTGGAACTTTGTGTGATATAACTATGAATTTGTGAAATATTAAGGATGTGCTTAAAATATCAAGTTTCAAAAATAATTCCAGTCTTTATTTGTTGGTCATAGATTTTATACCTTCAAGGAGCACATTCTCCTATGAGCCCTATTGGTATGTATTACAAAGATATTTTTATAGTCTTTCTTCCTGTTTGGTCAAACATTGCTACGTCAGTTCAACCTTAAAAATACGTTGCTTACTTTTTATTCTACATGTTATTTCTGTACCCAATATATATATACATTTTTAAAATAGTGCAGTCAAATCAAAGTGATCTATAATGTTTATGCAGTAAACCGGAGAACATCTGAGGGGAAAAGAGGCGACGAGGAGGAAACCTTTTCTTTATCTCACTGCTGTCTCTGACACATTCAACAGAAATATTTGATGAACAATTCACCCAAGGTTCCTCTCTTGTCATGCCTTCTGGAACTTTCATACCACAAACTTCCTCTCATCCCTCCCTGACTTCATCCTAACTCTGCTGATGTGGATGTCAGATCGCCCTACCAAAAACACTGAGAGGTCTGCAGAGGAAGAGGACTGCAGACAGGAAGAAATGGGAATGAAAATCAAGTATATTGATTTGAGAGGAAGTTGAGAAAGTGAGGGGGTTGAAAAGGCAGATGCACACACAGCAGCAGGCAGAAATCAGATCCAGACAGCAGAGAGTAAACCAAAGTGACTAAGCCACACATCAGATCAAGTGTTTGAGTGCAACAGCAGCAGTAAACACAAAGCACAAGCTTACTGTCACCCGAAAAAATGCTTGCAGGTGACAAAATGAAAAACTGATTCTGGAGCAACTGACAGGAGGACAAAAATACGGAGCTGTCTGGACAATTCTCCAAATGCACAGATAGGCAGACTACTGGGCTCCTGACTCTGATATAAAGCCGCAAACCAGTCACTTCAAGACATCTTTCTGATCCGGCAGTACATACATCAATAAATCAAGTCACGCAGGGTCAGCCTAATTCCCTGTTTATGGTGCCACATTATCACTGAGTTACTGCATTCCAGGACCAGACAAAGAATGCTGTACAGCTGAGTGTCTGCGGGGAGGTTGCTGTCCTTAAGAGCATTGGTCCCCAATCCCCATGCAACAGACCGTTGCGGGTCCGTGGGACAGTAGGTACCGGTCTGCAGAGACAAAAAACACAACCTACGTTTTACAAAACAGACTGTAGACTATCTTTGCCCAGCAATAGCTGGGTGCGCTCCAGCATGCCATGATAGGGATTCAGTGAATACTGAAGTTTAATTAATGGGTTTTATTTCGGAAAACTACTAGATTCTCTCCTCCACATCCGACTCATTCTTGACGTATGTCAAGGCACTCGGTCACATGTGGAAAATCCGTCCACTACTTTCTTAAAGCAGCTGTACCAACCACTAAATTGGCAAGCACAGTTAACAACAAACATATATAATTGGAAAGTTTCCTTTGACAAAAAACAGCCAATGAGGTAACAGAAAAATCTTTCAATCAAAAGTCTGCTCCAAATAGGGATTTGTTCCCACATACATACTGTGACAGTTGTTCCCACATACAATATTCATCAGCGATCTGTCTAATGTTACGAGAACGCTGCTAAAAAAGTTGTCCAAATTGTGGATTCACGTTTGTAGCTATACAATATTTAGAAAAAACAGTTTTAATTATTTTTGTATTTATTTATCTGTCGCAATTATAAAAATCTATATAACAATTTAATAGTTCTTACACGAAATCTAGTGTACAAATAAACTTTACCCTCAGAAGTTAAAAGAAACTGGAAGCTTAAAAAAAAAGGAAAGAAATATCGTACACCCACTAAAGCCTCGAACAGGCCGGTCCGTGGTAACATTGTGTATTATTAAACCGATCTGTGGCCTGAAAAAGGTTGGGGACCACTGCTTAAGAGGAACACGATGAATGGAGGTGGCACCATGGGCCGCTTAAAAATACTTTTTCTATCTAGATGATTGATATTTTATCTTTAGACAGAGTTAAATAGGATTTATTGAAGGTCCCTGACCTTGTAGGAAAGTCAGAAACATGATGTTTGGACCTGCAGCTGTAATGGAGGGCCCTCACTCATTCATAATTTAAATAAATGGAGTCATCACTGTATAGAAGAGTCAATAGGCTCATGTGTTTACAGTCATGTAACAAACCACATGAACAACTTTTTCAATTTTCCTTCCTCTTCCGTTCCATTTTATTATCTTTCAACACACACATATACTCAAACACACCCACACAAACACACACACTGATTTCCTTAGGAAATCCGTCTGTCTGGGCCGGTTGGCATCACAATCACAAAAACAGGATGTGTGGCATTCTTGATTTGGGTTTTAACCTATTTGTGCTCTTTTAGGACAAGTATTTGCACCTTGCCCAAGAGCACATTGGGTGGGCTGGGAAAAGGATGTTGCCATGGCAACACGCAGGAGTGGAAGTACAGCAGAGAATCTTTTAAATGGGCAAACAGTGAATCTGTCACAAAAGGGTCCCTCGGCAGTCCCACAAGGCAGTCACTGCCATGTTTTGTCATCGCTGCTCCTGCAGCTACAGTAAGATGGCTGTTACATGTGTGTTTTTTTTTGTTTTGGGAACATAGCAAGATCAGTGTCTTATCTGAAAGAAACATGATGTCAATAGCTGTCTGTTGACGCGGATGATGCTATATGTTTGCTCTCATACAGGTGAATGAGTCTCAGGTTGTTGTTGTTTTTGTTTATGTTGTTAAAGAAAGCCTTTTCTTTCAGTGACATTGCTTTATTTAAATTCTGTGAAAAAAATTGTGACACCCGTCCCGCATGACATGTTTAACATAGGAACGTTGTAAGTTAAAGACCGTGGGTAGCGTCTGTAAAGCTCTAAACAGAACTATGGTTATTGTTTCCCTCTATAGCAGGGGTCTCAAACTCATTTTCACCGAGGGCCACATCAGCATAGCGGCTGTCCTCAAAGGGCCAGATATAATTTATACATGTAACTAAATGTAATGAAAAATAAATGTAGCTACTTTATGTTAAATTACTCATTTGTTTATTTATTATAACTTTTTAAAGTGACAATTACAGTTGCATAGAAAACATATGTTGGCTTGTTATTCTAGCATAAATCGTTTTACATTTGATTCTGTCAGGTTAGGTTATATGAACAGTGTTTAAGTCCTAATGTATATTTCCCATATTTCAAGTCCGATTACCCCAGATATGAATATGAATGAATTAAAAACTTTTATGCTCTCGCGGGCCACATGAAAGGACATGGGGGGCCGCACTTGGCCCACGGGTCTTGAGTTTGACACATGTGCTCTATAGGTTAAATCCTTAAGCCTTTGTTACAACTGTCCTTACATGTGGATACAGGCTGTCTGCATAGACAAACCTGCACAGGACATGCAAGTGACCCGCACGAAATATTAAGGTTGTAGAAAGAAACAAGAAAATGTACAAGAAAATGTTCTTGTACATTGTTTTCTATGGACATGCTGCGGGCGACAGGTCATACCAAAGAACATGTAAGAGTTAAAGGGAACATTGCAGATTTTTTTTTTGCCCCTAAATCCTGCGGATTGTATAAGGAGCCCACTAGTGCTGTTCATGATAAGTGTGCAGTCCCTGCAAGCAGGCTGACTATTAGAAATGAGAAAATTAGTGTGTAGTTTGTGTGGATGTTCTATAGGCATTTACACGCGTGCAGCATTTGTGCACGGTCAGTAAGCAGCCAGTACTTACGCCGTACTAAAGAGTGTTCTGTAAGGACAGCGTACAACAGCATCACCTGTACGTCATAAGTGTGTCCAACTTCTTTTAGGCTTACAAATACTTCATGATACACTTACCACACGTACAACAATGTTAAGTACCACTTTCATGACGACCCTTGAGGTGGCCGTACGAGCGTCAAAGGAACTGCAAGATACACCTGCACTCCCCTTGAGATGCAGCCGCTCCTCTCTACGGCCCTCCACAGACCCGGAAATCCCTTTAGCACCCATACAGGCCAACCCCGGCACGAGTGCATGAGACAAAGGCTTTAAACTGAACACTGGGGTTTCTTACTTCCTGAGAGGGATGCAGTTGACTGTAAACCTTTAACCTGATTGAAGATAAAAATGAAAACAGCAAAGGCCCAGATAAGTTGTAAGTTACTTACTTCCAGAGATAAGCTGACAGAGATCACCTGTCATCCTGCTGGCCTGAGCTCAGCAAGTGGCCATGAACTAAACTGACCCTCACTAGCTCAAACCCTTCTAAACGGGTTCTGGCTCACTGTCAAAACTCTGCGTCTCTCTGGTGCTCAGTGGCAGGTTTAGCAGCCTTTCATCAACAAACAGATCACCAGTACAGAAAAGGAAGTAAGTTAATTGGATAAAAAGGACTAAACTAAGGTGAGCTGAAGCTGTCTGGATGGATTTGGCTGGATTTTACCATTGATTAACAGATTAACAGGCCGTTAATGCCAGCTGATTTTAACGTCTGGCCTGTGCAGCACAAAACATTCGAATCCTTTATTTTTAAATTTTCATCAAGGCCATCCCTTTATGAAATGATGATCTACATTTTTGGGGTTTCCGTCCTTTTTATGGTATAAAAGGAAAACATTAATCCCCATTTTTAATTTTTAATTCAAATTAACAGCTGGGCCAGCTTGTGCCCCACATCTGTTTGAGTGCAGCACCTGCTTCTGCCTTTCTGTGCAGCAGCTCACAGGAAAACCCTGGAAAAAGCATTCGACCTAATGGGATGTCCCGAGTGGATGCATTGTTTCTTGCAGCATCATTAAATATCTTTGTCCGGACTTCTTACCAAGATATTAAAGTTTCAGTTTTTTTCCAACACTTGTACAGAATATGTACGGTATATGTGCGGTTTAATTGGACACATCTTTATTGTACAAAACTAAAGAGGTTGTTTTTGTCTTTGGGTGGACAGAGATGTTGGTTCTGTTGGTGATTCTTTAGAAAAGCAATAATATTGCATTAACGCTAATATTACTTATTTCCCATGAATGATACTAAAAAGCATAAATGCCATTTTTTAATATCAAATTGGAACCTTGATCAATTTGGAATTTAAACTCCTGTTTTCATGTCTATGGGTTAGTACCAGCTCTTTTGAGATGTAATGGGAAGAAGAGCTCAGAGAGATGTTCTTTCCTGAAAACTCGGGGTTCAATCCTCCTCATGTACTTTTCATGATGAGTGATGGTTTCCTGTGCAAACAAAGACAGTTCAGTCTCCCTGTGAGATCAGACACAGTTGCTGCTGACAGTTATCTGCACCTTTCACCAGGGCGTTTTGTTCAGGAGATGACACCATCTGCAGCTGAGGACGCTGTGGAACTCCAGCAAGTGTTATTCCAAAATAAGGCTGGATGATATGGCCTAAAAATTAAATCTCAGATTTACTTTTTTTAATTCGATTTCCGATTTTTTTTCCTGACCCCCCCCCCCCCCCTACTTAAGGAAAGCATTAAGTACAAACAGCAGACAACTTAAAGCAAATTTTGCTTTTATTTAATAAAACGCAAGACAAATGTAACCCCCATTTCTGGGATAAATAATTAATAAATGAACACGCTCTTGGAATCAAACTTGCGGCTGGGTAGCTCATATCTGGGGTCTAAGGTTTTAATTAAATGAATAAACCCCGTGTTCTCCACGGTATCTATGGGTACCATGTCTTTGGCTATATGCAAAGCGACTGCTTCGGTGATTATTCTCCACCGTGCCCCTGTAATATGCGGTGCCTTGTGCAAAGGATTCGGCTACAGTTAGCTGTTTTTTAGCCATTTTTTTATGGTCACTGCGGTTTTGTTCGCCTCGGAGAGACTGGCATTTTTCATATTTGGCTGGATGTCTCTGTTTCAGGTGTTGGAATAGGTTTGTGGTGCTGCTGCCTTACACTGCGATGGGCTTTAGCCAAATATTGCAGCGTGGGGTCTCTTCCTCCACGTCTGTGGCAGCAAACCCATACCAGTTCCAAACAACAGATGATTTTATTCCTTTCTTGGGAACAAACTTCCCACTCTCACCGGTAGCCATGTTGTCGTTTGCTGTTTCGTGTATGCTATGATGTTGTTTGTCGCTTGCTATACTGCCATACTACAGAAGTTCCGGGGAGCCAAAAATGCACCATTACACAAAAACTTGATTTTGTTATTTTTTAAATTACCCGTAACAAAAAATTCTAATTAATTCATTCAATCGATTTTTCGCCCAGGCCTTTATGGTTGTATTTTGAAAATGTACAACCCCTCTACCAAAGAGCATACTGTCCAGAGTGAATCTCTGTTAATAGCTTTTAATTAAAGTAGTCCACTAACTATGATCTCTCTTCTTGGATGCCACTTTCCTTTTAAAAAAAAGTATGTTTTTCCATGGATGTTCAGATCAGAAAACTGGAGGATGAGAAGATTTAGAGGGAAATCAGGAAGAGCAAGTGTGTTTTTCCTGGTGCCAAAGCTCTGCTTGTGGTGATTAGAATTTGGCTGATCTCATTTGTAAACTGTTTTATTCATGAAGTTCCTGCTGTCCTGCTCAGCAGAACGCGCATGCGGTCAAAGACCAGAGCGCAGGGAGCCCGTGAGCCGCTGACACAGTGACCCAGTCTGCGGGATGTGGGTTACCCTCCATCGCAGCCCACAGGTTTCTGCCTGACTCACAGGAGCTGACGAGGAGCTCACGTCTGCTGCCTCTGAGTTGTTGAACCATACAATATCTTCCAATACTTCCAAAATCAATCTTGTGGATGAAATTGGGTCTGCTCTAGGCCTACACTATTAATCGCAAATTTATTGTTATCATGATATCAAGCTGTGCAATACGCATATCGCAAAAGTCGGCGAAAATTGGTTACCCTAAATTTGCCAAAACAATCTTATGGCAGCTTGAAGTATTTAAGAAATCAAATAAATTCATTCATCCATTTGACCAGTCGGATGGACCCCTTTTATTTTAGATGCTCGCCTCCTATGTAGACAAAGGTCATTTGACTCTTATATAAATTAAACAGTTGCAGTCAAATGGAAAAGATGTTTTTGGTTGTTTTGCTGTTTGTTCCTATATCGCAAGTTCTATCGTCACCGCAACATTGGTCACTGATATCGCAAATTGCAAGTTTTGCTCAGATGGTGCAGCCCTCGTCTGCTCCATATCCTTCTTATCAACTGGTTGCATTTTGGAGTGCCAGTTGGCCTCTGAGCTGTTGGGCAGGGATGCACACATCTGTAGTCTATATGAAGTAGGATCTTTGCAATACAAACATTTTTAAATACTGGTAGATAAAATGCATTTGTTTTCTGAGCACCAAGTGTCCCTTTTCCACTGGTTTAAAGAGTCAATGGTCAGAAAAGCAGCTGTCATCCTTCCTCCTACAGATGTCATCTTTTGTGTTTTCAGGCTCTGCAGAAGTTAGCAAGTCAATACTTGAAGAGAGACTGGCCTGGAATCAGTCCTGATGACCAGAGAACTGACTACAGGTAGGTTTGGGGAAAATGTCTTCACATATGTTGTCATCAAATTTAGGAGTGTCTTTTTTATGTTTTTGTCTATTCTGCCAATATCTACCAGTACAGTCTGGGGATTGAGTTGTGGAGGTTCTGTAGCAGTTTCAGTCAGAAAGACCAAACCTCCATCACCCCCTTCCCCTCCATGGGGCTTTTTCAGGAAAGCTTGTTAGACACAGACAACTTTAAATGCTTTTATTTTGGTATGTTTTTCTTTGAGCTATGAGCAATTCAAGAAAAAGGCACTAACTTTAAACTCTATAGAGATTAAATTATAGTCTCCTGAAGATGATCAGACTGAAAATGATGGGGGCAAAAACAAAATAAGAAATATATACAGAAAAAAGATGGTGTACAATGAAATAAAACTTTTAAGATTGGCAAAAGAAAATAATGTTTAAAGAAGCAAAAGTGGAAAAAGTATGTTCTTTTCGACAACAATATATAGGTAGTAGCAACACATATACTTTAATGTTATATTAGATTCAAAATTATGGAAATGAACTAAATTAATCATTGTTTTCTTTAGTCGATTAGTCTCAATTGTTTTGAAAACGTCTTTTTTGGTATATATGACAAAGATTCAATCAAACAAGGTTGGTGACTTGTTGAAGTTGATTCTGATTTGTGAAAGAAATTAATAAAGGCAGTGTTTTTTTCATAGAATGTCATAACACTGAGACCTCAACCAAGTCTCGGATCATCTTTCAGGGCAAAAAGGGCACTAGATTTATCAAGATTTATTTAAGATTTATTCTTAACAGATGACTACCTAATTCTCCCCTTGTTGTAGGACAATTCTTAAATGTCCCTTTTACAAGCCTCCATAAATCACCAATTTTATTTGATTGAATCTGGATTCTCTGTAAAAATGTTTGTGGCTGGTTTAAACTTAGATTTCGTGATGAAGATGAAGACATCAAAGTGGATGCTAACAAGTGGATGCTAACTAACTTTAGCCACGTCTGACTTGTAAGGCGTCAGGCGTAAATAAAGCAAAATAAAATAACACAGCCGTCGTAAAACTGGTATTTTCTAAATATATATATAAAAAAATTAATCCACCGTGTCTTGAACTTCATTATCTGTGTGAGTGAAACATTCAAAAGTCAGGCAGAGTGGTGCAGGTTCTGGTACCTGGGAACAACTGTCTCCAAAAATCCGTATTTGGAGGAAAACTCCTGGTTTTGTCTGTAAATAACAACTTTATTTTTCTTTAAAGTTTAAGGCTCTTCTTCAGTTTCCTTGCTGGCTCTTTTCTCCACAAAGAAACGTTCCAAATGCGTTTTTGTGAGCTTGAAGTGTTGAGCTACCATCTACCAACCCAGCAGCTCTGTCAAGACAGACGGATGTGGTGAATGGAATCCGGTAGTTTTCCAAATAAAACCTTCGTCAGTATCAGAAAATAAACAAAACTTACATAATCGAATTTAGCTTATGCTTTTTATTCTTTTCTGTGCGGACCGGTACCAGGTGGCCCACAGACTGCTAACGGTCCACAGCCTGGGGGTTGGGGCCTCTGCAGTAGATGACAAAAACAATGGTCTTTAGTTGCAGCCATACCTGGAATATGATTTTTGTCTTTTTCCTCTTTTGAAAGGAATGTTTATGCAGTTTGGAGGGCGTACCTGGAGGGAACGGTCCAGGTGAGCCAGTCCAAGCTCAACGTGTGTGATAACTACAAGAGTCAAGTATCAGAGCCTGCAAAGACTGTTAGACTTTATAAAGAACAGCAACTCAAAAAGGTGAGGAGATCCAGAGCTCCCTGTCTCTGACTTACTGTCATGAATCTTACTGGTGTGGACTTTTGAACAGCTGACCTGTTTGCGTTTTGTCCTTGCAGACCATCGACCAGTTAAGTGACATTCAAGCTGAGCTGCAAGAATCTGTGAAGGAGTTGGCAAAAGCCAAGAAGAAATACTACGAGTGTGAGCAGGTGGCCCACGCTGTACGAGAGAAAGCCGATATTGAGGCCAAGTGAGTTCAGCCTCAATTTGTGTGTCAGAAGGAAACTTGCTATTTGGTAGATACTCTCATTATTCAATCCAACAAACAAACACTTTTATTTGCTGTAAGTCTCTGTCCTGTGTTTTAGTATACACTTATATACCAGAAAAATGTGTATTTCCAAAAATCGAACATTTTAAGAAAAAGTATCTGTAAAGAAATCAGCGATACTGGCCCTGTAAGTACTTGGTAACGGATCGATACCCAAATTCCCATGATCTCCCACCCCTAGTGCTGAAGTGAATGTGACAAAATGTCCTTATCATTTAGTAGGACTAATTTCTTTATTTTTGTCGTTCTTTTTCTCTTAGATCTAAATTGGGTCTTTTTCAGTCAAGAATTAGTTTACAGAAAGCAAGTGTGAAGGTAAGAGAGCCTCTAGTGTCACCACCCTTTAAAGGTCAGCCTTTCACTGAGGCTATTTTAAGACATTTCACCTTGTTTCTCCTGAATGCCTTCATCTGAATCTCTAAGCTCCTATCTGTTTCTCCAGTGGAGTCCTGCAGTGATGTGTTTCGCTGTTTGGTTTCAGTTGAAAGCTAAGAGAAGCGACTGTAACTCCAAGGCAACGCAGGCCAGGAACGACTACTTGCTGACGCTAGCTGCTGCCAACGCTCATCACGACCGCTACTACCACACGGATCTGCCGCACTGCATACAGGTATGTTTACTGGAGGATTAAAGCAGAGACGATACAATTATTTAGAACCTGAAAAATGATTAGTTTACACCAGAACAAAATTTTTGTAAAAGTTTTGGTTCTCGCAGTGTTTTCTAATCCGTTTTATCCCTTTCGGGGTCACGGAGCCTATCCCGGCCACTTGTGGGTGAAGGCAGGGGACATCCTGGACAGGTCACCAGTCTGTCGCAGGGCCACATATCACACATCCAGTCAATCTCACAGTCACACCTAGGGACAATTTAGATTAACCAATAAACCTATGAAGCATGTTTTTGGATGGTGGGAGGAAGCCGGAGTCCACGGAAAAAAACCCACGTATGCTCGAGGAGAACATGCAAACTACACACAGAAAGATCCCCCATTGATGTTCTGTTTTACGTCCCCCAGCTTGGACTTGAACCAGGGCCTTCTTGCCTTGTGTTGGGTCTTTAAAGTGTTGGTTCTTTATAGTGTTGATTTATAAAAGTGTTGGTTTGTAAAACTGTTGGTTTATAGAAGTGTTGGTTTGTAAAAATGTTGGTTCTTTAAAGTGTTGGTTCTTTAAAGTGTTGGTTCTTTAAAGTGTTGGTTTGTAAAAGTGTTGGTTTTTAAAAGTGTTGATTTCTAAAAGTGTTGGTTCTTTAAAGTGTTGGTTTGTAAAAGTGTTGGTTTGTAAAAGTGTTGGTTCTTTAAGTGTTGGTTCTTTAAAGTGTTGGTTCTTTAAAGTGTTGGTTTGTAAAAGTGTTGGTTCTTTAAAGTGTTGGTTTTTCAAAGTGTCGGTTCTTCAAAGTGTTGGTTCTTTAAGTGTTGGTCCTTTAAAGTGTTGGTTTGTAAAAGTGTTGGTTCTTTAAAGTGTTGATTTCTAAAAGTGTTGGTTCTTTAAAGTGTTGGTTTGTAAAAGTGTTGGTTCTTTAAGTGTTGGTTCTTCAAAGTGTTGGTTTTTAAAGTGTTCTGAAAAGTGCAGATTTTTCAAAAATCATTAAGAAAAAATAGAAAATGTATTACAGAAGGAACACTTTTTATGAAACTACGCGTCTTAGGCAGAAATGACTGGATAACTTTGTTCCTGACAGTAGTTTATGTTCCATACTTTTTAGTGTCATATTCAGTAACTGTTAATGTAAGGGTAATGATTTTAAGCAGTTTGTTGGCCACAAACTCTGGAACGGACAATTATTTTTTTGTTGTAGTACAAATTAGCGGTGTTTTCCACTTCACCCTCTGACCGCTAGTTGGCAGCAGAGCACACGGAGCCGCTTTGAAGAGCTCTACTCTGCACAAAACAACAGGAGGACCTCAGCCAGAGGCAGCTTGTTTTGTTGTTATGAGTAATGCTGCCTCATCATCACACTTTATTGTTCTTGGAAAGAATTAGTGCCCCTCCCCCCTCCTTTAAAAAAAAATATTTTTGAAACACCATTCAGGCTCCTGAATCGTTTAAAAGTACTGGAGAAGCTACATTAAGCAATATTGAAAATACAAAGTGCTTTATTTCCCCAATGATACTTTTACAGCCTTTTTGATTAAGGCACATTCATTCCATTTTTTTCATATACTGAAATATATTTTGTGGTGGAAATCAGACAATGCTGACTTTTCCCTTTCTATATTTTAGGTTACCAAAATAAAAGCACTATAAATTTGCCCGGGTAAAAGCAACTTCTATATGAGACACAGTTGCAGTGCTTAACATTGTGATCATTAAATAAACTGAATTTGACCATATTTATTAAAATGAAAGACGTATTGAAATTCAAGTAGAGTTTTTCCTAAGTCATATTTAAAAAAAAAAAAAAGAGAAAAACGTGTTCTGGTACAATATCGGGATACGTATCGTATCGCCAGAATCTTGCCAGTACACACCCCTGGTGACAATTGCTTGATTTTTGTAAGCATGCAATCACCTCAGCAAATATTGGGGGGGGGATTACCTGTAGTTTACATAAAATTATGAGTTATGATATAAATGCTTGTTTCAAGAAATAGAAATGCAACCCAACAGCTACATCCCTCTTAATTTTTGGTAGTCGATTCAGTTTTGTTTGAAATTCGAGTGCTTGTTTCCATTTTTCTTCCCCCAACATTGCTTGAACATGTTCTACTTGACTGTGACATACACCGCTGCAGGCGTTCCTCAGCATCTATACTAGGAGGCATTTCTGAATAATAGATCCTTAGCTCCTGATGGAAGGATGGAACTGTAAGGAAGATGCATGTAAACAAATATGTGCATGCAAATCCACAAGGAGAGTGAGAGACACTGCTAGAGGGAAGCAAGCTGTTCATCTTCTCCGTGCTTTACAGTTTCATTTGTGGTGTTTACACATCTTATCTGTAAAACACTTAAATACCCACTCTGATCATCTTTTGATCTATTTTCAAAGCGTTCCCAGTGGTCTTTTAATTATCACAATACTGTTTTTAGCCAAAAAAATAAAAAATAAAAAAACTTTTCTAGGACAGTTTCTGCAGAGCGGCAATAGTTGTTTAGAAATTCATCTCTGAGTTGTGGGCGGAACCGTTGTGTCAGAGTAAGCCTGCCCTGACTTCATTCCCCAAGCTAACATTACTGGTGCAACAAAGATGGCGAGGAATTTTGAGCTACCCATTGGTTGAGTTTTGATCCAGATTCCAGCTCAGACGAGGAAAACAAAGACGTACATGGATCTAGTCGTCTACAAGGGGATGCATAAAAATGGAGCGGAACAGGAAGCTTTTGGGCCACCCAGTGTATTTTCGACATCATAAATACAGGCTAGGCTTTTTCAAACTACATTTTTTCAAATGCGCATGATATATTAATATTTGATTAAAGAAATACTCAGAAACCCAATTTCGAGCTTATATTTCTTTAAAAATGTCCTCCATCATGAGAAAAATGCCATAAGAACACGTTAAACAGCCTATACCATGCTATTCTTAAACCTTTTATAGTAAACAATACCCTTGTATATGATGATGTATTCTTTGGCACACAAAAGGATTTTATTAATAAATAGTAGTTATTTTCTTGAGCTCTTTTCCTACCCTGAAGTAAGACGACTCCATCTCTGAGGCACCGCCTTTTGCTCTTTGTGGATGCAGACATCCAAACATTTGCAAAGATGGATGTGCATAAGACAGGGCAGCAGATTTAGTACCTGGGATAACGTCTTGTTATTTGTCCCTCTTATTTAGAGAGTGTCTCACTTTCCAGCCGGTGGACTGTACCACACCTTTCTGTGTGGAGTTTGCATCTTCTCCCCGTTCATTCGTGGGGGGACTCCGGCTTCCTCCCACCATCCAAAAACATGCGTCATTGGTTAATTAGTTACTCTAACTTGTCCCTAAGTGTAAATGTGAGAGTGCATGGGTGTGTGATTGTGGTCCTCCGATAGACTGGTGACCTGTCCAGGATGTCCCCAGTCTTCGCCCACGTGTGGCCGGGATAGGCTCCAGCAGCCCAGTCACCCCGAAAGGGAACAAAATGGCTTAGAAGATGAATGAATGAATGGATGTACATATTGTGCATATAAGAGGAAAGAGTTTTTGCTAAACACAGCTAGCTCAGAAATGCATGAATGTATCAAAATACCGCTATGGGGATTGTTTTTGTGAGAAATGAATATTGTGATACACTTTGCATTGTATAGGGTCTTTAAAACTACCAAAAACACACAATAAAATATCTCCAGAACTACGAAATCAGTAAAGTTGCAGTTTCATCATCAAACAGGTTTTGTTCTTGAACAGAAAGAAACAACATTTTTAGAAATGTTGTAGAAGAAAACAGTCCCTCTCCTCCATTTGCCATAATGAAAGCTTGTCTCCTATGTCACCCATGAATTGAAAAAATACAAATATATATTTTTAAAAATGACATAGAAGTGAAACATAAGCATGGACTGAGCGGAGGAAGTAATGCTAGACTGCAATAAAAACCCAAATCTTAGGCTGGTGAGTTCATCTGCTGGTTATGAGGGCAGGAACTGCTCCATGACTCCCCCTGCTGTCTGGAATCAGCATGGCTGTTTCTGTCCTCTAAACGCATACCGATGATCTCCTTCCTGCTCCTCTGTGCTGTAATTATTGTTGTTTTAACTGATGAAGTCATTTGACGTTATCGCACACACAGAAAAACATACACACACCCAACAGCTATAGCACGGGAAAGAACCTTTTTCTGGAACCTGACTCATTTCATTTTAGTGCTACCATAAATGGACAGAAAGAGGAGGGCAGGAAGAGAGGAAAGGGGGAGGAGGAAGTTACCAGAATGATGAGGGAACATGTGGATTGAAGTCAACCAACAACCCACCCTTCATGACATAATGCCCTTGCCAGACTCCCTTTGTTTATTAGCACTGTTTAAAACCTCACTTTAACCTGGCTTCTGAACATGTTTGCAGGAAATGTATTTTTGTCTTTATTGTATTCATTCATTTATTTTTTCTCCCAACCTAAAGCCATTCACTGACCCCGGCAGCTGTGAGAACTTGCTCCTCCAAACACATATTTTGGTTCATTCAGAAGCTGCATTCATTTCTCAGAATGAGTCAATACTCATTCTGAGAAATGAATGCAGCTTCTTCTGTCTGTGGTCCACAGCTTTGCTCAATTCGCCCCTGAAGGCCCCCTGCTTTGTGGTTTATCTTTTAATGTGAATGGATGAAGAAGAAATGCTGAATAAATGTTGGGTTTAGCATTTAACCCGTCGGTCTGCCTGTTTGTCCTGAAGGCTCTGGATGGGAGGATCTATGAACATGTGAAAGACTACCTGGTAGCGCTGTGTCGCACCGAGCTGGAGGCCTCTCAAACATCACATAACACCTTCCAGTTTCTGTTGGAGAAATCGACCAGGGTGAGTCACAAACATCTCAGCTATGTGCATGCCCAGTAGCTTTTATCTTAAATGAAAGGTTTCGCGTCATCGTGATCACATCATGATCGTGTTCCACGTTTGGGGTGTGATTGCATAAGGAAAATGGGGTAATTTATTTTAGCACATTACTTTTTTTGTGTGTGCATCCTAAAGCCTTAGTCACATGCACAGGGTCAATGGGGGATTGACCCATACAGGTGCTGTGGTTTTTGGGTTGTTCTGATCTATGGAGGGTAATGGAGAGGAACTGCTGCATCTTAAGGGGGGCATAGATGTGTCTTCCAGTTCTCCTGAGGTTCATACTGCCACCTCAAGATTCATCATGAAAATGGAACATATCGTTGTCATGCATGTGGGATCATGAACCATTCAAAAGGCTAATGTAAGTTACACATACTTCTGACGCACGGGTGATGCTGTGTCGTACGGTGTCCTTACGCCAAGCTGTAGCCTTTAGTAAGGTGGCAGTACAGACTGTTTACCTACGACTGTGCAGGCACAGGGTGGGCATGTGATTGCCCATAATACACCCATAGGATTCCACACAAACTACACCCTGATTGTCTAATTTCCTTATTTCTAACAGTCAGACTCCAAACAAGGACTGAGTACCGTACATCTTACGTGACCAGCATGGGATCCTTGCGCCTATGTTACTTGCTTCCCCCTTACATACCTATTAGTGTTGTATAAGTGTTCAGTACGACCAGTCACACGCAGCATGCTGATAGAAAAAATTGTATATGAACATTTTCTCTGTACGGGTTCACTGAACGGTCCATAATCTTGATATTTCCTGCTGATAACCTGTGTGCCCCCTACAGATTTGACCATTTTTAGCCACAGACAGCCTGTATCCATCCACGTGACTAAGGCTTTAACGGTGATGCGCCACTCCTGCTGTATATTAGAATAGAATTATGCATCTCATACATTTTTCTTCTTGCTCATTTTGACGTCATAATACTGTTCAATGAAACTGTCACTCTTTCCATTGAAATGGATCAGAAACAAAACCTGTTTAAGACAGTTTAATGATTGTCTCCTTAAGTTTAAACTTGGTTTTCTTTAATCAACAGGCTGCAGTGGATTAACGTTTGGATTGGAATTTTTCTTTTCCCTTAGATAATTCAAGAGTTCAACCAGCAGTTGTTCATGCAGGAAAACCCAGTCTTTCACAAATCACAGGACTTTCAGTTCCAGCCCAGTGAATGTGACATGGTGAGACTTTTCTGCATACACGAGTGTACGATTGTCCTGCTGTGCCTAAAGTCCTTGGATTGTTTGTACTTGAGCCTGTTTGAAGCCGAACCATACTTTATCCAAAACACAAGAGCAAAAAACACTCATGTTTATCTAAAAAACATAATGTGGCAGAGTACGAGTTCTTTCCTCCATTTCCTTTTGATATTTATGATATAATATAAGAAATAAGTAGCGATCACAAATGAATTGTAACAATGCTTAAAATTATTCATTGTTTTTACATGTATTGAGGAAAGATATTCCACTTCTCCAATTTTCTAATGAAGTCTGCATCCACTTCTTTCTACATTTAGAATGAAACTCCAATGCAATAATTCTGTTAACTTTGACAAAAATTGGATCATCCGGGAAATTTTCTTCTTTTACTTGTATCAGTCATCTGGTCTAAAAAGTCTATTTATTAAGAAATATCACACATTTTGAAAATCTGCCAAATGAATGTCTCTCCTGGCTTTTCCATCTGTCTCTTTATCTGTCCTTTGATCTTTCTGCCTGCTGCTCTGATGCCTGTACTCACCGATAAGCTGTTCCTTCCTCGTTTGTCTTCTTCCTTTTCCTTTAACCTCTTCTAACACTCTTCCCCAAACTCTTTTCTCACTGACCCTCCCCTGATCGTCTGTGCGCGGCAGACTCTAAGCTCGCAGGAGCAGTTGGTGGACATTGAGCCGTCGCCCGTCAGTGCCATGAGAATGACCCTGGCACAGGTAGTTTTAACCATTGTTGGCATTCCATCCTCATTCCTAAAACGGTCCCTAAAGTCCATATGATAGCGCTCTGGGTTGGTCACATTACAGTTAAAGACTGAAATAAGTTAGACAAAGTTTCACTTGATTTATCACTTTAATGCAGAAATTTAAATAGTATATTGTGTTTTTTTTCTTTATCTAGGGGTATATGAACGATTACATGTTGAACTTTAGACCTTACAAACCCAACTGATGCAAATTTAAAGTTTAAATATCAGATCTTATGTAGATTTTGTCTTATAAAGTCAAGCCTGAAATAATTCACAGTTTCAAAAAATGTGACTTTATTATTTGACAAATAGGAGTTTTTTTTCCTCTTGCATGAAAATGACAGACAACATCACAAAGGCATAATTGTGTTTAAAAAAATCATCTTTTATCTACACGTGAACCCATAGGAAATTGTATTTGTAAATCTTAAATATGTTGTGAGTCTTTTGATTCCGAATCAGAATTAAACCAAGATAAACAAATGACCTGATGCTGTGAGGAGAACCTGCAAAAGTCATTTGAACTCATGATCTTGGCCATCAAAGTTATAATAATGTCACAGAAGAAACGCTCCCATGGTGTTGCTGCAGATGTAAAGTACAATTGAAACCATGAGATGTTCTTGAATTTGTATACGTTTCTATTGCATTTTGACTTCTGACTAAACGATGGCATTGATAAGTAAAGCCTCCTCATCAGGCAAACGCATCACTTTTGTTGTGAAAGATAAAGATTCACCAGGAGAAATCCAACCAAGGCAGGACAATTTCTCACTTTTATTAAGTCTTATTTGCATTCACACTTAAGTGAGCAAAAAGCCATGCATCTATGAAGGGCTGGCCATTTAGGGGCAGTATTTTGAATATAAAATGTTCCTTTATTGATTGCTACAGCTAGGTTCTAAAAATAACCTGCTATAGGTGAAATCCATGAAGTAGTATTATAGATGTTTAAGCCGTAAAACCCCTCACTACACACTTGATGCATCTTTTTTTCATATTTCTACACCTTTCTCTCAAAATTCAAACCTTCAGAAAAGTAACTCCAGTATCATAAAATGAAAACGAAGATTTCTCACAATTGAAGATTTATGTCAATGTGGCGAGCTGAACACATTCTGTACAGGAGACACAACATTTCAGGGTCTTATCTTTAGAGCCTAAACTACCATTAGTGTATGTGGTCCCGCCCATTCTCACACTTGTAATGTTGTGAGGGCATCCTTTAAGCCTCGCTCCTTCACAATAACACACTTGCTCTGCACAGTCGTCTAAAAGACTGTTATTGTGACGTTGTTGTTGTTTCTGAAGTGCTCGAACCACAACTCTGAGGTCATTGTGATGTACTTCATATGTCCATGATCTACCTGGATTCTCAATGTTAAAGCTAGACTGCTGGAATGGGTTACAAGAAAACTATTCCAAGATCCCTAATGAAAAACGTTAAGTTGTTGACGTTTCTGCAGGGGTGGGCAATTTCAGGCCTCGAGTGCTGGTGTGTCTGCATGATTTCCAGATATCCTTGCCCTACACATGGCTGATTACCTGGTGCAGGTGTGTCCAGCCAATTGGAACATGCCAGAGCGGGGTATGCAGGAAAACATGTAGGAATGGGACCCTCAGTGCCCAGGCAAATGTGGGGTTGACTTGAGTATCATCCATCGCGTTTTCACTTGGAGTTTATTTTTGCATCACTGTGTTCCTTGTTACTCCATTTGATATCTGTTATGGGAAAATGTCTCTAATTTTGGAAAATGATCATGATAGGAATATCACTTATCCACATTGTATTTCACTTTAACCTAATCTGTAATCTGAAACGCTGAAACCCCACTTAGAATTTAGCAGTAAATCTCTGCTGCTTTGTTTTTTCTTTAACACTTATGTGTTGCTGGATTTATGCTGAAGTGTCACTGAATTTAATGAATGGGTTTGTTTTGCATTGTAATGTACAGACAGCCTTTTGTACTGCATGTTTGTTGTCTGGTTTGGTTTTTAAAGGGGAAGTCAAAGGATTTCATCTGGATTCTGACAGATATTTAACACTTTTTTCTATAATGCATGAATTGAAATGAGGTTTTCCACAGATTTCAGAAAGAGAACCTGGAATTAGTTGGGCATACTGATTAAAACCACAAGGGTTTATGTGATTCTTGGGTCCTAAAAGCTCCTTAAAACGGATTTGCATTTCAGAAAAAAAAGAATTTATATTTTTAAGAAAACAGAATAACATAACCTAACATGGATCTTGTGCTTGTTTTCTACACAACTTGAATAAAACCACATCGAAACAGAGTCGTTATCCTTCAGGAGAATCAAGTTTGAACAGATAATAATGAAGAAAAACAATCAAGTTGTCACTTTTTCGAGCTTTTACAGTTTTACACACTGTTAAAAAGCTAAACGATTGTGTGTGTTTGTGTGTGTGCGTGTGCGTGCGTGTGTGTGTGCAGAGTCGACAGCTGGAGTCTGAGTCAGGAACAACGGAGGAACACAGTCTGAACAAAGAGGCCAGAAAATGGGCCACCAGAGTGGCCAGAGAGCACAAGAACATCATTCACTTCAAGAGAGTAAGACTAACCTGCGGATGAACCCGCAGAAAAACTTCTACTTCATCTCATGGATGGAGTTCACGTCGTTCTCCATACTCCGTTTCCGTCTGAAGGTTTGCTTGTGTTGCTTTTAGTCTCTGGAGGAGTGTGAAAGTCACGGTTTGCCCCCCACTGAGCAGGGCAGACTGGAGCTGGAGCTGAAGATAGAAGACACCAAAGAGATGATGCGCAAAGCTGAGGTCTGTGACTCCAATGCTCTTACATCTGTTTTTATATCACGATTGGGGGGCTGGTCCATCAAGTTCTGCCACACTATATAATATATACATCAAACGATTCCCTTGTTGGTTTCTTCCAGTTTAGTCTATTCCTTTCTTTCATTAAGGCCAACCTACCGTAACTGTGTTTTTTTTCTTAACAATTATCTGAATGTAAAGAATTTAGTCCACCTTCAATGTGTTTCAATTCTGATAAATAAATCATTAAAAATAATCTGTGTATTTAGAATAGTTTAAAGAATCTATGGAAAAACCATGGAAGGTCACAGGTTTATCCCATTGACTGAATATGAGGACTGAACTGAGTGTCCCCTGATGTTCCAAACAGGAAGTACCCGCTGGATCCAAGAAGCCAAAACCCCATAGACTTCTACAGAGAAATAAACAGCTGTAACTCATTCTATTTATCAGAAAAACCATTCTTGCTCTGATACCTTTTTTAACATGTTCTTGATGATCCTGATTTTTTTTTATTATATTTTTTCTGTAGTTCATGTTAATCAAGAAATAAACTGACCTATCACAACCTCAGTAAAAGTGGGTGGAGCCTGCTGGACCCCACAGTTCTCAGATACAGTCAATAGATTTATCTTGTTTGCAATTTCACTTGATTGTATTGATTTGATACTATTTTGGACTGGTTTTTTTAAACTTGTCCTGTCCAACAGCTGGGCAGACAGATGAGAGCTGAGGGCCTAGGGTGGAATAATAAAAAAGTCAAATTAAAATAAAAAACGAAAACTGCGAAATAAGACAATATAAGATAAAAAATATCTAAAAAATATACAAAAATATAAGCCTCTGGGAGCTCATTCTCTGTCCTCATTAAAGCACTGGTCTCTTCCCGATATCTGCTGTCTTATTAAATAGAACAGAATTTCCAAACTTTTCTTAACTGAACTGGAACTGGAATTTGTGTAACCAGTGATCAAATGATCTCAGCCTCTAAACTAATGCTGCCTCTCCTACTCTCATTAGGCCCAAAACTGCCTTCCCTGTGCTGATGAATATTTAAAGAGCTCATTGGATAGAAATGATGAGCTCTCAGCTCATCATATGAAACAGACAGAAGACATTCATGCTTCGCGATGGCACTTTTATCTGGATGGTGATGGCGCCAACGATCCTTTGACATGAACTCATTTCCTTTAGCTGAGCCTTTCAGAGGTTCTGTTTCATTATCAACCAGAAAGAAAGAAATTAGGATTTTAGGATTTTTAGGTTTCAACCAAAAGGGAATGTGAAGAAAACAGCATTCAGTTCATCACAGAGGAAAGAAATCATGATCATGACACCATGTGTCCTTTATGGATCTCAAGAGACGGTCAGTTCTTTAAAACGATGACAAAAACATCTCTTTTGAAGTAATTGATTGTATTGACATAACAGTAAAATGTGGTGGTCAGGTGGGTCTCAGCGTCTATTTATTGTTGCCAGCTTGGAGGGTACCATTTTCTAAAAAAGGAAAAATGCTGGAATTGACGGGATGGTTCCAATGTAATCACACAGAGGAAGAGGGTGTGAAAGCAGGGGAGGCAACTTTCAGCATTCCTCTAACGTTTGCTTTCATCTACACATACCCCTTGTCTTTAACTTTAGTGGCTACTGCCCTCACGGGTGGATACGTGCTGTCTGTGGGCGAAAAAATGGGCAAACCTGTATGGGACCCATAGAGAGAAAAAGGTCATGCACGTTTTTTTTTATTGGTATGCTGCAGACAACAGATTGTATTGAACACAGGTGAGAAGCAGGTGTGTTGTACAGATTTGTCCTATTTTCAATCCCCCCAAATCCTGCGCACTTCTCAAGGAGCCAGTTAGTGATTTTCATGAAATAAATGAGTGCTTTTTGTCAGACTGTTATTCAAGAGGAAGTTAGACGATTAGTGTAGTTTGTGTGGAGTTTCCTACTGACAAGTTCCACATGCACGGTGTGTGCATGTGGAACTTGTCAGTATGGAGCCACACCTTGTGACTAGAGTGTGGTGTAAGGGCACTGTATGACAGCCTCATCCGTACGTCATGAGTGCGTCCAACGTGCCTGACAAATATTTTACAATACGCTAACCACACGCATGACAATGGTACGTTCCATTAACATGTCATCCCTTGAGGTGGTCGTACAAGCCTCAAGAGAACTGCAGTTCACACCTGTGCTCCCCATTAGATGTGGCTGCTCCCCTCTGCGAGGAAAAAGAGAGTTAATGAATTGAATAGATCCTGCTTACTCAGAAACACCCAGGAGTAGGGATGGGTATCGTTAAGGTTTTAACGGTACTACTACTCTTATTGATACTGCTGATCGATCTGGTATTTTAACGATACTCTTATGGATACCTATTGAGGACGAAAAATAAATAAATAACAAATTAAAAACATAAAGTGTTTTATTTACTCATTATCCAACAACATAGTTTAAAAAAAGGTTTTTTACTTTAAACATGATAATGTTACAATACAAAATAGTTCATTTGGCAATACTTGTATTGATTCAAAATGCTGTCAGGATATTTATTTAATTATTTAATTAAATTATTTATATTCTTTATGAGCGTGATGTTTCCTTTGATCTTTTGTCCATTTTCCACCACTTTGAATAAACTAGAGATGAATGAGATGATGGAAACAGATTCACTTTGATGCAGACTCCTTTCTGTTATTATTTTTCTTTAAATCCAGTAAACCCAATAAAGTATTTTAATTTTATGGATAGCAATAATTTTTTTAGGAAACAGCTGTTAGTTTGTCTGGAATCATAAGCGGTGAGTCTAAGCCCCGCTCCCGCCTCTCTACCTGTTTGTTGTTTTCCTCTGTGTGCAACCCCCCCGTCCAGCGTGTTCTACACAGACAGTTCAACATACGGTCATCGTAGCAGCAAGGTGACAGGATAGTAGGGGCACCCTGATGCAAATTTAATTAATTTTACTCGGAAATGGGTGGTTTTAGTCTAGGGGGATAAAAGGATTTTTTTGGGAGGGTGTTCATGTGTCCCCTACGAGATCGCCGCTGACTGTCTTTCCAGAAAAACGTTCCAAACCCTTTTTTCTTTCCAAAGACCATAAAGTTGAAAGCTGAAGCTCGTTTGGATCTTCTTCGACAAGTGGGAGTTGCCGTGGACACCTGGCTGAAAAGTGCCATGAACCAGGTGAGTACTACCTGTGAGAAGCCGAAAGGAATGATGTGAATGTTGCAAACACTCCCTGAACCAACGGGCGCTGTCTCTGTGCGTGCTGTAGGTGATGGAGGAGCTGGAGAATGAACGTTGGGCCAGTTTCACTTCCCACGGTCCCTCACTGTCGGTGAGACACTCCCCCTCAGAGCTTTCGCTTTCTTGCCAAGTCAACGCAGAGGAGCCTGTGAAAATATTTGGAGCTGCAGAACTGAGCCTCCTTTTAGCTGGAACCTTTTTAGGCCACAGCGCTTTTTCTTAGTTCTTCTGAAGTTCAAACAGCTGCTGTTCAGCTTCATCCATTCATGTGTTAGAGCAGAGACGCTCTTTAGCACTCAGTGGCACCAGATTTCCTTCTTGACTGAAAGAGTTTGAAAAACCTGACATTAGTGCAGATGATCTTAACCAGAAAATAACTTTGCTTTGACTTGGCTGGATGGTTGGAGCGACACTCCTTCATTTATGATTGCAGTCTTTTTTTCCTGCCCTCTCCGTCTGCCTGTTTGTGTTGCATGAGGTGGCGTTCTGCTTCAAGGAAAACATTTTTCATCAGCGTAAATTGAATGAAAAATCAGATTGCAGTTAAAAAATAACTTCAAAGGTCACATTGCAAATTTGAAGGAAATATCGAAAGATTGAAGAAAAAAAAGGAAACTCAAAAAAATTAAAAATGTAAATTTTGGGAAATTTTGAATGAAAAAACAATGCATTTAAAACTGTTATCAAATGATAAATCCTGCATATTTGTAAAAAGCGGAAAATAAGAAACAGCAGCTGTTCCAAATATTATTCTTCATTTGGTAAAAGTTTTAGATTTACAGCTTAGTTACATTTTTCTTTCAGTTTTTCGACATTTATTTCAAGTTCACAATGTGTTCTCTCTAGTTTAAAACTGTTTTCAAATGTTTGTTTTTTCTCCTTCCAAGGTAACAATCTGTTTTTCAAATTCTCTTTAAGATGATCCTGATTTGACCTCATCCATGATCTTTACAAACACATCACCGCACTCCTGTCTTAGTAGGTCAAAGGTTTAACTGCAAACTCTCATCTAAATGTCTCATCATTACATCACATTCCTTCTTTGAGATAATTTCCAAGTTTAGGATGAAAAGTCTCCTTCTGAGGGAAATAGACGGTAAGATCAGGCCTGAAGTTTAACCTTCCTGTCTTCTAGAATTACTGACACTCACAGACTGCTGCTTTACCTCATGAATATTTAAGCAACAGTAAACTGAGTGTTGGTCTGAGTCGTGCACATGTTTATGTTTTTCAGTGCTGCACAAGTAAACTGCAGATGCTTCATTATTCCAGTGAAATATCTAAAAATTTCAATTTATAATTATTATTTATAATTTTGTTTAATTATTATTTATTTATTTTTATTATGAACACGTTATTAGTAACATTTCAAAGAAAACAACTTTTTAATATAATCTTATAACAGAGTAATGAACCCAACATAAAACAACAAAAAGAAATTTAAAAAATAAAATAACTAATTAAAAGTAATATATTTAAAAAATTTAGTCTAATTGTTTAGATAACTTCAGATGAAACATTTATTTTATTTTTCTAAAGAGGACAAAATAAATTGTTTAAAATGAAGTTTAATCTTCAGACTTTAAGTTTCTTTTTTTCCTCCACATCTACTCTACAGAAGGGAAAGATTTTCCCGGGTCAGCGCTCCTTTATCTTCCCATCAGAGGTGAAACATGTTCTGGTCCATCAGTCGTTTGACATTCTGCTCACATGATGGTGCAGATATCACCCAAAAAACTGAGAGATCCTGAATATGGGGGGGTGGGGGAGTCTTTGTGCAGATAAATGAAAGGAGCGAGGATGAAAGATGGAGTTATGCACGGCAAGATAGAGCATTAGGAAGACAACTACTGAAGGAGGGAAAATGGAGTTGAGGAGAGAAGAGGTGGTGTGGTGAGGTGGGAGGGGTGAGGAAGAGTCGTGTCAAGGTGAGAACGCAGAGGTAAAATGGGAGGTGGAGGTGACAATGATGAGGGGCTGTGAAAACAGAAAATAAGCTGACTGAGATTTTATTTCAGGTTCTGATGCCTGAAATCTGTTTTATGCTCGAGGAAAAAAACAAATGAACAAATTTCTCTTTGTGTAACCAACCAGTCAGATGCTGAGATCTTCTATAGCCTTTCTTCTTCTACTCTTATTTCTGCAAACCTTCCTGTTCCTTTTGGCAATTATCGTTAGTCCCATCTTTAGTGGATCCAACACAGAGAAACTGGATTTGTTGGGTTGTTGTTGAGATGAATGCTGGTCATTTTTCTGCAGAAATTCTCCTGATGGAGCTTTGCTGTAAAACTGAACGAGAGTCATGTGATGCAGCAAACTAACTAACCAACTGAGGAACCAGAAGGCACTGAAACCTGCACACAAACCAAAGTAAAAGCACCAGAAAACCAACTAATCTGAAGTATACATTCATTTGACCTCTAAGTCTTTAAAATGAAGGCAAAATATATATATAGTGTACGTTTCTAAATTAAACTTTAAGCTGAGAGGCTGCAAATGTCTAAATCTCTAAAAAACAGATGAATAAAAATATTGACTTGTTAGCTCACATCTGGACTGAAGAACACTCCGGCTTTTGGAAAACATTTTAAAGTCTTAGACAATGAGAACCAAAGGTTATTTAAAGTTCCACTTTGAACATCTTTTGAAAGTATTACCAGTGGTCTTTTAATTATCATTATTATTATTTTGGGTTATAAATCGCCTAAGCCAGAAAATACATAAGGAAGAAAAAATAAAATCATATATAAGTCGCACTTGTGGGAGAAATGAATTTAACAAAATATGGGAACAAGAATAGATTTTTCATGTTGAAAGGTAAATCATAACAATGAAAAAGATGACAATCATAGACTAAATATTAAACTGCACTCTGAAACTTATTTAGCCTTACGAAACATAGAAGAAATCTAGTGTATGAGTGCAACAGATAAACAAATATAAAGATAACCATAAAGAACATGGCAACAGGTCAACTACATTCTTCACATCACTTTTAAATATTAGATTTGTTAAATTCTTCATTCCCTGTGTCGCTTGGGAACAGTTCTGCCAATCCCTGCAGAAGACTGGGTGGTGCTTCTGCCGTCCATACTCAACACTGATACACACACATACAGCGCCCTCTACTGGCTCTTGCTATTTATTAAAAAAAAAACACCTCGCATATAAGTCACACCAGTGACGTGCGGTGAGGTTAATGGCTGGTGAGGCACTGACGTCATCAGTCAGATTTACAAACATATGAACCATACTGAGTAACTTATTCACCATTTGATTGACAACAGTTAACGTGTTTTGTTTAAAATATCATTTCAACATGTTTTTTTTCATATACAAACTGCAGCATAGAAAAAATCACAAACGTTATTATCGTCTTACCTTTACTTGTAAATAAAGTCCATACGCCGCTCCTTCTGAAGAAAATGACTTGCCGCTTGCTATCACTTCTTCTAGTATTTTTTAGCGTCATAATCTCAGGGCTCACTGGCGCCCCCTAACATGAGGCACGAGAACTTCTGGCCTCACCCAGCAGCTTTTTCGCCGGCGTTTAGCGCTCAGCATAAGAAACACGTCCCTCACATACAGTTATTTATAAAAACAAACACTGTACATCATATACATCTGCTAAATTATGCAAACTCAGCTCATATAGTACGAGTGATTGAACCGATATACAGAGAGACAGCAGTACCGTCTGACTACATAGGTATTGCGCAATCCAAGGTGAGGCTCAGCGGGCTGGTGCCTCATCGCACGTCAAATGCGGAAATTCAGCGATTTTGAAAAGAAAAAACACCCAAAAATGGTACAGTTAAATGGAAAATGACTGCAAAGCACAAATTACTGATTGAATATAATAAGTGAATTTATTTTTTCTCTTTTCTTCCCATAATGACAGGTGAGGCACAGCCTCACCTGCCTCTCCTGACTGCACGTCACTGAGTCACACATAAGTATGTCGCCCCCGGGCCAAACTATCCACACAAAAGAACACAATTAATACTGTGAAAAGAAAAAGGAAAAAAGAAAAACCTGTGTCTTTTTCTAGGACATAGTTTCTGCAGAACAGCAGGAGTTAATCAGAAATCTGAGTTAGGGGCGGGACTGTTGGTGCGAAGAAACCCCACCCCCCTTTACTACCCCTCACTAAGAGCTCTCTGTTTTCCGTTCTCTCCCTTTAGCGTATAACCCATCAAACCACCAACCTAACATTACCAGTGCAATAAAAATGGCGAGCATTAACGGAGCTATCCAGCTGCACAGTTTGGATCCAGATCTCTGCTCAGACAAGGAAAACGTGGCCATACATGGATCTAGTCGTCTATAAGCAGATGCATCAGAACGGAGCAGAGCAGGGAGCTTGTGGCCTTTTTCAAAGGGAATTTTTTCCTTCTGTCCTGATTCACAACGATTTGAATAAAGAAATATTTAGAAACGGGATTCTAAGCTTATTGTTCTTTATGTATGTCCTCCATTATCAGAAACATGCCAAAATAACATGCTGGGAACACCAAAAACACAGTTTTCATCGGAATGGGTCTTTTTACAAACTATGAGGGATTTAGAACTGAACTATAACTGCTGCTATCCTATGGTTAGACACTGTGAACAGCAGGGAGGCAGAATCATTAAAACGGAAATAAAAAAAAAACAAGACAGAAAATGTAAAGTAAAAAGTCAACTAGCCTCACAGCCCTTAGACCAGCATGAAGGTTTACTTTTCTATTTTAGAATAAAACGGAGGAGATGAGACTTTAAAACTGTTGTTTAGTTCTGCAGACGTGGAGAGTTTACCCTGTAAACAGAAATGTGATGACGAAGCACGAAAGCTTTGGAAAAGACGCACACAAACACACTCTTTTGTTACTGGGCAGGTCAGTTTGCTGTGTGTGATGGATCTTTCCATTAGCTGGGTCACATGATCTTCATCTAAGCCAGTGAAGTTCTCACAGAACAGGGGGGGGGGGGGGGTTTACAACATCTAAGAGGCAAGTACCTCCCCACCTTTCTTCAGAAGAGCTGAGGGGAGGAGAAGGTGAGGGCTTGTCAATTCCGGTGAAGGACGCAGATGAACTCTCACGGTTGAACCTGCTAGAGGAGCGCAGAGTCAGACGTTCACCGTGATGTTAGACTGTTGTGAAAGTCTGGATCATCTGAGCTGGAGGACCGTCCTCTGGTTGTGACCGGAGCTCTTTCAGCTTTTCTTCTGTGTGTGTGTCCAAAGGGCTCAGTGGACTTGGAGCGGGAGGAGGGCGAGGAGGGCGAGGAGAACATGGAGGTTTTTGACGACAGCAGTTCCAGTCCTTCTGGAACTCTCCGCAACTACCCACTAACCTGCAAAGTGCTTTATTCATACAAGGTATGACCACCTCTAGGACACAAGAGCTGCTCCCTCTGTGTTCTGTCAGGAAGACACCTGTTTCACTTTAAAAGTTTTATGGATTAGGTACTGCTATTACTAAAAAACTGCTGGTTTGTAGTAGTCAGACATGCATTCCAATAGGAAATACAAATAGAGTGGTCCCTCATTTAACCTGTGATAGATGAAATCGGCGAAGTAGTCATCCTTAATTTTTACAATAATTACACATGTTTTAAGGCTTTATAACCCCTCAGTACACACTTTATACACCTTTATCAGAAAAACACAAAGGTTTTCCTTAAACAGAAGTTCGTTTCAAAGAAACAAAGTCCACAAAAGCTTCCTAGATCACCTTTATTAAAGAAATATCCACCATCAACAAGCAAACAATTTCTTTATTATTTAATACTAAAATTATTTATTTACACATATTTACTCTGTGTCAATCAATAAGGTTAACAAAGCAAAAAGACAGCAAACTGTTTGAAATTAAAGTCAACATAACTTTAGAGTTTTTTCTGTTAGTCTTCTTTAGGTTATCTTTATATAATTTGTCTCGTTTCTGATCAGTTTTCGCCAGTCACCGCTGGCTTCTTACATTGTTTGGGGAATTTATACATAGCTAAACTTACGTGAAGGCAATGTTTGCAAATTCATACATGGTTTGTCTTTTGTTTAAAAAAATGATAGACGAAATTCCACAAAGTTGTCTTTCAGGGACTGGAAGTGTAGGACCCAAAATGCAGAAAGCAGGGGCTTGGTGGCTGAAACTCAAAACATTTAATAAATAAACTTAAATATGACCAAAACTAAGCGAAACAAGAGGGTGACATAGCAGATGACCAGCCAATTAAGACTGGAAACCTAGACCTGGTGCGACTGACAGAAGGAGAACAGAACATGATCAAAAACATCTCTGAAAAACTAAACTAAAGTACTTAATCCTCATCTGGTCATCTTTTTTTTTTCCAAGTATGAACGATGATTTAAGGCTGTAAATCCCTCTCTACACTCTTTATACCCCTAACTAAAACAAAAACATTTTGCTTCTTGTTTAAACTTTCAAAGTTCAAAAATTTATCAAAAAATAAGTCCATTGTTATGGAATGAAAACAACGATCTGCATCATGCATTCTGGCTGTACATGAGACACGACACATAAATCAGGCACACAAAACAAAATCCACTAGACTGTGAAAGGTGAACCACAAAGCAGAGAGGGACCACTGTCAGATGAATCTCTGCATCTTGTGACAGTGAGAAGAAGTATTTTTGCCACAGTGTTGCATCGTTTTTACAGGAAACTTTATTCAGTAGGACTTGAACGGTCAGAGCAGACCTCAGTCTTCTCATGACAGGTTTTTAAAAATCAAGTTATTGAAATTTTACTGCTCATGTCAGTCATGAAACTCTATTTTCTGACTTTCCTCCCTCTTTGTTATCTCTGAAGGCCTCTCAGCCAGACGAGTTAACGATTGATGAACAGGAGATGCTGGAGGTTATTGAGGATGGAGACATGGAGGACTGGGTCAAGGTGCTCAATTCTTTTTTCATAGACATGGACCTGATTTGTGTTTTCCACAGCCACTTGTCGTTGCCCTTCTCACTCTGACCTTTCGCGCTCTCTTGGTTTCTCCAGGCACGCAACAAGACGGGTCTCGTGGGCTATGTCCCTGAAAAATACCTGCAGTTCCCGTCTTCCAACAGCCTACTGAGCATGCTCCAGTCCCTGACCACGCTGGACGCTCGCTCCCACACGTCGTCCAATTCAACGGAGCCAGAGCTGCATGCGGTCTGCGTCAATGGAGACACAAACAGTAAGCAGCTGGAACATCTTCGAAAGCTGCACAAATACACACATTTTTCCTCGTACCATAAAGGCATTATGTGTCCGTAATTAAACCACTTTACTTGTCATTGCTCTGTGAAGTTCAAAACCACCAATTTTACTCAGTATTTTCTTCTTAATAGTTACTACATTCACAGTAAATGTCCACAGTAAAAGACAAAAAAGACAATATTTGAATTTAGTGGGAACAGAATTTGGTTTATTATTTTGTTTTAAACACCAACAGTCGCTTTGTGTCTGTTTAAGTGAAGAAAGATCTATGTAAAACTGTCAAAAGACGACATCTAACACGAGTTTAACTTTCCAAAGTCAACAGAACTGAAAGGCCCTGAAGTTAGAAGTAAAGTTTTTTTTAGAAATTCTTGCTGCCTGACACAAGCGTATTTGGACGCTTTTCTGAAGGCTTTTTGTCCCAGGATAGCCTGAATGACAGAATTACTAGAAATTCAGAGCATTTGTTGATTGTTCTTTGCTTGTTTCCGCTGAGGATATAATAGAAAGAGGCACACAAGAAAACCTACCAATAACCATCTAATATTTTACACTTTCTATTATCTTTTATCATCTTTCCTAATAACCCAGTGACATTATCTGAGAACTAGAGTGAGTGAATGTGATATCATCCATAGAAAAGGATTTACCTCCAGCTCCATTTAAATGAAGTCAATTCAGTTGCCATTTTTCACAATACAGACGCCACCATATTGGAGCCAGACAACATCAGTAACCAGTGATTGGTCAAAGTTGGTCTGAGTCAATGTTTCTATGGAAACTACTCTCACCAATCAGGAGATTGGAAGTCCATAACCTAACCACTTGAATGCAGGTTACATGAAATTTATCAATCAAATGTTTTGAACGTTGAATGTGGGGGCCAGCAGGCACCACCTACTTTTATTGGAGCATCTGATTAGTCATTTTATACTTGAATGACTTGAACGACAGCAAAAAAGAACTTTTTAAAAAAGGTTAAAAAAGTATCAGAGCAAGAATGTTTATACTGACAAATACAATGACTGAGTATTAGCTGTTTATTTCTCTACAGAAGTCTAAGTCTGTGAAGTCATTGGGTACTTCCTGTTTGGAATGCCAGTGGGGAGGAGTCACTCAGTTCAGTTCTCATATACAGTCAATGTTCTACCCCCTGTGTTGGTGAAATAAAACTGTACAGTACAGGAAACAGATGAACAGCTGCAAACCTGAGGATGAAAGTTTTCCTTCTGTTGCCATGGTGACCTTCTGTCTCTCTGTGTTTGCATCCCATAGCAGCGTCGTTCGTCCGCGCACTCTACGATTATGTCGGCCAGGCCGACGAGGAGCTCTCCTTCTCTGAGGGCGCCGTGATCCGCCTGCTGAGCCGGGACACCCAAACCGACGACGGCTTCTGGGAAGGGGAGCTGAACGGACGGGTGGGAGTTTTTCCTTCTGTCCTTGTGGAAGATCTGACAGAGAATGGAGAAGCTGGTGGGGGAGCGCCACATGACAGACAGGTACTGTAACAACCTGCACCCCAAAAAACACTCACTTATATTATACTCCATTGTTTCTGTACACATACTGACGGTAAATTGCTGTTGTTTGGGAACTGTTAAAAATGAAACCTCTTCTAGTTTCCCTGTTGAGAACGTCCAACCAGCCTGAACTTCTCTGCTTTTAGCTTTCCCTGTTCTGCTACATGTAGGTTAAACCAGTGGTTCCCAACCTTTTTCCGGCCACGGACTGGTTTAATGTCAGACAATATTCTCATGGACAGTTGTGTGTATGAGGCTGAAGTGGGCATTGATATTTTTTTCTGCTTCCAGTTTCTCTTAATTTCTGGAGGTACGGTTTATCTTCATCTTCTGTGAAACATCTGCAGCTGCTTTAAACTTTATTTGTACTTAGGATTTAGTGCAGGAACCACTTTAGGAAACAATAAACCTGCTGTTTCTAAAGGCAAAGCCCCTTCCGGTTACTGTAACATTTTTATGACTAAGCGTATATTCAGACTGGACTTGTTTGGTCCGCTTAAAGTGAGGCAGAGTTCGTTGTTCCCCGATAATCTGGAACAAATTTTTATTCTGAATACACCCAAGTGGACCCTGGTCCGGTACCAGGAACCACTCTCAGACCCGTCTATGAACGTGGTCTCGGTTTGTTTCTAAGCTTCCTTTCTCTCTGAGATTCCTCAGTCTGAATACAATCCATTCTTGGAGCGGATCGACTGAACCAAAACGTGCACCGTAGCCAAAATAAACAGATTAGGATGTTTATACACCAACATCAGTTTTAAATGTTAAGCAAAGATTGTCATGTTATCAAACACAGAAAAGAGTTTAACTCTTTATTTGTTAGAATGTTTATTTTAAAGTGTGGATGCCATGCTTTGAACAACTTTGTCAAATAAAAAAGCCCTTTAAACGCTGATTCTATTGATACCAATAGTTTGCGTCGAAAAAAATCCGAAGCATATGAAAAATAGACATCTTTCGAAGGAATCAGAGATTTGGATCTGCCGCTAGAGCGCAGGCTGGAAGTGAACCCGATATGACCTGTGACGTAACGAAAGGCGTTGCCTTTCGCAGTTGCTTAGGACAGCATGTAAACAAAACAGGTAGTCTTCGTTTCTCTCGTGTTTAAATCTGTTAATCATCAACATGCCAAATCGTTGTGTGGCAGCTGGATGTAGCAATACATCTAGTGAAAGTGTATCTGTGTATAAAATTCCCAAAACAAGAAACGCTGCTGAAAAGGGGAAAATTTAAGAAGGTGGACGGCGAAGGATTTTTCCCTCCAGATCTGCAGGAGAGAAGTCTGCGTTTTCGAAGGGACAAAAACCGGGACACAAACGAAGAATTTTGAACGGAGAGTTGGGAGGAGGATCTTGGCTTCTGAGTCGAGGAAAGGCGGGTGAGCTGGAAGCGAGCGAGCCGTTTTCTGGGTCGGAGGAAGGGCGGCGCTGGGTGCATTCGGAGCGGAGGCTGCTAAGCTGAGCTAGTGTGCATCGCGATGGATCACATTAGGCGATGTCGTGTTTTCTGTTGTCCTTGGATCAACTGGAGTATTTCAACGCGCTCAATGTTTTGCAAGAGAAGCAACAGTTCTGCAACGTTTTTTTATCTTTTGCTTTTTGAGAGTGCGTGCACCGTGAGTAAACTGAACTGTGTGTGTGGCGCTGCGCGCGAAAGGATTTCAAACTGGATTTCAAACAATTAAAACTGTTAATGTTCTGCAGTTGTTAATGGTATACAGTGACTTTGTTAACTAAAGAGTAGTAATATCTGGGAAACTTTTATTTTGTGACATTTATTTTGTAAATTGGGTTGAAAACCAGTGTTTACCTTTGTTTAGATTAGGCCAAAAGGGGACATTTTGAGTATATTTTAGGGTAAGTGGAGTAATTTAATTTTATACATTTTTTAGACTTACTGGAGTCTAGCCGAATCTTCATGCTGGCTATCGTCATCGGCATCACTAGACCTACTACTTTCTGCTATATCCTCCTCACTTTCGCAAAAGGGTTCGAATCGATACGGTTGCAAAAGTGACTCATCATCATGATAATCTCCGCAACTTTCCTCTTCATCTTTCTGTTCATCTGATGATAAATCGCTAATAGAGACGGTAGCATCACTCTGTGCTTCGCTATCGGTGCTAGCCATGTTGTCTGCCTTGTCTTCCTTTCGTTACGTCACAAACAGGGGGGCGAGAATTCGGCGGAATGCGTGAAGCCGGCGGCCGTCCTCGTTGTTTATATTGCGTTTTTCGCTATTTATTCTTTTTCGAAAAATATTAAAAACAATCGCAACATGAAATAGAGACTATTTACTATATTTTGGCTTATTAAAATAGACCATGTCACCCACACTTTAACCCCGCTGAAAACACTTCTTGCATGCTTTTCTGTGTCTCATTACGTGGCATGCGCCCAGCACTGCTGTGACGTCATGCTAAAAGCTGCTTTGTAGTTCCTGAACAAAATTCTCTCAACAATGTCCTAACACCACAATGATGAGACACAGCAACTATGCAGGCTCATCAAAACAACTTTTAACGTGACACACATGGCTTCTCACTGTTTTCCCCACAATCTTATCTAAATGTCATAAACACCTAGTAGCAGCTTCTTAGCTGTCCTCTTGCCAGTAACTGTCCTGCAACATTCCTTTAGCAGACCAAAAAAGCAGGTAAAAAGCTTGTTGAGCCCGACGTTAATACAGACGTTTACAAATCGTGAGCAAAATATAAAGATTGAATGAACTAACACCAGCAAGGACTGCAAAGCGCAGGACTTCCATCTTTTCTGGCTCTAGTTGGATTTCCCCGCCATTGTAATTCCTGACCAATGAGTGAAAAGATTTTTAGTCACATGGTTTTGTTTACAAGCTTTGGTTTGAATCAGGAAACACCAAACACAAGGTTCAGGACTCAATCCGGAACAAATTAAGTGGACTTGATCCGCACCAAATGGGTTTTTCAGTCTAAATACACTCTAAGAATATGAATAAAAAGGTTAAACTGTAGGTTATGTTTTATTTTTTTTCTCTGTGGCCAGGTACCATTTACGCCCATTGAATGGGGACCACTTTGTTAAAGCGGTTCAAACACAGAGACACTGTCAATGATTTAAATCACTGTTCTCCTAAAGCTTCCTGATTAAAGAGGCAGCAAGAGATTTAATGAAGCTAAACAGGCAACAAGAAGTTCAGAAAATGATGAAGACTCTGATCGTGAACAGCTTTTACTCTTACAGTGATTCAACAGGTAGAGGAGTATTCCAAAAAAAAAAAAAAAGGTTTATTTGTTCTGAACACTGACATTATTCCAGTTGGTCTCATTTGGGCTGCCTGTGGTCTGCTTTTATAAAAAAAAAAAAAAAGCATCAGATGATGTATAAGCGTGTGTGCTTTAACTAAACACAGCTCACAGACATCATCTATAAAGCGGATGTTTGGGGCATAAGGAAGCTTCTTAAAGGAGAAGAAAACCCAAACCTGGAGTGTCATCCGCTGTGCCCCCATGAGCCACAGCTCCCCCCCCCCCCTTCCTGTCTGCTGTCTGGCTGATCTGTCAGCGGCAGTGCAGCTCACAAACAGCCATGTTCCTGCACTCTGATGAAAAACACGCCACGCCAATTATAAAAACGCTCTTATCTGTGGCCTAAATAGAGGAAGGATGCAGCCTCTCCCTTCCCACAAGCCTGTAGACACAACACATCAAACAACAACTTTTAGGATCTTTAATGTCTTATTAGGAGGTTATTGTAGTTCAGAAAGTCCTTTAGATGTTCTCAGGAAGTGAGAAGATTAATCTGTGAGGTATGCCATACTATACGGATCTCATTAGACCCACACTGCAAAAATCGGCGCATTAGAAATTAGAAACTAAAACTAAGATTATTTTCCCTATTTTGATAAGATTATTTATTTCAAACAGTCCAGTTCTCATTACTGTCAATGGTGCAGACTGTCAGAAAGAATAAATTGAAGCATTCTAACACATGTTTTTAAAAAACAGTGGTGTCATTTTTAATTTTTTTGACCACCAGTTTGGCACTGACACCAGATAAAATCCAAACAACACCCATCCCCATTCAGCTGGTCAGTTGGAGGAAATAAAGTTGCTTAAAAATGTTTGAAATGCTCTGCAACACGTTTCCATAGTTTACAGTGAAGTCAAAAGTTGGTTCTAACTTTTATTTGACCTTTTCTAGATATCTCCATCTGTAAAGTTGCAGTCGTCTCTGCTGCCTCTCCCACTGTATGATCAGCCTCCCATCAGCCCTTTCACCAGCCCGGAGACTTCCACCCCCCCTCCTCTGCCGCGCTCCCCCTCATCTGCACTCAACGGGGAGCACAAGCTTCCACTGCCTGCAGCATCGTACAAAGGGCAGCTGTCCTCTCACAGTAAGACCCACCAGCAGCTTTCATCTGGAGACACCATTTGGGTTTTTTCCGTCCTAATCTGTCATCTCTCGCTTCAGATCAAAGCTCTGGCCGCAGTCCGGTGTCTCCGGGGTTTACTCAGCCTCTACGCTTCACCCCTGAAGGAGGACCCGGCAAACTTCGACCTGTTAGTATAAAACGGTTTAAAACGCGTCTGTAAGGTGACAGATGATGGGATTGCTTTGATGATGGGTAGCAAAGATGAGGTGTCAGCCGGTCTCCAAAAGTTGTTTCACAACGTGAATGTAGAGTAGATGTGCAGTGGAGTAAAAGTATTCATCCGTCACAGGATGCTGAGTTTGGTCTGTAAGAAAAGCTCTTCCACTGTGAGACAGAATGTAACGAAAAGAGTCAAGGTAATGACATTGTTTGATTTTTAAAGAATTTATTTGTTTAACGGAGCAGAAAGTAAATATTTAAGTCTTTCAAACAAACAAGAATTGTGTCCCTCACAAACCTGTTACTTCCTAAACGCTCTTCTATCCGCCACAGGTTATTTGATATACACCTGCCAACACCTTTAAACAATCAGACTGCAACCTTCCCACTGTGACCAAGTCCAAAGAGCTGTCGAAGAACACCAGGATCAATAAGTTTTATTTTTTTTTATTTTTTTTTACTTGTTCTGTCCAACAGCTGGGCAGACAGATGAGAGCTGAAGGCCTCTTGTGTTGGAAATATTTTACTTTAACAACAGGGTCATAAATCTTCAGACAAACCAGAGGTATGTCTGAATAAACTCCTTTTGTAATCAGATAGATAGACAGATAGACAGACAGACAGACAGACAGCTTTATTTATCCATTTGGGAGGTTCCCGCATGGAAATTGACATCTCCATCGCATACAGCACTGGTTGACATACATATAGGAAAAAGCAGCACAGTAACTAGAAAAATTAGAACAGTAACAAAAAGTTTAAATATCTGCAAAACAGCATATACAAAAAAAGGTAATTCAGGCCCTTTCCCTTTCCTTTTCTTTCACCCTCCCCCCTCCTAAGTGGTGGTTAAAGAGTTTGATGGCACGAGGGACAAAGGAGTTCCTCAGTCTATTTGTCCTACACCTTGGGAGGAGCAGCTTCTTGCTGAAGGTGCTTCTCTGGCTACTGATGGTCGTGTGCAGAGGGTGGGTTGCATTGTCCAGGATACACGTTAGTTTTTTTAGTGTCCTTCTCTCTGCCACAGTAGCCAGAGGGTCCAGCCTTGTGCCAACCACTGAACCAGCCCGCCTGATCAGCGTCTCCAAGGCCAAACTTTATTCATTTTAATCATATTTGAAAATATTTTGTGTTGGACCGGACGGAAAAGGAAAGGAGGGAAGAAGAGAGAGGGATGTTAGAGAGGGGGGAATAGGAGGGTGGTTATATAAAGGGGGGGGGGGGGGTAAAACCATGAAGCAGCATAAAACAACAAGTTTCTGGATGGTTATACTCCTTACAATGAGGTTCAGATGTAATACCAATCTAGAAGGGGCGGGGCCTGTCCACACACACACTCAGATGTTATAAACATACCTGTTGGTTCCAAAAATGTTGGACAACATGTACACAATCCTAATCATATTCACACGCGCATACCTATACCTTCAAACCAACTAGTATGAAACGTTTCATTCAATCACGCAAGACATTAGTGCAAAGGTGAGCTAACACCTGTGCTTAAGTGTTTATGTTCTTCTAAAGTGGATGATGGAATGTCAAAAGAAGGAGGGAGAGTGCCCAGCCATCCCCACACAAAGACCCCCGCAGCAGCAGCAGTGGCAGCTAGAACCCCCTAACAGCCACACAGTAGCAGATAGAGAACGAATACCCCCCATGCGATCACATCCGCCACCCAGGCCAGGGCCAGCAGGACCGCTACGGAGGCCCCAAGAGCCAGAGAGCATGGAGCCATGGGGGGACAGAGAGCGCAGCTCCAGCCTTACCAGGAGAGCAGCCCCCGCACCAGAAGAGTGCCCACAGCACCACAAAAGCACCTCATCACCACACAGGAGTTTTGTGCATCCCCCCTGCCCCAACCCCGGGTACGAGCCAGGACCCCCCAAGGGAGACCTGGCCCGCGCTCCAGGCAGCCACCCACCCGGCCCACGATTGGTCCAGGGAGGAGCAAGGCAGGGGCCAGCTGTTCCCGCCCAGGAGGAGGGCACCCAGGAAAAGAGGGGGTCCACAAGAGGTGTTATAAACATGGCCCGACCAGGCTCGCCCACAGTTGGAAATTTGCCGAGGCCCAGCGCTCAGGGCCAAGGACCAGAACCCACACCACAGGGACACGGACACCCCCCGGCTCAGGTGGGATGTGATCCCCGGCTCTTGGTCTTGCCAGAAAGCTCAGGGATCCCTCTCCCTGCGTGGAGAGAGAGCCGTCAGGCCCAGGAAGCCAGCACCCAGGGAACACGGCCGCCGTTGCCAAGGGCCCAGTACCCCCTACCAGGGATGGGGTAGGGGACAGATGGTCCGAGGTCCCACCTTTCTTGTGAAATGCATGTGTGTGTGTTTTGTGAGGACGTCTGTCTGCATGTATGTGTGTTTATGTTGGAGTGTATATTTTGAGGGTTAAATGGTGTGTGTACTATGGGGGTGCAGTTAAAATTGGCGGGTAGGGCACTGAGGGGACATCTCCTGATTACTCACAGTGATATCCCATCACCCTCCCCACCAAGGGGCCCTATATGTCTGCGCTGCAGTTAAAATTGGCAGGTAGGGCGCTAAAGGACAGCTGCTGCTTGCTGGCAGTGATGTCCAAGCACCCCCCATATCAATAGCCCTGCATGTCTAAGGTGTCTAAGGTGCAAATAAAGGATCAAGATTATTAGATTGCAACAAGACTGGGATGAACCAATCTACAGTAAGCAGCAGCTTGGAGAGAACAGATCAGCTGTTGGAGTAATGATTAGAAAATGGAAGAACCTTTGATCAAGCAGGGTTACTGTATTAAGTACTAAGTATTACGGTGAACTTTTGTTATTTTTTCTGCTCCATTATACATATACAGTTTTTAAAAATCAAACAATGTTGCCTCCTAGATTCTTTTTTACATTCTGTCTCACAGTTAGTGTCTCTTCTACAGACCAAACTGAGCTTTTTAAGAGGAACAAACCACAAATCAATACCTTTCTGCTTTACTGTAAATACACAACATCTTTTCTTAATGTTACAGTAAGATCTACGTGCAGAATTTAAAGAAGGCATCAAACAAAGCAGAGAAAAGAGCCTCTGTTTTTGTTTGCTGGATGTGTTTTGACTATAACTTTTAGAATTGCTATGGTCAGTTTATTCATGACATTCTTCACCGTCCAACGTTCCTCAATGTGTATGTGATTTAGTTTAAAAATAATCTGAAAACTAAAGAAGGGATAGAATTTGTTCCTTCTAAAAATAATAATAAGAAATAAATGCACAAATAGAAAGAGAAAGAAAGCAAAAATGTTACATCTTAATGCTGTTTGTTTGTTTGTTTATTTTCCTCAGGTACGAGCAGCTCCTCCTCCACCCAAACAACACCCCCGCCGACACCAGGAGAAGAGCGACAAAACAGAGGAGGTGGAGATTACGCTTGTGTGACGAGGAGCGACAGCTGCCCTAAAAGAACTGAAGACACCCCCGGACCTGAAAGCAGGAGGAAAGGAGGCGTAGAGCGGATTGGAAGCGCTTCGATTCCTCCAGACGCTCGGCGGCGATCTCTATCTCAAGATAATAACATGAGCAAAGATATGGGATAATAGAACCTCCGCTCTCTAAGGAAAGGAAGCAGCGCCCCCACCTCTCTGCTCCACCTTTTCTGTTCTTCCGCTCCAACCTCAGACCTGACAGGCAGGAAGTAGACCTGCAGCAACAGGAAGAGGGTGGATGTTTGCAAAGGCGACTTCCGAAAGGTTTTGTGTGTCGTTCAACTCAGTAGACGGAAGGTAAAGCAGTAAATTTGATGTTTTAGCTCAAGAGCGTCAAACAATGTTTCAAAGTGTGGTGAAAGATTCTCCGGAAACACGAGTTTGTTTGGAGGAAATCGGATTGGTGTTGGATTTTCTGAGACGATGCTTTACGAGTGTTGGGGGCCCAAAAGTGTTTAAAGGTAGTAAACAGAGAAAGCCTTCACCATATATAGTCATTATCATCATCATCAAATGTATGTATTGTGTATTATTAGTACAGTACATTACTGTTGTCATAGGAATGTTCGACTCAGCGCAAAGTTTGAAGTTTGTGTAGGAGGAAGGACAGAGCGATGAAAGGAAATGAGAAGAGTTTAAAAAGAGAAAACTAAAGAGCAGACGGAGGCTGGTTCCTCTGATCTGCTTTAACCTTCATCTGCTCTCATCCCTGCGGTGAATCTCAGTATTTCTTCAGGTCCGTCCCCGCTCAGTCCTGAACCACACAGACGTACGTTTTCTTCTGTGTGGCTGATTGGAAAGGTGGTTTACTTTATTTTGAAGTGATGAGAACAGCTCCACTGAAACCCGGTGAACTGGTGTCTTTGTGGCCGTGCCATGCATCACGTTGGTGGGGGCTTTCTGTCATCACCCATTTTCCAGCCGTTTTCCCCGTTTTGACCATTGACCATATTTGAGAACTGGACTGAGTGAGTGTGACGTCATGCATAGAAAATGGTTCACTTTCCGCTCCGACCAATTGAAGTCCCTCAGTCGCCTTTATGGCTGTTTTTATGTAATAGTAAAATAAATCTACCATCCCTCAATCCAAATGCTATTTTCCAATATCAATATAATCGATATTTATCTTTTTGAAACTAAGTTATAATTCTTGAATTGCACTCAATAAAGAACTTGTCGCAGACAGATTGATCTGGTTGGATAAGCCGATTAATCGTTAACACCCCTAGTTACTACCAGATCTGAGTCCCTGATTGGTCAAAGTTCAACCTGATTTAACTTTCAATCCACCGTTAATGGATGCGCGATTTGTACATTGAGCCCAAAAACGGTCGTAGGAACTTGTGTAGCACGAGTTTTGAATGCGACAGCTCAAAACCTTCTTTAATTAAAAGTGGCCGCTTGAACACGCGTTTCTGAGGGCAGCGTGAACGGAGCTTCACTCTTGAAAACGGCCTACGCAAAATCCACTGATCAAAGGTTTTGAGCTCTGGATGTGCGGGCCAGCAGGCTCCATCTACTTTTATTGAGGCATCTGATTGGTCAGTTTATAACTTGAATAACTGGTATTAAAGAATAAATATCATGAAAGAAAATGAGGATTATCAGCAGCATGTTAAAAAAGGTGTCAGAGCAAGAATGTTTGTTCTGGCAAATAGAAGGACAGAGTAATATAGAAGTCTGTGGGATTTTGGCTTCTTGGAGCCTGTGGGCACATTTTGTCTAAAACACCAGGGAGGAGTCACTCAGTCCAGTTCTCAAATACAGTCGATGATTTGAACCCACAGCAAAGGCAGCCGGTGACCAGCGAGTGACGTTCAGATGCAGCGAAGTACAAACCTGTGACTTTCCTTCAAGTAAAGCTGAATCTCTCCTTCATGTACACTTTAAGCCTTTGGGTCTTTACCTATATGACAAAAGTAGCACTTTTATTTATTTATTCGTACCCTCCCCTAAAGGTCATTGTAACCTCATGTGGTATCTGCATGGATAGAGAAAACTGACAAATCAATGTAGCTACAAATACAGAAATATTGTTGTTTTTATTCTATACTGACTTTATAAACGAGCAGATTTAGTGGCATTGATATTTAAAAGCCTCCAAAGACGTGAAAAGAAAATTGTCGAGGGTTTGAAATTTTCTGAATTTTATAAAAAAATAAAATAAAAATAAAAACAGAAGAATTTTGAATTGAGATGTGATGTTTAATTTATTTTCCTCATCTATTCTGGATTTTTTCCAGTGTCTTTTCACATCAGCTCTATTTTAGAGCTCTGTCTTCGCTCTGAATAAATCACACTTTTGGCTAAAAATAGGAGTTGTTTTTTTTTTTTATTGCGCTATATGAAGTTGTTGAAAGCAACAAAGAAAGTTAACACTGCTTAAAACAATCCTAAACAATAAACTGTGCTTCAGAAATGAAAAAAGTATATTTAAACTTAGTAAAAATAATAAATCCCCAAAGATATAAGAACCCCATCAGTAACAGTATAAATGTCATTGTTTTGTGACTGCAGAGACAGTATTTACTAAATACTAACCTTGACAGAAGTTCTGTAGAACGTCTCATCCTGCTGTTGCTGGATCAAAACTTTAACCTCCTTTATTTTGAAATGATGTTTTCTAGCTTCCTGTGACCCTGATGAAAAAAAGAATTGAAGTGTGTGGAGATTAAATCCATCGGCGTCCGTGCTGCTGTCACTCACATCGTTCCTGCTTCCAGGTTTCCCTCCACTGACCTCCTTGATCTGCTGACGTGTTCAATGATTTGGTTTCTATGTTTTCTATACGTGTATTTTTTATGATTCAGAGCGGGAACATTCGGCCTTCTTCTCTTCTCACAGACTGCTGACTGAAATGAGAACAGGCCTTCCTGAGTGTCATATCGGCTGTACAATAACTGAAGTTTGTATTTATTGTGTAAAAATGTTAATAAAAAAATATGATGAAGGTGGTGTTATTGTCTTCTTCTGTCCTCAACCAACACTGCTGGAGCTGAAGGGGGTGTAGATTTGACCCCAGCCCCTCTTGGGCGTGATCAGGAGAAGTCCATAAACATCCTCTGACTGCAGCTTCCTGAGCAGAACCAGAAGCAGCTCCTCCGAGGAGAAGCTGCTCCTGCAGAAGGTCTCTGGTTTTTCTTTTTCTGTTTAGACATGCACACCGAAGGAAAAGACGGCTTCCCAGGATCCTTCAGCTCTTCCTGTGTGAAAATCTACCTATGCTCCAACCCTGAAGGTATGGTAGCTGCGCAGTGTGAGTCTCCGTCAGGTTCCTCAGGAGTGTCCTTCCTAAACTGCGTTTGTCAGACAGCAGGACGGAGCGCCAGGCGCTCAGACAGGACGTGTTCCCCAGGTTCAGAAGATACTGCAGACGCTCGCTGGGCCTGGATGTGAGAGTGAGTCATCAAAGGGACACCCCTGTTCACCTGCTGAGAGTTAATCTCTGGAAAATGTGGTGATTCTTAGTCTGGAGAAGAAGCAGATTTGACTACTTCTTCATGTTTCTTACCCTGATCATCTAATTGTACATCTTTCCATCCACCAACAAAACATAATATATAATCTCTGCATAATTACCAAATTCACTGTATATCCAGGAGGTTTTGAATTTTAATCAGATTTTTTGATCTGCTAAATTGGCGGCAGCACTCAAAGTTGTGTTGTCTCTCTGTGTTTGTACATCCGTCCTTGATTGTTTCACACTTCCAGGTTGAAACCACTCTTGTCACGGTGCGATCACCTCTGCTCAACTTCTGCTAATTAGATCCGACAGTGAAGAGGAGGAGCAGCTGGAGCTCCACCACCTGACTTGTGTGTTTGTTTTTGTGTGTTCCTCACATCAACACAGTTGGTCGCAGACAGAGCAGTGTATCATCACAGCCTTCCAGCGATTAATGGCTAGAAAAACCTGGTGTGTCACGCATCCACCTCCCTGCTGTCTGTTAGTAGCTCTCCAGTCACAGGTGTGTGCTTTGCAGGTGATAGATCCATTTGAGTCCAGTGATCCTCGTCGTTGGCCAGATGAAAACACCAGACAGCGGTTGATTACAGAGTGCAGAGAGAGCTCAGCCGGGCCCTATTTGCTGGTAAATACCCCCACCCCACCCCCCATGATGGATCAGTCTGCACTGAGGCCTGCAGTGAACATTACACACACTGACGGCAGCAGCCAGTCCTGAAGTACTGACAAAGAACATCAGCCATAATAACTAGTGATTCATTCAAACGTTTTTTTAGGTTTTAGTTTTTAGTCCATCGCTGCACAGATTTCAACCCAGACACATAAATTATTGCCTTCCAGAGTTTTCAGGTGCCTGTTTCCAATTCCAGCAAAGACAAATCAGTGGTCTAAACTCTAAAACATTTCTTCAAAGTTGCCCTACAAGCATTTTAAATTTTTGGAAAATTGTTCCCAGTGGTCTTTTAATCATGATTTTTAGCCAGAATCAAAAATCCTGTGTCGTTTTCTAGGACATAGTCTCTGCAGAGCGGCAGGAGTTCATTAGAAATTCACCTCATAGTTGTGGTTCAGGATTTTCATAGTTCACCCACTCCTCTCCCCATTGCTGAGAGCTCTCCGTTTACATGCTCTCATGCTAGCTTAAAGCCCCTCGCACCCCCAACTTAACATTACCAACACAACAAAAATGGCGAGCAATATTGGAGCTATCCAGCTGTACAGTTTGGAACTAGCTTCCAGCTTAGATGAGGAAAATAAAGACGACCATGGATCTATTTGTCTGCAAGTGGATGCATCGGAATGGAGCGGAGCAGGGAACTTGTGGCCCGTCCAGCGAATTTTCTACGTCTCAAGAACATTTCAAAAAAACCGAAAACACATCTGAGTGGATCTTTAAAGATAGATTTAAAAACACTATCATTGCTGCCACATGAAAAATTTAAAAATACATTTGTTTAAAGTCATAAAATATACTAGAAGCCCCTTAAACTGAACCATCTGCTATCTGACACAAATTCTGCACGAAAAAATGAAAAGAACAGAAAAGAACTCGTTCTGACGTTCCTTCTGTGCCCACATGGTGGCGCTCTAGGCTCTGGTGGGACATCAATATGGCGCCAGCTGTCTGCCCGCCCAGGTGGAGGTGTCGGAGTTCCAGCTACTGTTGCAGGAGAGCCAGCGGGCGGGAATCAGCACCCTGGAACTGGAGAAGGCCTACCAGAGGGACGAGAACATCATCCCCGCATCCTTCTGTCGGAGGTCCTCCTCCAGTCCTCTGGTGAAGTTAGCAAACTTTGTTCTATTCAAAAGTTAACATTTTTGATCTTGACTCACATTTGTGATGAAGACAGACTTTTATTAGTGGGATGCAGTTTTCTGAAAAGTTTTTTGCTCAGGAGTCAGACGGAAAGGAGGAAACAGAGAAGAAGAGGAAGCATGAAGCTGAGCTAAGGAAGATGCTTCAGGCAGCAGTGACTCTGAGTGTCTGCAGAGGTCTTTTGAGCCCAGAGAGAGCCCGTAGTTTCTACTCTTCAGGTAAATCATGTGAGTTGTGTCCGCTGATCTAGCCTGTGGTCAGAAAGTGTTACAGTTCTGTTGCAAATGCATACAAACCTCCCAAACTGTTCTTCCAGTGACACATTAAATATCTCCTTCAGTTGGATACAAAAGACTTCTCTGCAAGATGGAGAAAGAGACGCAGATCTGGAGCTGGAGCGTCCTGAGATGATGACAAACTGAATTCTCGCCTGTGTTTTTGTCCCCCAGTCCTTGATAAAGATCTGCGATTTGCTTTGGCGAACCCCACGGTTGAGGACGTCACCAACCGCTGTGTGGTTTACGTCCACAAGGTCCTCAATGCCAGGAAGGACATGTCCAACCAGCTGCTGACAGACTTGGAGGTAAAAAGCTGCATTTTTACAGAAATCTGTGAACATTTAAACAAAGAAAAGTTTAACAAAATAAAAGAAAAACCAAAATACTAGGTCTCTTCAACAAATTTTTTAAAAAGATTTATTTCAGTTTGATTTTGCCAAAAACGTTTTTTTTTTTGTCTTCAGCTGAACCTTCAGGCAGAGATCTCTGATCCCACCCATGACCAATTCCTATCGGAGATGTGTGACGATTACCTCCCTGCTCTTGTCACCTCCTGCCACCTTGTAGTTTATACCTTCACCACTGAGTGTGACCGTCGCCATGGTTACACCACAGCCAGGAGGCGAGCCTACGCTGACTCCCTGAGCCAGCAGGTGTACGCAGACCTTGTCGCGTTAATCGGTCGCTCAAACCTGTCGGGTTCTGGAGGGGTTATCCAAAATGTTGGTCCTTTAATGGAAGAGCGGGCTGAGCAGGTGCATCTGTGCAGCATCCTGTCGGGGTTTTATGACATCATTCAACCACAGGAGGAAAAGGTCAGGAGGATGTCCAGTTTTTCTGTTTACACTGTAGAGTTCTGTTGGGTCTGCAGTCTGGACTTCAATCATCCTTTGTTTCAGGTCAGAGCTTATGTGCAGCAGAAGGATCAACACTGCCCACTAGTGGTTGTTGGAGGACCTTGCACAGGGAAGAAGGTGCTGCTGGCTCATTGCGCTCATCAGGTAATGGAATGTTAACCAAATGAAACATCCGTCAGCACTAAGAATAGATTTAACAGAAAATGAAACTGAATAAACAAAAATTAAAAAATAATAAAACAACCCCAAAAAAACCCAACACATAACACTTGACCAGTGGAGAATCTTTGACAGTAAATGCTCCACATTGATCAAAAACCTGACCGAGACCTCAATCATCGGGTGATAAATGAAGGGATGGTGCTTCATAAAAGACAGAAATATTATTTAATCTTCGTGGTCATATTATTTTAATACATTTTTGGTTTTTCTAAGTTGGAACATCCTGAGATGAAAAAGTCCTTTATTTACTTCTGTAGAGAAACAGAATTAACTTTAATGAACATTTTACTTTTTAGGGGGGGAAAAAGTGAAACTAAAGACTTTTTTGTTCCAATTAGTTGAAATATCAAACGAGATCATCAGAGGATAAATTAATAAATGTGATTTGTGCCAGAATTACATGACATCAAGTCATCAAGACATCAAGCTAGTAAACAGTAGAAAAAGAGAAAAAGGGAATAAGCTCCTACCTGCTTCTCCAATGTGAAGACCTTGGTTTAAATGTGAGTTCACGAACACGCTTCTAATTGCGTTCTTGAATGCGTGACACATACCTGGTATGTGCGTTGCTTGAGATGATGATCCAAACCTACGGTACTCTCTGTTCTTACAGCTGAAGTCTTGGCTGGCAGATGCTGATCCTGTGGGGCTCATTTATTTCTGCAGCATGTCAGTGGACGCTTCTCCAGAACGCCTGCTCACCAGTTTGTGTCTTCAGATCACTGCGGAGTATGACCACCAGTCTCCTGCAGATACGGACACCAGCTTTTGCCCAAACCCCACAGTCACGTCCTTCCATTATCCAACAAGATCCAGTTTAGGCTTAATGAATCTCTGTGAGCTCCAAGAGCATCTTGCATCCCTCCTAACTCTCCTTCCGTGCACCAAACGGCCTCTTATCCTTCTGCTCAATGGTTTGGATCAACTGGAGAACAGCGTTGGTGTTCAGATAGTCAGGAACCTCCCCTCCCCCCTCCCCTGTGGGGTCAAACTCATCATCACAGTTTCTTCTAACCAACCTCACCTCCTGAACACAATCAAGCAGCGGTACTCCCATGTGGGAGGTCTTCCTCACCATGTGTCAGAAGAAGAGTCAGGGTTCTTGTGTGTGGAGATGGGCTCAGCAGACATCAAACAGTGCAGGAAGATGCTGACGTTCCTGCTAGGAGGTTCAGGGAGGAGGGTTACATCTGGACAACAAGCTCTGATAAACGAGGCGCTCATTTCCTGCCGCCTGCCGCTCTACACCAGGCTGCTGCATGTGCACGCCGCTGGGTGGAGCTCAGGTAAGATGGACGCCTAATGAAGCTGTCACCTTTTTTTCACAATATGGCCAAGTTGGAACCAGACAATTGGTAAAGATCATTTGGTCAGTCAGTCTGAGTCATTGTTTTAGCTTGTTGGACGGCCAAGCCCCTACCACTTCAATTCGGGCTATACAAAATCTGTCAAACGTTTTGAATGTTGGATGTGGGGGCCAGCAGGCTCCACCTACTTTTATTAACTTATTTACGGTAACTACAGATAGAAAAATCCGGAAAAAAAGAGGATTATTAAGAACAGCGGGTACTTCCTGTTTGGAAAGCCAGAGGGGTGAAGTCACTCAATATCTGTATACATTGGATCAACCAAAAACTTTTCTGTTCTTTTTTATTTTTTGTGGTTGATGTCACTTTTATTCCTCTGCTAGTCTCAGAAGATCATCTGGTCTTTGCTAAAGTTGAAGAATAAAATCTTTTGTTTACAATAAATCCATATTTTTAAACTAGTTCCATATCAACACATCCTTAAAGCTCAAGCATCTTCTGTAACCAAAGAAGGGGATGATTTCTCTAAGCAAAAAGTAGTACACTTGAAGTTGACTTTGTTAAATATACTTGAGTATAAGTCTAGCAAGCATAGGCCTAAATTGAAACATTTTAAGTTTAAAATATAACTTCAAGTATCTTGCCTCACTTTTAGTTTAGACTACGTATACTTGTACTACACTTAGACTACTTTTTTGAAAAGGGTTACTTTTAATGGTACAGTTCAATAAATACACTGAGTAATATATCTTTGTAAGTTACTGCTACTTTTCCAGGACTGTGAAGGCAGATATGAACCCGTCTGTTAAACTGATGTCCTTCTCTCCGTTTTTCTTCTCAGACTCAGAGGTAAACGAGTCCTTAGATGGCGTTCATTCCTCCATTTCTGCGCTCTTGGATCACCTGGAACTCAAACATGGCTCCGCCCTCGTGGCTCGTGCTACGTCTTTCCTCACCCTCTCTAAATCCGGGCTCTCTGAGGCTGAACTCGCCGATCTGCTCTCCAATGCCTCTCTGGCCGAGGAAGAAGAGGAAGACTCTGTTTTTAGGCCAAAGGTCACACAGGTCGACACGGAAAAGCTGCTTTTGGATTTCTGGAGCTTTCTTCTTAAAAGATCAGTATGCGGTACACTGGTTCTGTTCTGGGTGAGCCGACACTTCGGTCTGGTGGTGTCCAAAAAGTATCTGGATGTTGAGGTGAAGAGGAAGATTCATTCAGAGATGGCAGACTACTTCAGTGGATGGAGGGTCGGAGGTCGAGGACTAAATAAGGTCAACCAGCCGTTCCTCTTTGGTTCTCCAGCAAACGAGAGTCGGGTGAATGTGAGAAAAATCATAGAGCTGCCGCATCACTTGCAACAAAGTGGCAGGTGGGCGGAGCTGGAAGCTGAGCTGTTGATGTCTTTCAGTTTTCACCAGGCGATGCTTCAAGCTGGACGTCTGGGAGATCTGATCTCCATGTTGGAGTCTGACAGAAGCTCCTCCAGCTTTCATTTCTTAAGGGAAAGATGGCTCCTTGCAAACATGCTGAGGTCATCCGCCTGCTTACTGCAGAGATCCCCCCCCCAGCTACCTACAGTCATGGAAATGAACCTCCTGCCTTTTTGGGGGTGGTTTCCCACCCTTGGGGGTTACATCCGAGACATTAGAGAAGAAAAATGGCAGAGAGGACGAGGGTTAGATATCCTTCTCTGGCCTTGTCTCCACTCCGTTCCGGCCCTTCAGGGCGTAGACGATAGACCGCATGAGACGCGTGTCACTGAGTCTGCTGCTACAAGATGTGGAACCGTAGCACAGACCATGGAGGACGGTTTTGCTTGGATCTGGAGAAGCTCCAGATTCGTCAGACTCAGGATGTCCCTGAGCTGTGAGCAGCAGGAGGTGAAGTTTACTGGAGTGAGAAGCAGTGGCAGGTTCCTGCTGCTGTCAGCTGAGGGCAGCAGGCTCTTTGTGTGGGACGTGACCGGTTCAGAGGAGCTCCAGGAGGTTGAAGACCCTCTCAGATCCGGAGGAGCATCAAAAAGGCTCGGAGGTTTTATTGCACACCAGGAGAAGTTATGTTGGTGGTGGGAAAACGAAAATTTTGTCGGTGTGTTTGATGTTTGCGGTAGGATCGTTGCTCATTTCCGGTGTGGGAGCGCCGTCACCTACGTGGCGTTCTCCACCCACAGCTTTCACGTGTTCTGTGGACAAGAAGATGGCACCATGTCTGCGTTTGACATCCAAACCAGGACCCTGCTGGGCTCTTGTTCCCACTGGAAACGCAGCGCCATCATGTTGATGATCTTCAGAGAAGAGCAGCAGGAAATGGCGTGCCTTGCCAGGACTGGGAACATTGCATTATGGGATGTTGCAGAGAAAGAACAGATGTTCAGACTTGTCAGAGAGAAGAACAGTCATAATGAATCTGACATCCTCAACACAGATTATGTGGAGGACATCAGCTTGCTTCTGGTGTGTGCGGCGAAGCAGGTGACCCTTTGGGGTTCGGACAGCTGGGAACTGTTGGAGAAGTTCTCAGCGCCAAAGACGAGAGTCTTCACACAGGCCATGCTGAGTCAGGATGGACACCTCTTCTCAGCCGTGTTACGGAACTGCAGCTTGGTATTGGTGTGGAAGATCAGCTCTGGGCAGTGTGTCCTCTCCTTGGAGACAAGCAGGCCACCGCTGTTGCTCCTCAGAACGCTCTCAGAAACCATCTGTGTCTCTCAGAGTGGCGGCTTGACAATCTGGGACTCTGGGATGATCGATGCAGCAGGAACCACACCAAAAATGAGGTATGCAGTGAAAGAAGTTGTGGCGGAAAAAACAGGAAAGTGTTTTTACACGTCTGATGGTTCACACGTAGTGTGGAGGTGGAGCTTAGACCCGGGACACCCACGCGACAGCTTCCTCCACGATGGCGCTGTGGAAAAATTACAGCTGTCTCCCAATAGCTTGAAGCTTGTGTCGCTCTCAGCCGGGGAGATCTACGTCTGGGACACAGAATCGGGTCAGAATGTGGTCCGGATTGGCGGCAGCAGAGCTACAGATCTCCTCATTACACCCAACAGTAACTTTGGCGTGAGCATTTCTGAACAAGGACTCTCTCATGTTTGGAAGGTAGCACAAGGAAGCATCGTGTGCAGCATTCACCTGCACCTCTCTGACGCCCAGGTGCTGCCTGATGGAACCTTCCTCATCGGCCTGCACCGCGGGGACCTGCTGGCTGCCAGCTTGTGGTCGGGCTTGATCAGTAAGCGTTTCTCCTGCATGAAGCCGTCTGAGGTTGTAGCTTTCCACACACTGACGGAGCATCCAGACTTTGTGGTTGTAATGGCTGCCTTGGGGGCAGTGTACACCTGGAAGGTGTCAGAGGAGACTGTGTGCCAGCACTTTGAGCTACCACCTATGTTTTACTGTGATCCAGGAGACTTCCAGATGTCATCTGATGGGAGCTTAGCGCTGTTGTCCACTTGTGGTGACCAAATAAACCTTCTAGATCTGTCCCGGGTCAGACTGTGCTCATTTAAAGGCGAAGGAATCGTCATTAAAGCCTGCTTGGACCAAACCGGATCGTACGTTGCATACATAAGCAGCCCCCGCAGCCTGGAAAGCTGCAGCTGTCACCTCCACAACCGACCTGTCCTCACAGTCACACGGCTTTCAGACGGAGAGCAGATGGGAAGTGTGCATCTGTCTGAAAACCCCTCCACTCTGCTTGTCTGTGATCAGAAAAGGGTTTTCGTGGGATTTGAGGATGGATCTGTGGGTCTGTACGCCATTTTAGATTCCACTAATGATAAGGAAGCCTTTCTCAGAGGCACAGAGGATTCAAAAGGCCATTGGAAAGAGAACTTCTGCCCCTTTGAGGATCCTCTCAGCTGGTTTCCTCAAGCCAGACCTAACGTGAATTGGCCTCAAATTGTGTGATTTAGAATTGATGTGTTTCAACACACAAAGAGGCTCACCTGTTCTATTTCTATTTGTAAATGCATATTTTAGTGTAACGTTTTTGTAACATATATTTATAATATAAGGGATATATATTGCATAAATAAAATGCAGAAAATAAGTGGTGTAATGTCAGCAATGTTTAAAAAAATAAAAAGTTCATTTTACCATTTGTGATGCAATTCTGTCAAATATGTGTAACTCTACTCAGAGCTAATAAAGTGACCCTTACTATATTTTTAGACCATGACTTAAAATCTCTGCTTTTTTTTTCAAAAATAGAAAATCCGCCTTGTAATTTAGTGCACCTTCAATGACCTTCAATTGATTTTCTGTGGATCACGGCGCTTAAAAGTCAATCAAAATGTTTAAGTTTGACTTGGGGAAACAATTAAGCTGAATTGCTTGATGGCATATTGGAGCATTATGGGTACTGTAGTCAGGAGCCACTTGGAGTGATACATTCTGTACTTCAACTGTTGAATAAAGTGTGAGTTACTTTATTTTTATTTTATTAATTACTCACTTTTTACTTCACACCTAGTTTTAAAATTAAAAATGTTCTTTTTCTTTAATTAAAGAGCCACAATAGAGGAGTAAAAGAGCTGCATGTGGCTCCAGAGCCTCAGGTTGCAGACTCCTGTTCTTTAAGGAAAATTTGGATCCTGCTAATGAGATGGGGGTCTCAGAAATCCTTGTATCAATTATACTATGAATGCTTATTTGGGATGACTCACCCGTATAATGTGTCCCTCAGGTATTTCATTGTTCCATTTGGTGTCTGTGATCCAGAACCTTTTAACCTCTGGAACTTTCAGTTCTGTGTTTTTTTCCCTCAGCTTCTCCTAACAAGACTTTCATAGAAAATTCTGCTCAGAAATACAACATTACCTGCCTTTTCATAGTCACTTTTGAAGTGTCAAAATAATAAAACAAAATCAGAATAATTTCTTTTGACAAGTGTTTTATTATAAAGTTATGACCAGTAATTATACATTTCTGGCTTGATAAAACTGGCAAAAAACAACAACATGTATGTACATTTGGCCTTAATATACACACATATTTCACTCTAAAATCTACAGATTTTTAATCATGTAGCCCCTGGAATCTGGACATGATATTGTGCTTCCATATCTGCTTTTTTTCGTTTGTTTTTTAGAAAATATTGATTTAATGGATCCGCTGTATGAAGGCACTACAGCATGTATTTTGTACTGAAAATCTTTCTTCACATCAATTTATTTTTTATGTGCAGCATTGTTAAACCAGTTCCATGTGTGTCTGTGATTTTTTTCAAACCGCGACTGAATATATAATAGTGTATATGATTCATAGTATACAGATCTTTTATAGAAAAAGGAACAAACAAACATTTGAAGCCTATTCACTGTGGTTCCTACATTTATATCTTTTGCTGTTAAATCTAGAAGCAAATATTTTCGCTGAGCAGATTGAAAACATCATTTTCCGTTTTGATCAATCTTACATTTCAAACAACAATTTGTCAGTACATGGTAATTTATCAACACTTCAATCGTCAATAGATATAATGTTATCATTCATTTCTGAACAGTGTGTCACATGGGTCAGTCTAATTATAAATATCGTTCACATTGAGGCTGGACTTCTGATGGCGAGCACACCAGCTGACAAACGACCATGGGACTACAGGTTAGAGGGGGTCACAAACACACTATTTAACTGAGATGGAGGTTACAGATCAGCGTGAAAGGAGTCAAAAAGTAACTACCATATTTTCCACGCTATAAGCCACACTTAAAAGACTTTGTTTTTTCCCCCCCAAACAGCAATGCACCATGAAGATAGATTAATTCTGGTTATGTTCGCTGATGTCGAAGCGATTTTAAGAGGTACACAGTGGTGTGTAGACATGTCAAGCTGTTTAAAAAAAAAAGAAAGTTTTGCAAACAAGGTTGGCTGTTATTTTCAATACGCTAATGCAGCTAATGTGTAGAATGTCGGACTGGGTTTTCGTTTTGTGTCAGTTGCAAGGTTGGGGATTACAAGTATTGTACAAGTATCTAACCTAGCTAACGTTTAGCACGTCACAAAGAAGTTCTAGAACTACTGTGGACGATAAAGTCTGACTGACTGACAGACTTATTTTTGACTCTTTTGTATTGCCTAACACGCCTGGTGCTACGTTCACACCGGGCATGTGACGTGCATTCTTGAACCCGTATTTGGCATGTGGTGATCACAGGACTGTTGCTGCAAGATACTCCTGCATGAAAATAAGGAATTTTCCTAGGGATCAATAAAGTACTATTGTATCATATTGTATTGTTTCATTGCATGTTCGCCATTTACAGTTGCAGGAGGCTTGATGTGAAATGTCAAGCGGTGCAAATCTGACGAATCTCTATCCAGGCTTTTTCTTTTATAGCTTTATTCCAAAATATGAAAGACTTGGAGTCATATAATTTCATTACAAACCAGAAAGATTAATTTCTCCTTCATGATCGATTTTTAAACAGTTGCCACTAACATGAATTGAAAAGGTCGTCATCCAAACGTCACTAACCAATCCGAGTTCCTGACTGATCAAAGTTCAGCCTGGTTTATTTAGCAATATGTATTCAACGGCCGTGTGTTTTGCTATGACCAATGATGGTTGTGGAAACTTGCGTAGCTACGCATGAACGCAAGAGTTTTGAAAGCGGGAGCATGTACATAGACTTTTTATTGGAACTGGCTGCTTGAATGCTCGATGGTGAAGGTGGTGTGAATGTAGCGTCATAGTTCAGTGCACCTTATTCATGACATGCATTTGAAAACAGACCCTTTATTGACTTATAATCCAGTGCGCTGAATAGTGTGGAAAATAAGGTACATGAAAGCATCGACAGATGGAACACGAGGTGTTTATTTTGGTCAGAACAGGCTCCACACTAACCCTTGTGCTATCTTAGATGACCCCACCCTTACATTGACGTGTTCTCCCTACCATGATAGGGTGGATAAAGGTGGAAAGATTTCATGTAATCCATGGATACCAGTGAAGATCACAAATCATTGAAGAAAAAAGGTTCAGAGCACTGTCTAGTGGGTCTAGATGACCCAACTCCCAACGTTAAAGTGCCTAGGATAGCATAAGGGCTAAACATGTAGGAAGAATTGTCCACCAACCATCATTTCAAAATCTTTTTGCTTATTAGAAACACTAAATAAATAAAATTCAGAGAGTGTGGAAAGTAGCTGATCCAAATTAATCTAACAGAAGATCATAGACATCATGGTTCATTATTTAAACTTTTTATTCAGCTCTTATGTTTATAAATTTGAAAGTACAGTACTTGTTTTTTATAATATTTAAGGTGGGATTGATCAACAAAGCTCCAAGCTACCTTAAGGTTTTCTAGGTTTTTTTTGGCTGCTTTTTTTCTGGTTTTTAATCCTGTTTTTGTATCAGTCCTGCAGGGAAAACCTGATGTTGTGTTGACACATCAAAGCTTTAGAACTGATGTCCAATTGTCTTCTCCGCGAGACGTGGCTAAAGGTAGAAACCAAAGATGAGTCAAAGTAAGAGCCTGAAGCTACATTCTTAAAGTTGCTCAGTGATTCCTTGTTTGCACTAAGACAACACAACAGTGGCTCATTCCTGGTTTAGGAGCTCTTACATCCAGTTGTGTCCTGTCAAGGTATCAGTCTGTAGAAAACTTCTTGCAGATCTTGTGAGACTTTTTTCCATCCTCCTCCTCACTCCATCCTGTCGCTGCCATCCCCGTTGATCTGTACCACACAGTCCCTGCTCATGGGCTCCTTTGAATGGGTTGTGTCAAAGTGCTCGATGCTCACCATGTACCTTCCCCGAGCATCCAGCCCCAACGCAGGCACAAACCGACGGTCAAACTGAATTTCTTGCCGCAGGTAGGAGGTTCTTTTCTGGCAGGAGTCCCCCGTTCCCTCTTGTAAGGCTGTGAGGAAAACCACCAGCTCAAAATGGTTGGAGGAGCCTTCGCAAAGCGCGGGGTAGAGCGGGCTGTGGCAGTCCAGGGGGTGGTAAAAAGTCAGCGGAAAAATAAAGAATGGGCATGGTTGCTGGCCAAGATGGTCCAACAGGAAGTCCAGAGTGGTTTGGTAGAGAGCCTGACCTTCGTGCTCCTCGTAGAGAACGGCACTCACCTTCACGTCCACCAGGGGGCGGTGGAGCAGATTGGTGGCTCGCACCATCAGGCACGTCTTGCCTTGGTGTTGGCCCACCACTGCTTGGGGGCTGAACTGGATGGCTCCCGCTCTCTTCTGAGGACGTGCAATCTTAGCCACAAAAGCACCTGAAGGTAAAGACATCAACACCTCAGCAGCCTGTGATGGATTCAAGCTGTTCAGCGTCATTTACTTTTACAACAGATTTCAAACAAAAATGTTATGAAAACACTTGATGATCAAGTACCAAATATGTTTAAATCACAGTAAAAAATATTTTCTTTTCAGATATTACCAGTGTAAATCTAACATTTGCTTTAAGACTAGATCCATAGGACCAACTTCAATTTGTTTATTCAAATTCTGTTAGTTAAAATCTTGAATGTGATTAAATCTTTAGTCAGTTGGACATACATTGCAGCAGCAATAAACAACTCCTCACTTAGCAAAAATTACTACACTTGAAGCTTATTTTACTAGGTATATACTTGAATATAAAAATAGCAGCTATACTAGACCACGTGTGTCAAACTCAGGGCCGGTCTTTTTATGTGGCCCACGAAAGCAAAACATTTTTTAATTTCTTAAAATAAAAATGTATGTGTATTTATTAAAATCTAGGGGGAATTGGACTTGAAATATGGGATTGGGCAACTATACATTACGACTTAAACACTGTCTGTATAATGTAACCTAACAGAATCAAATTTAAAAGGATTTATGCTAGAGTAACAAGCAAACATGTGTTTTCTATGCAACTGTAATTGTCACTTTGAAAGGTTATAATGAATAAATAATGAGTCATTTAACATTAAGGAGTGGTTGCATTTATTTTTCATTACATTTAGTTACATGTATAAGTTATATCTGGCCCTTTGAGGACAGCCGCTATACTGATGTGGCCCTCGGTAAAAAATGAGTTTGACACCCCTGATGTAGACCATGTACTGAATGTGTTGTGTTGGCAGTGTACTAACTGAATACTTCTTCAGACTAAACATTTTAACTTTACAAAATATAGACAGTATACAAAAAGTAAACTTCAAGTATACAGTTATACTTTCAGTATAGACTAAGTATACTTGTAGGACACTTAAATAGATTTTTTGCAAAGGTTTGCCATTGAGGACAACTGTTTTACTTTTACGAGTTTTATTAACCCTGTATTTGCCTGCTTACCCAAATGGTAGAGCATCTGAATTATTTAAAAAAAAGGATTTTGTTTATTACTCCCCCAAGGCAAAAGACAGCAGACAAAACATTTATTTTTAATGTTTTTTTCTTGGTTGGGTATTAAAAGGGTAAAAATTAAAAAGCGGGATACAAAAAATTCACTCCTTTTTTATTTTCTTGTTAATTTATCCAACCCTGATAAAAGCTTTCATTAGATTGTATTTGGAGCTTTAGACTTTGGGTCTACTTTGGGTTTGTCAATCTGAGACGAACTCTTTGACTGACAGTCTCAAACTAGACTTTATCTGCCCATATTGAGACCTAAGCCAGGTTGAGCCTGCTTAGTCCTGGGAGTCTGCCTTCTACTACCAGGTGCTGTAAGTCACTGCAAACCCATGGCAGAACTTTCCAAAGTTTGGGCATGCTTTTTCCAAGTCTGGGTTTTGGACCAGGAAAGGACTAAAGCTTAACAAAGTGTCAACTGCTAGTCTGTTCACTGTGGCACCTCCTGAAGGGAATACCCAAAAGGAAAAACAAACAATTGGACATCAATTCTTGACCACATGACAGAGTGCTATTTGTACATCTGACATTACTTAGAAATTAATATTCAATTCAACATTTGATTGTCTGACTGATACTATTTTTTTTTATTTTTTGAAGAATGACTTGAATATCTCAGGGTGCAGTGAGTTCAGTTATTCTCAAATCCCTCATGTACGACTGTCCTCCCAACACATGTACCGCTTTGTTTTAGGATAGAATAGAATAGATTAGAATGCTTCATTGTCATACAAAGATAATGACAAAATTAAAGGCAGCCATCATGTAACGGTGCATTAACCCTCTACTGCTTAGCATTGCCTTAAGGCAACAGACCATAATTTCGTGTCTCATTGGCCATTTGAATAAAAATAACTTTTTTCCTTTAAAAAATGCAACAAGTCATTACTGTCCAACAGAATGATGGGTTGAAAGTGGTGTGACTTTAATTATGGGTGGAGGGGGTCCTTTTCTGTAAACTGTGCTACAAGAGAGACATCATTATTAACAGCTAAGATATAGATCATTTTTTTACATATTTATATTGATATAACTGTAATTAAAAAATATTTGAATGTGCATTAAGATGTGAAGAAGTACTGTTAGTCAACTCAATCTGTTTCAGGTAACAAAACGTATTAGCGTGTGTAGATATGCATTTGTAAGTATGTCAATGTTTTTTACTTTAAAATCAACTCACCATCACAGGAAATGGACATATATATTTTATGGAAGGAGACTAAGGGAATTTTCCGTTAGGTAGATTCATGCAGAAAGTAGTGAGGACAGCTACGTCTTAGAAAAAAAATAGCCGTGGTTACATGTGCAAAATATCTTGATCGGATCAATGGTCGGATTAGAATTCAACCGTGTACGTGGGCCCAGAACATTTTTTCCGATTATAACAAACGTTCACATGCGCAGTTCTGTTTGAAATACCGGAAGAGGAAACGAGTCTCGCTGTAAACGAGCCGAGCTGCCACATACATATACGTAGCAGCTCCGTAAAATACAAGATGATCTTCAAATGATCTTGTCAATGCTTTTGTTAATGTTATTATGATGCGCCTGTTCGCTCATCATTTTATTTTTCATCTGTGTGGTCTTTTTTTGTGAACGGAGCCGGAAGAATGGTTAGGAGAAGGCTAATGCGCGCTAACAACATTTAGCCTGGATAAGCATAAATCCATGCAAGAAATGCCACAAGTGGCATCTCGGATGCACGTAAATATATGGGAATATCATCAGCCTTTATTCTGTCGGGACACGACTGGAAACACAAATCCACCTGATTGTTTGAACGGTTTCTAAGGACTGAGCGACATTTCTGCTTTAAGCTCACACACCGCCCCAAAGCCGCTGTGTGAGCTGGAGGCCCGAGCTCTGCTCAGAGACGGGACACATGGTTCTCCTGAATTCGGCTGCTCATTCACCTAGAGCTGAGGGACGGATCGCAGTCCGAAGCCTCCCACACGTAACAAAGCATCCTCCCCTCCCCTCTAACACAAAACTATGAGTCCGGCTGCTCTGCTCAGAGACACGGTTCGCTCCGTGTCTCTGAGCATGAAGCGCTCCTTCCCGGCGCCCCGTGCGCGAGGGATGTCGGAAAAGATAGGAAGGGAGAGGCAAGGAGGGCGGAGCACAGAGGCGTCCGCAGAGCACAGAGGTGTCCGCGGAGTGGGCTGTCGGTCCTGTTTGAGCTCCAAAGCTTTCTCTGGAGCAAAACACAGTCTTTGCATGACGTTAAACCAGAGCAGTAGTGACACAGGATCGGAATAAACTGTTTAAATGCAACACGATCAGATAAACAATCGGCATAACCCACCTATCTCGATCGGAAAGAAATTTTGATCCAAACGGGTCTGATTGGGGCAGCCTATTCCGAACGGCGTGTTTACATGTTTAAAAAATCTGTATTTACTTTAAAAGTTATCCTAGTCCCAAAATATCTTGGGAACAAAAACATTTAAAAAAGGAAGCCAATTTTAGTAGGTATTGAAATGGACAATCAGCAAAATGTCGTAGAACTTAACAGTCTTAGAAAGAACACATCCTGAATTGGTTCCCACTAAAACTTGGTTTTCTTAATTCTTCATCTTATTCTGGTTTAGCAGGTACCTATCTCTCTGTCTTCCTCTTGTGGATTTCCCTGTCATTGCTGTCCTCGGGCCTCGTGTCTGCTCTCCACAGGTCCACAGAATTACAGGTCTGAGCTCCCGGCGCACCTGCAACTCCTCTCCAAGCACCCTTGCTGCAAGTGGGTTTTTCCATTTTTTGTTTTCCAGCACTAACCCAGAAGTCTGTCAACTAACCTCTAGTGGTACAAACCAGTGACGTGCGGTGAGGTTAATGGCTGGTGAGGCACTGACGTCATCAGTCAGATTTACAAACATATGAACCATAATGAGTAACTTATTCACCATTTGATTGACAACAGTTAACGTGTTTTGTTTAAAATATCATTTCAACATGTTTTTTTCATATACAAACTGCAGCATAGAAAAAGACACAAACGTCATTATCGTCTTACCTTTACTTGTAAATAAAGTCCATACACCGCTCCTTCTGAAGAAAATGACTTGCCGCTTGCTATCACTTCTATTATTTTTTAGCGTCATAATCTCAGGGCTCACCGGCGCCCCCTAACATGAGGCACTAGAACTACTGGCCTCACCCGGCGGCGTTTTTGCCGGCGTTTAGCGCTCAGCACAGGAAACACGTCCCTCACATACAGTTATTTATAAAAACAAACACTGTACATCAAATACATCTGCTAAATTATGTAAACTCAGCTCATATAGTACAAGTAATTGAACCGACATACAGAGAGACAGCAGTACCGTCTGACTGCATAGGTATTGCGCAATCCAAGGTGAGGCTCAGCGGGCTGGTGCCTCATCGCACGTCACTTCTCAGTATTTGAACGGCAAATGCGGAAATTCAGCAAAATTGAAAAGAAAAAACACCCAAAAATGGTACATTTAAATGGAAGCACAAATTACTGATTAAATATAATAATTGAATTTATTTTTTCCTCTTTTCTTCCCATAATGACAGGTGAGGCACAGCCTCTCCTGACTGCACGTCACTGGTACAAACTCACATTTGTTAAAATATTTAGTCTGGCCTTAACTACATTTTATACCAGTTGTCTCCATCATCTTCTAGCCAGCCTGGATTATCTTAATCGTTCATCACCAACTCCAGATTCCATCTCCGTCCTTTAGGATCAACAAACTGTTGTCTCATCCCCCTCTTCTTTTTCCTGATGAAACACACTTTAAATACAATGTCCAGTGTTTATCCTGTACCAACTCATGTCTATGTTCTAGATAAAGTACTGTAATGCCTGAGCTGATGAGTAGCTGCCACTAGAGAAACACTGTGAAACGCAGCCATCTTTTTAACTCACCTAATCCCTTTTGGAGTTATGGGGTTGTTGGAGCCTTTCCCAACAACCACAAATTCACCTAGGAACTACTTAGAATCATCCATTAACCCATGAAGCTTGCTTTTGGACTGTGGGAGGAAGCTGAAGAGCCCAGAGAAAACAGGGAGAACTTGAAAACTGCACACAGAAAGAGCCCAGCTGGAGTTTGAACGAGGACTTTTCACTGAAAAGTGTGAGTGCTTATACCACTACTTTTCAGAGCCACCCTGAAAAACCCATAGAGAAAAAAAAGAAAGTGCTCCCTCCCATCATCTAATTAGTCTGTGACATTATCTAAAATGGCCACCAAATGGGAGAAAATGTCAAAAAAACCCACAAGTGTCATGAGAAAACACGCTGCGTTTTCAGGTTTACACTAGACCCTCCTTAAAGTGTTTTAAATTCCTGTCCTTTAAAGTCCTAGTGTCCCTCTAGTGGCACAAAAAAGCTGAATCTGCAGTTGTTTTTTGCAATAACTTGAATGTAAAAATAATATGTTAACAGATCTTAAATGTTTGTTTCAGTTGAGCATTTAGCTACTGTATCTTCAGGTTATTTTATTAGCTGGAGGTTTATTACAGCAGTTCATCCTATTATTAAGAAATGCAACAATGTGTTGAACGAGACAGACACATCTCACATTTCATGCAAAGACTAGAACACATAGTGGATTTGCTATAGTGTGAGGACGTTTAGAAGATTCTAGATCAATTGACTACATTCTCTCAAAAAGGTGTCTTTGAAGGGTTTTTCCACCAGTGAAGGGATTTTCCAGTGCAGTTGTGGTGACAAACACACTCACTCCTGCTGCATCTGAATTTCATTAGGACCACCAAAGAGTTTAACACTATTACCAGACAAGACTACACCACACACCACCACAGTTCCCACACTAACAGGTTTGCCTCTTTGTTCTCAATAACAGGCAGAATCCTAGTTTTCAAACAATATAAATGTGATCAGAAATATATCATCAGGGATTTGTGTCATGAACTCTTTCTGATTTATTTAATTCCTACCATTATCAAAAGTAACATTTGCTGAATTTGCACAATGCTCTAATAAAAGCCTGATGTAACACAGCGATTGAATCCACAAATATATCATATATCACGTGTATCGCTCCTGCTTTACAACATTGCCCCAACATATTGTTTGACAACAGCAAATAGAATAGTTGTACATTATGATGACCTTCTAACCTTTCACACTTTATTTTTAGGAACAACACCATGAGATCCATTCAACTAAACAAAGAAAGAAAAGAGAATAAAAACAAATACATAGGTAAAAACATGAGATTTAACTTCAAGGTTCCAGTAAAACCACAATGTGGATCCAAATTGAGCTATGTCATTTTTATTGTGAAGGTTTGGTGCAATTTCTATAAGGAAGATCTGACATCCAGGTATGCTTGGTTGTTACATCACTCATCCTAGCACACATTTTCCTCTCAGCTAACGACAATCAAATGTTCCCCTTTAGATTCATGGACGGTTGTCTACCTCCTCATTCTCCACCGGGAACGATGCTTGTCATGGTCTGACCCTTACCCACCAATGGCGTCCAGACTCTGTGGTTGATACATCTATGATCCTAGTTTATCCTTCGCACCCAAGAGGTCATTGGACCAGAGCCTAACCACCGGAGGTCATAGATTTATCTCCTGCACATCTTTCTGTATCACAAACACAGATCTCTCCTTATTGAACTTTTGTTAAACCCCTCTTGTCAAACATACGCATCAGATGTCGTACCAGTGAAGACATGCAGGTACTCCAACATTTACTAACAAACTACTGGCAGAACTACGCCTGGACACATGCAGCTGGAGTCTCAAACCACCTTTTAGGAAAATATTAGGACTGTGTCTTTACTTTTAAACTCTAACTGAGCAGCAAATAGTGCAGTAAAACATGATCTAAACAGATCGTGGATCATTTTTACAGCCATCAAACACTTGAAACATGTCCGTGTCAACAAAATAATTTCCTGCATTGCAGATGAATATCCTTGTTGTCAGGTAGATTATACAGGTGTCACCTTAGCCAACAAAAGGCAGCCCTAAAAATCTAACGTTTAGGTATAATCATTTGCACTTTCTTTTTAAAGATCATCAAAATACAACTGTTAACAACTCAAAACAGAGTCATACTGAATAAGTTAAAGTCTTTCAGCCTCTATGTTTCAAAAACAACCATAAAGAAATAAAATAAGCTGCTCAAAACTATGGCAAGAAAACTTTTAATCATCCCGCTCTTTCTTTGGTAAATATTCATTAAAGTTATTCTCAAGGCTTTTCTTTACATCTTTCTTTTGTTAAACAGATTTAATTTGATTTGTGGCTGTGTGAAAAAAAATGCATCAGATAATTAGTAAGTATTTAATCTACAGGTATTATTTTTGATCACAAAAATCTAGATTGACTGGTTTGATGTTAACAAGACAGATATTTTAAATAATACAAAAACTTTAAGTTCCTTATAAAGGGAGACTTTGAGTAACTGCAAAACATTTAATAAGAACAATTTCCTCTAAAATATGAAATGAATAATTAAGAGAGAGATTAAAAAAAAGAAAAACCTTTAGCATGTGATTGCTAAAAAGCCCCCGGGAAGGATTTACATCAGGGTCAGCCCTTTAAGGTTGGAGTAGCTTCCATCCAGTTGTCTGTGTTCCACGTGCAGCTGATCACCTGGATCCCTTATTTGCACCAAATGGTCTGAACATTGTTACAGATTATTTATTATTTATTCACTCATGAAACTGATTAAAATATATTAAGAATATAAAACATTTTTTGACAATGCATGCATATTTTAGGACATACTATTTTCAAATAGTAGAGTAACACAAATAAGAGTGTTTATAGCTAATTTCAAGATTAAAATATATCTTTAAAGACCAGGACATCCCAATTTGTTTTAAGAAATCTCACCAATACAAATTCTACTAGTTCTAAGTTCCTTAAAGCATGAACATTTAACTTGTTATGAGAAGGACTTTTTTTCCTGTGTAAAAGACAAAATAGTCAGATCTTTTTTGTTTTCAATATTTAGCAAAAATGTTGGGTTGTCAAATTTGTATTTCTCTTCCTTCAACAAGAAAGGGCAAAAGTAAATGAGATTAGAACCAATTTCCTAAATTCTAGATTTAAAAAAACATGAGATAAGATTCTAAACCTGCCCTCTTTAGAACTATGGAGCCATGGTATATTTAATGTTAATTATATAACTGTATATGAGATCATTAATTATTTATGAACAAAAGTCAATTCTTAAAGAATGGTAAAGCACTGGGCTTTGTTTTTGTTTAACAACCAAAGATATTTTACAGGGACTTTATTTTTCCTATTTTAGGATTTTTAGGAACTTTTTAATGTTGCCCATTCATTTTACTATTTTTATATTTTTACAAGTGCATATAGAGTGGTACCTGTGATGAAGGCCTCCAGCATCAGGCCCAGCAGCATCTGCACTGCCAACAGTGCAATGGCACTGGGACAGTCACCGCTGGGAAACATGGTGCCATAGCCGATCGTCAACTGCGTCTCCAGAGAGAAGGAAAAGGCAGCCGTGAAGCTTGTGATGTATTTGACACAAATGACATGACCAGGCGGAGGATGATCATGATCCTCAACAGCAAGGTCTCCGTTAAGATGGGCCAGCAGGTACCAGAGACAGGCAAAAAGCAGCCAGTGGGCCAGAAACGAAGCACAGAAAGCCAGGAGCACCCATCTCCAGCGCAGATTTACTAGCAGCCCCCAGAGGTCCTGCAGAGCCAACATCCAGGCTCCACTCCAGGCCCTGCTCCACTTTCCAGATGGGTAAGGAGGGGGGCGAAGCGTACAGCGTCCATCTTTGGTGACGAGGCGTTGACGTGGAGCAGAGGACAAGAGAGGAGAGGAGGAAGCTTTGCCTGCCAGAATGCTGCCGGTGGACTTGGTTGTCATGGTAGCAACTTCAGGATGCAGCTTCTGAAATAACAAGGAAACTGGACGTTAACATTTTCGTTTAATACATAATTTTTTCTTTAACATTTTAATTTTGACGAAGCTTCACTTTATTTAAGCCCAGTTAGATTTAAATGTAGCTTTAAACAATGGTTGTATGTTATTGTATTTTTTGTGGACTTAATGGCTATTCATACATGTGGGATCTCCTCCTTTAAAAGTTCACATACGCACAATTCTAAGCCTGTAAATCCCCTTTTGCTAATTTCTTCCAATAAACTAATTTATTGTTTGTTTATTCATGTCACACACATCAAATAAAACACAAACTTCAAAAGATGCGCCATCCTGATGAGTGTATGCATCCATGTCTGTCTAAAAACTAAAGAAAATAGGAATTATGTCTGCAAAAAGCAAATGCACTTGTGTATAAAAAAAGCAAAATGACAGATTACTCTCAGTTGCAATTAATTAAATATGGAGAAAATGTTGTGCACGCAAATTTCACACAGCTTGACAAAGTTTCATACATGTGGCCCTTCATGTATGTGCACAATTCTGAGGAGCAGACAGCCAGAGCTGTGTGCTTTGCAGAGTTTCTATTTCTATGTCAATATTGTTTCCAGAAGATTAGAGCGGCTCTCAGCCGGGAGTCTGTCTGAGCAACACAGCAGCATGCAGAGCAGGAATGTGTCTTTCATCTGTGGGGAGCTTGTCCTGCATGCATCCACACTCCTCTGTCAACCAATTACCAACAAGTACATGTAGTATAAAATACTCCAAAATCATGGGTGAACCAATGTTTCGTCAACACATCCTGTGGTTCTTTCTTTATCTTTGGTTTTTCTCTACTCCCTCATTTATAAAGTTTTCAGGACTTGCTGTTTGTTTTATTGTTTTTACTGTTTGTTGCATGATGTATTACAGCTTTCTCTGATTAGAATAAAAGACCATTTTCATTTGTGTGGTTCTTTTAAGAATTAATTAATGCAGTTGCTGCTCAAAAACTTGTCATTGTTGTGTCTGTTGTAGATTAATCCCACTTAAACATTCGTATCATATTTGATACAAACATTCCTGAGATCTCGATTTTATTAGCATGATCCAAACTTTCCTTAGAGTCCCATTGTTTAAAACTGGGTCCATGTTTTCTTCCCTGTTGTTCATCATCATTCCACTAGGGGCAGTAGAAGGCCTTTTCCTCCTCATTTCAAAATATCTGACGGGAAAGGTTTTGCTAATTTTAAAATTTTATAGTGTGAATAACTTATCTCTTGATATTCATTTCTAAATATTGCTACTTGCTGTTCAGACAGAACACGAAATTAGTTGATAAGGGATTATTTATAATACAGTTACACCATGATAAAAGTGTGTATCAAATTTGAGACAGTGGGTAAAAAAGATGTATTGTGTTCCTTAACTCCGGAGAACCCAAGAACGATTATGTTCTGGACTTTTAAAGTTATTTTCACTGTTTGTTTTGTGTTTGATCATTTTGGGTAACAGCAATTAACCCTTGTGCTATCTTAGATGACCCCACCCTTCCATCTTCCTACCATGACAAAGGTGGATAAAGGTGGAAAGATTTCATGTAATCCATTATTATTTTTCAACTCAGAAAAATAAAAGTACTTCGCCTAAAAACAACACTGTATGTTGTTGTCATTACAGACAATGAAAATCTCTACAATGTGTCATAGAATCAAACTACACGGCTTGGAGTTGTTTGCCCTGTTTGATGGTTTTGATAGGCAGATGTCACGGGCTCCTGCTGCCACTTTTGCTTTTAATAACTCATCTGTGTTTTCGGAGTTACTAAAGTGTCAGTAGGTGGCACTGTTTCCTTGTACGCTGGATAGTAAACTGCCATCAAACAAAACAGAAGAAGAAAACCTTTAGACCACTTGTAGTCATTTTCAGGATCGTGAAGTCCTAATCCTTAACATTTCCTTTTTCTTTCGTTTTAAATGTCAACATTAAAATAAACTTTAACATGAAATCTATTATAATAAACATTTTAGGAGGTAATTATTGTTATTAACATCTGAAAGCATACTCTGACCATTAAAATGCTTTAGCGGAAGTGGACGCATCTTCACGCTTGAATGGATAGATCAAGTAACCGTCACAGATCGGCCAGCGACTAGACCACTGATTGTAATTGAGAACTGGAATGAGTGACCCGTCATGCTGATTTTCCAAACAGGAAGTACCCGCTGGCTTCAAGAAGCCAAAATCTCATAGACTTCTGATAAATTAACAGGTATTACTCAGTCGTTCTATTTGTCTCTGATACATTTTTTAACATGTTCTTGATAATTCTTTTTTTTTTTCATATTTTTTCTGTAGCTCAAGTTATTAAGTGGCCAATCAGATATCTCAATCCTGATTGGTAAGAGTAAGACTCCAATATGGCAACGTCCATATTGTGAAAAATAAATGGCGACTGAATTGACTTCATTCCGCTGGAGCCAGAAGTAAAGTGTTTTCTGTGGGTGATGTCACGATCACTCACTCAGTCCGATACAAGCAGTGGATCAGACCAGACCTGACCGTTTACAGCTTATCTTTGAAAACATTTTGGCCTTTTCAACGCCGATGGTTAAAATGCTTTTGACAAAAGTCGTGTTGTGTGTAAGTTGTGTTGTACCAAAATGAAGTATTTAGGGAACATAACAAACAAGTAAAATCATATAGCACAGTTCCACACTGTATTAAAGTATTATTTTAGCTATAGCTGGACACTATTTATTTTGTCTGACTTGAGTTAAAGATCATTGTGTTAAAACTGAGCTATTCATGATAAATCACATTTTTTTGTTATTCTAGGTCGTTGAGTTCAGGGAAAAGTTTTTCTTTCTATGGTTGATGCTGTGAAAGATTTTGTTTATCAAACATAACACTTTTCTTGTCACAATTTTATGATCTCAATAAAAGTTCGACAGGTTTATTGATCTTGTCTTTACTTAGTGATGCACTTTGGAGGAGAAAAGTAAATATTGCTCAAGTGTCTTGTTTTGAAGACAAAACATTCTGTACACAGAATAAAGATGCATTGAGGCCATATTTTCCACACCATAAGGCGCACTTAATTTGATTTTTTTAGATAAAGATGCGCTTTATAATCTGAGGTCAAAGTAATTTAGAGAAGTGCTTTGTCAAAATGTTTGAGTGTTTTTGTAAATAAGATGACCTGGTTAATCTGTAGCGGTGTTGGACGGTGGTTTTTCTTTACTTGTGCGCGTAGTTACCACATAATGTCTGTTTCCCACTGATGTATTAATGATGTTGGGTTGTGTCACTTTGTTTTTCTCTTTCAGAATTGTACATTTTTGGTTAGAGCAAAACAACTTTTTAACAAACCAAACATTTTTTTTAATTCTTGAATTAATTAAGATGTGTAACTCCATCCAAAGATCTGACTTCATGTTAAAACTTCAATAAATTTGGGGGTGAAATGCCCAGAGGGCCACACCTACCCCGAGGCCCCCATTTGTGTGAGATAATGCTCATAGAAGGTGGATCTACTGAGGCAGCCTGACATTGAAACAGGTCAATGAAGCACTGATGTGTGTTCAGTGGTCTGGAAGCAAACTTCAGAGGATGTTGGGTCAGATTAGACTGAAACGGTTCCAGAGTGCTGCTATGAAGGCAATTAATCCCCCATTTATGGGATTAAATGCAACGGAATAATCTGTTTTCCCTTGCTTTGCAATGTTTTAATGGAAAACTAAATCTGTAAACATGATTGAAGATAAATGGTTGGATGTTGAGCAAAAACCCTGTTTTCCAAACAAAGTCTGGTTTGTCAAAACCAACAAAGGCTAAAAGCTGTCAGAAAGTTTGGAGGGGGAAAAAAAGAATCACTTTTGTTTTTTATTTATTTTACAGATTAATTACCAGGAAGGGAATAATTTGCTTGACTAGAAATGTTTAACCAAACATGCATCTTTTTTTAATTGACTTCTGTGTTGTGACATCAGATACTGATTAGGTTCACAAGAAATACTTCCAAAAGGTTGTAACTGTGCACATAACTTTAACTGAGAACAATGTTGCTGTATTTAAAAAGCAATATTTCGGTAATTTTGCGTTGTTTTTTGTGGAGCTCCACGAGTTTCCTCAGTTTCTACATATATGAGCAGAGGTTTGGAAAATGTTATCCAATGGGACCAGGTTTGGTCCAAACCGTCTATAGTTCAGTTCAGGTATCATCCTTCAAGTTACTTTAACACTGACAATGTTCAAGCGTCAACAGTGGGGCAACCATCAGCTCATGGAATAAGCTGCTCATTCCATATGTTTAGGTCATCAGATGACCTTCGTGGTCGCAGCTGAAACAATTTGATCTCAGCAGTACTTTTCCATTCGGAGACTGACCTGTTTGCCGAGTTGAATCCAGGTCGAAAACGGAGCTCGGAGTTCGGTGGGTGCGTTCTTTACTCCACCCAACTCAGCAATGTTCCAAAAATGGCAATTGGGTGGAACAAAGTTAAATTCATGGCCCTGTTAGGCCCACCCACATGTCAGTTAGAACACTTGACTGTAATTAAATTGAAAAGAAAAAGTAATTTAAACATTTCTATTTTTATTCATGTGGTTTGTTTAAAACAAACATGAGTTGGGATTTATCTAACCGACAGTTTTTGAAGGGACCCACCCCGACTCCCAGGCCCCCTTTTGGAGACGCCCCTGGTCAGTGATGAACGTTTTTATAGTAGAAGTACATGAAGCCTCTCAGTAAATCTGATGCACCTAAATTAAACCCCAAGCTTTAGTTGATTAAATGATCCTCCTGTTTAGGGACTTAGAGGGTGAAAAACAGTTCTTCCAAATTGGAAGCAATGGAAACAATTCTAGCTGTTCTACTTTGTGATTTTACTGAACTTTACCCTCTTCACTCATCAATTAAGCTTTTAAATGACCGTGTAGCTGATTCATGCTTCAGCAGAGCTAGTATAGGTTAACGTCATGAAACTTTTGCCACAACAAAATTTAGAAAGCTCATGAACAATCTAATGAACATTGTCATTAGGACAATAGATGGAGGTAATGCTTTTCTGTGATTTTGTTCCAAACAAATGCATGAAAAAAGAGCAGAAAGCATGCTCAGAACTAGCTTGGAGGCCTGCAGAGAGGTTTATGTAACATTCACCCTGCAGCTGTTCACTTCAACTGCTCCAGCTTGGTCAAAGAGTGAACTGCCTGCAGCACAAACTGGGGGACCTGTGTCGCATGATAAACAGCAAAATGTTGGCTTGATGATGCAAGTTGGCTAGCGGATATATTACATGAAGTCAGTTCAGATTTAATTAATTTTGTGTGATCATTAGCATTTTGTTAATACCTATTGTAATCTGAAATACCCTTTTTGGTGCTGCATTTCCTTCTCTAATCCCAGGACTGCTCAGGATCAAACACATGTTCCCATCTGGAGCTGCAGTTGTCATGTCCTCTTACCTCTTCTCCTACTTTGGAAGTTTGCTGTGCCCCAACAGAAAGAGCTGCTGAATGCTGGAGTAGATGAATAAAATCCCAAATGGGTCCCAGAAATGAATGTGCTCAGTGCTCCCTTTGGGAGAGGTGCCACTGGTGCGAAAGCTGGAAAGAGTATGGCACTCTGCTGGGATGTGCAGCCCAAAGCTCTGTTAGAGAATGATTCAATTGGTCACACAACTCTGCATGGAGCCTATTAGTGTTCCAAGAAGACAGAAGATGGAGATGTGTGTGTTTCTGTGTGTGTGTGCACATGTGTGTATCAGAGAAAGAGACATTTTGTCACAGTTCATTCAAAAATAAGTTTGTCACACGCATACATCCTGCAGCCTTTGTTTGAATTCTCAGAAACTCTGATCTTTCAGAATAAAAGTTTGCATTTCCATTTTATTTTCCAGCTGACTTTACAGTATGTGTTGTTTTTATGGTTAAATAATTTTTCCCTTTTTTGGATTGTCGACTAATAAAAACTTTAGCTTTAGATGTGTATGTGTGTTTTTTTTTAAATTAAGTGTGTGAAAAAGAACTCTTGTTTTTATTTGAATTGTCCTTCATGTTGTAAACTTTACCTGCATTATTCTGAAAGGTTGACATATTAACAGAGAAAACAGCGGAGAGCCTTCTCACTATCTAAAAAGCGTTCTTTGACCCAAGCAGATACACATCGTTGTTGGGCCACCGGTCTGTCCACTCTTCATCATCACCATGGTGACAATCACCTTTGATTTAATTAAAAAAACCTTCAGACTTTGGGGTATTTCTGGTTGTATTTCTCTCTTTGGTTAGATTGTATTTTATTTCAGTGTTATACATTTTCTTTGCCTTAATAGTTTTTGGGTTTTACTCGTCGAGATATGATCAGATTTGTGTAAACAGAAGTGATTTAAATGAAGATGGAAGAATTTTGTGTTTCTGAAGTTCCCATCTACTAACGTAGATGTTCTTTCTTTACTGTTTTACCGCTTAATCACACTTTTAATCTTATCATGGAGCTGTGTTCTCTTATCAGTTGCCACTGTTCCATCTTCTGTCATGCAGTCTCCCTGCCTTTGAAACCAGGAGATGTTATCAGTCTACCAGAGGTAGTGGTATCCAGTCACATGATATGTGGGGGTTCAATGGCCAGTTGGAGTTTGAGGACTTGAAACCTGATTGACAAGCATTGATTAAAGGTTAGACGTAACTTTGACTTGATTTTCTTGACATTTGAAACTTGACTTGAAAGGATTTGACATTATTGGGGTTTTGGGTCATTTTTGGGGGCTGGGGTCATGGTTGGAGTTGGGGGCTTAGTACTCTGTCCTCACAGCGAGATGGCCCTGCTTTGAACTCCAGTTGGGACCTTTTTGTGTGGAGTTTGCATGCTCTCCTCGTACATAGTGGGTTTTCTCTGGTTTCTTCCCACAGTCAATAAACATGCATCAAAGGTTAATTAATGCTGGGAACCCCGTTATCCTGAAAGGGATTGAGTGGGTTTGGAAGATGGATGGAATGTAATTTTTTTTAAAGTGGAATACTTTTATTTTTAAATGATATTAAATGATTGTTTTAGTGATAACAGATGTACCCATGAGAAGCAGTCATCCAAACATGAACACCTGACATGAACTCATTCGGTTAAGGGATGACCTCAGTGACAGAGTGAAAAACAGAACCATAAATCTCCACTTCTCATAGTCCACGTCCACCCTGTTACTGCAAAAAACCACAAATAAAAAGAGGCCACACAAATTTGATGCATTTGGTACCTTTAGTAACACTGCAGGTATTGAACTTGATGCTGCTTAACCCTTGTGCTATCTTATGGGTTCCAGATGACCCCACCCTTACATTGACGTGTTCTCCCCACCATGACAAAGGTGGATAAAGGTGAAGAGGATTTCATGTAATCCATGGACACCAGTGAAGATCACAAATCATTGAAGAAAAAAGGTTCAGAGCACTGTCTAGTGGGTCTAGATGACCCAACTCCAAATGTTAAAGTGCCTTGGATAGCACAAGGGTTAAGTCAGGCATCCTCTATGATTCATGAACACTATGCCCTGATTTACCAAGATCCTGGACAAAGAGCCCAAAAGGGCGTGAATGTGCAACAGGCAGTTTGTTTAGGACTTGCCAGTACAAAGAGGATTTGTGTTATAAATAACAGGCCTGAAAGCAGTATTTAAATGAGGCTACTCTGTGGAGAGCAGAGATGGAGCACAGGAAATTGGGTGCTGCTGGAACAAAGCCATCAAACGTCTGAGGTTACGCGCGCTGTGTTTCCTGTGACGAGAAGGCCAAAGTGAGCAGATACTCAGGCCTTAGCAACGCACACTCGACTGCTGGACGGCCCGTATATGGGCTGACAAAAATCAAAGATGGGGCAGCGGAGAGTGCTCCCAATGAGGGCAGCAGCCGGGCTCTGGAGAGGAAGGAAAAGCACAGGAGAGATGCACAAACGAAACAGTTTAGATAAAAACGAGACAAAGGAGGAAAAAAATGGAGGTGGAAAGACAGAGTTAAACAGTGTCTGTATTATTTACTGAAACCAGTTCCATAAAAACTCATTCAAGGGCTCTAAGTTCATGTTTTGATTAGTAAACCGACTGCACAGTGTTTTTGTGTGTGCTAAAATACTTTACAAACACAAACCTTGAGTTGTGCCCTTGGTGGTCATGTCGGCTGTCATGTCATGACTCACAGGAGGAATGTTGGTGTTAACAACAGATGACAAGGATGTCGAGCTTTCCTGTAGATACACACAATTGGAATAAAGCTTTGGAAATTTGACATTTTACCAGAGTGAAAGCTCCATCTAACTTTGGCAAAAGCCATAAATGTTATGAGGCATGCAAAACCATTCTAGAGAAAAATATCAGGAGTTGGATCAATGTTTTATATTATCATTTTTTCTTTACATTTCTGTGCAATTTATGGGTCATCTAAGATAGCACAAGGGTTAAATAAAGAAATACTCAGAAAAGCAGTTCTAATCTTATTTTTCTTGACATATGTCCTTCATCATGAGAATAATGCAACAACATTTTAAAAATACCAAAAACATGATTTTTCTTAGAGTGGGTCTATAAGTTGATGAGAAGGACCCTGGAGTTAACAGGCCAAGGAGAAATACCCAAACCCCCTGAAGGGGAGGTATGGAGTCATCAAGTTAGGTTGTATTTTATCAACTTTTCAACTTGGTTTTACATCAATAAGTCACACGATGTATTCTAAATAGTTATACATTTAAATTTCTGGTTTTATTTTACTTTTTCCTTCAACTCTTTACGAAACAAATGTCCCATCTTTCTGGGAATTGTAATTTATTCACAAAGTTCACCAAACTGTTTGTGTTGTCTGTTTGAAATCATGGAGACCCTCTAATGACACGAGCCTGTATCTTCTCTCAGAAGATCTCACTCATGAGACCACGTGCTGAGGGGATGATTGTTAAAGAATGGAAAACATTTTTAAACTTTTACTTGATTATATTTTGTTTCTTGGAAAACGAATTTCCTTCCAAGGAAGAACCACCAAAGAATTTTCAGTTTTTCAAAGAAAGATGGCAATGGTCCCTACAATATTTAAGGATGAGGAGGAATCATTTGCCATTCAGCTTAGTGATTTAGATCAATGCTCAAACAGCTGACTTATAAAGTGTCTGGCTGCTTTGTGTGAACATGACCCATGACTTTGAAAGAATGTGAGTCTGTGTTGTTGTTTTACTGACTTTGCCTTCATTCTCTCTCATTAGTCTGAAGTGTGAAGCAGTATTTGGAAAAATGCCACCCTTCACCTTTCAACTTTCACAGTCCTCACCTCCCAGCCTTTTCTGCTGTGGGGGGGCTTAGTTTTCCTGCAAAAAGGGACCTTGAACTCTGCAAACTTCATATAAAAATGTCCTGTCCTGTTAATTACTTGCTATTGTTATGGTAATTGGCATTGCAATTTCCGTTACCATTACCTTCATATAACTTCATATAAAAATGTATATATATACAGTATACGTATCCATCAGGTGGATGGATACGTATTTTGGACTCATGTTTTAATGGTCACTGCATAGAATGCGGGTGCAGATGGTGAAGCACAGACATCCAGCGTGGATGAATATTGTGTTTTTGTGTAGTTTTAGATGGATTCAGAGTGCAGGAAGGTGGAGACGCTCGTTAAAATACAGACCGAATGTACCTGTAGGACACTGCATAACAGTTACTATTTAAAAACAACTTTTTGAATCAAGGAATTACATTCCTATACCAACACTTTATGTAACCAGTGTTTCTGTGAGTAAACAATCAGGAAAAAGACTGCAGCCTCTCACCCGCACAATTAAACACATCTGAAACATATTGGCTCGATCCAAAGGTATTTTCCAATTTCAATTGTAATCAATTTATTTCATTTTAAAACGACTTTATAATTGTTTCAGGTCATTCTATTTCCAACTTGCCTCACGGCATATCGATCTGGTTTGATCGTTGGAGCATAAATCGATTCCTCAATTAAGTTGATTATCTATTAAACCCTTTTTCAACCATGTTGGGGTTTTTATTTGTTAGTTTTACCCTTTGATGCACATCAATTTCTTTAGACAACAAGTCCATTGCTAACCTCTGTGGATATTTTTTGACAAACGAAGCTTGAAGGTGCTAAAATTGTGCTCTTGGATTTAGTTCTGCCCGTTTTATGTCCTTTGTTCCTCTTATTCTTTTTTGTAGCGTTAATATTTTCTTGGCAGTTAGCAATCAGGTTGGTGCATATGCCCCCACCATCTGGTCTGGAGTGTACATATACCTTATTCTATACTATAGTTTATACATGCAACATACCATATGCAGCACTATAAAACATATTCCTTCCTGCACCTGAATTCTACCTAACAACTTGGTCTGTTTTTAGGTTTAGCCTTCAGTCACACCAGATTCAGGTTGACTATCCGCAGCTGCCATCCTTTCAGTTAATTACCCGCAGTGCATGTCTGGTTTTCAGTTCTTCATCACCAGGTCATCTGCGTCATGACTGGTTTGTTTCTCCGTCGGTTTTGTCATATTTCAATTTACTTATGAAATGGTTACGTTTCTGCTGCCTATATATAGCCTGACATGCTGCATGTTGGGTCCCACACCACCACTTCCTGACAGTGAATCATTTTTCAGCAGCAGACTGTAGATCTTTTGATGTTAATAATAACATGAAATTTATAATATTGCTTGAAAAAAATCCTAAAACCCAGTTTTATTTATTGTTTGTCTGAGTGCATGTCTGCTGCTCCTCACGAGTTTACTGTTGTCGGTCTGCATGTTCCATACATTCACCCATTATGCTTCCAAATAAAAGGTCATTTCTGACATTATTATTCTGAAACGAATAACTAAAACTCTGTGTTCAATAAAAAGGAGGTAGAATTCTTTCAGGTCAAAGTCAAAGAACGACAAACTCCAGTCAAAACTGTTTTATCAGCATTAAGTCTGAAATCCTCAGATTTTCTTCTGGAGTCTGATTGAGTCCCACACTTCTGCATCTGTGAAACTGAGACCTGATGAAGTGTTGCATGTTTCAATATTAGTGTCATTTCTGATTCCAAAAGCTCAAATTATCAAATGTTTTCTGCTGACTCAGCATATTCGGTTACCATGTTGATGAGGGAGGAGCTACAGAAAGGTTCTCTCCTCATCTGGTCCTGTTTTTTTTTCCTGGATTCAGGGCTTTAAGATCAGGTTAAGGTTTCTCCTTTCAAATAATTATCTATTTTGTTTCAGACTTTGAAACATTTAAAGTATAAATCAAATTAAAATGCTTTTATCTTGCTAGTTAGAACAGAAAGCAAAAGCTTTTCTCCTTAGCTGCACATAGTCAGACCCAGAAGAGGAAAATAATTCTTGATCTCTGTGTTTTTCTTCCTGCTGTTACCTCCTTTCCTATCTGACTTCTTTACAGATTACAAACTTGGATTTATTTTGTCTGTTTGACTGATCTTCCCGTGCGTGACCTTAGCCTGTTATGACTTACCGATCTGGAAACTTTTCTCAGGATTCCTGGAATCATCAAGGTCATCTCCACCAGGGGTCCAGTGAGCCGCTTCGCTGCTGACTTCTCCAGATGTCTATCATCCAAATCTCACATGTACTACCACTCACCAGGTTTGTTGTCTTCTAGCTTCAGGATCCTTTTTTTTAACTTGTTCTGTCCAACAACTGATGAGAGCTGAAGGCCTTTTATGTTGGACAGATTTTACTATTACAAAAAGAGGTTATGTATCTTTGGATAACCAGGGTGTAAATTAGTATAAACCCCTTTTTTGTTATGTTTTTAAATTATTTTGTATTCATTTGTTACATTTAATTGTTAAAAGTATATAAATATAAATAAATAAATTAATTTTTATATACACAATTTTTTTTTAGCCGAGAGAGAGGGGAAAAGTGTGTGTGTGTGTGTGTGTGGGTGAAGAAAAATAAAAAAGAGAGAGAGGGGGGAGAAAGTGAGGGGATACAAGGGCCGGCTTGTTGATTTAGGTTATGATTTTAAGCTTTGTAACATTTATACCAGATCTGCTGGAAATACAAATATTCCATCCAAAAGTAAAATTCTGATAATAAGATAAGCGCAGGATATCTGTCCATCAATACACTGTGGGTTAGGAGGAGGGATGAAGCAGACAGGGAGCAGTGTGACAGTGTGCACGTGCACGTGGGGGTGGAGATACATGCACGCTGCTAAAGTGAACCATGTGATCGTCAGGGGAACCACATCCTCCCCAGAAAGGGCTCCTTTCTGCTGCAGGTGAATGGAGGTCTCCTGATGATTTATTCTCTTGGCCAGCTTTCTAACTCTGAGTGAGCGTGCATGTTTTATAACACCCTGTCTGTCAGCCAAATGATGAAAAGAGTCTATGCATACTTCTGGAATCAAAATGATATCCATACATAAAGGAATCTCAGTTCATGGTGGATCATCATCAGCTGCTCTGCTTTCTAAAGGTATAAATACTTCCTATACAAGAAAATTCATGACTTCAATGAAAGAGCAACATATAAGATTTGGGTTGCACTCCCCTCACCCAGCCTAAAAGTCTCTGGCCTTTATCTCAACATCTTTGGGCTTTCCTTTGGAAACGCTGTGCAAGGTCGAAGTGGTTTAACCCTTGTGCTATCTTAGATGACCCCCCCCCCCCCTTTCATTGACGTGTTCTCCCTACCATGACAAAGGTGGATAAAGGTGGAAAGATTTCATGTAATCCATGGACACCAGTGAAGATCACAAATCATTGAAGAAAAAAGGGTCAGTGCACTGTCTAGTGGGTCTAGATGACCAAACTCCCAATGGTAAAGTGCCTAGGATAGCACAAGGGTTATGAGGGTTCCCTCTAAGTCCATAACTTCAGCCAACCACGTTTCTTCAAAACATGGAGAGACCACAATGAAGAGTTTAGCCAAAAGAGATTTTAAAAAATGAAATCCTCAAATGTCTTCAAAAACTAATGAATTCCCAGAGATCTCTGCTAGTTGTTTCCTTTTCTTTGTGGCTTTTATGAACAACTGCAGAACAAAACTCTGGGAATCTGAAAACAAACCACATTTTATCATGTAAAGCTTTAACTTTACTTCAGATATAAATGTTTAAAGTCTACATTTAGAACAATGTTTTCAGTGATGACAGTCTTGACTGCTCTTGAAAACCCGGGGGACTGTTGTTTACGGTAAGAATCTGAACACTGAGGTGTACTGGAAACCCGCTTACGCTGACCAGGATCTCATATTTACATCCCAGTGCCGCACATGAAGATAAACAAGGAGTAATAAGAATATTACAGCAGAAACACCAGAACCTCTAATGCAGAGGGAACCATCTGAGAAACTTCCCACAGCATCTGTGGTTTGATGAGGTCTGTGTCATCCAGAACAGTCAGGAGGGATCTGATCTGAGCATTAAGGAAAGTAACACCCCCACCCATGCAAACACACCCACCCACACACACACACCCACCCAGACACACACACACACACACACACACACACACCACACACACACACACACACACACACACACACACACACACACACACACACACACACACACACACACACACACACACACACATATGACTGCAGCTCCTGTGTCCATTTGTTAAAGTCCCACTCCAATTGTCTTTTGATTTCATTTCAAAGCGTTCCCAGGGGTCTTTAATTAGGATTGGCCAGAATCTTCAAAAAAACGGTTGTTTTCTAGGACAGTTTCTGAAGAGCAACAGATGTTCATAAGACATTCACGACTGAATTGTGGGCCGGACCACTGGCATAGAGCATCACTGCCCCACTTCCCATCACCCATCCATTCACGTGAAACCCTCTCATTTAGCCATAGCCCTCATACCTCTACCTCCTAACATTAGCGGTGCAACCAAATTGTTGAGGAACACTGGAGCTAATTTTAAACCAGATGCCAGCTGAGACAGTGAAAAGAAAGATGTAAATGTATCTATTTGATCAGTAAGTGATCCATCCTAGTAGCACAGCAGGAAGCTTGTGGCCCAACCTGTTTATTATTTCTATGTCACGAATACAATTTATTTCAAATGGCATATTTTTGTTTACTCCTAATTCACAAAGATTTGACTCAAGAAATACCCAGAAAAGCTGTTTTAGGCTTAATCTTGTTATGAATAAGCCCATCATCAGAAAAAGGCCACAAGAACATTAAAAGGAAACACACACAGACAAAACATTTTTGTCTAAGGGGTCTTTAAGGAAAACATCTAGAAGAAGAAACTCCAGATGACTGACATATTGAAGGAGCTTTTATGACAGAATCATATTTTGAGTAATTCTGCTAAACAGGTGATAATCTTTAAAAATTTTTAATCTGCTATTGATGCTTATTTTTTCTTTTAAGAAATCCTCTAATGAGGAGATTTTGGACCTCATTTAAATATGTTTTCCCCACTTTTAGGAATAAAATTATGATTTCGTGTTCATTTCATTTCAGGTCTAAAATACAGATGAAGTTTTTCTTACAATTTGAAATTCATTACATCATAGGTTAAAACCTGTAATTCATTTTCAATAATAAGAATGCAATTTATCAAAATATTTCAACAGAAATCTTAACCAATTTTCACAAGAACGACTAAGGTTTTTTTCTTGTGTACTAAATGTTTTGCTTTTCATTTTTTCTCAACAATCATCACGTTCGATCATTACATTTTCTTCAGCCATACTGCCATCTGTGGGAATCAGGAACCTCAAGCTCAATTCTGGTTGCTAGGTTATGCAAAAAGCTGCACAGCCAGAAAACTATAGGGGTTAGAAACATCAGATGTGATGCAGTCACAGACCAAAGGGGTTATAAAGAAAAACAATAAAAGGAGGCATAATGTTTAGGTGCTCACAGTATTGAAATATGAATTTATCCAGGTTTTCTCAACTGAAAAGTCCTCATCTGTAAGTAATAATCCACTATACAGCATCCTATGGCTGGTATGGCTATAACAGGTGCTGGTCTGTATGTAGGTTTCACCATAATATTATTGTAATGCTGCCATCCTCCGTGTTAGATCGTTTCACGTCCAGGAAGGATAGACGTCTGTTTCCTGGCGCCTCCAGAGTCTTAGAAGGATTAGTTCCTCTTTGTTCTTGTTTTCATTTTTTTGGTTTGTCTTCTCATCCTCCAAAATGAGTCTGCTTCAAGTTGGTCCTATTTGTTCCAGAAAAAGCTCCTCTTAACAGCAGACTAGGGATCCTTCACTGAAGCTTTTTTGTATTTGTAGTTGTTTGTTTAAAGAAAAAAGTTGGATCTTGTAATTAACCCTAAAAAAGGGAGGGTGTCTCTCCTCCTGTAAGGTTTGTGGTTGATGTGCCGGTTAATTGCCTTTGTGAATTGTTTTTATTTTGAGAGCTTTTTTGCTTTTAGGCACTGGTAACTGTACTGTACAGCTCCTACAGGTGTTAAAAGGAAGCAGCTTGTCGGAAGAAGAGCTGTAGTTCTCAGAAAGAGGGAAGCAGGTGATGAAGGAAATCCCGACATGATCTGAGGAGGTGGAGCTTGATCAGAGGCAGAAACTCGGTGGAGAACTTGGGGTTGGAGTCTGGTCAGAAACTAAAAACCTTAAAGGATGTGGACATGTTTGTGGATTCGGATCTTCATCGTTTTGCAAAAGATCTTAATACTGTATGGGTGATGAAGCAGCATCACAGGTTGCAGGAAAGCATCTGAATGTCAGTCTCTTTTTATTTTCATCTCTCTGCTCATCAGCAGGTGTTTGCACACCGTTGCAAGGCAAAAGTAGACTTTCAGAGAAGGAATGCAGAAATGTTTGGTTAGTTGGCTTGTGGGAGGGGCAAAACCTTTATTTATAGGGGAGGAACTTTGTCACATTTGTAGGTAAATAAACTTGCAGTAGGGATTTTTGTATTCTGTCTTTGTTTGGAACCAATAAAACTCTCTTAAAATTTTACATTTTTGGCAGTGTCAGCCTCAGTTTGAGTGTCTTTTAAAAGAAGGAAGAAGAAAAACAACTCCGTCACAATCTAGTTCAGTTCAGTGGAACTGTAATTTACCAAGTTTGTGCTGCTGTTAACTACAAAAAGAATAGGTGCGGACTCTGTTTTCAGCTTCTGGAGATGACAACAAAAAAAATAAGTTTTTATCAATGCTACATTTTAAAAGTTGAATAAAATCTCAATTAAAGACCTTAAACAGAAAATAAATTATGAAATTATTTTATTTTATTATTATATTATTCTGCGAGTTTACTTCTCTCTTGCATGTTTGCACTGAATAGTGAGCGTTTTAATTTCACTGTGCATGTGTGATGCACTGTACATGTGTACAGTGACAATAAAGGCATTCTATTCTATTCTATTCTATTCTATTCTATTCTATTCTTTTATATTCTATTCTAAGACTGAAATGGGACATAAAAACCCCTATTGGATATGGAGAGGAGATGTCATGGTTTGGCTTTCTTTGTATTAATTTTGTCTTTCCCGTCTTGTTTCTATCATGTTGAGTTCTGTTTCCTGTTTTATTTTGAAAGGTTTACTGTTATGTCATAGATTTGAGTTTTACTCCCTTGTCCCAATCTTCTCCTGCTCATGTTCACCAGCGTCTTGTCAGTGCTGTCTGTATATAAGTCTTGTCTCTGCCTTCCTGTTGTGCTGGTCCATTAACGTCTCTTCCCTATCTCTTCTGCCATGTGTTCATGCTATGCCCACAGTAAGTTTAGTTTAGTTTTCCTGCTCTGCAGCGCTTTTTGTTAGGTTGAATAAATCCTTGCCCTGGAACTGTGTGCCTACTGCCCTGCATTTGGGTCCTTCTTTATGTTTCACCAGCCTCCCCAACCTGACAGGAGGACAGAAGGACAGTGAATACTGATAATAGCAGGTGAGAAGGAGATGAAGAGGAAAAGGGAAAGGAGACACAGAAGGGCCAAAAAGGTGTGTGACAATAACATCAGGATAATTCCTGTCATAGTGTTCCAAAATGCATAAATAGCAGATTATCATCTTTTCAGAGATTCCTTTCGGATGGACTTTTTAATTAAAATCAGGTGGTTTGCATCCTTGGTGTAGCTATATTTGTTAATTGTGAGCTTTCTTTACCTTTTCTGACAGCACATAGAGGTCAGTAGTATGATTCTCCCAAACCTGAAGGGGAAATTGCAATGATTTAGTCAAAGGTGGTGAAACGGGATCCTAGACAATTTATCTTTCCCACTGTTTGTCCTCTGTGGGTAATTTAAGATGACCTATTGTTGTGCCAGAGACGCGTAAAAACGCGCACATGGGAGGGGGTGAACCCTCAAAGATCACATGAACAAAGTGAAAAGATTCTTTGTTGTTTCTCCGGTTCCAATAATTAAAAAAAAAACTTACTGAAGTACAAGCTTTGTGGGAAGCTCCCGTGAAGATCCTCCTGGAGTCGCCTTTGCTCCAAACTGATTTTGTTGCACACACCCCCCCCCCCCCCCCCCCAAGTAGTCGCTCTCCTCACGCGCGCACACACGCACACTTCCGGCAGGTTGCGCTAAAAGCGCGCATCTCTGCGGACTACCCGGCCCTCTTCCGTGCGGGTGAGCCTCTCGCCAGCAGCCGTGGAGCTGGGATCGGAGCGGTGCGCGCAGCGGATGGATCGCGCAGATCTCTGCGATGTTTTAACCGCGACGACCGACAGCACGAGCGGGTGAGTCTCCTGGATGGATCCGCAGAGTGGGGCATGTTTTAAGGGGGGGGGGGGGGGCGTGCAGGGTGCCGTGATTTTGCGTGGGCTGTCTTTCCATTGTGGATCACTGAGGTTTTTCAGTCCGTGGAACGTGCGTTGTGTTGCGGGGCTGCTCTGCAGCTGTGCGTGAAGGGCTGTTGACTTTCAGGGCCGGGGATGGTTGAGCATGCAGCGCTGCAGCTCGTGCTGCACGGGGACGCCTGAAAGGCCGCTTGCAGCCTGTCGGAGCTGTGGTGGAGTGGGAATCCGCTTCATTTGCAAAGGCTTCGGAGCATGAGGCGTGTTATGGGGGATGGTGCGTTAAGGTGTTCTTCAAGACGCAAATGACAGCCTTGGAGCTTTCAAAAGAAAAGCCTCAAGATGCTAATGGGCTTCACTGCAGCGTTTATTATGAATCATTTCTTCCCTCAGTGTAGTTTAGGTTTTGGACACATCGCCTCCACAGCTGCAAGAGAGAAAAATGGAAAATCTCCACAGTGACGGCCGCGCATATGTGGATCTGCTGAAAATAACAAACCAATCGTTTCCACAGGTGAAATCCCATCTGTGAGTGCATCCCTCCACCCGCAAACCCACACGTTCTCCTTTCTGTTTGCGGGCGTGCGTGTGTATGAATACGTGCATGTACCGCAAAAGCCAGTGTTGAGTGGAGCAGTGAATGGAGCCCCTCTGTCATTTTCACATTAGGATGATGGCAGAAGGCTCAGGTGAGCAGAATCAGACGTGCTTGCGGATCAACAGGAGCACAAACAGACAGACCTATGCAAACATCTACTCCAAAATATCCACCCTTTCTTCTTCTTTGCCTTTCATCCGTTTCCTTCAAGCATTGTCACGCCTTATTACCATCTTCCCCTCTCTTCACACCACCCTAATATCCTTATTTACTACTTCCATGAACCTCCTCTTTGGTCTTCTTCTAGGTTTCCATCCTAGTTCATAGATATACATCATTTACTTACTCAGACCAGATGTTTCCAGAAACCAGAAGCTGCATGAATGAGGAGAGAAATGTAGGATTGTGTCTCTTGAGGCTCGCAGTTGTCGGTCTTGTGAATAAGAAAAACCCCAACTGGTGCCAGGTCTGTTCACCAAATATCCATTAGGTGAACAGGCCAGACAGACTATGGGTCTACCTTTTCAACATAAACTTCTTTTCACCACTGTGCCTAGTGGAGGCACTGGAGCATTTTATATCCATTAGGGCTGGGTTGATAAAATCAATTTATCGATCTGAATCGATCCAAGCTTAATAAATCAATAATTAGTCCATAGAGATCAATCTTTTATGCCTTTCCTTTTCCAAGGACCTAACCCATAACGGCAGTAAACCAATGCCTGTTAGTTTGATGCTAACGTATAATGGAATTTCCCATGCTTTCCCATGCTCATGCTAATGCTTGGTTGACCTATATGATGTTGACTAAATGAACAGCAATATATATACTAACAGGTATACATTTTTCAGACTCTTTCATGGAAACTTTTTTTTTTAGCCGTTTGTGGTCTAAAGCACTGTTTTTTGCTAAATCTTCTGGAATAAAGCGTAACGCTATAACGCGACCTCCACCTAATGGCCAAAGTGAAACGGCCTCCAGGTGAGGCAGGACATAATGATCTGCACATTTTTGCTGGAAATTCTCCGTCTGAGAAATCATATAACACTATGGTGTCAACAATCTCATTGGTTCATTATTTCACTAATACATTTTACAGTATGTCAACTGTATAAGATCAATAACTTTAAAACATATATAGATTATGACTGTTTTTCTTTGCAAATATGTCTAAATGTTTAAACTGTCAATTCAAAATTAAATTGAATGGATTAAAAAAAATCATGAATCAAATAGGTCCAATTGGTAATAACCTGCCCTAATATCATCCATCCATCCCTTACCACAACTGTTTTAGATAATATTCATTACTTAAACTGCACACACCTGGAGGGAGGAAGGGGGTTATTGACTCGCAGGTTACTGGTCTAAATCTTTGCTCAAAAGCAGCTTTGTTAGGTCCAGAAACTTTCACTTGTTTGTCTTTGTGTAAGGCCGTGTTTGGACAGGCTGAAGTTTAGTGGAGATGAAAAGGCAAGCCAGTCAGCTCCATTCTCTTGTACTAGGACCATGTCACATTATACTGTTTACATTAATAATTTATTTTCTGACTTTATTAAACGACTCTAACATTGTGGTTAAATATATAACCAATCAGTGAGGTTTCACAGATTTACCTTCCACATGCTGGATGAGAGTACTGTGTAACAATGTAGTTGTTATGGGAGCTAAATAATGCAAAATGACTGATTCTTGATTAAACCAAAATGTTTCAGAGTATTCAGGACATTTTGTTTGCAGCTTCATGGTTTTCATTCTCCGATTAAAACCATCAAGCACAGTTGGGAAGCTTAGAAGTGGAAACAAACAAACAAAAAAGGATCACTGGAGAGGACAGAAATCCTGATCCAGGGTACGTCACACTAGGTAAAACGTTTTACTCAAAGACTTTATTCACAGGAAGTCCTCTAGCACAGTGTTTTTCAACCAGTGTTGAAAAGGGAGACGGTCAAGTGTGCCGGGGGAAATTGCCCTCATTAACTGATCTAAAAACATTTTCCATCTCCAGGAAATCAGCTCCTTGTTCATCCAAACAGGCCCTGATAAAACACTGAGAAGTTAAGAATATAAAAGATCATAAAATTACTTTTTCTTTGTGTTTATTTGATTCTATTAAAGACATTTTGATAAGAATGACGGTACCGCGATTTAGCTGCAGCTATACAGTAACAGTTTGCGGAAAAGTCTTGGCCCTCCACCAATCATTCTAGGAGTCTTAATCACATGTCATCAGTCTGACCAATCAGAAGTGGTTAAAGTCTTCACTTCCTTGTTTCGATTCTCCTCATAAAGTCTCTCAGTTCCAATAAAAATACCAGCTAAAGCTCGTCTTTAGCGGTGTAGCTTTCCACAGAATTTGATGTCAGACCGTGGAACAAGTGAACAAAACATTGAAGCTCAGAGACGCTAGTCTTTCTGCCCTTTTGCGTCAGTTTTCACACTACACCTCCCATGATGCATTGGCTTAAAGGGATGCTGGTGTGCCGCAGGATTTTTGTTAAGGTTAAAGTGTGCCGTGGCTAAAAAAAAGGTTGAAAAACACTGCACTAGCAGCTGCATGTTATGGCTTCACCTACATGCATGTGGTTAAGCAGATTGTTTTGGGGCTGTGGTGCTACTGGAACGGACCTGAGCATCGAGGCTTTTGTGTCCCACTGCATCGTGGCATCAACAATCTAGTCCTACATTTAGTACAATCTAGGTTAACGTAAAAGCACTCTGTATTTTTTCCTGAGCATTGTAGTCAAATGTTTTCTTCGATGAGTAGCTAAATATGAATTTTGGTCACACTCATTTTCTATACCCCATCTTCCCATTTTTAATTTGGTTTATAAAGTCCAGGTTTAGTAAAAAAGAAAAAAAAAGCATCATAGCTGTTGTTATGTGAGCTCGTTTCATGTGATTTCCCTCCGTATTTTAACTCTGGGTTTTTGTCTAATTAATAGATTGAGGGTGTGGCTAAAAGGAGGGTCAAAGTTCCAATATATGTTTGGGTGGTTTTTAAATGTTTAGGGTACAGGGTGTATCAAACCTTTGCCCAACAGTAGCTGCAATAGGCTCCAGCAGCTTGTGACCCCAAGAGGAATTGAGTGGGTTCAGCAGAGAGATGGATGGATGGATGGATGGATGAACAATGTTAGTGTTTGTTACAGAAGGGCCTGCTGTAGCTCCTTCGTTTTCCTCCTGTCGATGTAAATGCTGCAAAGTGACTAGCTTTATAAGTGTTTTTTTTTTTACTAAAGGTTATGATTTAAATGCATTGTGTGCACAATAATGCAAGATAATGATTGTCTCTTATGTTTTTTAACATCATGGACCAGACTTTAGACTGTACACATCGTCATCCCATGTAAAACTCCTGTTCATGCGTGCTCTTTCAAAGTGCATACTAACCAAGGCAGCAATAGCGTCACCGTGGTCAAAGCATATGATATAATAGACGTATGTTGGAAACAGGCCGCAGGCTAGCGACAGACGACGAGGCTGATGCCTCAGCAAATGTAACTGAAACACTTAAAATGCCCACAGGCAGTATTCAGTCTGGATAACTTCCAAGATGAGTGAGGACAAACATGGCAACAGGTGTGGAGCATGGAGATATGAATGTCGCCCTGTTCATATCCATAGATGGTCCATGTTGTGCAGAAAAATTAATATGCATGCATTCATAAGCAGAGCATGGTTGCAGCATCACCAGATGATCTGTTCTTTTTTTTTTTTAGAAGACTTACTCCACCTCCCATCCTCCTCTGAGGCTTCCTCTGGAGGAGGATCAGGGTTGGAACAAATGTTACGTCGCTGCTGAACGGACGTTTCTTGGTGCATAAAAAAGACGCCTCAGATATGGAGCAGAATGGATCATTGAAAGGGGCTTCAGACTCTAGGGCTGTCTCTTCAGCCCAAGGGGTCTCCACAGGGGACCGTTGTACCCCCTTCCTGCTTACGCTGTACACTTCAGACAACTGTAAGTCGTCCTGCATTCAGGAACACTCAGGCAAAACTGTTGTGGTGACATGTGTGAGGCATTTGTAAGAAGAGAAGGAGGAGCACAGCAAGAAGATTAAAACAGAGGAGATGCTGGGGGGCTTCGGGAAGGAAGAAGAGCCACAGAATCCTTAAGATACAAGATTGTAAAATTGCACTGTAATTTCGTTGTACATGTACAATGACAAATAAAGATATTTCTATTTCTATTTCTGTAAATCACGTTTTTTTATTGTACAAGTATCAAGGAGTGAACCGAGGCGAGTACTCGAAATTACATGTCACTACATGCAATCTCTGGAGAAATATTGGTAATTTGTTGTCTGCAGGAACAAGCTCCATGCATTCTGATAGACAGTGATGGCTTTCTGTATGCTATGGTTTGTTGGGGAAGCAGTTTTTGATAAAAGAACTGTCAAAGGAAAGACTGAAGGACAGAGAAATGAGAGACTCCCTCCTGACATTCCAAACGGCGCTGCAAGAAGCCAAAATCCTGTATACTTCTATGGAGAAATAAAGAGCTATTACTAAGTCGTTCTATTTGTCAGAATAACCATTATTCCTCTGAAACCTTTATTTTTAACATAAACTTGATCATCCTAATTTTCTTTATGATATTTTTTCTTAAAAGTTATTCAAGTTATAAACTGATCAGTCAGATGCCTCAAAAAAAGTAGGTGGAGCCTGCTGGCCCCCACATTCCACATTCAAAATGTTTGATAGATCATTCAGGTTGATTCCATCAAAGTATAAGATAATAGTAAAGTGTATAGTTTTTGTTCATGAGGATGCTTTCATTTATTCGTTTCATTTTTGATCTGCATTTACAAACCTTCTGATTGGTTTTTGATGAAGTTTGCCACCGTACCATTATGAAAGGTGCATCTCTATTCTGTTTGTATTATGATTTGCTTTCAGTACGATTCGGGGGGCTGTGATTCCGATGTCAAGTGGTTATCAGCCCATCAAGGATTGATCTATTTTACAAACATTTTAGTAAAATTTGTTTTCTTCAGCGAGGTATACGACGTTTTCTACTCGCTGTTTTAGAAAATATATCTGTTTATTTATCATTACAAAAGCTGAATTCACTTCTATTATCCTTTAAAACATCACAGCGATGGAATGAGCTGTCGGTTATTATGGCTGAAAGCAATTCCCTGAACCAAAATTGATGGGATTTCGTTGGAAATATGAAACATGTTAATGACTCAGCCGTGATGCCTAAACTTCAATTGCAGACAACATAAAAGCGCTGTCCTCTCTCACAGAACAACCTGATTCATTATCAAACTGTTGTGCCTTTAAGCTTTGGGTCAAAAACAGAAACTCTGTCTTTAGTCTCAGAAAACAAAAAAGCTTCAAGACCTCAAGAAAAAAAAAAAAAAAATTCCGTCTTTAAAATCCTGAAAACTAAATGTATAAAAGATCAAATATAATACGGTAACTACAGTTATGTAAACTAAAGAAAAAAAGATTTAGCATACCGCTAGTTGTAAAGCCTATGTTTCAAATGTTTTAAACCTTTGTGTTCTTGTGTGAGAAAAGGGCTGACCTTCATGCTCTGATTCAAAGTCTGCTCAGCTGTGGAAAAAACTCTGCAGAAGCTTGTACCTGGGAAGAGGAAAGAAAAAGCACCTCTTTCTTTCTCTACTGACTCAGAGGGTCCTGGGAAAGAAGGGGAGAGATCAAGGGCTTTAGTGCTTGTTTGCACTTTACATCCTGAACTCCAGTACACATGGTTGGATGTTAGCTTACATGGTGTTGGAGCTCTGCTTCAGCAGATTTAGTTGAATGTTGGTTGAGCCCAGAGTGTTGGAGACTCTGCTTCAGCGGTTGGTAGACTCTACTTCAGCAGATTTAGTTGGATGTTAGTTGACCGGTGTTGGAGCTCTGCTTCAGCGGATTTAGTTAGACTCTGCGCTTCAGCGGAATTTAGTTAGACTCTTCAGCAGATTTGGTTGGATGTTAGCTTACATGGAGTGTTGGGCTCTGCTTCCAGCAGATTTAGTTGGATGTTGATTGACCCGAGTGTTGGTGGAGCTCTGCTCCAGCAGATTTGGTTGGATGTTGATTGACCCGAGTGTTGGTGGAGCTCTGCTCCAGGAGATTCTCCAACGAGGAAGATGACCATGCATTCCTTTTTATTTTCATCATCCTCAAGGATTTTATCGCCTTCTCTCACTGGAGTTAGGGTTGGTCACCCACATCCCCCAGTTTTGACCTGAAGCAATTACAAACACAGATTTAAAAATTAAATTAAATAATTCAAATTTAAAATAATTAATAAAAAGTAATTCAAAAAATAAAAAGAAATATCCATTTTAGGTATTAATATCCAATCAATCTTAACACTCTGGATTATGTAAAATAGTACTTTGTCTTTAAATTATTTATTGAAATTTATTGTAAATTAAATAGTTGAATTTTACATATGAAATGACTTTTTACGCAATAAATATGTTGACTGTCCTGTGGGGGAGTAGCAGCCTCAGCAGTAATTCTCTCAGCTACTCCCTAATACTGTCCTTCTTCACATCAGTTTTGCTTGTAAAGGAGCTGAATTGTGGAAATGTTTCTCAAGGTTGTTGTGTTTCTGGCACAGTTTATCTTGGAGTGCCGCAGCAGACACGAGGTGTGGCTTTTGTCCAAATCACCTGCTCCTTGGATATTATAAAACCTAAATCTGGACTCTTGTGTTCAGCCATGTTGTGCTCTTCACAAATTGTCTGGGAGATGGGGTGTTTAAGTTTTGCCCCTCCCTCTAATGTACTGTTTTTTTTAAGTTATGAGTAAATTATCAATGCTTGAACATTTAATTGATTAGACATGGTCCATGGCCGAATCAAGATCTCTCCCTACCACGACCCCTCAAGGGAACACCCTTCAGTTCTCCTTTAACCGACTACAAGAAAGCTTGGTACTCTAAGACAAATTAGGATTATAAGAGAAAAAATACCAATTCCCTAACCCGATGGTGCAACCTTCTCGTTCGCTGAAGAAAACTCAGATAGTATAGTTACTCAGCCATTTGTTAAAATAACCATTCTTGGTGTGATACATTTTTTTAACATGTTCTTGATAATCCTCATTTTTTTCACGATTATTTTTTATGAAGTGCACGTTATTCACATTATAAACTGGCCAGTAGGATGCCTAAAGGCAGTAAGTGGAGCCTGCTGGTCCCCATGTCCAACGTTCAAAGTGTTTGATTTGATTCCCATTGGTCAAAGAAGAAAAATCCTTTTCTTAACTTGCCTAGGTTACAATGATTTTATAATATTTTTAACTGATCTTTTTTCTATTTTATGCATTTTGTTCTGTACTGGAAAGTGGACAAAACTGAGAACATTATAGGTAAATCTAAAAACAGAAACCTTTTCAACCATAACAATCATTGTAAAAAAGAACCAACAAAAAGCAGATGAATAACAGTTTCCCTTTGAAAACTGACTTTTAATTTAATAGATCATTTAACATACACTTCTATATCGATAACTGTTCTCACATTTTATGTTATCCCGGTGGGGTGCTTATTTAAACTATAGCTAAACAACTACAACAAATGTATCATTAAGATCAAAGTAGGGTCCCAGTTAACTCCCGTTCTGAATCTCTGCGTTAGATCTGGGTTAGCCAGTGAAGTGGAGCAGCATCTCGTATAAATGGTTATTTAGATTTGTGGTCGAACTTGTTGGGGCCCCCGTCCTTGACATGGGTTGGAAAGGACACTGGTAGGTTTATCATCATCTCACTGCAGCAATCCACAGGCTATACCCCCACCCCCCCCAACAGACAGCTTTACTGACACCCCTCCTCCTCCTCCAGCTCCCCCCACTTTCCTTCACCCCAGCAGTCTCTGGGGCATTGTATGCTTCTTTTGTGCCAAATGCCAGTATCCTGGAAACTACTACCCCCTCCATTCTCTCTAAGTGCATGAGAAAAAGAGATGGAGGGGGGTTCTGTCAATTCACCCGTTTATCTGGGCTGTGGGCTGTTGGCCTGTGTGGAGTGAAGCTTTGTTACCTCTGTTTGTGCGGTTGGCTGGTGCACAAGTATGAGAGCAGAGCTGCTAACTTTCTCAGAATCTGATGTTCTAAAGGTGGACATCCAGATGCTGAAGGAGCTTTTTCTCCAGTTCTGACCATGCAGTGGCTTTAGAAACACACTAAAGCATCTCACTATGGTCAATTTTAAATAAGCATCTGAGATATAAATGCACTGTAATAAATCATTATCATTGTATTGCACTGTGGAGTTTTGGATATATTCTGAATCTTTTTCTAAAAGCCTTATTTGACTTAAAATAACATAGAAGCATAAATTTGGGTCACAAATACATATCTGAACTAATGACTTCTAAAGAAGGAAGGTTGAGGCAAAAGAAAAAAAATCTAACAGTTTTTGAGTCTTTACCCTATCAAATATTTTGGACCTAAACTCTAGACATTGACTCCTGCACAGAGATTGTACACAAGAGTTCAACTTGTGTCTTATGGAACTTGTGGAACGACTTACAAAATCCCTGGGCTTATATCTTGCTTGATTGGTGAAGGTTGATCTTGAGAAGCTTCCATTAGACCAAGTAGCCCTCCTCCCATTCACTGTCAGCAGTCATGAGGTAACTGCTTCATTCAACCGCCATAGCCTCCTCAAGTAGCACAAGCAAAGTACAAAAGGAACATCCAAAAGTTCCCAGATGTTTGGGCCATTTCAATATGTTTTCTTCTGAGGTCTGTCAGAACTGAGTTATGCCTTTATCCCAATTGTTTCAACATTAGCTCCGCCCTAACAAACAACGGGTGTTAAAAATGGTACAATTCAGTCCGGTTTAAATGGTGTATTTTCATAATGAACATGCTCAAATTACTAAACAGGTTTGGACTGGACTACCGTGCTACTGCTACTCGCGTGCAGTCTGACTGTTGGAAATTAGGAAATTAGACAACCGGTGTATAGTCTTTGTGGACGTCCTATGGGCATCTTGCTGGCACTTTTGATCACTTGCACACCCCATGCGTGCAGCATTTGTCAGTGGTCAGTAAGGAGCCAGTACTCGCACCTTACTAACGACTAGTGTGGCGTAAGGACAGCAGGATCACCGGCAGGTAATAACCCTTACAAATGCTTCACGCAACACTTACCACACACACACAAAAATATTACGTTCCATTTTCATGATAGCCTAGCCTGTACGAGCCCCAAGGGAACTGCAAGACACACCTGCGTTCTCCCCATGCTTCTCTCGATGACCCTCCATGGGCCTGGACAACCCAAAATCATGCAGCACCCATACAGGTCAACCCCCGTATTACTGCATGTGAGTAAGGCATCAATTCAATGTCCTCAGTATCTTCAGCCAGGATTAATGTGGCCAGAAGGTGAAAAACCTGCTTGATGTAGGCCATGGTCACAGACTCGTTTTCAAAGAGAGCATCTGTAAATTCCTGGAGAGACCACAGTGCCTCGGGAACAGACTCCAACACTGGACGTCAGTGAACAATCTCATTTAAATGGTAAATGACGTATACGTATATAGCGCTTTCTACGTTCTTACGAAGGCCCAAAGCGCTTTACAGTCACAGTCCCATTCACCCATGCACACACACATTCACACACTGATGGCGGCTCCGCTGCCGAACACTGGCGCCAACCTCCCACCAGAGGCAAGGTGGGGTTCAGTGTCTTGCCCAAGGACACTTCAACACATGGGCGTGCAAGGCGGGATTCGAACCTGCAATATTACGATCATGGGTCGACCGCCCTACCGCTGCACCACGGGGTTGATGTTGTCTTCAGTTGATGTTGTCTTGAAGTTGAGTCATGGCATCTAGACTTAAAATTTTCTTTCATTTAATGTTTCACATTTTAATAACAAATGCTAAGACTCAACTTACAACTCTAACACTTTATATCCCATATATCAAAAAAATTTCCTTTATCTCAAACAACAATAGCTTTAAGGAGAATCTCAGCCAGAAAATGCGACTTGAAAACTAACCAACAGTCCCACTGACATCATGAAGGGAATGAGCCAGAACCGTGCACTTTCACCAGCCTGTGCATTCCATGTGCACTTCCACAGGCACTTCTATGCACTGGATGAGGAGAATAGAGCGTTAGCCACTTGTTCATACAGCTCCTGCAGATTCTCTATGACAGCACCAAGGGGCAACTCTTGCCTTTCTTCTTTGAGGCTGATTGAAAACAAAAGTAACTGGAGCCAGGTCAGATCACCGTTTAACTGCCAGGGGGACATGTTATTCAAGAAAGGTAGTCTACATTGAAAAACAAAGAAAGCATACAAACCTGTTGTCAGGTTGTTAACATTTTTTATACTTTTGGTTTAGATTTGTTATTAACCCAAAAAGTTGTGTGTGCATATTTTATTTTTGGCCTGCAGTTGTTTAGATTTAGTTCACTTTTGTTTTGCTGACTGCTTTTCTAACAACGTTTAAGCCCCCGTCTGAATACTTTGAAGGAAGTCTTTCACATCACAGACCAACAACAATAAACCACTAATGAGAGCCCCACCTAGTAACGGTGCATGAGCCGAACGCTCCGATGAGCACAGGATCATTGCATATATATCTGCTAATCTGTGTTGGTTCCCCTAAAACAGTCAGAGCACAAAAACCTGAATCAGCTGTTAGAACTCGAGAAAATACTCCTAGGGTCAGAGCAATGTCCCCTTCATCCATCTTTTAAGTCCAGATTTTCTGAAGAACACAATTCTGTTAAGTTACTTTTTTTTAACTATTTTTGAGGTTGAGCTGCAGCTTATTTTATTACATATTAACTCTCAGCTACACCGTATTCACATTGGATTAATCAGGTTTTTACATGTGGTGCTCAGTCTGATGGAGCTGTGTTGTTGAAGATTTGAGTTTGTATTTTTACATGGGTTTATTTTACTTTACTCCAGATTTATTCTCTTTACATTGGCAATCAGTTAAAGAATTGATTTTAACATTTTTGTATTAACTTGTAGGATTTTAAATGGACCCCCAAATTGTTTCAAAATTGTTGACTCCCTACACCTCTACTCACTCCCTATGGGTTCACTGAACGGTCTACTCTAACAACCTTGATGTTTCTTGCGGACCTCCTGCGTGAACCACATAGGTTTAATCCTTTTTGCTCACAGACTTTATGCACAAGTGTGATTCTTTACAACTTCTTGTGTCTTATCATTTGAGAATGCTGTTTAAATTAAAATATTAAATTATGATTGCTTTTCTTTTGGTTCAAATTATGGATCAAAGTGTGTCAAAAACCATGGTGACCAAAGAATTGGGTTACATGGGTCGTTGTCTCCTGTTTAATTTTCATCACCACTTCAATTTTATTTAGTCAGACGTTCTCCATTCTAATAAAAATGCAGCAAAGTCACCATAAAACCACTTGGTAACAACAATTCCAGGGTTTCCTGTGGCAAATGAGTTTCCCTGTTAAACGACATTTCTTCTGGCTCTGCTTGTTCTCATCTTGTTTCAAATAATCTGAACTTTCAAGGTTTGTGAATGTTGAAAATATCAACATTTTTAATCCCAGAACCTTCCTAACATCCAGAGAACCCGGTTTAAAACCGGTGGAGAACCATCCTTTCAAGCAGCAGCCCCATGACCCTGGTATGCCATTGAGCTTCCACGTTGCTGATTCTGCTGATTCTTTTAAAAGCTTTTTATTTAGACAAGCTTTTGATTAACTTTGTGACCACCTGCCTTTATATGTGGTTTGAATTTGTTACTGTACCTTACTTTTTACTTATCCATTTTATAGCATTTTGCTTGTACATGGTAAAGCATATTTTGATTTTATCTTCTTCCTATCATTCCTGCTCAAAGTCACAGGGATGCTGGAGCCTATCCCAGCTACTGTAGGGTGAAGCCTGGATTATCCTGGACAGTTTCCCAGCCCATCAGAGGGCCACACAAAGAGAGACAACCATACACATTCACAGCTAAAGGACAGAATCATAAATTAACGCTTTGAGAAGAAGCCAGAGTGAATGGAGAAAACCCTGGTAGATATCCAAACTCCACCCATCCTGGATTTGAACCAGGGCCTTCTTGTTGAGAGGCAAGAGTGCTAACCACTCTTCCGTCTTGCAGACTGACCTACAACTTACTGATTGCAAATCCATTCCCCAGAGCCTATTGCTTGTGGGTGCAGTGTTTGCAGAAAGGAACCACAATTTTCCTCATGAATATTTGTGTTGTGAAATGGGTGATTACTGAGAGCCAATTTGAAGGGCTGTACTCTGTGGTGACCCCTGATCATCTTTTTGCATTAAATCTCCTTCTGCATCCCTGGAGAGGACTGAATGTGTGCAACAGACTGAAAGCAGTTGGTTCTCAAGCAACTGCCCTCATTAGCATTTTACTCTCCCCCTGCTCACTTTCCCGCCCTTTTCAAACCAAATACAAACACATTCTTAGGCTTTATTAATCAGAAAAAAATGTAAACTGCAGGAATATAAGGCTTTTAGTCTCAGAAATGTGGGTTCACAGCATCTCGGGGTGCCTTTAACCATGCTAAAGAAGTTATAATTTTCAAGTTCATTGGTTTATTTCCAGAAGTTGTCTGTACTTCTTAAAGATGCCTTCATGTAATATAATATACAATACAATTGAGATTGGCAATTGTAGAGCAAGAACATATACTAATAAAAGCATTAATGTTTATATGCTTTACATTTTATTACATAAAGGATCACTTTTAGTCCTTTTCTCTTAATTGTGTCTCTTGTTACACATGGGCTTCATCCCAAAACAGCACAAGCTAAAAAGAAGCTCTTATTCAGAATATGAAAACCTGTTCCCATTAGGCAAATAGGCACTCGCTGTAGTTAAGGAGTGCAAATCATTAAATGTGTTTGTGACCCATGGAAATTATCTCAGAGACATAAGCCCCGTACTGAAAAGATATACGGCATTGCCGATTTATTTCCTATGCTGCACAGGATGAGAGAAAATTGTCATTTTTTTTCATCATATGGACAGTCAGAGAATGTCTGTTGCATTAACAAATGCATTGTTTTGAAATAAAGCAAATGACTTGTTCATTACTTCCCTAAAGTGTATTTTTAACATGATACAAGCAGCAGTGGGTGAATATTTTATGCAATATTTTATCAAAAGCATAATTTGTAAATGGCCATCTGCCTAAAGTCTGTTGTGAGTTACTTCTTCACACGAAGTGTTTCACCAGCTGTCTCAGTAAAATTTGATTCCAAACATAAAAAAAATTTCCATTTGGTCATATTTTGATTTAAAAAAAAAAGTACTTATTGCACACAATATACCGGTATGTCCTTTCCACACTTGTTCCAGAATCATCTACAACTGAGATATCTACCTTTTTTAAAGAAAAGGTAGATTTTTGACCTTTTTTAAAGAATTTTTTATTTTCAAATTCGAATGAGAAAACAAGCGAAGCAAAGATTTGGGTTCCGAATCATAATTACTTGTTTTTTTTTCATTTAACCTTTATTTATGCAGGCAAGATGGATTAAAACAATATTCTTATGTGGCCTCGTAAAAGTCGAGGCCTTTTGAGAAAAGGAACAGAAACAGCAGTCACACAAGAAAGTCTAAAATAATAAAAATCAAACTGTTTTACAGCAACCTTTTTTTTAATGATCATTACGATATCTTTAAAAACTACTTCTGAAAAAAAGTGTCCAATCTGAGCATTCTTTGTGAATGCTTCCAGTCTCAGCAAGCTGAAAACATTTGACTAAACTTTTAATCTTTACATTTTTTTGTTGTGTCACAAATGAAGCCACTTAAAGCAAGGATACAGAACAATACAATTACTCAATAGCTTAACAGTTAAAAAGAAATTATGTAAGTTTGACTAAAATTACTTATGGAAATGAAAAAAATAGGTTTATCCTTGATGGTTGATAAATTACAAACAGTAGAATTATGAGAACATTTTTACTTTGCAATTTGGACTCAGGTTTATAAAAATGGTCGGATCAGAGCTTAAGATATGACCACCTAAGAGGATAATGTTCAATATTTAAGCTTTTAATTTAAAATATTCCATTTAAATTCATGAAACTGATTTCTTCAGCTTCCTGCAAGGCCATTTAATCAATGAAAACAACTTTTGAGCTAAGCCCTCATTGAAAACTGCCTAAAATACACATTGACAAGGAAAATTATTGGTATGTAATAAGACTTAGATGTTTATAGGAGATCATATTCCCGTTGGAATGCTCAGACGTACACACAGTGACTGACAGAAACTAAGCACAACTGTCAAAATGAATATACAGTTATGTAACCTATTCTTTTTTGTTTAAAAATAAATAAAGTTTTAACTCCAAGATTTGTACATTTGTCTTTTAGTTCTTTGCTGTCTAGTTCTTTTCTCTCTATTCAAAGAACTAAGCTGCCTCAAAGTGGCTGTTAAGCTTTTTTTAACACAGTTTGGTGGCTCAGGCTGAGATTTTCTTCTAACATTCCTACAGATAAATCCAGTCAATCCTAAGCCACAGTGCCCCAAATGTGATTTTACAACGGATGCCTATCTGTCAGGCTTGAAGGCAGTGACATCTACAGAAAAAACCCTGGTAATCAGTCAGACTGTTGTGATGCTGCTGGACGAGCGATTTGCTTTGGTTTCAGTTTTTCTGTGGAAGGAGAAATAGAAGGAGCTATAATCGGAAATTTAACTGGAGATGGACTTCATGCTGATTCACTTTAAAACCACTACTGCAGCCGCAAAAGACAGCAACATAGATTATTAACAAAGAATGTTCCATTTTGATATTAAACTTCTTAAAGCTTTTGAAATTATTATGCAATTATTTACTTACCCATTGTAGAAAAACAGGTTAATTACTTTTATATAGGAGGTCATGGTGCATGTCCATAGACATTATTTTTTAGTTTAGTCCTCTGTTCACTACATTATGGAGCCTAGCCCAAGCCTTAATCCTCTGATTTCATATGGGGCGTGATCTGTATAGGAGGTGAGACTCTTTGGGTTACACATGGAGGATTGTAGAGTTGAATCTTAAGGGGAATGCAGGTGTGTCTTGCAGTTCCCTTGAGACTCGAACGGCCACCTCAAGGGATGTCACAAAAATAGAATGTACCATTGTCACGTGTGTGGTGAGTGTCTTATGAATTCATATGGCTAATATAAGTTACACAAACCTATGATGTCGGGATGATCCCCTTACTCCACACTAATCATTCGTAAGGTGCAAGTACAGACTTCCTATTGACTGTGCTCAAATACTGCACGCATGGCTTGTGCATGTGATATGTAATAAGATGTCCACACAAACTACACTCCTATTGTCTAATTTCCTTATTTCTAACTGTCAGGCTCCACCAAAGGAGTGCACACGTATGTGAAAAGCACATGCTCAGTCCACAGAATTTAAGGGGGTTAAAAAAGTATAAGAAATCTTTATGACACCCCTGCTTCTCACCTACACCACCAGTAGTTACCCTTATGTGTTGTATAAGATTTTACTATGACCTGTCTGTCACCCACAGCAAGCACGCAAAAAAAAAATGTTTACACTCTACTGGTTCACAGAACATTCTACGAACTTGATTGTTTTGTCTGGGCCACCTGTGTGTCCCGTGCAGGTTTGCCATTTTTTGCCTGCAGACAGCCCGTATCCACCAGTAAGGGCAGTTGTGACTAAGGCTTCATGCACAAGAATGTTTCTTAATGACTTCTTGTGTCTTATCATTGGAGAATGCTGTTTACATTAAAATATTGAATTATGATTGCATTTCCTTTTGGTTTAAATTATGGGTCAAGAAAGTGTCTCAAAAATCAATGGTGACCTTGGGCACTGTCTCCTTTTTAACTTGCATCACCACTTCCATGTTATTTACTCAGACTTTCTCCATTTTAATAAAAACGCAGCAAAGTCACTGTGAAATCACTTGGTAAAAACAATTCCAGGGTCTCCTGTGACAGACGAGCTTCCCTGTTAAATGACATTTCTTCTTGCAGACCTCTGCTTGTTCTCAGCTTTTTTCTAATCATTTCAAAGTTTGTGAATGTTGAAAATATCTAGTTTTAATTAAGCTAATGTTTGTGGTTAACATTTGGTTTCCTGTGTTGTCTCTTTTTCTGTAGGATGGAGCTATAATGGGATGGATTTGAATATGGGCAAATGGACAGGCATGCAAGCCCATCACTTTGGTCTGGCTCTCATTCTGTTGCCCCTGATCTTCAAGCCTTCAGCCTCTAACAACCAAAACACTCATAAACCACCTCAGGATGGATTCAACTTCAGCTTCACTCAAGTGGTCTACCATGCCACAATTTATGAAAACTCTGCTGCACGTACCTATGCCAACAGTAAAATTAAAATGGGCATTGCGCTGGATAAGCGCTTCTTGGATATACGATACAGAATCGTCTCAGGAGATGAAGAAGGTTTTTTCAAGGCAGAGGAGTATGTACTTGGTGACTTTTGTTTTCTGCGCATAAGAACTAAGGGAGGCAATTCAGCCATCTTGAACCGAGAGATTCAGAGTAACTACGTATTGACAGTGAAAGCCTTCGTCAAGGGAGAAGCCTTTCTGGAGGCCTGGACTAAAGTGAGCGTCCAAGTCTTGGATATGAATGACCTTCGACCATTGTTCTCCCCCACTACGTATTCTGTCACCATAGCAGAGAGCACCCCTCTCAGGACTAGCATAGCACAAGTTACTGCCACAGATGCAGATATTGGCTCCAATGGAGAGTTTTACTTTTTTTTCAAGGAGAAAGTAGATTTATTTGCAGTACACCCAACCAGTGGAGTGGTTTACCTCAGTGGAAAACTCAACATTGATGAGCAGACTCTGTATAATTTAGAAATACTTGCTGTGGATCGTGGTATGAAGCTATATGGAAACAACGGAGTCAGCAGCACAGCCAAGCTTTTCGTCCATGTAGAGCGTCTGAATGAGCATGCCCCAGTCATTAGTGCAGTCACACACCATGTTTCAAAGCTATACAAAAGCCTTGCGTATGCCATAGTCAACGTGGATGACTCTGACGAGGGGGTAAATGGGGAAATTGATTCAGTAATCATTGTAGACGGGGACCCTTTAGGGCAGTTCTTTTTAGAAAAAACTAAGGAAAGCGAGTATGCTATTAAAGCGACTGAATCCATAAACTGGGAGTCTTTCCCTTTTGGATGCAACATCACCTTGCAGGCGAAAGATAGAGGAATCCCACCAAAGCTGTCCACTTTCCCTGTCCACATTTTTGCAAAGAGAGAGCAAAAAGTTGAAGCTAGCTTTGAGCAGGAGCTCTATGAATTTGCTCTTAATGAGGTTTCACCCCCGAGGACAATTGTGTGCGCTGTTAAAATCAGGCCAGAGCATGAGAATGTTGAATACATCCTAGTGCCATCTAAAGATTTGGAGTTTTTTCAGATCAATACCTTCACAGGTGTAATCTCCACTACCCGCTGGTTAACTAAAGTTTCTAATAATCTTTTTAATTTGGAGGTAGTGGAAATTAGCAGTGATCTCAGAGTGAAAGTTCTAATCACTATCGAAGATGCCAATGATAACACGCCAACATTTTCCCAGTCCTCATATGAAGTTTTCGTCAATGAAAGTGTCCCAGTTGGAACCAATGTTTTGACAGTTTCTGCAACGGATGAGGACAGAGGGGAAAACGGTTACATAACTTACAGCATCTCCAGCCTTCAGCCATTGCCCTTCAAAATCGACCAGTTTTCTGGTGTTATTAGCACTAGTTCTTTGTTAGATTTTGAGTCCTCTACAGAGATTTTTGTGTTTTTGGTCAGAGCATCTGACTGGGGCTCACCTTACAGACGAGAGAGCGAAGTGAATGTAACAATTCACTTGGAAAATGTCAACGATAACCAACCATTGTTTGAGAAAGTAGCATGCCAGGGGGTGATTTCTGCAGACTTCCCAGTAGGGGAAGTAATAACCACCGTATCTGCAATTGACATAGACGAGTTAGAGCTGGTGAAGTACAAGATTCTGTCAGGGAATGAGCAAAGGCTCTTTGACCTTAACCCTGATTCGGGGGTCCTCACATTGGGGCACCCTCTTACCTCATTAGGTCCACAGAAAGGTGTCTTTAGTTTAAAAATAACTGCCACAGATGGTGAAAACCTTTCTGAACATATGTATGTAAATATCTCAGTTGTTCATGAAAAATCTCTCCCTAAAAGTTTAACTTGTAAAGACACAAGAGTGGCCCAAATGTTAGCAGAAAAGTTACTCAGGAAGTCCAAAGCTAGTAACAAGCTAAAGGTGGAGGAAGGTTTTATTGACCTTTTCTCTGCAAACCGCAAAACTCCCCAGTTTGGCAAAACGTTTCCCACCGACATTGCTGTGATGGAAGACTTGAAGATTGGCTCGAGCGTTATTAAAGTAAATGCGTATGATGGTGACACTGGTTTCAATGGTCAGGTTTTATTCTCTTTTTCAGGTGGAAACACTGACAACTGCTTTAACATTGACATGCAGACTGGTCTCATCAGTGTTTTCCTGCCCATGGACAGAGAAAAGAGAGATCACTATCTTCTCAACATAACTATCTATGACCTTGGCATCCCACAGAAAATGGCCTGGCGTTTACTCTCTATTCACATAGAGGATGCAAATGATAATGCACCCCAATTTTTGCAAGAAGATGGATATAAAATTACCATTCCTGAAAACATGGCAATAGGTACGGACGTCATTCAAGTGGAGGCCACGGATAAAGATATGGGACCCAATGGGGAAGTCATGTACTCTATTTTGACAAGTACAACACCATTTGGCATAAACTCCACCACTGGGATGGTGTATGTTGCTGCCCAACTAGATAGAGAGTTAACCTCCAGGTTTACCCTGAAGATTGAAGCTCGGGACAGAGCAGACAAGGAGAGCCCCAAGTTTTCTGTAACTACTTTAGAAATTATATTGGAAGATGTAAATGACTGTTCACCTTTATTTATTCCAAGTGTGTTCAAAGCCAGGGCTCTGGAGGATCTCCCAGTAGGAACTGTTGTCGCCTGGCTTGAAACCCATGATCCAGATCTGGGCTTGGGAGGCCAAGTTCGCTTCTCCCTTGTAAATGACCACAATGGGTGGTTTGAACTAGACAAAGCCAGTGGAGCCATTCGTCTCACAAAGGAACTGGACTATGAGACCCAGCAATTCTACAACCTGACTGTGAAGGCCAAGGACAAGGGAAGGCCTGTATCTCTTTTGTCTGTCACCTTTGTGGAGTTGGAGGTGATAGATGTCAATGAAAACCTCTATGCTCCATATTTTACCCACTTTGCATTAACTGGAGTAGTTAAAGAAAATGCTCGTATTGGAACTACTTTACTTCAAGTCAGTGCTAATGATGACGACACAGGAAGAGATGGAGAAATTCATTACTCCATTCGTGATGGAAGTGGCCTTGGACGATTTTCCATTGATGAAGAAACAGGTGGGTAAATTACTTTTTAATTAAATATTAGCTGAATAAAATGCATTTAAATGTTTTTTAAAAAAATCCAAATATTGGGGGTGTAATTATTAATTTTAAACTATGATTTGATTTAAATCATAATTTCTGGTTGCCAATATGATTCATGGTCGATATTATTTCATTTTAAATGATCCGATTCAATTACCTAAAATGGATCCAGGACATCTTTAGCCAAAACTTCATCCAGTGTGACTCAGAGATAAATACCTGAGTACTGAACAGTGAAGGTGACGTTTTCCAGATTCCTTGTAATCTCTTCAAGAAAATCAAGTGTAAATTTTAATATGTGTACACACAAAAAGTAAAGTAAAGTAAACAAGAATGAATGGCAAATTCTTTCACATTTTAGTTACTTAATGTTCAGCCAAATGTTGTTTTTCCATTGTTAGAGTAGTTGCCTCTTAGGACATTCTACCACACTGTATGATCACATGTCTTTGCTAAATTCAAAGTGTTTCCACACATTGGACTGGAATGATGGATTGATTATTTTTTGATGCCATCACATGTGTGTTGTCCGCTGTGATGGGACTTGGTTGTTTTTACATTATAGTAAAATAAATGTACCTTGTCTCAACCCAAATGGTATTTTCTAATATGGATATATCGGTAATCAATTTATTTCATTTTGAAGGGATTTTATAATAGTATAGGTTCATTTGACTAACAACTTGCTTCAGAAGGATCAATTTGATCGTTGTAATATAAATCGATTCAATGATCAAGTTGATTAATTGTTACACCCCTAATAAATATTTAACCCTTTTCCTCCATCCAGACCTGGGTTTCCATCAAGGATAGATATTTATAAAAAACTACATTTAGCATTGGTGTACACACACATCAAACAGCAATTCTATATCTGAAGCAATACTCTACTTAGCGTATGGTGTCTTTGCTCCAGTTTGACCAAAATGGGAGTGTCTGTTTTTTTAAACAAAATTGCCCTTTTATAGTTTTATTTTTCCTGCTATACCAATGATGCTGGTTTCTGTTTTGGTTTGTAGCTTTTGTGATCAGATCTGAGCCTTTGCATCCACAGCTTTTAAGTTGCCTCTAATGCATGTGGTTTTTGAAGTTTTTTCATTTTTTGTGTCGTGTCAGACCTTTCCAAACTCTTTTTGTTGACAGCTAGATTATATTTCAGCAGAGAGTGGAACTCCGAAAATAATTGCTTTGTAATTGCGTTTGTGGGATAACTTGATCGAAAGACAGTTCTCATTTTTCCTTGTTTGTCAGTAAAGCAGCTTGCAGACAAGAGCCTTTTATGTTGGACAGATTTTATTTTTGGTATATATTTTCGTTTTATATCGTACTTGAAGCTAAAATTTATTGAAATGAATGCATCTTCTTTAGGCTCTGGGATTGACTGAAAAGAGAGAGAATGAGGAAGATTTAGGTTCAGTAGTCAAGTGAACATGGTTAGGAGGCATCGAATGCAGAAAAAGCAAAAACTGTAATAAAGTGGTGAAAAACTGCTAAATTAGTCAACGAAAGAGGCCTAATACTTTAATGTCATATTTACATGTTGAAGGAATTTTTTTTTTCCTAAACCAATAAATCTACACAACCACACATCTGATGACTGTCTTGGTGGGCACATTTGGAAATGAAGCCAAAGAAAGCTAAAGCATATTCATCCATGTCAACATCAGCCTCCTGTGAGCCTGTGAGGTTTTCCAGTCCTCAGTGTGAACCAACATCAGCAGCATCACCAGACCAAACATTAACTGCTCTTGTTTTAACCTGAAGCAGTAGGAAGTAGCAGGATAAAGGAAACGGGTTTGAAGAGGCTGAGGTAGGTGTGCTCTATGTTTCATGTCTAGCAGTGCACTGATGTCTTAGAACGTCCTTCCCCCTGTAGACACAGTGACATGCTGGTAAAAATGACCCAGAACTTTAGCCAGATAGAGGTGGTTAAAGTCTCCTGCTGTCATGGAAAAAGCCTCCAGCTGTTTTTCTTTGCAGCAAGCTAATGTTGTCCTTAAGGTCTTTCAGCGAGACATTAGTGTGAGAATCTGGAGAAATGTAAACAGACATAACATGCTCTGCAGTGAACTCATGAGACAAGTAGTAAAGCAGACTTTAACAGTTTTCTCAGAGCAGTGGCTTTATTTTTAATCAGCACTAAGTCCTCCTCTGCAGGTCTTCCCTTCAACACTGCTCAGTACTTCATCTCCATCCTCAGATCATGTAAATCCATGCTATTGTTTCAAGCAAAAGTGTTGGCTTTTGCTGGTCTGCTTGTCTTTCTTTTCATCCACACAATGTTGGTTAGAGCAGTGTTTCCCTACCCTGGTCCTCAGGGAACTCAGTCTGTGCTGCATGTTTAAGCGCACCTGATTCAGCTCATCATCAGGCTCTGCAGACATGGGATAATCATCAAAGGCAGGTGTGTTTAAGCAGGGTAGGAGGGAAAAAAATGCAGGTCAGTGTTCCCAGAGGACTAGGGTTGGGAAACACTAGGTTAGATTGTGTGTAGTAAATGAAGAATGCATGCTCTAACAGATTAGTGGGAGCTTGAGAAGTCGCCATCTTACAAAAAATGAATTTGCCTTCAATTCCCTTTGATAGAAAGAAAATTGAGTTACCTTTATAGAAATAAAACTGCCAAAGAATGTGCTTGTCTGCTTTGACATGCATAACGGAGCGGCTTTGGTGCAGAGGTAGAGCGGTTGACCCGGAACATTGCCCATGTGTCAAAGTGTCCTTGGGCAAGACACTAAACCCCACATTGATCCTGGTGGCTCTAGGTTGGCACCAGTGCTCGGCGGCGGAGCGACCATCGGTGAGAGGCTGTGTGTGGGTGAATGGGACTGTGACTGTAAAGCACTTTGTGCATTCTAAGTAGGTAGTAAAGCTCTTTATAGTACCACCATTTATCATGTCCTCATGACTACTAGCAATCATTAACTGTATATAGTAGCTGGACTGAGTGATCCCCACCCTTCTGGCATTCCAAACAGGAAGTACTCGCTGGCTCCAAGAAGCCAAAATCCCGATGATTTCTATAGAGAAATATACGGCTAATTAATATTCAGTCACTCTATTTCTCAGAATAAACATTCTTAATATGTTGCTTTTTTAACATGTTTGTGATAATCCTCCTTTTTTTAATATCTTTTCAGTAGTTGAAGACATTCAAGTTAAAAACTGACCAATAAAAGTAGGTGGAGCCTACAGGTCCCCACATCCAACATTCAAAACGTTTCATTGACATTTTGTGTAGCCTTCAAGTGGTAGGGGTGTGGCCTTCAAACAAGGTCAGTTTTAATTGTCCAGAGTGGTTGCCTCAGAAACGTTGACTCAGACTGACTCGGACCAATCACTGCTTACTGACGACATCTAGCTCCAACGTGGCAGTGTCCTCAATGCGAAAACATGGCGACTGAGATGACTTCCTTTGGTTGGAGCTGGAAATAAACCGTTTTCCATGGGTGGCGTCACACTCACTCAATTTGATTCACAGATACAGTTAATGCCTGCCAAAATTATTCTCTGAGTATATTTTTTAAACCTGAATAGCTCCAAACCTGTGTATCATACTGCATTAACCCCTTTTATTATTTACAGAGGCCATTTGGGGTGTTTCAGTGATACCAAATGTGAAGCGGTGGGGCTCTGGGAAATGTAGTTTTAGGTCAATTCTTAAAAATTGACTTGAAAATGTTTTTCTCTGAATGTAAGGAGGATAAGAATCTATGTGATGTCCCATATTTAATACATAAAGTTTAATAAAACAAGTAAAAAAGCTTAAACTCTTTTAAGAAGCCGTTTCATGGGTTTAGGGGTGTGTTATGGGAATGTTTAACCATTTTGACATAAGTTTATTTGTGGGGTCAGACACTGATCTTGAACAAAAAAGCTTTGTCACAGTTTTCAATCTCATTCATTCCAAAGATATTTTGTCGGGTTACAGTCAGAATTCTGCGCATACCAGTCAGGTTCTTCAACACCAAACTTTCTCCTCCATGTTTCTATGGACTTTACTTCATGCTCTGGCATTAAAGCAAAAATGGGGTCTATTGGCAAACTCTTCCTACAAGGTTTGGAGCACGGAATTGTTCAAAAGAGGAACCATTCAACAGAGACAGCTCTCCTAAGAGTTTCAAATGATGTGCTTATGGCAGCTGATTCAGGCCAGTATAGGGTCCTTGTGCTTTTAGATTTGAAATCTGCTTTTGACACTGTGGATCATAACATTTTAATTGAACGTCTTCACAATGACTATGGTCTCTCTGGGTCTTTTTTAAATTGGTTTATATCATATCTTAGTGGAAGAACATTTAATGTGGCTGTCGGTTCTTCAAGCTCGGAAATTAGAGAAAAATAACTTGTGGCGTTCCCCAGGGTTCTGTACTAGGCCCTATTTTATTTATTTTATATATGATTCCTCTTGGGAAACTTATTAATCAATTTAGCCACATCTCATATCATTTATATGCAGACGACATCCAGCTCTACTGTTCTTTCACGGAAAATGATTACTACAAACTACAAAATTTGCTGAATTGCTTAACGAGCATTAAAACATGGCTGAACAGTAATCATTTAGTCCTAAATACTCAGAAAACCGAGACACTTATTTTTGCCCCTGAACATAAAATCCCGTACTTCAGTCAACACCTTGGGTGTCTGAGCTCTTCTGTCCAGTCAAGCCTCAGAAATCTTGGGGTGTTGTTTGACAGGTCTACGTCTCTGGAAGGTCACTCAAAACAGATAGTAAAAAACTGTTTTTATCATCTGAGGAACGTGGCAAAATTAAAAAGTATCTTGTCTCGATCAGACCTGGAAACAATTATCCACGCTTTTATTTCTTCTCGTTTAGATTACTGCAACTCTCTTTTGACCTGTTTTAACAAATGTTCCCTAAACCGTCTTCAGCTTGTCCAAAACTCTGCAGCGAGGCTTTTAACAGGAACAAGTAAACGGACATCACTCCTCTCTTATCTGCTTTACATTGGTTACCTGTCAAATTTCGAATTGATTTTAAAATTCTACTTTTAGTTTTTAGAGCCTTGCATGGTCAAGCTCTGACATACTTATCTGACCTTTTAACCCCATACTCTTCGGCCCGATCATTGAGGTCTTCCAACCAGAATCTTTTAAGCGTTCCAAAAACCCGCTTTAGAGGAGATCTGTCATTTCAAGCTGTTGCTCCTCGTCTTTGGAACTCCCTTCCATTGTCGTTGTGTCAGATCGATTCCGTTGAGTGTTTTAAATTTCAGGTCAAAATGTTTTTATTTAGGAGAGCTTTTAGTTGATTTAGTCCTAGTTTTACCACGTTTTACTGTGTTTTGTTTTACTATTATTATTATTGTATTTTATTACTTTTTTGTGTGTTGATATGATTTTATGCTCTTTGTAAAGCACTTTGTGACTTGCTCTGAGAAAAGTGCTATAGAAATAAAGATATTCTATTCTATTCTAAAATCTCTTCGTACACTGAATATTCATGATCTCTTGAGGTCCTTTCATTGGAACTTCAGGTGAAAGACTAAGGACTTGTTTCTTGGACATTTGTTTTATTCATTTGCTTTATTTGTCTCCTCTTAAACCAGGGGTGATCTACACCACTGACATTTTAGACCGCGAGACCAAGGATTCTTATTGGCTCACAGTGTATGCCAGCGACCGTGGTGTGGTTCCTCAATTCACGACTATTGACGTGTTTGTTCAAGTGGAAGACATCAACGACAATGCCCCGTTAACATCAGAGCCGCTTTACCGACCGTCTGTGCCTGAGAACTCTCCGCCAGACGTTTCTGTAATCCAGATCCAGGCCCAGGACCCTGACACCTACCCCTCCACCTCCGTTCACTGGCTCAGCTACCAAATTGTTAGTGGAAACCCACAGCATTTCTTCAACATGGACCCCCACAGTGGTAAGAACCAACGTACAACCCATTTAATACATCATGGACTGCGTCTTGGTACCAATGAAGAAGAATTATAAAGGCTAATGTGCAGATCTAAAAAAAGACGCTGCATTGTCAGTGGATGGGTGTGTTAGCTCTGACTGCTGCCGCTGAAAAACCTTCCTTTGATTGGAATTTTCTGTCTGGAAAGTTGACAGAAACCTGCAGGTAAAATTAAAACTTTTTTAAAAACTATTTTCAAAAATATTACTAAAAAGATATTTAAAACAAAGACCTCTGCAGAACTAAAAAACTGTTTTGTTGTAAACGTGCTTTGTGGTTGGAGCAATTTTCAATTTGTTTTAGCAAACTTCTTTAAAAGAGAAAACGTCTTTATTTTTAAGTAAAACACTTAATATAATAGGAGGCAGAAGAGCAATTGACGTTTTTATCTGACATTAAAATAAAAACTTTTAATGGATTCTCTTTGCATTTTTTTCACAAAAAGCGAGGCATTGTTTTATCTCTTTCCCATTATTGTTTTTTTTTTACTGCAGAGTAAAAATCGTCATTTTAAATATTTTCCCTGACTTACACTATTGGCTTATTGACATAATGAGTGTTGCTAACTCCAGAATAAAAAGAAAATCAGTATTTTGCTATGAGTCTCAAAACTTTTCAATCAATAAAAAAATTAAAATGTGTTAATATTTACAAACTAAATTTAAAATTTCTGCAATGAGATGTTTGAACATGAAGGTGTTTTAGTGTCATATACTGGACTCTTTATGGAGTATAGTAATTATTTTTCATTGTATTGCTTACAAAACATTCACATATATAACTTTTAAATTAACAGAATATCAACATTCTTGTCCAATTTTGTAGGAATGAAGATTAAATTTGAGATTACGCAAAATAAACTGGCAAAAATTAACACAACAAAAAGAGTAAAGAAAATACTTTTAGTTTGTCTATTAAAAAAAGTAAAACAAAATAAGTTTGTGTCCTATTATGCTCAAATATATCTGTTCACTTAAAGAAATTAACATTTTCAATTCATTAGTCTTTAAAAAAAACACATATGAATATATGATGAATTTTATTCCTGTGTTTTTTTCCTCATAAAAAAACACAAAAAGGTTACTCTAACATGCAGGTCCGAGCACAAACTAATGTTTGCTGTGTTCTGCCCTAAGGTCTGATCACCACAACCTCTCATAAACTGGACCGTGAGCTACAAACAGAGCATGTTCTGGAGGTTAGTAAGAACATGCGTCTCATTTTGGTTGCCTTTTTTTTTTTCCACCAAAGATCTCCAACCTTTAAAACATGTTGATGTTTTGTTAAAAAAAAGACAGTGGACTATCTCAAGAATGACATGCTTGATCTGCTTCTCTATCATACCAAATATTCTCACTGGTTTAAATCATTTTACAGATTTTTACCTTTTTGTGTTGGTTTTTTTTGTATGAAGCTTTTAAAAAAAAGGCGTTTTTTTTTCCAACTCAGAGAACGCTCCATAAAAAATGAAAGTTGAAAAGATCCATCATGGTCACCATTCTGCTTGTCTGCACAGGTTGTAATCTCAGATGGTGGTCCCAACCCAAGGCAGAGTACCGTGTTGGTAATAGTTCAGGTTCTAGACGAAAATGACAACAAGCCCACCTTTCACGAAAAGGTTTACAAGGTCAAACTTCCGGAGAGGGAGCGCAGAAAGAAGGCGGAGCCTATCTATCGTGTGTTTGCTTATGATCTGGACGAGGGGCCCAACAGCGACATCTCTTACAGTATTGTTGATGGAAACGAGGACGGCAAATTTGTCATCGACCCCAAGACAGGAACAGTACAGTCCCGCAGAGCCTTCCCCGCCGGTGGCTACGACATCTTGACGGTAAGAGCCGATAAGTACAGCTGAAGCTTCTGGGCGACGTAAAGTTAGGGGAGATGTTTTTAAGCTTGACTCTAAATTCTTTTACAGGTATTCACAGAGTTTTGCAGTTATTCTTTATTATTTTAAAGATATCCACATCTTATTTTAAGTTACCTCAAATTTACTTGGTGAATAATTTTATGTTGGATCATTTATGGATAAAAATGAAATCAAAATGCGATCACATTCTGCCAGATAAACACGTTTAGTGATTATTATTTTTATTCCATATTCTACCTTTAGATGTACTATTATTATTATTGATATTGAATAATAATATTATTATTGTTGGGGCTGCACGGTGGGACAGTGGTTAGCGCTCTTGGGACACAGCAAGAAGGTTCAAGTCCCGGCTGGCTGATCTGAAACATGACAGCAATGGGGGAGTTTGCATGTTCTTCCAGTGCATGCGTGGGTTTTCTCCGGGGACTCCGGCTTCCTCCCACCATCCAAAAGGTCCCCCATTGATGTTCTGTTTTAGGTCCCCCAGCCGGGACTTGAACCAGGGGCCTTCTTGCTGTGAGGCAAGAGCGCTAACCACTGAGCCACTGTGCAGCTTGAAAAAAATAAATAAAGAAGAAAAAATAATCCTTTTTTAAATTTTAAAGTTAAGGAGTAAAACAAACAAGAGTTTCTAATAGAAATTTCTGTTCATTCATCATTCATTTCTGTTTTATTTTATAAAAAAAAATAGCCAAGAGTTTGATTGCTTCTGGGTTTTTTATGCACAGCTCTACTTAAAAAGTTGTTTTCAGTTCTTTAAATGAAAAACGTGACTGTTAATATTTATAATTTCGTGCAATTTAATTTATGGATGTTTCAGTTTCACAGACACAGTCAGAAAAGAGCTTTTTTTTTCTGCTGCTGAGCTCTGTTTCAGAATGTGATGTAGATGTTAGGCTGAGTAACAGATTTTATGGTTACAGTGGTGTCAGGTGTCTCTAAATACATTTACTCATAATTTATGTCCTAAATCTATGATTCTAACCCTGCCGTGGTTTGGCTGGTCACGACAGATGCTTCTCCGTTTATCTTCAGATTAAAGCGACAGACAACGGCCGTCCTCAGAAGTCCTCCACCGCTCGTCTGCACATCGAATGGATCCCTCAGCCTCCTGCGTCCACTCAGCCACTGGTCTTCAGTGAATCCTTCTATAACTTCACTGTCATGGAGAACGACAAGGTGGCAGAAATAGTGGGCGTGGTTTCCCTGCAGTGGACCTCGGCTCCTGTGTGGTTTGACATCAGAGGTAACGTTTCCCTGAAAGTGGGATCATTAGTGCTGTTATAGCATCGGGATGCTGGGGGTTTACAGTAATTTTGGGGCACACAGCTCGTAAAGCAGAAGTCATTTTAATACTTTTCATAATAAAACAAGTTGTGGTTTTTACAACCGATGGCTTTTTTTAAATGTGTGAATTCCACGCCTTCAAACCAAATTTTTTCAATATTTACGATGTCTGCTTGAAATTATTTAAAACAGAAAATGTAAAAAAAAAAAACTGATATGGAGGAAAATATGCTCAATAAGTCATCCAGAGAAGTACATGAACGCATGATTTAGATCTTCTTCGCCTTTTGGATGCTCCATTTAGGGGGAAACCATCCGCCTTCAGATAAAACAGGATTTAGATATTTTGTCTTAAAAGAACATTATAAAAATCACTTAGTATGGCAGGAGCTATACAGGCAGAACCTCAGCTTCTGATCAGTTCCTAAGACCTACGAAAAATAATCCTCTGTATAAAACAGAGCAAATCAGATAATAAAGCTTACGAGCAAGAGGATAAAAAACCACTTCTGTTAAACCAGCATAAGAAGAAGAGAAGAGCACTTAGCGTAAGAGAGGATGAGCTTATATCCCCGTCCGCCACGCGTACATGTACTGGTGACTGTGCTGGTGTGGACAGAAACCTGGATAGCCCTGGCGAAGCAGGTCTGGGCCTCATGGTCTCACGGTTCATTTAGCAGGTCCGCTATCCTTCAGGCCATCCACCATGGTCACTCGGTCATGTCACGCCCACTCTGCAGCAGCTGTGTGTTTCTCAAATCTCTGCCCCGTCTGGGCAGTTGTCCTGCATTAGTACCCTTGTTTCTGGTTCTGGCAGAACTGCCTTAGTGAGCCTCTCCTCTACATCCTCAGCTGAAGTAATTTTTAGCTGCATGACGCAGTTCACATTGTTACACAAGATAATGTGTGTGTTTCTCCTAACGAAAATTATGATTTAAAAACCTCATTTGGTTTTTACTTTTGTTCTTTTTGTTTGAATTTATGTTTGTGCGATGAATCAAAATATCTAAGAGTGATGTGAAGGAAAATGAGAAATCAACCCTGAGGATTCTTTCACACCTCTGTGTGTGCATAATTGTGTGTGTTTGTGCTTAAAAGTGTGTGGATGCACATATGTGGTCATGTTTGTGGATGTGGTTTTCTTGTGTGTTTGTGTCTAAGTCATTGTGTGAGTGCAGGGTCACGTGTGTGTGTGTTCATACATATGTGTGAATTTGGATGTACAGTTGTATTTGTGTGCATGTTTTTTTACATATATGGCTGTGTTATTTGCATGTGTGTGGTTAGATGTGCATCCATATATGTGCGCTTGTGTGTTTCTTTAAAGTTGCTGTACAGTAACAGCACTTCATTCAGCCTGATGTCTTAATAGAAAAGCATGTATTTTTTTGCACACATTTCCGCTTTTACTGAAACATTTTTCTTTCAGTTGTGTCTGTGTTTACTGCTGTCGTTTCTTTCATTCAGTCGTCGTGCTGACCATATTTAATATTTTCTGTAAGTCTTGTTATTTAGGGTTAGTTAAGGTTAGCTAAAGTACTATGTTCTCCTATTTAGGAATCACTAATATATAGATAGATAGATAGATAGATAGATAGATAGATAGATAGATAGATAGATAGATAGATAGATAGATAGATAGATAGATATAGAGAGAGATTTGTTTGTGTTGCTGTGACAAAAACTGAAGAAAAAAAAATTAAAATAGTACAATTTCCCTTTAACTTTTTATGCAATAGCCATATTACTGTATTAGGTACTATTATAGTCCAAAAAATTCTGCGCCTTTGTAATAGACAGAAATTCGTTCTAATTAAGATTGTTTGGATATTTGTTTTTTGTTTGTGCTTACACTGGAACAACGCAGAAAAAAAGCAATAAAACTGGCCAAAAAAAAAGTTAATAATATGTAACTGCGAATTTAAATTATTTTTTTTAAATTAAAATTCATTTAAATTAATTATTTTTTACTGGTTTGTGCTGGTTTGTGCTGGTTTTTTACTGGTTTGTTTTATAAAACAAACCAGTGTCTGAAAAAATCATTTAAATTCGCAGTATAATTTTTAGACACAATGAACCTCATTGAATTAATATGTAACTAGTTTACTGTATTTCCTCTGATGTTCTTCTGTTGTTGCTCTCCTCCTCTGAGCCTCTCAGTCTCACTGTCTCTAATGTTTCTCCTCGATGCTTCACTCATGGAAGGTTCCAGGTCTTTCCGTGAGATGTTCTGTATTCTGCAGAGCTCTTCTTGTGTCAACAACTGTTCCTCTGAAGGTATCTTGTTTCCAGCTTCTTTCACCTCTCATATCCTGCTGTTTTCATGTTTTTCCTTTGTTGTTGTTTTCCTTTTTCTGTTCTTTTTCGTTCATGCTGCTGTCACATGCTTCTAAAGGATGACTGGTTGATGGACAATACAAAGGAGCTCATGCTGAGGGTGTATGTGTGAACTGTGAGGGGATCAGGCAAATTATATCAAACCATTTAACCGAATTACAGCAAAGGTTAACTGCTGTAATGAGGAATTATTAAGACATTACAATGAAATCTTCTTATCTCTGCCAATGGTTACAACCTGAGATGAGCCCATTGGAAAACCTGCTTTTAGCCACATCTTTAAACCCATCTGTCAGGAAATAATATTCTGCTTTTTACTGTATAGCCAGATTTAGGTATGTGTACAAATCCCATTTACCAGAATCTTGCTGCTTAAAAGCCAGCATGGTTTGGAAAAAAAGTCCAGTCCAGAGAAAGAGAATGGACTGACAGAACCAAGGCCCATGGATTGATCCAGAAAAACAAAAATCAAAATGAATCAATGATACAAATGATCATAATTAAGAATATATCATAATTAGATTGTCATAAATCAAATGAAAAATACTCAGACACAGGAAAAATTAAACCAAAGTCAATTAAATTATATTAAATTATAAAACACACAGAGTGCCCTCAACGCTCCAGAGGCCCACATCTAAAATAAGGAAACATAAAATGACACATGAATTCAACTTAAATAGAAAGTGGAAACTTGATGCGAGTCTCCTGAAATGAGTGCATTTGTTAAAATGTGAGGAATTCTTTCCTCTGAACATTTCTCACATGTAAAAAACAAACGGACCCTTTCACAGAATTGATCAAAAAAAAGGGACCCGAGCCTCACTTTCAAAAAATTTCAACCGCATGACGCACAAATCAGGAGGAAGTTGCTCACGTTAATTTAATGCAGATTAATATCAGAAAGAGAGCAAAAAGAAATCTGTGATTCTAACAGGAATTCATTTGACATATAGTCTTAGAAGGAATAACCTGTAAACACAAGACCTGTAAACACAAGCACAAACAAAAAATAGTCTCTTCTTTGACTATAAAAGATTTCTTTATTTGTACAAAATGCAGTTATATAAATATTCAGGTTTACTTACAGTTTAGACTTAAAGGCAAATATCAGCAAGAAAAAAAAGTAATTTTAAAAGAAAATAATACCATTACTACACATCGTTTCTGACTTAAGCTTCTGGAGCGGATGTTTGATGGTGAGTGATGCGAAGTTGTGTAGCCTGTATGTTTTTGGAAGTTGTGCAGCTTTTTGGTTGGAAATTACAAATCCGGAATTTTGTTTAGTTGGATTCAGTCATCCGTGTTTGGCTGCATCAATGTGTACACTGTGTCTTCAGTCATTTTTTGCTGCTGATCTCATTATTGTTTTTACTTACTGACATTAAAAAGGGATTTCAGTATGTTGTAACAAATGGGTTTAAACTACATACCTTTGTGCTTTTGTCAGTAAAACTGGCTTTTTAGTCATCTGTATTCTAGTTCTCCTGCCTGCCTCTTCTTCCTTTCTGAATTTAATGGTTTTTAACAGGTGGAAACAGCAACAACGTGTTTGATGTGGAGAAGGCTGTGGGAACCATCCTGATCGCCAAACCTCTGGATGCAGAACAATGTTCCTTCTACAACCTGACTGTTTTGGCCACCGATGGGACTCACACTGCGTACACACAGGTTAAACTTGATCTAACCCTTAAGTATTTTTTAGAAGACCAACTCCCTGATGTCACATTTACTGTCTCTCTTTAAAAAATGAATTAATTAAAAAAAAAGATTAAAAAAGCAAAACTGGTCACTTTTTTAAATAAAAACAAAGAAATAGGCATGTCCAGCCTGAAGAGGTATGTGGCATCGCCAGGTACAGAAGGAGGTTATCAACAAATCCAAATGGACCATTTTCTCCACCTCCTTTGCAGTTGTTTTGAGTTGTGGCCAGAAGGTCTCTGGAGAAACAGAAGTTGGGAACTAGATGATAAATCTGTGCATCACCTGAGGTGGAGTCACAGAGGTATCTCCTCTGTTCTTGGATGTCATGAGGCTGTTTTGGTTGATACAACTTTGCAGCATTGTTGTTGTTGACAGTGTCTTTGTAGAGGGTCATGTTCATCTTTTCAAGAAAGAGGACTGGAGGGTTTGGTCCAGTGGATCACAACCCTCCTAGGAAGGTCTACTCTATGGTGCTGGATAGTATCTGACTGACAGTCAAACCTCTGGTCCTGGAGGAACTGTGGGTTTTCTTTGTGGACCAATGATTCAGCACTGTACCCTCCATACTGTGCTTCTGGGTTTATAGTCATTTTTATTTTTAGATTGGCAGAAGGCGTTTATTCATGTCTCTCATGAGACTCTGGGAAGATTGTGTTTGCTACCCTTGGTTCTTGTTTCCCGAGGTAAATTGTTCCCTGTGCCCTCTCTGAGACTGTTTGAGGGTGTGGGGAGTATGGGGCAAGGACCGCCAACGCAGCTAGTTAATTGGCAACTCGGCTTTCTTTCCCCGCCACGAGTGACATACCAGCTGGTTTGTTACAATGCATGTGTGTGTGTGTGGGGGGGGGGGGGGGGGGAAGCAAAAACATACCAAAACAGTACAGGAGTAACCTGATCTGCTGTACCGAAACGGTTCGGTTCAACTATGTGTTTCATTGCACCCCTTATAAGTGCCTATAGATATTTTGAATGTACTAGTAAGTTGCTTAGTGTTTACATTCTTATGAATTCTTAAATTACTACAGCCATATCAGTAGTTCAATCTGAGCAATTGTAACATCAGTTAAGCAGGTGGGTAGCTTGGTTGGTAAGGTGGAAGCCTGCCAACCAAGAATCCAGGGTTTGATTCCCGGAGGGGAATGAACAATGGTAATGTTCATTGGGCAAGACCCTTGGGCAAGACCCTTAATGCTGCTGCCTCAGGGGATGGGTCAAATGCGGAGAACAAATTTCGCACACCCAGGTGTGTGACAGTGGGACTTTGACTTTATACTGTTTTTCATCTTCTAGGTTCACGTCCTTGTTCTGGACAACAATGACAACGATCCTATCTTCTCCCAACAAGCCTATGAGGTCACCATCTCTGAAGATACACCAACTGACACTGAGGTTCTGCAGATAGTGGCCTCAGACCGTGACGAGCACAATGAGCTCACCTATTCACTGCAAAGCTCCATCGACCCCAACAGTATGCGTCTGTTCCGCATCCACCCCACACTGGGTACCATCTTCACTACTCAGAGACTCGACCATGAGGCCTGTGCCCAGCATATCCTCACTGTCCTCGTAAGACAAACATTTGATCAGAGACACTTGTGGTTTTGATGGTAGTGTGAAGATTTTTCTTTGGTTTTAGTAACATACATTGAAGTTTGAATGTCTCCAAATACTGTTTTTTTGCTTTCTGAGACAACACCTATTTAGACAGCTCAAATGTTATAACTGGTATTTTCTTTAGATACAAGATTTATACAGTTCCTCCTGGACTCCAACTTTGGACAAATCTACAAATTTCCTAGCAGCTGGGCTGCCAGGAAAAATTCCGGCAGAGCTTGTGAGAATTTATTTCAATTCTGCAGCCAAAACAGAAAATTCCTTCCAGGATAGAAAAGGGTTAAAATCTTACCTGACTTAGATGTCAAATATTATTGACCATAGAGATGGTGATCAAACATCAATAATCAAGATAATCTTGAAGCACTTTACTCACTTTACTATGAGACTTTACTCAGTCTCATAATTGAGGAAAGTATCTCAAAAACTATTAAAGGAACCGAAAGCAAAGAAAAATGCTCACCCAAACATAAATAATAATAGGACATAGGAAAAACATCTATTTTTACTGGAATGATCAAAAAGTTTAAATTTATGTCTGTTTTACAGGTGAAAGACCAGGATTTTCCTTACAGGAAAAACTTAGCTCGCGTTCTAATAGAAGTGGAGGACATAAATGATCATGTACCCATTTTTACCAGTGCTCTATATGAAGGCTCAGTCTATGAGTCAGCAGCAAAGGGCTCAGCAGTAGTTCAGGTCACTGCTTTGGACAAAGACAAAGGCAAAAATGCTGAGTTACGCTATTCGATTGAGGCAGGTAAGTACTACTGAAAGCTGAATATTTTCTTATACAAATTTTAAGACAAACATTAATTTTCCTTCAACAATGGTAACATGATGTTAACGTCTTTGCAATCTCCCCAACAGGGAATACTGGAAACACATTCCGGATTGAGCCTGTCTTGGGTATCATTAGCGTGGCACACAACTTGGACTTGACCAATATAGGCCACTATGTTGTGACTGTCAGAGTTACTGACAATGGTGTCCCTCCTCTGTCCACAAACACAGTAGTGCGTATTGCAGTCACTTTATCTGACAACACTGGTCCAAAGTTTCCTCAGCCCGAGTATCAGACAGAGGTCTCAGAGAATGCCCTGGTTGGGACATCCATCACCACAGTCAGCGCTTTCAGTCAGTCTACGCTTATTTACGACATCAAGCAGGGCAATGCTGAACATGTTTTTCAGATAAATCAGTATAGTGGAGTCATTACTAATCAGAAGGCTCTAGACTATGAGACCACAGAGTCTTATACCTTGATAGTACAAGCGGTAAATATGGCTGGTATGGCATCCAATGCTACTTTATTAATCCAGATACTGGATGAAAATGATAATCCTCCAGTGTTCCTGCAGCATCACTACTATGGCAGCATCAGTGAAGTGGCACCAGTCAAAAGTGTGGTCTTGAACTTGCATGGCTTACCCCTTGTAATCAGAGCCACTGATCCCGACCACAACCAAAATGCTTTGCTGGTCTACGAGATTGTTGAGGACACTGCAAAAAAGGTTTTCACGGTGGACTCTGGGACGGGATCCATTAGAACCATTGCTAATCTAGATCATGAAACTTTCCCCATCTTCAACTTCCATGTTCAAGTGAGGGACAGTGGTAGGCCACAACTGACATCAGACAGTCCGACTGAGGTCACCATACAAGTGATTGACTCAAATGATTCACCACCTCTCTTCACCCAAAGTGCCTATGAAGCTGTGCTACTTCTCCCCACCTATTTTGGGGTTGAAGCTTTGCAAGTGTCAGCCATAGACCCTGACAAAGATGTAGCCACAGAGCTCACTTTCTCTCTAGTTGATGGATCACTGGAACATTTTGACATCAATCCTACTAGTGGAATAATTGTCGTCAAAAACATCAACTTCTCCAAAGAGCTTTTTCGTTTCACTGTCCAAGTTTCTGATGGAAAATTCTCCAGTTCTGCTTTGGTGACTTTAAATGTTCAAGAAGCCCTTGACTCTGGCCTCAGTTTTACTCACAACATTTACTACTCCTCTATTAAAGAAAATCTACCAAATATCACCAAAGTTGCTGTGGTCAGTGCTGTGGGGAACCACCTCAATGAGCCACTAAAATACAGCCTGCTAAATGCTGGTACACATTTTAGAATTCGTCCAACATCTGGTGTCATTCAAACCACAGGAATACCTTTTGACCGTGAAGAACAAGAATTTTATGAACTGATAGCAGAAGCAAAAAGGGAACATGACCATCGGCATGTGGCTAGAGTTGTAGTTAAAGTTCAAGTTGAAGACATAAATGACAATTTTCCTGTTTTTGTTGGACTTCCTTATTATGCAGTTGTTCAAGTGGATGCTGAACAAGGGTCACATATATTCACAGTCATTGCAGTGGATGGGGACAAAGGGGTTAATGGAGAAGTGACTTATCATCTAAAGTATGACCATGACCACTTTGAGATTAACCAAAAGACTGGAATTATCAGCCTTAAAAAGTCTTTCGAGTCAGATTTGTCTAATGCAGAATACCAGATTGTGATATATGCTAAAGATGGGGGTGATAAACCTCTCTCATCTAAAGTAGAGTTTCCCATCACTGTGGTCAACAAAGCCATGCCTGTCTTTGACAAATCATTTTATTCTGTTTACGTGAATGAAGATGTGGAAGTTTATACACCTATCATCAGCATTAATTCAACCAGTCCTGAAGGTCAGAAGATCATATACACTATAGTTGATGGTGATCCATCTCTTCAGTTTGATATAGGGTTCGATACAGGAGTAATAAGTGTCATCCACTGTTTGGATTATGAGGTAACATCATCGTACCACCTCACTGTTAGAGCCACAGACTACTTGACTGGTGCCCATGCTGAGGTTGATTTAGGTGTTTTTGTTCAGGACATAAATGATAACCCTCCTATATTTCAGAAGATGTCTTACAGTGTTAATCTGTCTGAAACGGCCATGATTGGTACTCCTGTTCTTCAAGTTATTGCTTCTGACCAAGACTCAGAGAAGAACAACATAATTGGCTACCAGATATTTTCCCAACTGCACAACAGCACAGACTATTTTCACATAGATAGTAGCAGCGGATTAATTCTGACAGCTCGGATGCTGGACCATGAACTAGCCCATAATTATTACTTTGTTGTGAGGGCCACTGATAACGGTTATCCAGCATTAAGTAGTGAAGTAACAGTGACCGTTACATTGAATGACATGAATGATAATGCACCAGTTTTCAACCAGCTGCTCTACGAGGCTTATGTGAGTGAGTTAGCACCCAGGGGTCACTTTATAACTTGTGTCCAAGCTTCTGATGCTGACGGTTCAGATTTTGATAAGTTGGAGTATAGTATTTTGTCTGGAAATGAGAGAATGCATTTTGTGCTAGAAAAAAGTACAGGAATCCTTGCCTTGTCTAGCCACCGAAAGCAGAAAATGGATCCAACCTATAGCCTCAATGTTTCAGTCTCAGATGGGGTCTTCACAAGTACTGCTCAGGTTCATATTAAAGTGTTGGGAGCCAACCTGCACAGTCCAGTGTTTGAACGGAGTGTATACGAGGCAGAGTTGAGAGAGAATGCTGCGGTGGGAACCACAGTGATTCAGGTAAGTGCCTTTGAAATTCTACATACAAATATTAGATTTCATTGAAAAAAACTATAGACACAAGGAAATATAGAACAACATTCTCTCCCTTTTTTTCCAGGTAAAGGCAACTGACAAAGACCAGGAACCATTTGGCCACATTACTTATTCCTTTGCTAATGATGTGGGGAGTGACCAGTTTAGTATTGATTCAAATGGTTATATCTGTACATTAGAAAAGCTTGATCGCGAGGATCCAGCAAACAGGGACATTCTTCTTATTGTGGCAGCTCAAGATTTGGGCGGACGTGTGTCTTATTGCACAGTACAGATTACTCTGTTAGACGACAACGACAATTCCCCTTCCTTCGTTGCCACAGAATACCAAGCGTCTCTAAAGCATGATGTGACTAAAGGGTTTTTGGTGACGCAGCTACAGGCTCATGATCTAGATGATGGCAGCAATGCAAAGGTAACATATTCACTATATAGTGAGGCTCGCGTCCCTGTAGTGGACATTTTGGAAATAGACCCAGATAATGGTTGGATGGTGACAAAAGGCAGCTTCAGCCATTTAAGGAACTCTGTGCTATCCTTTTTTGTTAAGGCCGTTGATGGAGGAATCCCAGCGCGACATTCTCTAGTTCCTGTCTACATCCATGTTCTCTCCTCTGAGGCTTTCATTCCATTTTTCAGTCAGCACCATTACTCATTCAACATACCGGAGAACACACCCATAGGTTCGGTCATAGGAACAGTTCACGTCAGCATTCCTCCAGAATATTCTTCACTGACTGCTACCTTTGCCACAGCCAATGGAGAAAGTAGTGAAAACAATCGAGAAATGGTCTTTTTGGTGGAGAAAGACACAGGAGTCATAAAACTTGATAAAGCCTTGGACCATGAAGCGATTAAAGAATTTTACTTCAAAGTCACTGCCACAGTGAAGCAGGCAAAGCTGGATTCTATGACTTCTGCAGATGTTAAAGTCAATGTTTTTGACATAAATGACAACAGACCAGCTTTTGAGACAAACTCTTATGTTGCTACTGTAATGGAAGGAACGGCAGTTGGAACCAAAGTCATTCGAGTTCAAGCATCAGACCCAGACTCTGGAGCCAATGGCCAAGTGACATACAGACTTGGATCATTAATTAAATCAAAAGGGAATTCTGAGCCATTATCTGACATATTTAACATTGACAGTAACAGCGGTTGGATCTTCATAAGAACGGACCTCGACCACGAGACTAGTCCATTGTATACCTTTACAGTGGTGGCCTTGGATCATGGGGAGGTCCTGTCTCTGTCCAGTACCACTACAGTGATGGTCACAGTGTCGGATGTCAATGACAATGCCCCGGTATTTACTGAAACCCACTACATTGGTACGATTCGAGAGAGTGACCCCCCTGGTGAGGTGGTGGCCGTACTAAACACAAGAGATGAAGACAGCTCTGTTGTTAATCAACACATCAGCATCCACATCACTGGTGAGTACTAGTGCAAAAAGCTACCTATTGATATGCAAGCATGGCTTATACTGCGACAGAAACATTGTCAGAGTAGAAACTGATCTCACATCCTCAGAAAGATTGTTCCAGATTCAAACTGGATAAAACTAAAATGCCGCTTCACAGTGTTAGTCCTAGGTACTGGTAGAAGGTCTGTTCCTGTCCATGGTGGTTCATATGGACAGGTCCACCGTGCGAAAAGTGAAAATGCAATCGCATCTTTGTCTTTTCTCTTTAATTATGTCACAGAATAAGCAGTGCTGAAGAAGAAAATGAACAAGATTTTTGGAGGATTGATTTTTAACTTTATTATTGAGTCATTTGATGCAGTTACATTGTGAAAATGAAAAGCATTTCTGTTAAACCATTTTAATTGTCAAATTTCTAATTTAATCTTGCTCCACATTTACTAAAGAACTTTTTGAAAATGAAATGTCAAATACCATTTTCTTTATCATTTTAAGTACCGGTAAGTGACAAAATGAGCGGTGTGGAAGAAGAAAAAGAAAAAGCGGTTTGGTGGATTGCTTTTTTTTTTTAAATTTTGATTCAATAAATGCAGCTTCATTTTGAGAATGAAAAAGCATTTCTGGTATTGACCTTTATTTTTATTGTGCTACACAAATGCTTCCATAGGAGAGAAGAGAACTTGAGGATAATTTTAAAGAGCAGATGGAGCTGGAGGAAATCATTAAGAGCGATTGAGAAGAAGGAGTGAGGAGAAAGATTTTCAAATTCAGTTCTCAGATGGACTTGCAGCAGTGTAGCTGCTTTTGGACTGGAGCGCTGTGGATGGTGAAGGGAAATGATCTGAGCAGCAGAGTTTTGAACCAAGCTTGACACAACTGTTAAGGTTTTCTTTGAGTCCATGACTATCCTTAACTTTTAACCAGACTTTTAGGCTTCAGATAAAGACACTAAATGTGACTGCTAACACTTTCTTTGTTTAGCTGAGAAATCATGGTTTCAGTCTTGCTTATGTGTGAGTTTAGAAAGTTTGGAAATTTTCTGACAAACAATATTGTTTTGTCCTCCAATGAAGCAAACTCTCTCGAAGCTGGACACCAGAGCCAATTTAGGGCTTTGTAGTCATTTTGTTGTTTTTTTACTTGAAATTCTGGCAAAAAATTCTAAAAGCTCTTTTAAGTTTGCCTAATTTTTGGCTCCTTATTTTCCTCATTGTTAGTCCAGTGTTTGCCTTTTTGTCTATTGTCATATATTGTTGAAGCTCAACAGCAAACAAGACAAAAATGCATCCCTTAGAATATGAAAGCAAAATTCGTTATAGAAAATAAGTGCTTTATTTTGATAAGATCATATCTGTCCTGACCCTTTGTCTCCCCCACTGTCTGATTGTGTCATGTAGGTGGGAATGATCGTGGTGTGTTTGCACTCCGTCTAGTTCAGGGGGAATGGAAGATGTATGTAAAGGGTCCACTGGATCGGGAGAAACGCAACTTCTATTTAATCAACATCACTGCCACAGATGGACTTTTTGTTTCTCAAACCAAAGTGGAGGTGACAGTGATGGATGCCAATGACAACAGCCCCGATTGTGACCAGGTCAGTAGGTCAGCTAACTGATTTTACATTTGAACTGAATGCAAAAAGCATAGCAGGAAATTTCTTTTGAGCGGAAATATACGGTAGATACTGGCAAAAGTTTCTGTTTGCACCTGTAAAAGCCTGTCTTCAATTTTTATGTATTTGTGTGTGTGTGTTTCCAGGCAGTGTACACTGCCAGTATTCCAGAGGACCTTCCAGTGCACAGTTTGCTGCTTACTGTTGGAGCAACAGATGCAGATGTGGGAGTAAATGCTCAAATCCAGTACTCTCTTCATGGTTCTGGGTCACAGGACTTTAGTATAGACCCAGACACTGGTATGGATGCTAATTTGAAGAGTTTGCGTGACAAATTAAACAATTACTCTTTGATTTGTCATTTCTAAATGTTCCTTTAATACTAACTTCTGCAGGGGAGGTGAAATCTTTGGTGACCTTGGACCACGAGAAGACACCCAGTTACAGGCTAGTTGTGCAGGCCATGGATGGTGGTGGGCAGTGGTGTAGTGCTGAGATCCAACTGGTGGTGACGGATGTGAATGACAACCCACCAATTTTTACTATGCCACAGTATACTGCCAATGTATATGAGAATACTATCCCCAAGGCACTGCTCACTCGCATTCAGGCCATAGATCCTGATGAAGGTAGAGATCCACTCTTTTGAATGAGACAAAACAGCTTTATGTGTCCATAATGTGGAAAAAATGGCGACTACATTGATTAAGTTGGGTGGAGTTGGAAGAAAACAATTTTCTATGAATGATATCTCACACACTCACTCACTCCAGTTCTCAGATACAGACATTGGTTATTATTCTTAATACACATCAACCATTTAGGTTAAGGTGAGCACACGCTTCTTAAGTTGTTTTTTTAAATACTGAAAGGTAAACTTTATAAAATATAACAAAAGGTTTGTTTTGCCACTGAGAAAAGGAATGCAAACATACCTACCTAAGTCATAATAAACCATTTTAAATGAACTACAATATAATAGCTATCTAGCCTCTGTGTAATGGAACTGTTAAGCTAACATGTCTCCCAAGTAAATTTAATATCAGTCAGCACACTGATCAATAATGCATTCTCATCCCTTTATAGCCTATTGTCAGCCACCATTTTCTCCATATTTGCATGCATTAAAATGATCTAAAAGAATAAACATTCATAGACTAAAGGCAAAAATATTCAATACTCATTTAAAATTGTGAAAATATCATTCTTGAATAAAAGTTTATTTAGGAAAAAAACATCAATGTATAAAAACAATTCACTTCATTGTTTTTATTGATCTTTGGAAGCAAAGAAAGTTCAGGATTATTCCCAGTATTTCTTAATCTAAGAAAAAATTTAAATGATTTAGTTACATAACAATACTTCTTTACAATTTCTTTAGTTTAATTTTGATTTCATCATTTAAGTTTTAGTGGTAAACTGATTTTGTGTTTCATCTTATGTAAAAATGTGAGGAGCAAAAATGTTAGAACACATGATGGTTATTTGAGACTGGTGGATTCAAGAAATTATTTTTTTTATTCCCTGTGTGGTTCTCCAGCAGGACCAGGTCGGATGGTGGTTTATTCCCTGACAGACTCAGCAGAAGGCCTTTTCTCCATTGACCATGTCTCCGGTGTTGTCATCCTGGAGCACACCTTGGACCGTGAAGTTCAGTCAACCTATCAGATAACAGTTTGTGCATCAGATCAGGGCTCCCCACTGCCTCTTTACTCTCTGGTCAACGTGACAATAACAGTGCTGGACATCAACGACAATCCTCCCATATTTGAGCATCGAGACCAATTGACAACAGTGCCAGAAGACGTGAGAGTCGGCACAGAGGTTTTGAGAGTGTATGCCGCCAGCAAGGACATAGGAACGAATGCTGAGATCACCTACACTATACGATCAGGCAACGAACACAGGAGGTTTCATGTCCATCCTCATTCTGGTGAGTGATGAGTGTGAAACTGTAAAAGTTCCACACATCAAGATTTTAGTGTCTGCGGTGAATGTGTGGATCCCAAATTCAGGCCTCAAGGGCCAACCTCCTGTTACTTTTCTAGAAATCCTGCCTTATCTGCTGTTGATTACCTGAATCAGGTGTGTTTAGGCAATAAGAAGCTCCAACGGTAAGATGGTCGGAAAACACGTAGGACACCGGCCCTTGAGGCCTGGATTTGGGCACCCCTGGTCTAGATCAAACTCTGATTGGTTTTCTAAGTTAGTAATTGCTCCAATTGGCTCCAAACCTCCAAATGTTTTTACCTCTAACCCTTTAACACCAGAGCTTTCGCTCCAGTGTTGGACTACCGTAACTCTTAAACCATTTACACAATTGACGGAATTCAAGCAGATTCTGAAGCGGACTAAGGCAGACTTGTGCTGATATGCGATACTACACAGTAGTGAAGTGTTTAAGCAATCTACGTAAATCAGCTGGTTCTTAGGCAGAGAGAAACAACTTTGCGTCATTATGCAACAACTTGCGTTCATAATGTGTTGTATAGTGATGTAAAGCTGCTTTTCTCTGTTTAAATCAGCTAGCTCACTGTGATCACATCAATGGTCAAAGATTTTTGGTATGTCAAAGAGTGTGTGTTATTTAGATGTTTGCTAGCAACAGCTTTAGTGTTAAAGGGTTAAGGTTGTCATTTTCTTCTTTTATATACTGATTTATATGGAGATTTAAACTAAAACAAAACAACAAGGATTCATTTATAATTCCCAATTAAACAAAGTCTGTACCAGTCAGCAGTAGTTGGTGTAGTTGTTGGAAGATAAAATAAAGTATGAAAGAACAGAATCAGTCAGATTGTTTGGTGAATTAACGGCCTAACTGTAGCCAGAAAAGGTACAGCATGAATTGCAAAATGACAAGCTGGTTTTCCTGTACACCTCTTTTCTGTAAATATGGAATCACATCTAACTATACAAACTGACTGAATTCAAACACACTTACTACAGGTTATTTTTCCCTTTTGTAAAACCCAGTTGATGGCAGTTCCTAGTGAAGAGTCTGCCTGCTGTGACTTCTGTCATGTTTAACTCAAATTGTCTTTCCAATACATTTAGTATCAGTCAGCATGTTTGAATTTCCTTCTGCGTTCAGGTAGCTGTGTTTTATGTATGCATCATTACCTATAAAGTTGGTAAAATTATAATAACTTTGTGGGGATTAAAGGGATTCTGTAATCATTTTTATCCAGTGTTTTGAGCAGCGGTGATATTTTAATCATCGTCTCACAGCCTGTTTTACCAAAACAAGTGTTTAGTTCCAGTCATTTAACAGACACAAGTCTCACTTTTGTCACCATCTTGAGGCTGTGTGTACAAATGAAGTCATAGCTCACATCAGGAAGTGGCCCCAGAGCAATTTTATAAGCAGAAAATGCCGCAGTTATGACTATGAAATAACTTTTAAAGACCGTGGCAAAACTTTTTTAATGACATAAGATTAAACTCCAGGGGTGTCTTAATTGCATCTTTTTATGAACAGAAATCAGACGTTGCTGGTCTCTTTAGATGAGAGCTGTTGCTGTTTCTGTGTGAAACTAGAATCTGCTTCTGTTCATTCTGTCATGTGTGGGAAGAAAATCTGCTGATCTGTTAATGATTCCCACACTGAAACATCATCACCTGGACCTCTCACAGGAGACCTGGATCAAGGTCTTTTACCGTTTCTGTCTTTCGGTCACTCGCAGGTGCCATCATAGTTGCTCAGCCTCTGGACTATGAGACCTGCAGGGACTACTTCCTGACAGTGGAGGCTCGTGACGGCGGCACGCCCCCCCTGAGTGCAGTTACAACAGTTAACATCAACCTGACAGACGTGAACGACAATGCGCCCATGTTTAGCCGTGACCTGTACACTGCCCTGGTGTCAGAGGACGCTTTTATTGGCGAGTTTGTTGTGCAGGTAGGTTCGCCCGATAAGTGCAGATGTCAGAGCTGAAAAATGCTCTTTTACCTTCTGGTCTCAAAAATTAAAATAACAAAAAGTATATTTAAGTTTTTTATGTGTTGATAGTTGAACTGGAAAAAAGAAGATTTTTAAAAAATATAATTGGAATAAATTCAGGCACTGAGGGGCTAAAACAGCTTTATATTACAACAGGCTTACATTGAAACTTGTATAGTTTGACATTTTTACCTCGTTAATTTTATACTAATGTCCAATAATTGTAAAAGTCCAGAAAACCGCTAATAATTTTTATCATTAGTCTTTGGATTAGAAATATATGCCTCTTATTACTTTTAACTGCAGCAGCAGGACTCTTACTTCCATCTTATGTTAAGCAGTGAAATGACAAAGAAACAACATTTCAAGTATGACCACGTTAAAGTAAAAAATGTCTGACCATAAACATGACCATCTGATATTTTAATAGATTTTAAATACACCCACAAAAATTTGTGTGTGGGAAAATGGGCTGCAACAAAGGGTTTACAGTATTCGCAAAGTTAGCTCCTAAAGTGCCTCTTATGGGATTAATGTTGGCTTGCATATGTTTTTTTAGCTATGTCTATAATTATTAAATAATTTAAACATCATAAAGTTTTACATGAAATCAAGCACTTTCTAATTTCTGGATCGTGAAGGTCACACTTGTAAAAAATAGAGATGTGTTTTGAGTGACAGCAAAGTGTTGTTTTTTTAAAACCAATTTCTTTGTTATGTTTTGTCAACAATATTTAAATGAGATTACATTCAGGATTCTCTGAAGCTTAACACACTTGGCTCATGGTTTGAAATGAATGTTTGTGTGCAGCTGGTGGCAGAGGACAGCGACAGTCACCTGAACGGAGCTGTTCTGTACTCCGTAGTCAGTGGAGACCAAGGGAGCCAATTCTTCATTGATCCGATAAATGGCGTCATCAAAGTCAACAAACCCCTGGATCGTGAAACAGTAAGAACTTACACACTCCTCTGAAAAACCAAAAACTTAAGCATAAATAGAGAGGGTGAGCTTTGCTAATCACTAACCCATTAAAGAAAGCTTCAATTTATAGTCTAAGACCCCTCCCATCATCCCCCCCTTCATTCCCTAATGTCATTTATACATTTGCATTCATCGACCCCTGCTTCATCCCTTACTTCTGTCTCTCCCATCATTGGGGCTTGTCCGGGCTGCATGGTAAAACACAAAACAATCCACATGAAGAATTTAACTTTCATATTTATAACAAAAGCTCATCACATTTTCTATTCCTCCCTGATATTAGCAAGGTCTCATTTTCCTTTGGCTATTGAGGAATATTTTGGAATTAAATGTCAAAATGTTGAGGTTTGCTAGTTCTGTTGTTTTTACCAGTAGTTTTCAGCGGCAGTTATATGATACTTTTTGATTGTATTAAATTAAATACTTTGTGTTCTTCTTGGTCGACATCTAATCATAAATTTTATTATGGTTTTTTGTTATCTACATTATCCTGCATTATAACCTATTTCCCGCTTCTTTTTAGCTTAAATGAAATGTTTTTCGGCTGGACAAAGGTTTGATTCCCTCTGGGGTTCTCACTTTCCCAAAGGAATTAGGACTTTTCAAACTAACTGTTTTGGCGTGAATGTGTTCCTGGACTTATACCTTATTTTTCCAACATGATGAATATAAGGATGAGGGTGTTGTTCATTAGACATAAACATATTTGATAGTGACATGTGCACAAAAACTGCTCCAGAAGAGCTGCGTGAGTCTATATGTCATAAAACTAAGTCAGTCTGTTAAATTCTTCCCCCACAGTTTGAAGGTTGCAGCTAAAATGAAGATGTATGAGATCTAAATGTATTAAAGGATGAATTTGTGTGAGACATAATCTCTGTGTTTGTTGTGTCAACATTGACAGGTTTTTGCATCAAACGAGCATAATAAACAACTATATAGATGTTTAGATTCACTCAAAGCATCTCATCTGGCACCAACATCTCTGCCGTAGTCAAACTCACCGACTCATCAGTTTCTTTTCTCATTACTACCAGTAGTTAATAACTCTGAGGGTGTTTACAGCTGATTAATGGGACGGATGGACTGCCTGTGTGCCAGGTTGGAGTCTGACTTGGTCATTAATAATGGCTTAAAAATACAGAGAGCAGAAAAAGAAGGGCCTAAAAAATGGATGAAGTGGGCGCAAATGAGCAAAACTGTCGCCATGACAACAGCACCAAACAACAAATATGATGCTAACCCACTTTCTTGATGTCCGGCCTCTCTCAATAAAGGACTATGAGCTCTCCAAACCCCATGTAGCATCAACCGTGTCAGTGTATTTATGTGTAAATGGTAAGAGTTGAAGTCTTTAACAACCATAGTTCTGTTGGTTTTGGTTACTTCCTAAAAAATAATGTAAAACATTTTTTTAATACAGAGCACCGTTTGAAAAAGGGTAAAATGCTATTCATGTTTGGAACAAATACCCCCAAAGCCAAAATCAAAATACCGTACTAGGGACTAATTTGCCACCATATGTATGTTTCCTCCCAAAGCAAAAAGAATAATCCTCATTCTGTCCATTTACTAAAGCATACAAAAATGCAGTCATCTGGAAACCTCCACCACATGTCTGACCTCCAATCTGCTCGATGCTGTTCAGTCTGATCTGGGTTGGCTCCCTGGACAGACGGTTGCCAATCAGGGTTGAGCAGAAAGCACAAGGGCACTAATATAAGATTTTTTAAAGCCCAGCAAAGATGAAAGGAATCAGCACAACCAAAAAACATTATCACTTTTTGAGTTGCTTTTAACCTTTGGATGGTTTATTTTACATTTTTTCTTGATTTGATTTTGATTTTATTGATTTATTTCAAGCATTGTAGTCAAAGCAATAAAGAATGTACACATATTTATCAAACTCATTACAGAAATGATGAAAAGACAGAAAACAAAACAAAAATGTCACTTAAGTCATCATCATCATCATTTGCTTAATTAAATACAGTGATAATTAACTGAGGTATAAGTAGAGTTTGATTTATTGCTTGAAAAGGAGTGGGAAGAAGCAAGCTTATATATTCCCCCCCCTACTGAGTTCATTCATTTGATATTTTTACAGTGTTTTAAATCTGGTTCTGATCAGATAGATTCTCTTGAAGTAACAAAATCCAGTGCCTAGAAATGATTGATGATCTTCAGAAAACATTCATTCAGGATTTCAGTAAACAGTAACGGTACCGATATGTAATGATAATTGATGATCATTAGAACACATGATAACATTAAACCAGAAGTTATTGCTACATATTGCAGATCAAGTAAACACAATCAATAGCTTATTGGTTGTAATTCAAACCTTTCAGTAATCATTGTTGCACATTACAATGTAACACTCAGTGGTTGTAATTAAAAGAGCTTTGATTATTTCACCACAATCAAGTTCACACATGTATTTGGAATTATTCAAGCACCTGTTGATTCTTAACTCCTCTTATCTTCATATCCTGAAATCAGAGTTTCTTTATACATTTTCTTGAATATTTGAATATTTGAACACTTTTTGAGCTCATTACTTAAACCGTTCAAAAGTTTAGTGCCACACACCGACACACAGAAACCTTTCTTTGTGGTTCTTATCAGTTTGATCTTGAAGTTCCAACATCCCCTCAGTTTGTAGCCTCCTTCATTTTCTAAGAACTGTTTTTGGATATTGAATGGTAACAATTTCCCACTAGCTCTGTATAAAAGTTACGCAGTGTAAAAATCCACAAGGTCATACGGTTTTGAAAGTCTAGATTGATAAAATAAATTGTCTGTATGATCAAGATATCCGGCTTTATGTACAATTCTGACGGCTTGTTTTTTAAGTAAAAAGAGAGGATGTAGTGAGCTACTATAATTATTCCCCCAAATTTCTATACAGTAGGCAAAATATGGTAATAGTAAAGAACAGTATAATAAATATCTACTGTTGTATTCTAATATATGTTTAGATTTATTTATGATTAAAATACTTTTTGAGACTGTAGTTTGTATGTGTCTGATGTGTGGCTTCCAACTTAGTTTGTCATCGATAAAAACTCCTAAGAATTTTTATTTCTGCAACACTTTTGATTAAAACATTATTTATTTCAATTGAGAGCTTTTTATTTGCTTTGTAGTTTCCAAAAAACATCACTTGGGTTTTATCTAGGTTCAAAGATAATTTGTTGTAATCCATCCATAATTTTATTTTGTTTAACTCTGTGTTCATCACCTTGATTAGTTCCCTATAATTGTCTGTAGAATAGAATATATTTGTGTCATCAGCAAATAATATGAGTTTCATAAGCTTTGAAACATTGAATATATAATTTATGTAAATATTGAATAGCAGCGGGCCCAGAATTGATCCTTGTGGGACACCACAACTTATCTCTTTGGTTTCTGATGTAAATTCATCAATTTTACAAATTGTTTTCTTCCTGTTAAATAGCTTTTGACATAAGTTAGAGCTAGTCCTCTTATCCCATATACTTCCAGTTTGTCAAGTAGGATGTCATGATTGAGAGTGTCAAATGCTTTTTTTAAGTCAATGAAAATTCCAGCTGCATATTTCTTTTTGTCCAGAACATTTGTGATTTCCTCCACAGCATCAATGGTAGCCAATGAGGTTGATCTATTTTCTGTAAGACCATATTGGTTTTCATTTATAATGTTATGTTTTTCAATAAATAAAGCTAATTTATCATTGAATATTTTTTCTAAAAGTTTTGAGAATTGTGGAAGAAGAGAAACAGGTCTATAGTTTGTAAATTGGTGTTTGTCTCCACTCTTATAGATATGAATCACTTTGGCTATTTTCTTAAAATATGAGCTGGTTCACCCTGGTCTTACTGTTCTTTCCTTCTGGTCTCTTCAGCAGGTTTTATGTTGTAGCCCCTGTGTTAATGAATACACAATCCCCCAACTGTCCATGAAATTATTTGAAACTAATAGAAGAAATTCTAAATCAACCAATAAGTTTTTGCTTTTAAATTGTGGTTCCACCATATTGTACCGGGATAAAAACGATGATGCCCTTAATTTTAACATCTTGTTGCATAGCCTTTAAATACAATCGCTAGTGCTGTGACGTTGTTGTTAAGGCTTCAAGGTGTGTGCCGTGGAGGCAGAGGAAAAGGTGTTGTCGTATTGAGGCTAGCTTCACGTTAGGGGAGGAGCAGAGAATGATGACGCCCGCAGCCTCACTGCCTGGCTGTACCATGTGACTGATTCAAGAAATGTTTGGGATTGTGCCGCCAGTTTTGACAGTTGATATAAATCCCTCAGGCTCCCTTCAAAATGCCGGTGTTTGAGTGGTGCAGTCAGTGAGAGTTTGGAGAAAATTTGGAGAGTTTGGACATGTAAGAAAAACTGTAAAAATTGTTCGCTTAAAAAAGAAAAAAAAGATGAAAGAAATGTCCCTGTTTTGCTGCCACATAAGCTCAGCCACAAGGTATCACAAGCACAGTGACATCACATCCTCATCTCCAACGTGCTTCTACTTTTTATTTTAGCCCAATCATTGTATCATGAAAACAGATTTCATGATAATATAATGAAAATTTGTGTTGATACAATAATAATAATAATATCGATTTTATTTCAAAACACCTTTCAAAACACCCAAGGAAAATAAGATATCACAAACATGTACATATTTATTCATTCATTTGTTTAATATTGCACGAGAACCACAGCGATCATAATTGTTCTATTATCACTCTGCTTGTTATGTATTTTTTTGTCCGCTGTTGGTGCAGTGGAACAATTGAAGCACCTTGGAATGTCGGCTCAAGAGTCGAACAATTGAATGGAATGCTTCAGTGCTTCACGGGGCTTCATCTCGTCATCACTTTCATAAAAATCATTTTCATTACTGTCAGTGAGACTTCTGCAGCCTTCAACAAGTATTTTGGTCCATCCACCCCTCATTAGGTTTGAAGGGCTCCTCCTCCTCCAGGTGTCATGTTCCAGCTCTTTCCACGTATAGAACTCAAAGAAATGACAACGTTTTACTCTCAGCCATTCTTCCTTTTTTTTTTTATCAGCTTGTGGGTTTTTCTGCTGGACGACCCCTGACCTGCAATCAAGACCAAACTTTCTGACACAGGGCAGAACTTGTCTTCCGTCAGGTTTATTGAACCTGTAAAGATTTAAGTCATTTTTAGGTGAATCTGTTTATCAACAGCATGGTCTGGTACTCACTGGTTGAAGATTTATATATTTAATTTTGTACTTTTGTTAGTTTAAAGTTTTTTCATGAAATGTGTGGTGTTTTTCTGTCTTTAACACAGAGATATGTCTGTACTGATTTTGCTGCTCAAATCTAATTGGTCCTTTCTTAATAAATGCAGTGTTGTTTTTTCCTTTTAAAGCAATTTTTTTACTTTTACCTACAAGACCACAATTCTGCCTGCAATCTAAACAAATAGTTCAAACCAAGCAATGTGTTTTCAAACCAAAATCAGTGTTTGTGATTGTTTTAGTAAAAGTAATGTTTTTTTTTTTAGTTTGTTCAGTTTAAATCACTAGTTGTGGGGGGAAAAAACTGTCCCCAATCACATAAAATTGGTTTTTGATGATAATTTGAATGAAAATCAAAAAGATTTTTTGACACTAATGTACTAAGCCAACAGCTGTGAGACGAACGCTCCTCGCCACAGCCTGCAGTTTGCTGGGATCTGATAGCATTTAGTTTTCTGATCAGATTTATTCGGATTTCAGATTCCCAGCTTCTCACTGACCGTCAGAGCTTTGGACAGTGGAGTCCCACCGATGTCCTCCACCGCGCTGGTCAACATCGACGTCTCTGATGTGAACGATAACCCGCCAACCTTCTCTTCAGCCAACGTCACCGCCGTCATTCAGGTAAGACTGATGCAACAAGCCCAGAGAGAGCAGAGGGTCTGCTAGGTAACCAAGCATAATCTCACAGGTTTCACGTCACTTTTTCATTCTTCTAGTCCCTCACTGGGCACAAATATACATAACCTGAACGAAAGTCAACAAAGCTTTGAATGAAAACTAATCAAATGCAGCTGAGAGGTGGATTTAAATCGGAATAAATACCGGTAAGTCATGGTACCAAAAGTTATGAGTGTTTCAGCTGATTTAAGTCTGTTCTGAGGATCATGGAAGCTGAATGCAGCATCTCCATGTTTGGTTTGGACTCTAGGAACTGACAAAAGCCTGGATCCAGATGGCTGGAGAGGTCTGGCTGGTTCATACTGGGTCAAGAGGTCAATAGTGTATTTTCATGCTAAGCTATTAAAGTCTATTCAAGTTTAAAGTCTATCCTCCAGCAGACAGGCAGCCAGTGGAAGACCTCAGAACTGGACTGATGTGGTCTACTTTTGATCCCTGTGAGACACTATGAGACTGGAAAATTAAATTAAATCAAATTAAATAGATCTTTATCACAGCAATGTGATGTTTGCTTAATGGCAACCTTTAACAGAACCTTAGGAGACTGTACTCATTATTTTAGCTTCAACTGAAGGTTTTGGTTCTTTGGTTTAACACAAAACTCCATCGATGTCAGTATTATCTAGGTATTTGATGCCTTAGCTCTATTATTTGTAATTTTTTTCATGGTAAATCCTAACTTCTCCTGTTCTACCAACCCTTACCGTGTGCAGGAAAACAAGCCGATTGGCACTACCATCCTGCAGCTGTCCGTCATTGATCGGGACTCCTCTCGGAACGGTCCGCCTTTTTCCTTCCAAATCCTGTCTGGAAATGAAGGCAGAGAGTTTGTGCTGAAGGAAGATGGAACTCTTACTGCCAACCAGGTTTTTAAAAGAGAGTTTGCAACGGAATACATCATTCAGATTCAGGTAAGATCCAGCTTCTGCTGAGAGTCTGCTGAGTTTAGCTTAAAAGTCGCTCTGAGGTGATAAAAAGCTGTTTGTTTCTGGTTTTAACGCAGTGCATTAAGCGTAGACTGACTCTTCAGAGACGTGATGCACTGCTTCCTCTTTGTAGTTTTTGATGTTTACTTTCCTTTAGAACTTTCTTCTCCTTTGAAGGTTTCTGGTGTTCCTCCTCTTCTCCCTCATTGTCCTTGTGCACCTCCTCCTCAGGTGTCAGACTCCGGAAAGCCCAGCTTGTCTTCCTCCACGATGCTGACTGTTGCGGTGATCGAAGAGAGCCTCAACCGACCGGTGGCGCTGCCGCTGGAGATCCATGTGGTCACAATGGAGGATGAGTTTCCTGGTGGTGTCATCGGTAGGCTCCACGCTACTGACGCCGACCCCTATGACGCTTTGACGTTCGGACACGCCCCTCAAGCCCAGCACGGCCTGTTTAAGATCAGCCCCCACGATGGGAGGATCATTGCTCTGGGGGGTCTGGATGCTGGCAGTTACTCGCTCAACGTGACTGTAAGCGACGGGCGCTTTGTCGTCCCTGTTTCTGTGAGTGTGCATGTGAAGCAGGTGATGCCTGAGATGCTTCATGACGCGGTGACGGTGCGCTTCGAGAGCATCACACCGTCCGACTTTGTGGCGTCGCACCTTAAGGGAATATTGAAGGTTCTGCGGGAGGCAGCCACCTCTCAGCCCCAGGACGCTTTGCACCTCCTGAGTCTGCAGCCAGTGGGAGGGACCCAACAGCTGGACATGCTGGTTGCCGTGGAAACAGCAGCAGGCGGATACTATAAGGCGGCCTACCTGACGCAGAAGCTCAGCACGTCTCGGCAAAAGCTGGAGGAGGTGGTCCGGGTGTCTGCCATCCTGGACAAGAACTGCTCTGGGCTAGAGTGTCGGGGTGCGCAGTGTGAGCAGAGCATCAGCCTGGATTCCCACAACCTGCAGACCTACAGCACTCCTCGCCTCAGTTTTGTGTCGCCGCACTTCCACCGGAGCTTACGCTGCATGTGTGACGGTAAGAGGCAGTGCTAACAAGTTGACCTGATGGAGTTTTAAAGACAGAAACACTTTAAAGCTGAAGTCATAATTTATGTGATATAACGCCGTTTAAATGCAGCTTAAATAGACTTGGACTGGACTGTCTGTTGGCTTATGTTCAGTATTTGATGTATTTTGTCATAAAACATGTTCATTGAAAAAAAAAAGCCCAGTTTCAAGTGATGCATAGCAGCTTGCCTCGTTGCTGCTGTCATGTCAGTGAAGACCTTCGTCTTCATCACCTCAGAGCTTTGACTTTAAAAGAGTGAATTAAATCTTTGATGAATGTTTTCTCTCAAAGAGAAGATGAACTTTGGTTGAGGTGCCGAGAACAGAATTGATGCTCATCCTTCAGCTTTGAATGAACATTGACAGCTTTAAATTAATCACAAAGACTAAACTGCAGCAGAGTTCCACGCCATCGGCCCTCTATGCTGTGAAGCGCTTAAACCATTAAAACCTGCTTAACCCTCATTTCAGTCTTTCAGAACCCCCCTGTAATCTTACCTGAACTCATCTGTGCCAGAACCTGAGTGCCCCTTTGCCCCTGTATCATTTGCGGCTGAAAATGATTAAGCTGACGCGCTGATCTAGTTTGCATTTGGAATTCCTGAGTTTCGTGCTGCTTTTGCTGTATGTAGCCTATGGAGTTTAAGGTAATTTAGAAACTAACACAGGGGCTGCGTGGTGATCCAGTGCTGAGCACTCTTGCCTTATTGTGAGAGGGTCCTGGTTCCAATCCTAACTGGGTCCTTTCTGTGTGGAGTTTGCATGTTCTCCTCGTGCATGTGTGGGTTTTCTCTTAGCACACTGTGGTTTTACTGCCACACTCCGAAAACATTCTTCATAGGTTCATTGATGAATCTAAATTGCCCGTGGGTGAGCATGTGATTGTTTGGCTGTGCAACAGACTGGTGACCTGTCCAGGCTATACCCACTTTTGCCCAACGATAGCTGGGATAGGCTCCAGCAACCCCCTGACTCAAAAAGGGATTCAGCAAGTTCAGAAAATGGATAGATGGATTGTGACTAGGGGTGTAAAGGATAATCAACTTAACCAATGAATCAATTTATATTCCTATATTTTAATGTGGAAAAACAAGTGGGCTGAACTTCATGAAACTAAAATATAAATGGATTTGTCATTAATTCTTGTTTACTTGTTTGTTTGTACACATTTTATTTACACTTGATTATCTTAATGGAAATACATCTGGAAACTTTACTTGCACTGTTCAGTACCCAGGTATTCATCTCTGAGTCACAATGGATGAATTTTTCTCTGTAGATGTCCTGGATCGTTCAAAATGAACCAATAGTGACTATGAATTACAAATTATGATATGAATCAAATTGTTACACCCTTAACCCTAAAAGAACACAATGAGTGGTCCATCTGCACAACAGAATTTCTTGTCTCTGTAACATCCGTCTGCTCCACCTCCACTGAGACTCTTCCTGAACTTCTGTCTCTGGATGCAGATGCCAGCTGTGCTGTTGTCTCAGAACAGTGCGAGGACCACCTGTGTCCAGCCGACATGCACTGCGTTTCAGTTGAAGCCACCAGAGGGCGCTACGCATGCCAATGTCCATCAGGCAAACTGGGAGACTGTGCAGGTGTGTACCTCCAAGTCTGGATGCAAATCAGACACACAATAGCAATTTTTGACCAACAAAACTAACTAACGCTGAGGCTGGTTGGGTGCAGGCCACTCGTCTCTGAGTTTCTCAGGCAACAGCTACATAAAGTACAGATTGTCGGAGCGGCTGCAGACCGAGCTGAAGCTTTCCTTAAGGATCCGGACACTTCAGAGCCACGGAATCATCATGTCCATGCACACCGAGCACTGCATCCTTCTGAAGGTACCATGACGTTGTTCCTCAACAACAGACTATATTTATGTTTTATACTATTTCAATTCCAAACTAAGGCTGCTAAAACTATGAAATGTTGAGTGTAAAAATTTGCTGAATTGTGATGTAACCACCAGCTTTTCTTTGTAATATATGGATTTTAATGACTGATGCACATTTGTATTTATTAGTTGTTTTCATCTTTTTTTATTACCTATAAGAGCAGGTTAAATTTTGTTTTACATGTGACAGTGGCAAATACAGATATGTGTCTAAGACAGATCCCCAAGTCCTTTCCAGAAAACAAGTGTAATCCCAAAATCTGATGCAGATCTGAATCTGGAGATGGATTTGTTTAAACCTGTTCTGTGATATTTTTGGGGCATGAATCATCAGGAAGCAAAATAATTGTCATGTCTTCAGTGTTGACTGAAAACAGTTCCTAATTAACTGGAGACAATTTTGTCATTTTGATGCGTTAAAAAAAAAAACAACGGAGGATTTTGACTGATTTTCTCCAGAATTGTGCGGCATTTGAGTTTTCAATTGGGGGTGAGCACATGAGTTTTGAGTATGTGGCGGGGGTAAAATCTTTTGCTCAAAGGCACAGAAAGAAAGAAGAATTGCTAAAACTATCAGGTCCTACAGCTCAGGACTGCTGCAGGACAGAACTGCATTTGTTGACGTTGGTTTCCTGATAAGAGTATTAAAAGGTTTCGGTGATGTTAATTTGACCACAGCCCAGGTGCATGGTGGGAAATAGCCCAAACACAAATCTAAGCAGCTGTCGTACACAGGGAAGTTCTGTAAAAAAAAAGTCCTTCCAGTGATGAAGAAGACGCCCAGTTCTACCAAAGTGTAATTCTGTGCATTTGTCTTGTTGCAGCTGGTGGATGGGAAGCTGTGGTTCCAGCTGGCCTGTGGTCTTGGGGCTGGCGGTTCCAGTCCGGACATTCTGGGCCTCTCTGGTCATCGTATCAATGATGGAAACTGGCACACGGTGGCACTGGAGATGAATCGCAACTTCAGCCGACTGGCACTGGACAACAGCTTCATTGAGCAGCGCCACGCACCATCACTGATGCAAACGCATTTTCAGGAGAGAACAATCTACCTGGGAGCGCTGGTGAGTTTCTGAAAGAAGGTAGAAATCACTCCAGAAGGTTTTTTTGGAGACAATGGATCAGCTTGGCTCGGTTTTTCTCACTGTCAAGACTTCAGGATAGGTCACAACAATAACTACTAAGTATGGAACTATGAAGAAACCTAAAGGTTACCAAGGTAACTCAAAGGGATTTCCACATTGTATAAATCTGGAGAAAAGTTTAAAAAAAGCAACATTTCATCTTTAAAGAGTGCAACAAAAAGACAGTTAAATAGCTGGACAATCCACAATGGTCACACTACTATGTTTTTGTTTCCTCTAAGTGCTGCTCATCATGGTTTCCATCCGTCCTGAACCCAGACAACCCAAAACTCAAAAAGATTGATTTTCTCTTAATCGAAGTATCTTTATACCTCAGGGATGCCCAAGCCTGGTTCTCACAGATCTACCTACCACACTGTCTTTTTCCAGATCTCCCTCCAGTTCTTGTTGCTGATTACCTGGATCAGGTGTGTTCAGTCAATCAGAATGTGGAGACACCTGAGTCAGCTAATCAGCAGAAAGCAGAAGATGTAGAAACCCGGTTCATCCATGTGACGTCTTTAAGTTGAGTCATCTGGACTTGTTGTAGATGACTCAACTTCAAGACCAAAAAGATTATTTTCAAAATATTTATAAAATTTTGTACTTTTGAACTATTGTAATCAACTTCAAGGTACAAAATTTCTGAAGTGTCTCATTTCACATCTAAATTCCTAAATCCCATGTTTTAGGTGCAGCCGCCAAACTCCCGTAGCCTAGTGGACTCCCAGAGGGACTTGCGGGTCCATGATGGTTTCCAAGGCTGCCTGGACTTGGTCACGCTCAATGACAATGAGCTGCCTCTGCAGAGCAAGCGCTCGCTGTACGCTGAGGTGGTGGAGCTGACGGAGCTGAAGCTGGGCTGCCTCCTCTATCCTGACCCATGCCTGCATCAGCCCTGCCACAACGGAGCCACATGCAACAGTCTGCCATCTGGTGGTAAGGAGCTGGAAGCACATGAGTCCCCCTTTTTTTATTGCACCTTCAGTTCTTTAAAACTTTCACGGTTGTAAAAATTTTAATTTATGCCACACATGTAAACTAGTGAAGACTAAGCTTTTTTATTGTTTGTATACATTTTCCTGCTTCTAAATAGATTTTTTTCAAAGCAAATTAATTGACCTGCTGACATTCAAAGGCAGAAAAAAATCTATTTTTTAAATGTTTATTCTATGATGTTTTCACCCAACTATAGAGAGGAACCAGAATATAAAATAAATCTGCAACTATTTGTCAGATCACCTGATCATTTAGTGGATTTTTGTGAAGTTTCAATACAATGTATTTAATGCTTAAAAAAATGTCATGGTCAAAATGTTTAATTTTCAAGAAAATACTAGTCCACAAGTCTTGATATTTGAGATTTTCCAGGTTAAGGCCTTTTTATGGTTGCGCCCCAGATTTATCTTGTGGACTCTCAGATGTAAGGAGCCTGTTAGTGCTGTTCACGTGATTAGTGCGTGCTCCTTGGGTGCAGCCTGACTGTTAGAAATTAAGAAATGAGACCGAGTGTAGTTTGTGCAGACATCCTACGGGCTTCTTACAGGCAATTACCTGTTACCTGCACACCCCGTGTGTGCAGCATTTGTGTCCGGTCAGTAAGGAGCCAGTACTCACACTCTACTAACCACTAGTGTGGCATAAGGAGACCCTACCACAGCATCATCGGTACGTCATAAGTGCATTTAACCAATATCCTTATAAACACTTCAAGACACGCTTAGCACACGCCCAGCAATGATAGGTTCCATTTTCATGGTGCCCTTTGGGATGGCCGTACAAGCCTCAAGGAAACCGTAAGACACATCTGCACTTCCCTGACGATACAGCTATCTGTGACCCTCCATAGACCCGGACAACCCAAAAACCTGCTGCACACATACAGGTAAATCCACAAACAGGTGCTTCTTATTTAAGGCCTTGCATGACCATACAGCCCCGCCTTCTCGTCCACCAGTATTAATGCAGATAAAAACAGATCCAAAAACAGACTTATAATAACACAGACATTCAAAAAATTGATAAATCTGTTTCTTTAAAAACCACTGGCAACTGAAGCTACAGGCTTTCAATAAAAATCTCAGGATGCGGCTGGTACTCTTGACTTTGGGAGGGGTGAAGCCCGTTCACACCGAACAGCGATACTGAGGTGTACTCCTCCAGATGATGCTCTCACCGCTCAGCTGATGACCTGTCATACTTTGATGGCCCACTCCCTGATGAAGACCCCGTGGCTCCGCTCTCTGCCTTCTCCATCCACAATCCTCTCCTCGGACACACTTCCAACCGTCAGGGAACACGCCACTCTGTGTCCAGGTTCTGCTTCTTTAAAGCAGCCTCTAAAGAAAGCGCCCCACCCCGCGCACTCTGTGTGCAGCCCAGCCCTCCCACACGGGTGTGTCTCCTCCAAAATCACTGAGCTGGGGAGTGATGTCACAGAGCCCCTGCTGACATTTAGCCTGAAGAGCAAAGAGGTGGGAGGACTTTCCGACCTGTGCACCTGTACTTTTCCTCAGTGGAGACAAATTCAGCAGAAAAAATTCATAGTTAAAAATTCGTTTTTTACAAGAGTCTTGTAAATTGTTTAGCTTTTTTTATATAAATGAAGAACAACCTTGTGTCTGTTGTTGTGTTTAAAGTATATATTTCCGTTTTGACTTTTTCTGTGTTTACATCAGGCTTTTCCTGCAGCTGCAGTCATCAGTTCACTGGAGGAAACTGTGAGATGAAGAAGACAGTGTGCGTCCCTAACCCGTGTCAGAACAGTGGAGTGTGTAAACCCATCGGGAACGCGTTCCTCTGCAGCTGCAGGAGAGGCTTCCGGGGCCTGGTGTGAGTTCCAGCAGAAGTGACCCCGCTCCTCCACCAGGTGTCACTCTAATCCTCGTTTCCCTCCACCCTCTCCATGCTGCAGGTGTGAGGAAGATGTGAACGAATGTGACCGAAACAACCCCGAGGGGGAGTGTGAGAATGGAGGCACCTGTGTCAACACCCCCGGCTCCTTCTACTGCAACTGCACCCCCGGGTTTGTGGGCCAGCGATGCAGCCTGCGGCCTGTCGTCGTCCCCGACATGCAGGCCGGACACGCTGTGGTTGGCAAGGAGGAGCTGATTGGCATCACCGTGGTGCTGTTTGTCATCATCGTCTTCGTCATCCTCTTCATCGCTTTCCGCAAGAAGGTTTTCCAGAAGAATTACTCAAGGAGCAACCTCTCTCTGGTGCAGGACCCGGCCACTGCGGCCCTGCTCAACAAGGCCAGCTGTGTTCAGTTCAAAGGTCTCCACTGCACGCCTGGAGATAACATCAACCTGTATTCCGAGCCAACTATAGAACCAACTATAGTGGGAGGGGTTGGGGTAATGGGCCCCCCACAGGTTCCTGTGAGACCTATGGGATACACGCCCTGCTTTCAAGGAGATCCACTGTCCAAACTGGAGAGGATGTCTGAGGAGCATTTCCGAGAACATCTGGAGATGAGCAGCTTCCAGCAGGAGTCTCCGAAAATCCTCTCAGGAACCAACAAGAGGGGGGTGGTAGTGTGCAGCGTGGCTCCCAACCTTCCTCCGGTGTCTCCGTGTCGCTCAGACTGTGACTCCATCCACAAAAGCTCTGTGGCGAGCGATGATGGTGAGAGTTTATGGTCGAGAAGATCTTCTGAGGTGAAAATATGAAGTCAATAATTTCCTGAAAAGAAATTCACAGCCATCCTGACAAAAAGCATTAACTACACGAAGCTCGTCGAGACGACTGTTGTTGTGAATTTGGGCTATAAAAATAAAATTGAATTGAAATTAAATTGAACTACACAACAACCAGAAAATCAATAATAATTGTGAAGTCCCCCAACGTTCATAATGAAGCTGAACATCCTATTGTGATTGTAAAGGTTTGTCTTGTGACCCAGCATGTGTTGATTGCAAAATTTTATAGACACCTTTTAATACCAGAACATGAACAAACTCTTTCAAAATATCTCACAAAATTTAGGATGCATTTAAGCTTTTGCTAAATAAAATGTGCTGTTCTGGCACTGGAGCTCTAATGTGCTCTTCCTTATAAAGTTCTGCTCCAGGGTGAGCAGAACTGAACCGCGCTCTGCACAAGGAAACGGATTCTAATATGTTTCCAATACATGAACCGAAAATTATACAGCTAATTAATCAACTAACAAAAAGCCTTTTCAAAAGTAATAATTTGGCCAAAAAAGGATTATTATGAAACAAAAACAAAGAATATAAAATAAATTACAGTTAAAGACCCTCTCTAATAGATATGGTGTTAATGCTGTTTTTGACATGTTTTTTAAGTGTTAAAAACAGTTTTTGACCAAGTACCTTGAATGAATTTGGAAGGACGTTGATTGTTCAAATACAACTCCGAGGTTTCTGAAGGTAGGTTTGCTCGAGGAGCCCAAAGGCACCTAAGTGGTATTTAATAAGAGATACATTTTGTTCAGCGGCGTAAAATTATGCTTGGAGATATCATTTTTTTTTTTGCATTTCGTTGAAGATTATTTGGCATAAACCAGTCTTTAAGACATAATAGCTGGTTAATTTTTTGTCTTTCTTATTTAAAAAAAGCATTAAAAACACAACAACCTTGTAGAGGGCAAAGTTCTAAAGCCTAGGTTATGTTAAAAAAAGTTTTTAAAAAATTACAAACTTGTAAATGAAGTAATTTATTTACCTAAAAAAGCCAAACTGATAAATATTCTGTCATATTCCTATTATTTCTTGAAACCATCCTCATGCAAACAGCTTTAGTTTTGTAAAGCTCATGAACTGTTTCGTTTGTTTCATTTGCAGGTAAGATGACGGACATGGCGGAAGAAGAGACGTGTTTCTCAGGCAGCAACAAAGGCCAAAGCTCTGAGGCCCAATCGCTGAGTTCCTTTCAGTCGGACTCCTGCGATGACAATGGTAAGAAGATCCGTCGTCGCCGCAGCAGGATCACCTCATTCCTCCAGCTCTCTTATTTTCCTCTTTTTTATTTATTTTTTGACCGGTCTATGATGTAATCAACAAAAGGTGTCTCAGAAAGTGAGATTTTCTCATCAATACATTTTAGAACAACCTTCAGGTTAACATTTGTGAGAAAAATGTGAATCATTTGGACTACAACCTGGTATCCAGAATGTGGATCATAGCAACATGATAAGTTATATATTTGGTATTTTAAGATTTATCAGCAGATTTACTGTAACATACATGGTACATAGTAACCTATAGAGGTAATATTACAGCCTGACCAACATGTCATCAGAAAATGGATGAATAAAAACTGTGTAATGGTGCAATGGTCCAAATCTCCCTACACTCCTATTCAGAAACTCAATTTTCATGGTGGGCAGAATTAAGTGCATAAATTGGGGAAAAAATGCTTCCTTTCAGCTGAAAGGAACTCGAAGAAAAAATGTTCAGTTCTCCTCGAATAAGTGTCTCTTTTCTTTAAGCTGAACTGCAGTCATTCCAGGAAGAAAAGAGCCCAATAAGATCATCCTGCCATCTGTATACACTCATGTTTACACTGATGTTTGGGTGATGCTGCAGCTGACGATCACAGTAGGAGACTGGCTAAAAACATTTCTGGTTTGAAGGAACAAACTGGCAGCATAAAACTTCTCATCATTTCTTCATGAAACTGTATTTGCTGAGCAGCTTCTACAGTTCTTCTGATCTGGAAGCCTTAGTCACACCCCATGCGGGTTTGTTTTTTTGGGGCGTTTTTGGGTAGTCTGGGCCCGTGGAGGGTCCTAGAGAGGAGCAGCTGCAGCTGTTCCATTGAGGTTCATACGATTACCTCAAGGGACATCATGAAAATGAAACGTACCATTGTCATGCGTTAGGTGAAGTGTATTGTGAAATATTCGTAAGGCTACTGAAAGTTACACGCACTTATAACTTAGTGTCCTTACACCACACTCTAGTGTTAGTGAGGTGCAAGTATTGGCTCCTTACTGTCCAAGCCCGGTCGCCACATGCACGGGGTGGGGGGGTGTACGGGATACCTAGGATGCCTGTACAAACTTTGCTATGATTGTCAAATTTCCTTGGCCACACTTATCATGTTAACAGCACCAATGGGTGCACCATCCCCAGGATTTTTGAGGGGCTGACGAAATGAAAAATTAGTAAAACACGCCCGCATCTTACTTATCCTTTATGTGCCGTACAATTGTTCACTGTCGCCTGCATCATTATGGTAAAAAAATGTTCATGACATTTTTTTTCTCTATGGGTTCACTGAGCAGTCTACGATCTTGATCCTTCGTGCGGGCCACTTGCGTCCCCCGTACAGGTTTTCCCGTTTTTCACCCATAGTTGCTTCCTACAAGAACAGTTGTGACTAAAGCTTTAAGTCTCAAGATGTCCAACAAAACACCATAAACTGGTTCCTATGGAAAAATAACACATAATTAGTCAAAGTCATGTCGTATATATAAATGTTTCACACACAGCCAGGGATATTTTCAGAAGTACGTTGGTGCATTCCAGAAGGTTCACTGAGATTTTCTCACAAAATGTGCTGATCAACTCATTCTCTCTCCTCCCTGCAGAATACTTTAGGTAAGATTTTATGTAAAAACAGTAAAAATGCAGCCAAATCCCATCTTTTGTATTTGGGAGGCGTCACTGTTTAGTAAAGGTGTAGACCGTCCAGCAGAGGCCAGTTTTGGTGCAGTCTGAGTGAGAATGGATTGATCTGACAGGAAACACAAGCATGATGCAATTGCTTTGGTTCTGCCATTAAAGTGGAATTTTATTTGTTTTATTTATTATTACTGGACTTAATTTATACCCCATTACATTTTATAGAAAAAACATACGACAGATGTGTTTGTAACATGATTTACTATAAATCCTTCCTCAGGGTTCATTTTATTTGGTTTTCCATCCTATTCTGTGCACTGTAAAATCTGACCGCTTCAGCAGATAGAAAAGACTTAATAGTACAGTAAAGATCTGACTTTTATGTTCATACTCCGCCTCCTTTGCAAGATTGACCTTGTTTCTACTTCAGTTATTTATATGATATATTGGTCATTAATTCGTCACACTAGAACTCTTGGGAACCACACGAGGGCAGACAGGACGGCTCACTTAGCGCTGCCCAGCAAACTGCTCTATTGACTTTCAGAAGCTGCATTTTAAACACTGACCTGCTCCTTGTTTCCCCCACAAGCATCCATTGTGACTGTCATTCGACTGGTCAATGATGCAGTCAACTCAATCGAAAGTGAAGGTACCATTTCTCATCTTCTTTGTGTGTGGTCTCTTTTTGCTCCACAAAAATGATTTTCCCCCCACTTTTATTTGTCCATAAGTGTCACAGCTGAGGTTACCTGCAGAGTTCTTGTGTCATCTGATATTCACTTCCTCAGAAATCTCTTAAAGAATGGATTCAGTAAATGCGGTTTATTTAAGGTATGCTACGGAGATGCAAATATAGACCTCATCATCTCTGGTAAATCTGCTTTTCCTACTTGTATTAAACCCAATATGCTATAACTACTCAGTGTGTGAAACCAGCTGAAGCTGAGGCACTGGGCAGCAGAAGTTAGAGATTCAAAAACTGTCAGTGGTGAGAAGGAAAGAAAGTTGTTAGTGTTCTGCCTCAATGGGAGCAGAAGAACCTTTAAATTCCCAATGAGGGCTACTCCTGCTGTAACAAACCATCATGTTTCACCACCTAAGATTTGATAATGAGATGGTTTTTTTATAATAAAAATATTTTCATATATATATATATATATATATATATATATATATATATATATATGTATATATATATATATGAACAGAACATTTATCAGGAAGATACAAAAAGTCCAATTCAGGATTAGAAAATCTTCTATTTATTTTCGGAGGACTGAAGTCCGTTTTTTCCCATTGATTGTTTCTGAGAATTGAACTGAGTGACCCGTCCTGTCTGGTGTTCCAAACAGGAAGTACCTGCTGGCTCCAAGACGCCAAACCCATAAACTTATGTATAGAAATTAGGGTTGGGCAATATGACCTAAAAATAAAATCTCCGATTTTATTTCAATTTTTTATTCAATTTCCAATTTTTCCCCTGACACCCCCCCCTCCCCCCCACTTAAGGAAAGCAATAAGTACAATTGGCAGACAACTTGAAGCAAATTTTTCTTTTCTTTAATCGAACACTAGACAAATGTAACCCCCATTTCTGGGATGAATAATAAATAAATGAAAACACTTTTGGAATCAAAGTTAAGTACGAGATTTTTCTTCTTCTCACTCCCTTTTGGACTTGTGTTGTTTATATCATTTTGTTTTAAATAATTTTCTTGTTTTATATAATTTCTGTCTTGCTTTTTTCTTATTTTGTTATTCTACACTTGTTTTCACTTGTCCAAAATAAAAAGGTTACTTACTTACTTAAAGTCCCAGCTGTGTTTGAAGTCGCACTTTGTGGTCGTCAGAATAACCAAAACCATTCTTTCTCTGATAACTTTTTAAAGTAAAAATAAGGTAAATATGATTTGTTTCTGTTATTCAAGTTGTAAACGGACTTTTCAGATGCCTCAAAAAAAGTAGATGGAGCTTGCTGTCCCCCACATCCAACGTTCAAAACGTTTGACTGATTTTATGCAGCCTGCTTTAAGTGGTAGTGTTGTGGACTTCCAACAAGCTCACTCCTGATTGGCTACCATAGAAACGTCGACCTAGACCATTTGTTGTCTGGCTCCAACAGGGGGGCATCTGGAGTTTGAAAAAATGGCGACTAAATTGCCCTAATTTGGTCATAGCCGGAAGTAAACCATATCTTATGGTTGACCTCACGCTCACTCAGTCAAGTTTATCTTGATCTCTGAGTTTGGTTCATCAGCTAAACTATGACCTTCATGAAAATTGAACCCTTGGAGAGTTTCCTACATCCATAATGGAAATGGTTCCTAAGCGGAGGTGAATCTTTAGCGTGTTTCAAATTGTTAGGCAAATACAATTTTTCTATGATTTTTCTAAATACTCAATGCTAATGTAACTCAGCATAATTTTCAAGTCACTAACCATTACAGTATACTGTATATTAAATGTTATTGAACAAATCTCATAAAGATCACAGTTTGTTTTTTAAAAATAAAAATCTTCAAATGCACTGTTCCCCATTATTAGGCACAAAGGAGTTTCACAACATTTTAGAGATTCTAAAGAAAATGGTCATTTGCTGAATTTGCTGCATTAGGTGGTCAAATTTACTGAAATCAAACTAACGATCACGGGTGTCTGAGACTGATGCCAGTGGTCCAAAGAGCCCAGGAACACAATATCATCCAAGAGTTTCATTGAGAAACAAACAATTGAATCTTTTTTACATTATATTTTGGAACGCACTGTACTGGACTTGGGACCAAAATACTGCAAGCCCTTCAGACTCGAGCAGATGATTTCTTTGTGATTCTGAGACCTGAATATCAGTTTGAATTATGGGTAAAAACAAAACAAAATATACATCCACTTTTGAAAATGCTGAGGATGTTAAAGGCTGCTGTGTTTTCTTGTTCCATCTGTTAGTGTCTGTTATGAATCAGGATGAAATCTACAACAGAGGTGAACCCCCCTCCCACCACCACCATCAACAAAAACCTCCACCCTGCTCACCCTCACTGCCCCCCCCCCCTGCCTGCTTCATTAATTCATCTGTACTTCTCTGTAGCGAGGAGGCAGAACAGCTTCCATTTTGATTAGAATTTTATTTTACAGCTTTTTTCAGTCAAAGCTTTTATTTCCAAACCAACTGGTGAAGGTGAAGTTACATACACTCAAGTACCTTTTTTAGGTGTACTAGTACTTTTACTGCACCATACCTTTTGTCACTTGAGTTTCCATTTCTCTGTAGTTACTGAAGTTAAGTTGACGTTAGTTCCATTTATATTGAGGCACATTTACATCAACACAGTATTCATATCCACAGATGATTAATGACTATTTTAAATATCAGAGAGATTAAACACTGTTTCTAAGGAGGGATGATTTTAATCCTTGCTTATTCAAAAATCTGATAAATAAATAAGATAAAGCATGTGCAATAAATGCAATCAAAAGCTTAAATATTGGAAACAAGCAAGAATCAAATATCTTTGTATTCATTTTCATCATGTTGTTGCCAAAATGACTGAAACAAGCAGATTTTTCTGTTAATCCAAGAATTGAGAATTTGTTATCTTAAAACCTTTGCACTGTTGAAATTTTTGTTTGCATGATTCCATAAGCCTTAGACTACAAATAGACATGTTCAAAATATTGCTCAAAACTTGAGGAATTAATTTTACAAGTTGACATTATTTTACTTTGGCTTGAGTAATAACACTTTGAATTCAATCTTATTTGAGTTCAATTCTAGGCCTCTCCTCTGCTAAATTTAGAAGATAATTATTATCATAAATTTCCTGTAACATTCATTCTTAGGATGTGGTAATGATTCTGTCTTGATCTTTGATTTTAATTTCTTCTTTTTTTATTTAGTTTCTAGAAAAGTTCAAACATTTAACACTTATATTTCCCGACTTCTACTGTAGAGCCCTCATTTTTACATTGAGCTTAAATTCAGATTTTCTGAAATACTGAACTTTTAGTTTTATTTGCTCTTATTGAATCTTTAACAATTTGATTAATTTGTTTATTAGTAATAAATTAAAAACAACACTAAAGAAACAACGCAAAAAATAAAAGAAAATATGTTTATATCTGATATATTTTGAGAGATATATTTATAAATTCATTTGAAAATAAATAACACATTAGAAATACACTTTTAATAATGTTAGACATATTATACAATTTTTTTGTTTTATGATAATCAGACTTTCTTGCCTGACCAACCGGTCTGAACTATCTCTATTCAAAACCAATGGATGGCTGTCCTAAAATGTTACTTGAAACTGTTTTTCAGTAAATGCTGTCATGTTTTGTGTTTTCAAAGCTAACAGCTTCTGGACACTTAAAAAATGAAAGTTTGGATTTAATACGCTGGTCTTTGAAGAACAGCTGAAACTCCGGAGATCCATAGTGCTCGTCATAACCATTCCCTCTGAAAAGACAAAAAAAGAAAATCTCTTTTTCCATTTTTCCTTTCTTCTTGTTGCCATATTTGTTTTCATCTTCATTCTTGGAGCTTTGTGTGCTTTAATGGACCTCATTTCCAACCCAACCTTCAGCCAATGCTCCACTTGTGTGATGATCAAGTTCTCCATCCTTCTTTTGATTACATTGAACTGTAATTCTAAAAGTTCTTGTTTATCTTCAGAATTTTGTTTTAAGATTACAAATACGATGTAAGATGTAGAGATGTAAACACTCAAACTTGCCTCCATCTTGTTTTCCCAATGACAGAGAAAGGGTAAGAAGGTAAAGTGTTCAGTCACAGGCCAGAAGATGAACCTGAAAATGGAAGTGAAGGACTTGGATCTGGTTCTCAGCAACAAAACATGGCGGCTGTGTAGATTCATGATTTTCTACCTAACATGACATTGGGTTTTCTTTTCCAGCCTCAAATTAGAAGTCTAATAGTCCTTTTGTTATTTTGTCAATGCACATATGATGCATATGCAGTTAATAATGTCGTACTTTGAGTTTATTTTTTAAAAGAGCCTTATTAAAAGACTGAAATCATCATAAACAGAGCTGCTCATGGCAGAAAATGATTCAGAATTCATCTGGACTTGGTTATTTAAGGTGAACCCATTTCACCTCTGACACAAAAGGCTTTCTCTGTTCTGATTATAAGATCTGCCTTTAGAAAAACTTACTTGCTTACTTGAGGAAAATATGATTATTGTTCTGCATTTATAGGCACTGCGCTGGTGATCAAGTCATTTAATCTTAATATGCTCACTCAGTCCTGGTTTATTGTCTTTTACAGGTGTCACAGATGTTCCTGTTGTCACAGGGGTTGCATGTTTTGCAGATGTTGCAATGCTACAGATGTCGGAAGTGTTACAGTTGTGGCAAGTGCCACAGTTGTTACTGTTGTCTCAGGTGTCACAGGTGTTACGTCTGTACAGGTGTTGTCTTCTTTAAATGAATTTTAAAGTTGGTTTGTATTCCGAATTTCACTTTTGGTAGATTTTGTTTTTGTGCTGCAGTTAGGGATTCACTTCAATATGACTTTAATTTTAGTTTGTAAGTGGTACCATTGGGGAAAAATGCAACAAAACAGATGAAACGGAAGCAGAATCAACAGGATTTGGGGATTCAGACCACCTACTTGCTCCATGGCTTTCAGGTCAGCTGCAGATGCTGATTCAATGCCAAGCCTTTAAGTCTGCACGATCCAAATTCTGGAATGTTGAGCTCGTGCAAACGCAGTTCATCATTTTATAAATGCAAAATTACGTTTTTTATTTACGGTACTGCAAAAATAATTAGATTACACCTTGCCTTTGAGCAGAGCCTCTGTCCAGTGTTACCTGACTCAAGTGTGTAAAAGTAGTTTGGGCAGAAATACCCCCAAAACAAGCCATACATTAGGAAATGGGATTTCTCATACCTGCATTAACAGTCTCGGGAGTCGTACTACTGAACTTGATTTTGTTTTTGTTGTTTTTTTGTGTGGAATCAGTAGCATCTAATGTGTATTTTCTCTGAGCACCAACTGATAAATGTTGTTAAAAACTCTATTTTCCAGTGTCCTGACACTGGAAAATATGATAAACCATTTTTTATAGCTGAATATTTTAGTCTAGACAACATTTAAAAAATGAAAGGGAACTTTCTATTGAAGTCTAAAAGGAAAACTTGAGACGAGCTGTAAGTTTGAATTATGGTTTTCATTGGAATCAATGAGGAGCATAATCAGAATCAGATTACGTTTTTTTGCTAGTTTGAAATCCCTCACCATTGCTCAGCTGTTCTGAGTCTTCATGAAGCATGGCATGCACGTCATGAACCCTGCATGTTCTTTGTGAAGAACTTGGTTTCCACCAACCGTGTTGTTGCCCTGCATTGCTGAAGCCTTCTCTGCATGGTCTCTGAACATTTTCATCCTGTTGCATCATCTCTAAGGCACTCAGGTAAATGTAGATTTGTCGTCTGTAATTAACAGTGTTTGTTTCTGCTGTCCAGCATATCACTGGGACACATCCGATTGGATGCCAAGCACAAGGCTGTCAGACATCGAAGAAGACCAAAACTACGAGATGGGTCCCGCCGGTGGTCCAGTAGCTCTGTCTCCTTGCCTTGAAGGAGGAACCCATGAACTGGAGTCAGACTACTACCTGGGAGGTTATGATATCGACAGCGACTACCCCCCTCCTCATGAGGAAGAGTTCTTATGTCCAGAACAAATGCCCCCTCCACTGCCCACTGGGGAGGATTACCCTGAGCCCTACACACCACTGCTGGCCAGTCAACCTGCCTCCAAGGAGACTGCACTGAGCTCCAGTGGCACAAGGCATCAGACTGTGAGGCCACACTTCCACCCTAGTCAGTACCTGCCTTCCCACCAGCTACCCACTGGAGAACTTCTCCATGGTGACTTAAGCCCTACAGTCGGTGCAGGAACCCCAGTAAACGGGGACAGTGCAGACTCTTTGTGGAAAAACACTCACCTGTCAGGTGGAACTTCGTCAGCCTCGGACATATCTGGCCTGTGCGGCTTGGACTCTGAACATGGCAGCGTTGGAAGCATGGAGGAACTCCGCCGGGGGGTGACTATTACGACAGACTCCCAGCAACAGACTGAAGTATGACTGCCTCAGTTCCATTACCAGGACACCTTTTCTCTGCACCACTGGATCCAAATATAAGCAATGGCGGAAGGTTGTAGGCCACATGTAAGCCTCGTTTGGTGTTTCAGAGACCATCGTCCAATGAGTTTTAATCCTGCATGTGTTGGAAAGGTTTACAATATTACAACCATCAAATTTATTGTCGTCAAGTGTGGCCTCTCAGCTATTTTATGACTCTGATTTGCTTCTAAGACTTTGATAACCAATGAGAAACCAACCCAGAACACCCTCATCTATTTATTGATCCAGTGCAGATGAAGATGAAACAAAAATAGACAATCTTTGTGTGCAGCAAAGATTAAAAAAGGATTTTCTTCAAGAACCTCCCAAAAGATGTAAATTAACACCTTCTTTTTCTATTTAATAATACCTCCTCTCTATTCTTTAAAATGTGGAATGTAATGTGGGGGGCTGAGTTCTTAAAGGTTTTGGTAAGCCAACATTGTCCTGAATCTGGAGTTCATTCTTTTAACATTACACTGCCATCTCCCTGACACGACGCCCATGAAGTGTCATGAAGAAGCCTCATCCATTCTACAAGACGGTAAAGAAAGACAGTTCTGTTTGCTCAGCATTTACCCAACAGAAAAATACTAGTAATGAAATGTAGGATATCTGATCTACCTTAAGAAAAGGGCTTTTTGGCTTGTTTGCTTTAGTTTTTATTTGTTGTCATTTTTCGTTCATTGAGTTTTAGCTATCCTCATGCTTTTTGGATCCAAAATTTTTTTTTGTCTTTTTTTTATGTCCTTTTGAATTGTTTTGTGTGTACATAAAATGTTTGACAAGATAACTGAGCAGAACAAACTATGTATTGAATCTGCATCTCTGATTACAACCTTTCTAAAGTTCCAATTGAAGTGAACACTTTTTAGTATCTATGAATTTAAGTGATCTGACTTTTTACCTGCAATAACTTGAATTATTATTTTTTTCTGTGTAGCATCCTCGCCATGGTTAAGGCAGAGGCGTTAAGGCAGAATAAAGTAACGAAGGACATCGATAGCTTTTTTTTTCATTTGGGCAGAGACAACTGTCTTTACTTATGCGTTGTATGGAAATCCAAGGCAAGCCCCAGCCCTCTGTAAATAATGTTTATTTGAATTTAACCATTTATAGAAACTCAAAAGCTTGTGATTAAAATGATCATTTTGTAAATATGAAATTTCAATCCATAAATGTTTATTTTTACTTTGATGTGACTCTGAAGAGTACAGTTTTGTCTGCATTATTTCTTTTCTGCATTTTCTTTAGATAACAGTTGTTTCTAAGTTTTTCTTATTGGCATTTCAGCCTTGTAAGGAATATGTGCACAAAATGAAACCCCAACATCCCAGCTGTTACTTTATTTTGTCAAACTACACTGAAAGCAATGAGAACTGCTTTGAACCTTCTTTCCAACTTGAATGTTTTTCCTCTGGATTTTTACAAAGACGGGCAGTGTGAACTAAACTGCACTAATCTAAAGAAATTGAAGATTTTGTACTTCGTGTTTACAAAGTAGCTGTGTATTACATGACACTTCTGTATTCTAATAAAACAAGAGAAAATAAGCTTTGGAGAGTTGTTGACTACAAAAAATCCTCCTCTTGAATGTTTTTTCCCCATTCTTCCCTGCAGCAGGATTTTTCTGTGGCTTCCACGCCTGGGTTGGAGGATTGCTGGACTCTTGGCCTTTTATTGGCCTGAAGCTTAAGTACACACCGCTCTAAGCAACGCACATTCAAGCAGCCATTTCCAACGGAAAGTCAATGCAAGTAAGTAAAAGTGCATTTTGGGCTGCAGTCAAAACTCTCACATTCGTGCATAGCTTTGCAAGTTCTTACGACCATTTTTGGGCCCTACATGGCCATTGAATGCACGATGCAGGCTAAACCAGGTAGAACCTTGACCAATCAAGGACTCGGATTTAATAAAGACGTAGTGAAACTCCCCAAACCAGAGTGTATAGGGTTTATCTGGTGAACCCAGACACCGCGACAAGCCCGACAATGTCTGCGTTTGTTTTTCAAATAAACACAAGCCAAGGCCACTCTCCTGACATGATGGTAATTAATACATATTGCCATTGCAAGGATGCCAGCCATGAACTGAATTGTTATTGTTTTATGCTCAAATTGTGTGATTTGCACCCCTCTGACATTTCACACTAAGATTCTTCTGTGGGTGGGGTAGGAAAAGAAGAAGCCTGTCCCTGCTTGCATAGTGTGAATGCACAATGGACAATGGGTCAAAAGCGAGTTCCTGGATGCACGTCAAATTCCCAGTGTGTTTGTAGCTTAAGAGTTGTTGTTTATAGTCTGAAAAACAGCAACAGTGGATATTTTTATATCCAAAACAGAAATGGGGCCCTTTATTTTTCTATAAAGGCTTTTTAAAAGAAATCAAGACTGAGTAGCAGTCTCAATGTTGTCTGTTCTTAATTGACTTTTGTCAATTACTTTTGTCATAGTCGCAGCACGTGCAGACAACGGGGGGGGGCTCAGTCGTCGTTCTGGAGTTGTTGTCTTGAGTTGAAGTTTTTCTGTTTCTTACAATTTTTCTTGTGTTTCTGTAAAATGTTTCACCAGAAGTTTTTGCATAGAGTCTCAAAGTAGCCTGATTTGATTTTGTTTGGGTGTAAATGATTAGTTTATTAGTTACATTTTGTCATTTGGGTTTTTTATTTAATCGAGTGATATTATAATAGTAAAATAAACTTGTTTTAGCCACTCCTGACATGAAGCTAGATTAACTGACCTTGTTTGTTTTATCAATCCTCCAAAATGCACAGATTACCTCAGTAAACCGAGTAAAGTGACGATGATTGATCTATTGTCACAACTGTTTATTATCAAAATAAGTTTATGTTCTTATCTTCTGTTGCACCGCAGTATCTATAGTTTCTGTTCAGGAGGAAAGTAAATAAATGACAGAATTGTATAATAAGTGCAAGTATTTGTTTCTTTAGGACCATCTTTTTTGACACATTTTTATTTTGAGAGGAACTTCAATGTGCTGCTGTCAGATTAAAATTAACGAAAATTGTTCCACATTCCACAGCGTGTGGGGGCGGGGTTAACATTCCACAGCGTTCCAGCATTCTGCGACGTTGAGCGATCTGCAGGCCAGGACTTACTCGTCGATATTGGTGCTCCGGTTTATCTGGTTCTGCTCACCGGCTGTCCACAAACAGCTTTTAAAACCTGCAAAAGAAGAAGAAGAAGAAACAGATTAGCCTATTTTTCTGGAAAAGGTTGTTAATAAAAATGTCAGAAAAGGGACTTTGCTTCACAGCCTCATTCCCAAGTCCCCTACATGTCAAACATTAAGAATCTGTGGGTTAAATCGTTCAAATAATCACTGAAAAGGAAAATTTACTATGTGATTTTCCCTGTTTGTCTAATCCATGGATATTCTCACATTTGATCATCAATAGAGAAAGAAAACTCTAAAAAACGATTACATTGTCATGCTGCCTTTGCCTTTTCATTTGTTTCAGCTTCATAATAAAACATGACTAAAATGAAATGTGATATTCTTTTTTTTTACAGAAGTAATATTTGGAACTTCCAGCTCAGAGTTTCTTTATTCAGTTTCAATCCCAGCGTCAGTCAGGAAAATGAAACTTATGAGTAGTTTTGCTTTCATTTTCTTTCCCTGCAGACAGAATAAAAGCATGTGTGGTCACTTCTGGGTTGGACACTGACAGAGACAGCAGCTGGTGATCACCCTGCAGGTACGTGAGAGCTGTTTGCTTCAGAGGAGATGTTTGCCCTCAGACCTTCTTGATTTGATTCCATGAGCTCTTTCAGGTCAGATATTAAAATCAGAGGCGATGGAGGACTGAAGGTATGCTGATGACTAGTATGACCCCACTAATCTGATTTGTTCAGTGTGGGTGAGTCTGGAAGCAGTGTGGGAAAGTATTTCTGGGCGACCGGACAAGCCCTTCATTAAAATGACCTTGATGTCACACATACCCACCCCACCTCCGGGGTTTGAAGTCACAGCTTTGATAGTTTGACTCTGCAGATTCAGATTCATTTCTCTTTAGTCATGCATCACTCTATGACAACTTACAATACATTTCCTATAGAGGAGGTGAGTCTGGAGGTCTTACACTGATGTTTCTTCTCTGATTATTTGAGATCTTTTTATTATTGATCACAATTTTTTTCTTCACTATTTGACGCTATTACGTGTGTTTGGAGTTAGCACTTAACTCTCCTTCTTTGATAGGTTTCCTTTGTCTCTCCTCAAATCGGTGCCCAAAGACAGAAATCCACTCTGTGGCATTCTGTCGCTGCCATGACACCCCATGTGGCTCTGTGCAAGTTTGGTAAGTTTGAACGCCAGTCGAAGCTCTTCTAGCTCATACCGCATCAGTCGCAGTGCTTTTGTTTATAACTTAACAGCAAGAAAAATAGAAATTCAGCTGGAAGTTCTGTGTTGTTCAGCTTTGTCTTTGGTTTTGGTGTCTTCTTGGTCTGCCAGCCCCCCTGGTTCTGGTGGGACTGGTGGTTTACGCTGTGAGTGGACTCAGTGGAGACCCAGTCTTTGACTGCCTCCAGGACTCTGACTACAGCGATCTCCTTGACATGGTCCTCAAAGGTCTTCCCGTCACAAAGAGCCCTCGACATGTGCTCATCGTTGGAGGGGGCATGGCTGGACTGACTGCTGCAAAGGTTTTAGAAGATACGGGCCATAAGGTTATCTATCTTCTGAGGACAAATATCTTGTAAATGAGAGGGGGATGCACATGGTGTAATTTAATGTGTCCATGTGGATGAAAAAGGTGACCATCTTAGAAGCCAGTAACCGTATTGGAGGACGGGTGGAGACCTACAGGAACCGAAAGGAGGGCTGGTACGCAGAAGTGGGTGCCATGAGAATCCCGAGCTTCCATAAGTGAGTACAGTTGGAAAAATGACGTAAATGCATCAGCTGAGGCTCAAGAGGAATTTCTACTGACAGCAACACAGGTTGTCAGGGGCATGATCTAGACTTTTGGTGAATTTTGGTTCCTCAAATGAGAGGTTTTGGATCATGACTTTGATCACGGAGTTCAGACACGTTCTGGTTTGGCTGGTGAGTCAGCAGATTAATGAAGAGGTCAACAGGTTATGAATATGTGATTTACACAGCATAACAATGTCTGTAACGTCAGAACAAACTACAGTCAGATTCAGCCTAAATAGATGAATGATAGTTGATCAGGTCTGTCTTCTTTCATCATTGAACATCAATTGTTTTCTGGGTACATTTTAATCCAGAATTAGTGTTTTTACTCTCAATTATATTCACGAAAAATAAAATAAAATCAGATTTGTAGGAAATACTAATAAAAAGCTCCAGGTCCAGCGCAGATAAAGACCAAAGACTGAAGATCAGCTGTTTTACTAAGAACCAATTTGATTTGCACACTGTTACAAAAACTACAGTATATGGCAATAAAAATGCCCCTGTTCAGAGTTAGGTCACATGTTACCTCATTGCGATTTTTTTGATGGAAAAGTCCCCTTAATCCCACACTTCCTCCAGTCAGTGCAGGTATTTTAATGACCAGAAGAGAGTGCAACAGTTCCCATTTACAAGATTTTGCAGGATCAATTGTAACCCTTAAACACTGAAGCTGTCGCTGGCGACGGCAAACTGATACACTTTCTTCCAACTACCATAACTAACCATTTACACTATTGACGTAAACCAAAGAAAATATTTTCTGTCATCTGTCTTTTTCAAAAACAGTGAAATATCTCCAGCTTGTCAATGAGTTCTTCATTTTGCAGGATTCTGCTTTCTTTCATCTCCAAGCTGCAAATTCCTCTTAACCACTTCATCCAAGAGGACATCAACACTTATTATTTGATAAATGAAGCTCTTCATAGAACGTACGCCGTGGAAAATAACCCCAGCGTCCTGAACTACAGTTTGCACGAGGGAGAAAGAGGAAAATCAGCCGCTGAGCTCTTCAGCCAGGCTCTGTGGAAGGTTCGGACTCATGACAAACACCAGTAACCATCAGAGAGATGTTATTTGTGAAGCAGATGTTTTTCCGCTTCACCTTTCAGGTAAGAGATGACCTTAAAGCAATGGGCTGCAGCGCCATGCTGGATAAATACGACTCCTACACAGTGAAGGTTTGTTCTCTGATGAATAGAAGGACAATGTTTGACATGAACGAACCTGAAAGGAGTGTGTTTGATGGCAACAGGAGTACCTGGTGAAGGAAGGGAACCTGAGCCGCGGCGCCCTGAGGATGATTGGGGACATTCTGAATGAAAACAGCCTCTTCTACACCTCACTGACAGAGATGCTTTACATTCAGTCAGACATCAGTGACGGCAACGAGTAAGATCTGCTTTATGTCTTTAATACCTCAAACTGAGAAAACTGACTCATGCAATGTCTATCAGTCCAGTTGGTCTTTGGTTCTGAAGAACAGCTGATGTTAGAGTTGTTCTCTGGATCTGTCAAGCACAGACTCAGGTGCTTCTGCTCCTCTTCTGCTGCTTGATGTTATTGCAAATCTACGGATCTGCCTCCCTCCAGGATGTGATGAAACACACTTTCATGGCTGTACCTGAGCTTCTTCAGAACACTGAGGTCCATCAGAGGAACCTGGGGAGGGCAGGGATGAAGGTTCTGACAGCTACCTTAATAAAAGCTCCTGAATACCAGAGAAAAAAATGTTGTCCAATCAGATAGTTTTTTAACCCACCAAAAATGGTTTTACCCAGAGCTCAACCCTTTCATTTTGGTATCATTTAACCCTTGTGTTATCTTAGATGACCCCACCCTTACATTGACGTGTTCTCCCTACCATGACAAAGGTGGATAAAGGTGGAAAGATTTCATGTAATCCATGGACACCAGTGAAGATCACAAATCATTGAAGAAAAAAGGTTCAGTGCACTGTCTAGAGGGTCTAGATGACCCAACTCCCAATGCCTAGGATAGCACAGGGGTTACAGTCTCAAATGTCCTCCGTGGATACAAAAAGGAGTATGCAATGGTTGGGGGACATTCAGGGTTAGGACACATGTGCAATGCTGGTAGTCAGGAGGATAAGTGATCAAAGAAAGAGTCAGGACAGATCTTCATCTTGTTCTTGAGAGCTGAAGTAAAGGTTATTCTGGATTATCAGAGAGGTGTGATGAGAGCTAGAAACAAGCATGAAACATGCTGTAGGTGTAGAGAGTTGCATCCGCTTGTTTATGGAGCAACAACAGACTGTGGAAACAAGGTTAGGAGTTTTTTAAGACTCACTCTGAGGAAAGTTTTGTTTTTGCTGTTTTTACATTTTCTATTTTGTGGCATTTTTGTGATGATAGAGAACATATTTGAAAGACATTAGGCTCGTAAATGCATTTCTGAGTTTTTCTTTATTCAAATCGTTGGTAATCAGGAGGAGGAGACAAAATGCCGTTTGAAAAAGATAATATTAGTGCCATAGAAAATCTCATAGAAAAGCTCCCTGCTCCACTTCATTTTTGCCTAGAACACAAGAGATTTATTTGTATTTTGTCTAAAATTGGAATAATCATAATTAAAAGACCACTTGGAATACTTTGAAAGTAGACCAAAAGATGATCGGAGTGGGTCTGTGGAGGAGGAAGAGTCTCAGAGTCCACAGATGATGCGTCCATTACCGAAGGCCGGGGGCAGACAATGGAGTGACAAATGTTCTCTGAAGCTCCTGTTTCATCTCTCAGGAATGGAGAAGATGGGGGGCAGAAGGAGATGTTTCAAGGTGCGATTGTTTCTGTGAGATGAAGTTGAGGATAGAGTTGAAGGCAGAGGACCTGAAGGAAGACCTTCAGGAATGTGAAGATGATGCAGTGGATGTGACCAGGAAAAATGCAGAACACAGAACATGATTTTTGTTTTAATCTCCTCCTTCAGAGTTTGTTCATGTTTTAGTTGTGATGGACACATTTCTGTTTCCACCAGAGCAAACCTGGACTCCATATTTTTGGTCTGCTGTTGACTAAAAACATTTTGTTGTTTTCCCAGGTACTTTGAGGTCACTGACGGCTTCGACCACCTCCCCAGAGCTTTCTACCGGGTGTTAAACGCCACCATTCTCTTGAACTCTAAGGTGAAGTTAATAGACCAAAGAGGTGGAGATCATGTGACCGTAACATTCCAGGACCAGCAAAACCCCGGTTCTCTGTCCAACCTGACAGTCGACTATGTCCTGGTGACCGCCACAGCCAAGGCCACCCTCTTCATCGACTTCCAGCCGCCACTCTCTGGGAATAAGATGGAGGCTCTGCGCTCTGTGCACTACGCCAGCTCCACCAAGGTGGTGCTCAGCTTCAAAGAGCGATTCTGGGAGAAGCAGGGCATCAGAGGCGGGAAGAGCGTCACTGACCGGCCTTCGCGTTTCATCTACTACCCCAGCCACAGCTTCCCTGCAACGGCCGCAGGTGCCCTCCTGGCTTCCTACACCTGCTCAGACGACTCCACCCTCTTTCAAGGGATGAGCGATATAGAGCTGATGGCCGTGGTTCTGGACGACTTGGCGAGAATCCACGGGCAGGAGATCAAGCCTCTGTGGACGGGAGGGCTGGTAAAGAAGTGGGGGTTGGATCCTTACAGTCTGGGAGCCTTTGCACTGTTTACACCCTACCAGCAGGGGCAGTATGCCCAGGAGCTCTTCAGGAGTGAGGGGCGGGTCCACTTTGCGGGGGAGCATACGGCCACTCCTCACGGCTGGATTGAGACAGCCGTGAAGTCTGCGCTCAGAGCAGCTAAAAACATCCACAGCAAAGAGCTGGCCTTCAAATAAAACCAGATGAAGGACAGCATGTCGGGTTTGACTGTATATGAGAACTGGACTGAGTTTACAGACTTTTTGCCACTTGAACACACGTTGCCAAGGCTGGTGTGACTGTAGAATTAGAAATAATGAAGTACTGGACTTTTTCCTAGACACATTTATTTTTTTAATGAAGTTAGTTGTTTTCTATCTTGATATACCTAATAAAACTCTATTCCTGCAAAAACAAGAAATCTGACCTACAGTGTCCAGATGTGCCCACTCCATGTCTGCTTATCGCTCCAGCATCAGGTTAGACTTAACGTTTGAAAACTTTATTTTCCACACAGGACAACAAATGACAGATGGAAGGAATAAATATACAGAATAGCTGAGATTTTGGCGGAGGATGAATGCTCCATGTGTAGTTGGAATTTTAACAGATTGTAGTTAAGATGTGAAACAGGGATGGGTTCTCCAGCTCAAAGGAACCTACAGTGACACTGTCATTCAGCTGAGGTGATCCCAGCCTGCAGCATCTTCCACCAGTCCTCCACCAGCGCACGTCCATCCTCAGTGAGCGCCCTTCTGCACCATCTGCGTGAAGCGGTTGGTGATGGTCAGGGTGGTGTCGATGAATCTCTCCACGCAGCTCACCAGGCAGGTCTCCGTCCGGTGGTCCAGTTTGGAGCCGGGAGTGTCAACACATTTATCCCAGCAGACATCAGTGAACGTGTGCACCTGCAGAACATGGAGAGGAGACTGAAACATGAGAAGCAGTCACGAGCTTCTCCACTGTTGTTACAGAGTTTGTACAAATTTAAGAGGTTTCGCCCGTGCTCAGTACACGTTCTGCATGATATGTCATCGTTTCTGCTGCAGCCTGCATCTTGAAACAAATCATTTTCTTTTTAATCATGTTCTCACAGCAGGGCGCGTGCCTGCTAACGAGCGCGAGCCAGAAAATGCAGAACGCTGCGTTTTAGCAGAACCTCAGCTTTCCCCAGAGCACTGACGTTTACAGAATAGTATTCAGTGAACCTGCACGTGCGGACTCCTCCTTGCAGGTAGCCTCTGAATGGAAAGAACGGCTAGCTTAGCCTGCTATTTAGCACCGACCTGCGCCTGAAACTGCGCTTTCTGCTGCTCCACTGCGATCATCCGTTGAAGCTCCGCCGCCTCTGCCTTCTCCGATGAGCTCAGGCTGTTAAAATCCGCCATGGCGGACCGCTGAGGCACAGAAAACGCCGATGGTTTCACTGACTGAGCGGCCACACGTCGAAGGTGAACGCTGGACCGTTCCTTCAGTCACTGCGACTGCGCAGATCACACTGACGTCTGTGATTGGCTAACCGAAACCCCGCCTCCCAACCATAGATCGTTACTGATAAAAAGGAAATGAAATGTTTTGTAGTTTATAACCATCTTCATTCTGTCACTGGATTTTAGAATAAAAAAAAAATTTAAATAAAAAGAAAAAAGAAACAGGTTTAAGAATAGAGCAGATATGTATCACAATTGATATTATATTTAGCACCGATAAAAAAGAGGTAACTACTATGTACAGATACAGCAAGAAGAAAGGAATCCATTTTCTAATATGTATCCTCCATAGAAAAGTGGCACAAATGATGTTAAAAACACAGAAAATACCATTTTTATTGGAGTGCCTTTTCAAAGCTGGACAAAGTAAAGGTCAGTCTTCTATGGAAAAGTTGTGGCCTCAAAAGTTGTCTGCACAAATAAAATAATACTCTTTTATACAGGGTAAAATATGCAAACGTTTAAAATTTTAAAATAACCGGATTGTTTTTGTGTGATTTTTTTGTGTATTTTTTTTTTTTTTTTTAGAAAAGCATTGTTTTATTTTTTAAAACAAACAGACAGAAGCTGGAACGTAGTGAGAGATTCTCTTAAAATTTATAATCTCGGCCACGACGCTCCATTCACATCCGGGTACTCGTGGTGACCTTGGCTGAAGGATTGTCATGGCGGCTGTGTACAAACTCTCTTCTGTGTGTCGCAGAGGAGTTCATCGTAAGTTAAGCTCCGACTGTCCGCTGCGGTTGTGTGAAAGTGGAGATGTAGCTGCGGAGTGTGGGACGCCGGGATTTTCCCAGCATCACGGCTACAAGTCACGCAGCTGTATTGTTAGCATCGATACGCAGCGCGTGAAAGTCAGTGTGCTAGAGATGCTAGGCGCTGCTGACTGGACACTCAAAGCTTCAAATACCTGAAAGAAAGACGTAATTTCTATGTATTTGAACTTATTTGTGTGTATACATTTGTATGTTTCTGTACGTGTGCGTCACACATGATACACGTGTTGTTTGTTACTCCTCGTCATGCTGGTCAACAACAAAAAACATACTGTTAATAGCACTTCTGGGTTAAGTTAAGGTTACTGAATCTCTCATGAAAGTTATGCACATTTCAAATAAAATATGACTAGAGAATAGAGTCGGACAGCCCTACAAAATGGCAGATGCACTACATAGTGCACTATGTAGTGAATAGCGAAGGAGTTTGGACACAACCTCTGTGAATGGTTGAAAGAAACCCACTGAATCATGAACTCTACAAGATTCACAGTGACTTTGGTTGTAAAACCATAAAGATAAATGAAAGTGTTGAGGCTTCATAAAGCAGATGGTTAGAGTTACCTGGTCAGTCCTTCATGTTTTGCTGGGTTGTTTTCTGATATCCTGCCTTATCTGCTGCTGATCCCCTTGATCAGGTGTGTTTTACCAAGAAGCTGCAAAGGTGGATCATGTAGAGCAGAGGTTCTCAAAGTTTTTGTAGCGGAGGGCCAAATTAGGAACTTGACGTTAGACTGGGGGCCTATTTGGATGGGAAAGAAATTGATAAACAGAAAAAGTTGTTTTAATAACTTTAATGACCAAGTGTCATTTGTACAATTAACCAGGCCCTCCAGATGTTTTCCCACTTACTGTCAGAGGTTGCTGCCCAGATCTTCTTCTCGTTTAGTATTTGTAACATTTGACAGTCACAGACTTAATTCGTCAAACTTTTTCTTTTGCTCTGGACAAACAGTATCAGCTTCTTTCAGCATACATTCTTTTTACAAACTCCCCGTCACTGAAGGGCTTGATACTCCGCGCCATTTCCAAAGCCACAACATAGCTAGATTCTGTCACAGCTTCACTGGATTTAGCCATTTTTGTAAACATTGTCTGCTGTGCAGCATAGCCTCATTGTTGTTGTTGGAGTTCATTGTTGCGCTCCTCGCCGGTAAATTTGTTATAGTTTTTATGATTTGTAACATAGTGGCGATTTATTTTGAATTCTTTGACCATTGCATTTACCTGCTTTCAAATAAGGCACAGGACTTTATCCAGCCCATGAAGTATGACAAAGTAAGCGTTTGTCCACTTAGCTTGAAAGCGCCTTTTCTCCTCGCCAACGCAACGTTTTCTTCGCCATCGGCCCCCGGGCCGCACTTTGAGAACCCCTGACGTAGAGAGAAGTCCTCTAGGATTGCTCTTTAGTTGTAAAACACTGGGAGATCTTCTGAAGTTGGTTGATGTATGTGTTTATATATTTTTGAACGAGGATGTTTTCAAATGTTGTCATTAGTGAGCTCTGCTTGTCCATGTCAGTGGTGGTTCTGTGGACGGTTTTGCCATGAGGACCACTATGACTTGCTGGACTGACCCGTCGCTTGCTTCCTTATTTCTCCTCAAACTCTAAGAACTTTTGGCTCCGTCAGGATTATAGTCACAGTGGACCGTTCTTCTGCTGAAGCTGTTGTACTTCAGGTTTCCTAAAGTTAAAAGGTCTTTACGCTGCTGCAGGATCATTCAGTTACTTTGAGTCAAAAGGGTTGATGGTTTGTTCACTCCCCAGTGTACTCTTTCTCGGCAGGTTTGAGGTTTTTGCTCGCTAACCGTTTTTGATCTAATGGTTGGATGATGATCTCTTTCCTCAGCTCTGCTCTACCAAAGCGCCTTGCTGGCCCGACCAGCTGCCATCCCACAGAAACGGAAGGAGCTGCCATGTCTGCTGACGGCAAGGATTCATTCCTCGCAGGCGCTGTATGGTCAGTCGCACACAACGCAGAGAGCTCTGGCTCCGTTTCTTCCTCCTTACCCTCATCATCATCATCATCACCACCACAGCCACACATCTTCTTTTTACTGAATGTTGAGTTGATGTAAAAGGGAAAGAGTTTGGTTCCACGTGTAACACTTAGGATCTGATACTCTTCCAACTGTGAGCCCGCCTGTCTGGAGGTGTGTTCAGGGGCTGATGTGGTTTTCTTTAAAACTGAGTGTGAAATCTGCAGAAAATGTTGGAGTCTGCTGACTGTTACTGCATGTTTCATCAAATTTACTTAAAAAACTTCCTGATGTCTCTCCAGAAAGAAGTTGAGTGTCTTTTTGCAAGTTCACAGCATTTATAAGGAACTTTAGCATCCATTAAAATACCACACGTTAGGCCTACACAATATACCGCAAATTTATCGTTATCGCGACATCAAGCTGTGCAATATGCATACCGCAAAAGACGGCGGAAAATCGCAATAAATGGTTACCTTAAACGTGCTAAAAGAAACTCATGGTAGCTTGAAATATTGAACAAATGAAATAAATCCCTGTATGCATTTAACCAATCGGAAGGACCCGTTTACGTTGTTGATCAATCAGATGAGCCCTTTTATGTTAGATGTTCGCCTCCTATATAGACTAGGGTCATTTGGAGTATAATTTTTAAACTGTTGCAATGAAATGGAAATGATGTTTTTGGTTGTTTTGCTGTTGGTTTATATACCGAAAATTATAACGTTATTGCAAAATCAATCACCAATATCGCATACCGCGAGTTTTCCTCATGTCATGCAGCCCTACCACACGTGACCTATAGCTTAACACTGAAGTTACCTTCATCCAGCGCCAATGTTCTCATCACTGCAAACCTCTGAGGTTATCCATCCCACTCATTGTTGCATAAATTTGTATTTTCCGAGGCATTGTTTCCTCATCCTTTTTTCTAACTTGCATTTTAACTTCTTCTATCTGATACTGACTGTTTTAAGGATCCATCTACTTCCTGGAGGTTTGATTCCCACTTCTGTAAGACCGGTTGTCTGGATTGTGATGTTCCCTTAAATATTTAGTGGCTTTTTAAGATCAGACAGGTAGTCACTGACAAACAAACAAACGTATATGTGGACAGTTTGCTGAAAGTAACTGAACTTGAAGGATTTTCCCTCTTTAGCCTGCTGAAACATTTTTAATTTGGTGTTGAAGATAAAACATCAATTTAAGTCAGATTATTTTCTACATGAGGTTTATAAGTAAAGGGTCTAAAAAGCTCACGTTTTAATGTTCTTTGTGGGTGTATAATAAATGTGTATGTTGTTTAAATTAGTTTCTTTTATAGTATAAATAATGTGATGGTGAAGAAAAGCAAACACATTTTGTTAATAGTCATTAGTTAAGGTGGTTTAAAGTGAGTCGAGGTTGTGGTTACTATGGAGTCCTATACTGTTCATAATTAAATAAATACATATTTAATTAAATAAATATGACCTCATGCAAATACACAATCAACCAATAAATCTCTCATAAATACATAAAAAGATCATGAAATTGTGAAAAACCTGCATACTAATTTTAAATTAGCCATTGTATTATCCATAGGTTACAGCTACTGTAACGTGGATGACGGACTTCCCTGATCAATCATGTTGTGCTCTGTATTGGTTCTGCGTTCTACTCTTTGATGATCCTCTTTTATTAATGTTCACAGGTGGAGCTGACTCTAAAGCCGCCTCTCTGCACTGGACGGCCGAGCGGGTGCTGAGCATCGCTCTGCTGGCCATGGGCCCTGTTGCATATTATAGCCCCGGCCCCGTCATAGACTACTCTCTGGCTGCGGCGCTGACCCTGCATGGTCACTGGTGAGACCTGAATGCATTTGTTTCACTGCGGGAACATCGGTTCATTTTCACTTCCTTTTACTACTTACTTTAAAAAGATTTCCAGACTATTTCCCCTTTTTATCTTTTTGCTTTACAGTTTATCAACTTCAGATTTCATAAGTCTTAGTTTAAGCCTTAGTCACATGCACTCGTACATGGGGATGGCCTGTATGATGCTGCAGGTTTTTGGATTGTCCGGATCCATGGAGGGTCATAGAGGTAACGGTAACCTGGACTAATGCATGGATGTAACCCTTGTGCTATCCTAGGCACTTTAACGTTGGGAGTTGGGTCATCTAGACCCACTAGACAGTGCTCTGAACCTTTTTTCATCAATGATTTGTGATCTTCCCTGGTGTCCATGGATTACATGAAATCCTCTTCACCTTTATCCACCTTTGTCATGGTAGGGAGAACAGGTCAATGGAATGGTGGGGTCATAGGTTAGCACAAGGGATAAGAAAAGCCCTCTAGTCTACTCCTTTGGCGCATAAGCGTAACGTATCATCTATCATCTGTGTGTGACTGAGGTCAAAAGCAGCGATTCTTCTCTGTGATTTGTCCTGACTTTGCTCAGCGACCTTCTTCAGGAGGTTGAAGTGGGAGCGGGGCAGCAGGCGGCACAGCTGTCACATTCTAGCTGAGAACGTTTCTCATTCTGGTTGAGAAACGGCTTTTAGTGTTGAGCTGTAAGTCCAGAAAGCAACGGCTCTCAGGGCAGAAAGGTCCTTTGGGGTTAATTAATGTCGGATACAATCTGTTCACGCACAGCCAGGGTTTGAGGAAAGGTGTCACTTTTCATGGATGCTTATGTTTAATAGGATCTCTGGGAAATTTCCAAAGACTGTTGAAAATAACATCTAGCTGATAAATCAAAGGGACATTAATCCCTTTTAATTAGGTCAGATGAACTGACCCAGTTCTTCAGAAGTTGGGTTGGTCATCACTGACATCAGTCTGTAAGATCAGTCTGCCGTCACCAACAGTTTGTGTTAGAAAGGAGACGACAGTGCTGATGACTCTCCCCTTAATACCGCCTTAAGGAGACCTCCTGTTGACCCTCAATACCTTCAGAGCAGCATCGGGGTTTTCATGAAATATGAAGGTCGTAGGTTGCTCAGGGAAACTCGTAGACGGAAAATATTCATGCACACTTTATTTTTTACGGGCATTTTGCAGGCAACAGGTCCTAGTGAACACTTGTACAACACGAACGGGTAAGTAGGTGGTGGGTTCAGGCATTTTATAGAGGTTTTTCATCTCTTAAACCCCCCCTTAAACCTGTGGACTGCACAAAGAGTCTGTGATAAGTGCGCACTCTTTGCTTGCAGCCTGACTGTTAACCTCTGTTCACACCAGACACGAGGTCTGTGTTCCAGAGTGTGCTGACCGCAGATTTATGAACGCGTTTCTAGCATACAGCGATCACACTGGACTGTTTACTACTTGATGCTAGCGCATGTAGTCCAGGCTGTTTCTTTCACGGCTCTGTTCCGATAAATGAAAGACTTGGTGTCATAGAATTCCAGCCGGTCACAAACCACAATTATTTATTTCTCCTTTATGATCAATTTGCAAACGGTTAGTACTTCTGTAGTCCCTGATTGGTCAAAGTTCAACTGGTTTAACTTTCAGCATGCGTTCAGTAGTTGTGCGTTTTATACCTACAGCCTGAAAGCAGACTTAAAAACGTGACTCGGTGCTTGAACGCACAGTTTTGAGCCCAGTGTGAACATAGCTTCAGAATTGAGGAAATTAGACACTCAGAACCTGATTTGTGTGGACTTCCTACAGGCACTTCTGTATCACATGCACACCCCATTCGTTCATACTCGCTACTTACTACTGAAGTGGCATAAGGACAACGTTCCTCAGCTTCATGAATGGATGCAACTTTCATTAGCCTTATAAATACTTCACAATTCGTTTACCACACTCACAACAATGGCAGGTTCCATTTTCATGACGTCCCTGGAGGTGGCTATGGGAGGTTCAAGGGAACTCCGAGACACGCCTATAGTCCCCCTAACCCCTTGTGCTATCTTAGATGACCCCACCCTTACATTGACGTGTTCTCCCTACCATGACAAAGGTGGATAAAGGTGGAAAGATTTCATGTGATCCATGGACACCAGTGAAGATCACAAATCATTGAAGAAAAAAGGTTCAGAGCACTGTCTAGTGGGTCTAGATGACCCAACTCCCAATGGTAAAGTGCCTAGGATAGCACAAGGATTACGATGCAGCTGCTTCTCTCTACGACCCTCCACGGACCAGACAACTCAAAAACCTCACACCCCCGTATGGCCTAAATCACAGGTGTCGAGCTCCAGGCCTCAAGGGCCGGTGTCCTCCTTGTTTTCTAGCCAACCTGCCATTAAAGCTCCTTACTAGCTAAACACACCTGATCCAGGTAAACAGCAGATGAGGCAGGATTTCTGAAAAACCAGCAGGTCAGCCCTCGAGGCCTGGAGTTTGAGACCCCTGAATGGTTAACCAGTTGGTTAAACCCCAGATGTTCATTGAGACGAAGAGACTTGTAGATGATTCTGTGACATTTTCATTTTATTTTCCTGGAAGAACATTAATAATGAACCTTAAATCATGACTTTCTCCAGATTCATTTATTTCTTTTTTTTGCAGCACTAAGTTCATTCAAAGGCTCAGACTCTGAGAAGTGTTTTTGTTTTTTGTGTGTAGGGGGATTGACCAGGTTCTCACAGACTACGTCCACGGAGACACCAAAGTCAAGATGGCAAAAGCAGGGCTCTTCCTGCTCTCCACCGTCACCTTTGCTGGTCTTTGTTACTTCAACTACAATGACGTGGGGATTTGCAAAGCTGTGGCTCTGCTCTGGAGCAAATGAGCTCCTCTGGACTGACAGGCTTTGGACGTCCTGCAGGGAAAAGATTGTAAAGAACAAGATGGGTTCTTTGTAAATTCCTGTGAATGGATAATTTGACAGAAGTACTTCAATGTATGTTTATTCATCTACAGCATGCTTTTTTTTAATCATCAGTAGAAGTTCATGTCCGCCTCCAGACAAGCATCTGTTTCCTGTTGGTTCATGGAACACATCTTCTTTGTTCTCCAATCGGAGAACAATGACTGGGTCCACCTCACGGTCACACGTGTTCGTGCAGGTCTGTGGCCGAGGTGAAGCATCTTCTTTACCGCAGACGAGCCTCAGAACGTCTTGGTGCCGTCCTGTTTAATGCGCAGGTTCATTACTACAGTCAGAACCTACTGTATGTTCTGCCGCCGTCAGGCGCTGTGTAAAAATAAACCTATTTACAAACACCTTAAGCTCGTGTTTTTCTCCACTTCCCAACCACAGGAACAGGTTTTGGGGAAACACTTAACTCATCAGCTCAACAAAAAAAAATACAAGGATGTTTGATGTAGCTTAGCAAAAAAGCTTTATTCAATGTACTGTGGTGGTTTATTTTGAAAGTCATGGATCCCAGATCCAAACATTTTTATGTCATGCTAAAGAACAGAGAAAAACAGTAAATGTGGTGTTTAATTCAGGGAAAATGTACTTTAAAAAATCCAACAGTATTCACATTTTTCTTTATGGTTCTCATAAGTTCAGGAGGAAAAACTCCAGAAGAGAGCATTCAACAAACCCTACAGCTGCCCCAAAGCAGCTTCCATTTCACAGCATTTTATTTAGGATCCCACTTGGTCAGACATTTCCCCCCAAAATGCAAATCACGCAGCAGACCGCTCTGGTTTTGATCAAGCTTTAGGTGTCTTAATGCAACAAGTCATGTAGGAGTCGGGTTCACTGTGAAGTGATCCTCTAAAAAGTGATCATTAATGATGAGAATCGATAAACTTTAGCACAACTCGTGAACAGAACAGGGATCTGCAACCCGAGGCACTGGAGCCACATGGTTTTTGTTTTTTCATTTGTTGAGGCTCTTTAGCTGTAACCCTTGTGCTATCCTAGGCACTTTACCATTGGGAGTAGGGTCATCTAGACCCACTAGACAGTGCTCTGAACCTTTTTTTTTTTTCAATGATTTGTGATCTTCACTGGTGTCCATGGATTCTTTCCACCTTTGTCATGGTAGGGAGAACACGTCAATGTATGGGTGGGGGTCATCTAAGATAGCACAAGGGTTAAAAGAAAAATGCTACTGCTTGAATAAATCGACTAAATTGTCATTTGTGTTTAGATTTTTATATTAACTTTTTGTACAACTGCTGACACTAAAAATCAAGGTCTTGTGTGCTTTTTCATTCATGAACCCAAACTAAATAGTAGTGATGGGACGAGCAACACTGGTGCATCAGCACAGTGCCGAGAGCTCAAGAGGGAAACCTCGTATCGGTGCGTGTATTGCTTTAAGAAAGAATCACGTGACCGATACAGGAACTGTATCGTTTGGATGTGCCGCGCCAAAGTGTGTTTATCAGGAAACAAACTGTATCAACATGTCGTGGGTTTGTCGGATGGAGTTTTGCTTGATGATGGATCGTCCTAGGAAGTTTTCCCCGGTGTGGAATAATTTTGATCTCGTGACGCCAAACAAGGTAAATCTTTTTCTCCTTTATATTCTATTTTTTAAGGTGGCGCATTGCACTCACTTTATCATTTTATCAAGTGAATGAGTCGATGACCTGTGATACATATGATAGTCAGTTAAAGAGCCTTACAGTTGCTTTATTCATGTTATCATGTAATTATGAGATCCTGATCTCGTAATCATGAGATAGGGTGTCTATTTTTTTAATCCAATGTTCTGGTAAGAGGTTTGAATTGTTTTCAGATATATTAAGTTTTTATGTTATTGAGGTGAAGTGTCGGCTCTGCTCCACAGAGCTATCTTATATCAATAAAAGCAGTTCATCGATGCTGAGGCATTATAGAGCTCGGCATGGCAATGAAGAATTGGCAGCTACTCGTGAGAGTACCCCAGGTATGTTGAAATTCTCTCTAAAAATTGTGCTGAAAAAAACATGCCTGCAAACAGACAGGCTCAAGGCCTGGTATCGAACCTCCAACACTCTTGCTGTGATGCAACAGTGCTAACCACTATTCCACCATGTCGTATTATGTCTATTTGACATTGTTTGTAAAAATTACAGTCTTTTTATTAAGCTTTTGACAAAATAGTTCCTTTTGGCTTGCAGTTCCTAACAAGCAAGCAGTGGATGAGGCAGTGGTCAATATGATCATCAAAGACTGTCAGTCACTCAGCTTTGTTGAAAATGAGGGATTCAGGGAGCTCCTGTATCACCTGTGTATTATCATGTGATAATAAAGTAATGATTATTTTTTTAGGGCACAATCTCTGGAAAACATTAGATATGGAGGATGCAGAGACCCAGAAGATGAGGAACGCAACAGCTGACTCCATTATTGAAGTCCAACGCTACCTGGCAGAAACAAACACCCAGAAACCAAGATTCTTTGCAATATTGGAAATTGAACCAGGAAATATACCCACATCCTCATCAACTTGCACTTAAAACTCTCTGCTCACCATCATCGTCTGTACCATGCGAAAGAGTATTTTCCAAGGCTGGGGAGCTGGTGTGTAAGAGGAGAAATCGCCTTGGAGCAAAGAGACTCCAAAAACTTTTGTTCCTCAATAAAAATTAATGAACTAATCACTTTTTTGTCTTTTATTTCATATGATTTAACAGTTAAGTTGACAAATGTGCTCATAAAAAGTTAAAGAAATTGTAACTCAGAATTTTTACTCTAATTTGCTGTATTTTACATACCAACTCAGTTTTAGCATTTACACGAACAAGGAATTTCTTTACCTGCAATGATTTCATAACTACTGCAGGGGTCACTATTGGGTGACCAACACAGTATCAATACAGTGCCGACACAGTTTGTTTAGTGTGTCAATACACTCCTTGAGGTATCATCGTCCCATCACTACTAAATAGTACAAGGAGAATAATTGATAGAAAAGTCTCAGACTCTTACATTAATTTCAGTAAATCTGATGCAACAAAATGATCTCATTTGACACAAGATGCATTTTATTTTGAAAAAGATATGCTCTTCTCAAAAATAAAGGAAGTTAAACTTGGTATTTATAGAAAAATATCCTTTTAGTGTATTTATTGTAAATATTTAAAAGCTAAATTTTATACATAAATGGCTTAGGTAATATCATAAAATAAAGTACATTTTTCTCTAGGTTGAGGTGGAACTCTGCCGCTCTCGCTGCGTTTTGGTCTGTAAGAAACTGGACCAAAGGGTTTTTGTAGCTTCACCTTTTGCAGACCCCTGGTCTAGAAGGTGGTCATGTTTTCTAAAAGAAAGAATTTGGAGTCCCAATGCCAGTCCAGCAGGTCTTCAGAGTAATCCCCGCTTTGAGAGTAAATCAGAGCTGGTGCACCGACCGTCTGCTTCACATTTCACATCTGAGACACGATGACCTGGCAAGGTTCGTCCACCTCGTCTTCCCTTTTGTTACGCAACACCAGCTTATGAATGCAGGGGTTGTTATCCAGAGGCTCAAAGGCCAGAAACCTGCTTGTGTACATGGACGACTCAAACATGTAGAGGTTGGTGGAGACTTTGGTCCGGTAGAACAAGGCCTTGTGCTTCGTCTCACCGATGTTCTTGGGGAGATCCTGGAAGAAGAGGCAATAAGTGAGACAGGTTTTCCATTTTTGAACGTAAGAACACAGATGATTGTTCCCTCATTCACAAGTCCTGACAGATCAACCTGTTCCTTAAAAGGCACTCATGCATTCACCTCCTCTTCAGACAGGGGGGGTCTTTTTGACCCAATCACAGCATTTGCTGCAGGAGCTCCAAATATGAGAAACCAAAAAAATAAAAACAACAGGCAAAAAAATGACCTAGAAAGTCTGTCATAAGAAATCTGTTTTTAAAATTAAAGCTACGAGCACATTGGCTGAATGGCTGCAACATACCCTTTACTCTCCCCCTCTCCCCCAGCCACCCTGATCAGGGTAATAGTGTCAAAAATTCACTGTCAACGGGTACTAAGTGTGTGCAAATTTTACTGAGTTTTTGGAATTTGTGGCGAGGGTGAAATTTATGCGTAAAGGCACAGTAAGAAAGAAGAATTGTGACCTTTAGACGACCTCTAAAGCTCTCTACAGGAAGGCATGCTGTGTTAGACGCTGACCCTCCCTCCAGCTTTAAGGCAAGCCAGGAATATGTCCAGTGTGGAGATGCCTTTGGTTAAGTTCCTGTCTATATCAAAATAAAAGCTTTAAACTCACCATTGGTTGACTGCAGATGGTGTGCTCGTCATGGCAGCACACCGCCACCGTCTGGCCGTTTTTGAAGGCGTACAGAATGACTGGCCTTTTCTTTGTGGCGTCTCTGGTCGTGTTCTGGTAGTATTGGATGTTGAACCTGCACTCTAAGAAAATACAGGACAAGCAGAGGAAAAAAATCTGTCATCCAAGCACCTCGATCTGACTAATGATAGAAAAAAAAAATAGAAAAAAAGCTGGTTCAATGCAATGTAAAGACAAAGCAATGAATAAAAGACTGATCATGAATAAATGTAATATTATATCAATTCAATAAATGACCATTTCATTAATAGTTGGCCTAAAAATGTAAAATATATTAAAGATCCAGTTAAAAAAAGAGTTTTAGACAATAATTTTATTCAGAGATTTTTGTGTTTGCCAAGAATTTTATTTTCATTGTGAGAAAAATTAAAAAACTAAAACATTTGTCAGTTTCTCTCTCCATAATGCTTGTATCAAAAGCAAAAGATCAAACCTGACTGTTGCCGTTGTTCTGCATTAAGGTCCTGAACGTCAAGAGTCCCTGTATTGTGCAGAATCAAGAACTTTTGCTCCTTGCTTTGGATCCAGCAGTTTGACACGGTGCATTTAGAAATCCTGAAACAGTCTCCCTCACAGCCTGAAGAAAACAGAAACACAACCAGGTTACCAAATTCAACCTGTGCTCCAGTCCACCGAGAGCACAAGAATCTTTTCTTCTACAGGTTTACAGCAGCGGTCCCCAACCTTTATTGCGCCACGGACCGGTTTGATGTCTGGCATAATTCTCACGGACCGGCATGTTATATGTGGCGGACACACACTGAAGCAACGCTACAACAGAGGCAGAGAAACGTGATAAGACGTGCTATGCGCTTTTATTTTGACATTGCACAGGTGTCATCATCCTCTCCCCTTCCCACACTCATGGTGCTAAAAAGATGTAAACACAACAGGAAGGAATAACTAAGTGTGAAACAACATAACTGCCAGATAAAAGGACACATAGGCAAAAGGAAACACCCGTGCTCAACCCTTTTTTTGCCAAAGCAGGCAAAGGGGATTACTTCCCACAATTCCCTGTGCTAACAGCTCTGACAGTAACCCCTGCAGCCTTCGGAGCTCCCACAGCAGACCAAACGTGCACGTGACCGACACTACAGTGCAACAAAATAATAAGACTTGCATGAAAACTGTGGTATTTTCTAAACATAACAATAAACACGAATTATGACATGAGCAACGTCCTCTCTGCCCGCAACACTCCCTGGTCGCTATTACTACAACATTTAAACATGCCTTCAAAATAAGAGCATGGAAAATCCAACTCACCACAATGCTGAATGGTTCGAGGGAATCTCCCGTTGGGATAAATCTGTATTTTAAGTAAGACTCCTGATACTGTCTATTAAATGTAGCTTTCTTTTTTTGGAAGTGGAAGGCTCCCATTCTGTCTCCTAGCTGGGCCTTGTCCCGTTGGCAAAGAAACTTTCCAAAGACGTTTGGGTTTTTATTCATTTTGCTAACTCCTGGCTTTTATTTTAGCGGTATCCTATCACGTGACCGACACGAGCGAATTGGCCTGCGTCAAGAGTAACATAGACGGATGGAACAGAGAATCTGCAATTTTTCAAAAATAAAACATAATTCAGATCCAGAAACAAATAAAACGGAATTCATGAAAGTTGTTTTTTTTTCTGTGCAGCCCGGTACCAAATGACCCACGGACCGGTACCGGTCCACGGCCCGGGGTTGGGGACCACTGGGTTTACAGCATCAAGATAAGTGTAAAGTTCCCTTTGGTTCATCATCAAGTTGACAGGTTCTGCTACGTTCACACCGGGCTCAGAAACAGGCGTTCAAGCAGCCACTTTCAATGAAAGGTCAAACATGTAAAAGCATATATATGTGCGTTTCCAGCTTCCTTCCGTGTTTAAAACAAGCCCAGTGTGAATGTATCATGTGGCTGCTCCTCCTACTGAAGAGACGTCTTTTTGGATGGATGCACAGGAAATGACATCACAAACCATTACTTAAGCCCAATTTTCTCATGGGACACAATTTTTATGAATAGCAGATCCAGAAAACTTAGAATCTCACAAATGGAGAAGTTCAACGGCTTACCTGCCGGAGCTCCTTCACACACAGGCGAGGGCAGGACTGCATGTTTGTGTGGGAGAAAACAGAAGGAGGTCTCTGAGAAGAAGCTTTTCCATCCACAGACTCAAAATGAAGGAAATGTCCTTTACCTTCAAAGAGGAAGAAATCCTCACATGTTCCAAAAAATGTCAGCGTAACGGCTTCCATCTGAAGGAAACACAAAGAAAACTCAAAGTCAGCTGCCACTTCTCCAAAACTCACCGCTGGATTTCACTGAACTGATGGGCGACCAGAAGTTTCTCTGAAATCACAACTTCAGCTTTTGATCTGCACTAATTACAGTTTATTTTTCAACATAGAAATTGATTAAATGTCCAGATTTTGATCAACTTAAAAGAATGGACTTTTCTTAGCGTGTGGTGGCAGTCTGACCTCTGCAAGCCCGGTGTTCATGCTGCGTTCAATGGCTCGATGGTCACTGTGGAGGGACAGAAAAAGATGTGCTTTCAACTATTGTGGTATTCTACTGGTTGTGAGTCTAATAGTCCACGGTTTGTTTGCCTCTTCCAGATTATGTTTTGGGGTTCCTGAGCTCTTGAAGTTGCCGCTTCATTTTCAGTCATGTCTGCTTCTTTGAGGTCGATTTGTAAAACAACCAGATGAGATGACAGATCCAAAAAACTGGAAGCTCCACTGGAGAAAATTCTGTGAGAGACTAACACCAGGGGATTCTGGGTGAAATTTAGGTGACTTTGGCTCAGAGGGTTCCTTCAGAAAACTGTGCGGTTCACGGTAAAGCTGCCGTTTCTGTGCTTAGTTTCAGAAAGGGATTTTTAAAACATAAAATTTTTTAACTTTTGTTCAATTTTCTCAAAGAAAAACAAAACACATGGATTCTTTTCGATTGCGGGTTTGTGTTTAGAGACTTTATAAGCTGAGGCAGCAAATTCTGTCAAATTAGTTTGTTATTTCTAAAGTGTACCAAGTGAATCATATGATTAAGGCAAAGCTGCATTTAGAAATGTTCAGATTTCATTCAAACTCAAGTTAAAAAGCTGTAACCGGCAGCTTTTGCTAGCTCTGAGCCTGCAACAGTTCACTCATTCAGCACTTTTTTTAAAGCTCTGTCCTTGTTTATAAATCCAAACAAATCAAGTTCAGTTCTGCACCAAAAGTTAGTTCATTTATCTACCAAATGTGGCTTATTTTCTTTCTGTTTTTCTAATAAACCAAACTCAAAACAAATATTCCACTGAATGACACAATAATCCAATATAGGGGACTTCCCAGGCATAAAAGCAGGAAGTGGTCTGATCCATTTCATCACCTTCATTTGTGGGGGGGGAAAGGGGATCTTCTCCCTGACAGATTCTGTAAACTTTGCTACTTTCAGCTGAACCACATGAGAACGTCTCCATCAAATACTGTGCAGAATTGTGGTGCCAAATGGGGTCAGACGTTTTGAACAAATACAACTTGAAACTGAAAAGGACCAAAACTAAAGTCAGAATTTAAGATTAGATTTCTAGAAGCGCCGACAAAAAAGGAAATTGAGCATCATCAAGAAAAGGGGACCGTTGTTGTTGTTTTCGCAGAGCTTCGTACCTTTGAGGCTTCTCTCTCTCTGTTCAGGATGAAGGACCTCTCAGCGGTTGTTGAGCTCGACCTCGATGCTCCGTTGGACGGGAACGCACAGCTGATGAAACAACACCGCACGTGTCTGGATCTTGGAGGGTTCGCGGCAGCTTCGCGCATGCGTGTTTGAGCGAAAAAAAATTCCCGCGTCTTGCTTCAAAGCGGAAGTGAAAACATAGCTGCGTTCGTCGACAGAAACAAACTACAAAAAGTAACACTTCCGCTTCATAGTTTAAATTTCTCTCCTCGTTGTTTGGACCTGAATTTTTTTATAAAAAAAAAAACTGAAAGTGAAATAAAGGGATACACTGATATTTCAACCGTAATATTTTATGCAATCTAAATCTATGCAAAGATAACATAATCTTCTAACACCTTTGTTCATGTTCCCTTTATATTCTAGTAGTCTATGTATTACTTGATATCTGGAATGAGTTTTTTTGTTTAGAGTTCAATCATTTGTAATGCTAGAAATCAAATATATTAACTCAAAAAGAGTTTATAAATTAATTTAATTATCCCAGATTATTCAAAAAATGTCATAAAGCTATTCCCCTAAAGTAACCAATCACAAGTAAATATTTGTTTTAGGTTCTTAAGGTTTTATGGTTTCCAAAAGCACCTGGAGTATGGAAGCGATTGTGTAGCATAAATAAAAAGAAAAGTCAAAACCAGAAATGCTTTTTAATTTTCAAAATGAAGCTGCATTTTTTGTCTCAAAATTGAGCAAAGCATTCATCTTAGGAGCACTGATCCTGATGGAACCCATGATCTGATCATGCATGTATGGCTGCATTTGAACCAGCACGTATCAAATAAGAGAATGAATTTCCCTGGAGGGATGAATGAAAACAGCCTTAAATAAGCCCATTTATCTTTATTTTCCACTTTATATTGAAAAAAATCATCCGCTTCCAGAATAAAGAGGAGGGGTAAGTTTTTAAAAACTGCCATAGACCTCACATTAAGCTGTGTCCTCAGTGTTACCATGCAGGCACAGAAACCAAACAGAGACACTTTGTTTCTTCAAGTATGGTTTGAGGATATGTGAGGATGGTTACATGGTTTGAACTTAGTCATCATTTTGTCACAGAACAAACTAATGTGCTTCATTTGGGGTTGATGAGACAGACTGCTGCATCATTGCAAACTGGAAGAAAAGTGATTACAGAGGTGAGGATTCAATGGTGGAACCCGATTCTGGGCCAGACTGTTAGCATCTTTATTTCCATTTCAGTTGTGGGGGTTTGCATCAAAGTGAAAGGGGGAACACTTACTTTTGAAACAAGCCAGCAGTGCCTCCTGTAGAATTTTTATTGCAAATATTGATGCATGAAGATGTCCTTTTTTATTTTATATGCAACTTATGTTACATTGTCATTCTGTTGTATTGCGGCTCTGAGCTCAGGCTGTCAGGTTTAAAATTGATCTACTGAAGGACATTTTTTTAGGTGAACATTTAGCTGCCAGGCACCTGCACTCACATTCCACTCTAGAATACTCTAGTTTAGCCCTTGGGTTCTTCCCACAGGCCCCAGTTGGGTCCAGCCCAAAGAGACTATGTAGGATCACTCTCCCGTGAGCCCAACTCAAAAGGGGCTAGTGCAGGGGTATTAAACATACGTCCGTGAGCCGTATCCGGCCCCGCCAGATGGTTTAGTCCGGCCCACACCCGAAGAGTAAAAATCATAAGCATGTTTAAAAAAGAAAGCAAGTTTCTAGTCCATTCCTGTGGCGAGTTATGATTTTTTAAAGAAATAACCGAAATTCGCAAATCCGCCACTAGGGGGAGCAAAGGAAAAGCTTAACAGTTGAAACAACATAACTCTGCATGTGCTAAAAACGAAACCTAACAGCTCTGTGTCTGGGTAGGCAGTACTTTGGTTCCCTGTGAGCCTCACCACTGAAGGATGATCAGTAGTGACACACTAATGACCAAAATGTTGTCAAAAAGAAAACAAAGTTGAAGTGAAGTCCTGTGCTTTCCAGGAAAATGGAAAGTGTTTTATTTGTTCTCGGAGCTGAACGCAAACCTGCAAGCTTGGTATGTCATCAACAGGTTCTCCAAGAATATAACATTCAGCACCGCTATGAGACTCTCCACAAAGAAATTTTTCACCATTTGCAGTTAAGAAAAAAAAGATTTAGCAACTATTTAGCAATTTAGCTGGACCGATAAATAACCATCTGGATTTACTGCAGCAGTGACTTCAGTGATGGAGCAGTGAAAGCTAGGTTATTGCAAACAAGTTGGAGCAAACATCCAATCCATTTTCTGATGGTGAACTTATTGAAAAATGCTGAAGGCTGCAGAATTCTTGTTCCCAAAAAGCAGTCGACCTTAAACATGAGTATGTCAAGAATTCCGATCAGATCCAACATCTCTGAGCAAACTTGGACAGCCATATGAAGGAATCCAGTCATTTATTTAATTTTCAGTCACTATTGATGAAAGCACCAACATCACAGATATGTACAGCTGTGCATATTTGTGATGTTGGCGTTGAAGAGACAGTCACAGCACTGGAGTTGTTGGACACAACAACAGCTGATGACATAGTCAGCTCTCTAATTACTGTGCTGGACAATGTTGGAGTGAACTTGTCACATTAAGTAATTTTGGTCACTGATGGCGCTCCATCAAAGGTCAGGAAGAAGGCAGGTGTTGCCACAGAATTCAGGCAGAAACCAGGAAAAGATTCTTATAATAATGAATAATAATAATGGACATTTCATGGTGTTTTGCACACTTGAATGACAGTAAATGTGTTTCTGCACAGGATTTGAATCCTGATAGCTATGGACGGGTGAAGTTTCAGGAGAGAAAGGAGGTTAACTCCAAACTCTTATGTTCACAAATGTTTGCAAGTTTAATTTAGTGTAATTTTGCCATCGTTTGGATGTTTACATTTTAGGAAGATGTTTCATTTTTTTTCTGTAGCCCCTCTTGAATTTATTATCAGGATTGCTTCAGTGTCAGATTTAAAATATTCAGTCTGTATAAAATTGAACAAACCAATATTTTTTAAATTTTATTTAAGATCCATTGGCCTCTGTGAATAATAAGAAATGATAAGGCTACCATGTTGGTTGAGGCATGTTTTCCAATTGGGTAAAAAAACAAGAATAAAGCTTTATTTTGCCTTTACGCTACTGGTCTGGCCCACTTGAGATCAGACCAGTTGAATGTGGCACCCGAACCAAAATGAGTTTGACACCCCTGGGCTAGTGCAATGTGGTTTGGGTGGCAGTCAAAGGCGGGTGCCTCAGCAGCCCAAACCCTGATTTTGGGATTTGGCTTTTGGGACATGGAATACTATATTGCTCTGGAATACTAATGAATACTGATAAACTCTGGAAAATTAAAAAAATTCTGATATACTAGTATTGTCTGGTGAATTGGTGTACTCTGGATTACTAGATTACCGTGAAATACAGGGTATTCTGGAATATTAGAGCAACTTGAAATACTAGAATACTTGGAACAATACTATTATAAGATGGAATATTAGAATACTGTGAAATATTAAAATACCGTGGAACACTAATGTATTTTTGAATACTAGTATAAGCTGGAATATTAGAATACTGGAAAATACCCGAATATTGTGGAATACTAGTAAACTGTGAAATTCTAAATGCTCTGAAATACGAGAATACTTTGAACTTCTAGAAAACCATGGAATACTATAATCCACTCGTGTGGCTCTTTGTGGCTTTGATGGATTCCATATTTAATAATGCTTTTAAATCACTTTCATATCCTATTCCTGTGTTAAGTACAGCAGCAGCTGCTCTCAAGTTGTTGCTGATGTTTTTTTTACCTACTATTAACACAAATCTGAGTTTTGATCATCTGATGGATTTGGTTACTTTGCCCCTGGATGCTGCTGACCCTAAACCCTTCCTTTTGGATTCTGAAGATGTTTTCTCAACCGCGACAATGGACCTGGTAGAGGCTGATGGAACAAAGATGTAATCAAAAACAGATGAAAAAAAACTGCAAAAGACAGCAGGAGATGTTCTGCTCTACTTCTGCAGTATCTGAGGTTCACAAACATCTGTGTTGTTGTTCAGCTGTTGATAGGCTTAAAGGAAAAGTCCCAGTTTTAAATAAAACCAATTTCTTCCAGAAATAGACGATTGCAACAACAGATAAACAAGGCTTTTAATTCAGCATCTATTTAAAACACAAAATACCTTCCAGCATCTCATCTGCTTCTGTCATCCACAGACATGATAAAGAAGCGATTGAAAGAAATGGACACAGCGAATTTCCAATCGACTGGGAAATTTTGCAATTATCTTTGTGAATGAGTTTTCTTGTGATTACAGTGTACAGACTTATACAAGCATGACCTGAGTGTTGAACATGCATCTGTTTCTGGGAGCCTCAATGTGAGACCCAGAATATAAAATCCCAAGTCCCTCTCAAAAGATCAGCAGCGTCTCAGGAAAGAGGCTACACCAGAGGAGATACGGACGCAACCATGAGCAACATCAAACATCGGAAGAGCAACAGCCCAGGTAAATCTGCAAGGGCTGCTTTTTAGATTTACTTGAATTCTTCATTGCTTTTTTAAAATTCGACAATTTCTTTTCACAGCAAATAAAAAATCAAAGTCTACAAGAAACATCAGGTACTTCACTGATGTGCACGGGCTACCGTGCATTGAGAAGATGGTGAGTTCAGTGGAGGAAACTCCTGAACCCATCAGCTGCTTCATCACAGGCACAATCCCAGATTGGATCAAAGGAAACTTCCTGAGAAACGGACCTGGGAAATTTGAGATTGGCAACCAGAGGTAAGTGTGACATTTTCTCCCATTTTTCCAACCAAAGTAAAGCAGGAACAACCTCACGAAGCTGGATGGCTCCTCTACTCTCATCAGGTTCAACCACTGGTTTGACGGCATGGCTCTCCTGCATCAGTTTAAAATATCAAACGGACAGGTCACCTACAAAAGCTGCTTCCTCTCAAGCGACAGCTACCAATCCAACCAAGAGCACAACAGAATTGTGGTGTCAGAGTTTGGGACGGTCACCATGCCGGATCCTTGCAAGAACTTCTTCCAGCGCTTCTTGTCCAGGTTTGAGCTACCAAGTGAGTGCTCTGTCTGCCAGAGAACAAACACAAACCAGATTCCTGACACGGTCCATGAAAGTTGGTGTTTGCTCTTTGCCTGCAGAACCCTCTGACAACGCCAACGTGAGTTTTGTGACCTACAAAGGAGATTACTACGTCAGCACAGAAACCAACATCATGCATAAATTGGACCCCGAGACCCTGCAGTCCACCGAAAAGGTAACGTGTCATTGAACGCAAGACTTTTTAAAAACAGAAGGACCACAGAGAACAAAAAACTGGTGAACAGAGTCTGAGTGTGGCTCCCTGCTATCAGATCAGAAACTAAAATGCAAACTGGAAATGAGGTCCAGGTTTGTTTTTTTATTCTTTTTGCATAAGGTGGACTGGAGCAAATTCATCGCTGTGAATGGAGCAACTGCACATCCTCACACAGAGCCTGATGGAACAACGTACAACATGGGAAACTCCTACACCCCCAAAGGTAGGTCAGGAATGTCTGTGCTGAGAATGAACTCCACTGGCGACTCAGCCTTCTGTGATGACAGGAGCATACTACAACATCATCCGAGTGCCCGCAAGCAAACAGGCAGAGGGGGAAACCCTGGAGGGAGCCTCCGTGCTGTGCGCCATTCGCTCCTCAGAGAAGACTAAGCCTTCTTACTACCACAGCTTTGGTGAGTCTGTCTTCACACGTAATGACCTTTCTTTGACCACAAAGACAGTTTTAAATTAAATCTACAGCATCTTCAACTTTATAAAACACTTTAGCCATTTCCAAAGAACAAAAGATTTGTACAGATTCAAAATACAGGTTTTTTTTTTATCAAATCAAGTCCCATTAGCTGTCACGCACCTGGATTTGTGAAATTTGTTTTCTGCATTTGACCCATCCCCTGGTGGAGTAGTGAGCTGCTCTTGGGAACTATTAGCAGTGTAGTCCCTCAATCCAACCCTTTAATGCTGAGTGTCAAGCAGGGAGGCATTGGGTCCCATTTTTGAAGTTTTTGGAATGACCAGGCTTTGGATTTGAACTCACGACCTTGCAGTCACAGGACAGACACTCTTGCACAAGGCCACTGATGTGGTCAAGTATATGAAATAGCAATGAAATATCAGATCAAATCATATTCAATAAATTAACTTTTTTTTATTAGAGACACCCATACAGTACATAGTTGACAGTCATCTGCATAACAGCAAAGAGAGACACTGCATTTCCAAATTATGAGACCAATTCATAGGGAAATTCCGCAGTTATCTTTATTTATAAGTTTTCTTGTGATTACAAGCATACAGTTTTGTACGTACTTTCATTTCTGGGGTATCTGAGTATGTATGGGCAGGGGATAAAAAAGAGGGCCTTAAACTGAGCAATTTGTCAAGCTACAAATCTCCCTAATATTTGCTTGTGTTTGACCTCTACTAAGCTAGAAACTGCCCTGTCCAGGCGCTGCTATGAGGCTATGAGTGTCAATAACACATTTCAGTCTAAAATGCAGAAAATACTCCAGATTAAAACAAAACTATGTTCATCTCTTCCAGCAATGTCTGAGAACTACGTGGTGTTCATAGAGCAGCCAATCAAGATGGACCTATTGAAAATTGCAACTGGGAAGCTGACAGGGAAAAGCATCAGTGATGGTTTCTCCTGGGAGCCCAAATCCAACACAGTCTTCCACCTGATTCATAAAGACACCGGAAAGGTAACACTGACCCTGGAAAACCCTCAGACCTTCAGGGGCAGTTCTCAGATTGTCGATCAGTCTATTTGGGGATGTGAGAACTTCATCATTTATGAAGACGTTTATGAAGAAGCTCAGACTCACCCTTTAATCTGTTAAAGCTTCCTCAGAAGGAGGAAACTGCCTAATGAAAAAAAACAACAGTTTTTATGAGGAGGTGGTAACAACCAACCACAAACTGCTATTATTTAAAGGGTTGAACAGAGTAAATAGGTCAGGGTATATAGAGATAGGTCAGGGTAAATAGAGATGGTTTGCAGGTATGTCAGGAGTTCCCTTCAGTAACCTGGACAGTTGTAGAGACAAAACAAAACAGCAGAAAGGAGTCTGCAGAAATCAATAACAGAAATGACCAGAAGAGGGAGACAGACGAACAGGGACATGCTAAACCATGACAGTTCTTATCCCTTTGAGGCACGTTAAGGTTGGTAGTGGGGTCATCTGGACCCCAGAAGATAGAACAAGGGCTATATATTTCTGTTTTTTATTTATTTATATTATTGAGTCCTGTTGGGGGGGGGGGGGGGGTCGCCATTTAAATGCAGTGCGACTAATTAACAAAGTGCGGGCAGCTGTGTACCACAGGTGAGTGGGCGGAGTCACAGCCAGACTTGCACAGAAATCCAAGAAAATGCAAATGTTCGGCCAAAAGAAAACCAAAATAGCAAATCATAGTTGATTTTTTGTAAAAAGGAGCCTAGGCCTTTTATTTGGTTGTTGCTACTGATTGCCTCTTTTGCTTGATTTTTATTTTTTATTTTATGCTATTATTAAGCTCTATTATTAAGCAATCATCACTTCTCTAAACCTCTTTCCTTCTTTTTTTAAATGCCTATTCTGGTACTTTAACTTTGTGTGTCGTTTTTTAATAAGGTTCTAAGCACTTTGTTTGAAAAGTTCTTTTATAAATAAAGTTGATTTGAATGGCTGTAGAGGAATCTTCATTCCCAGCTTTACATTTCAGGTGAGCCCCATCAAATATTTTGCCAAGGCGCTGTCAACTTTCCACCAGATCAATGCTTTTGAGGAGGGGGGCTTCCTGATTATAGACATGTGCGCATCCGACGATGGCCGTGCAATCACAAACTATAAGGTCCAGAACCTGCGCAAGAGTGGTGAAGCTCTTGATGAGGTGAGTGTTGCTGCAGTGTTTTTTTTTTTATGCCAGCCATTATGCTATTGTTCAGCAGCTTCTCCAACGCAAAGATGACTGTGGAGATAAAGTTCCTAAATTTGGATGGTGATGGGAATGAGGATGTCTCTCCTTGTGAGTCAGTTTGCATAAATTACATGACAATCATGAAACTGTGCAGACTGTCAATGATTTTTTTTTAACACAAACATGGTTACAGCGATTTCTTTTTTTGTGGGTTCCACTTCAACTTATTTAGGAATCATAAGATGAAGAAACTTGTTTCCTCCTCAGGTTTACAACACTTTGTGCAGAGTCTTCCCGCGGCGTTTTGTGCTTCCTCTCAACATTGACTCCCAAACGCCCTTCAACCAGAACCTGATCCACCTGGCCAACATCACAGCCACCTGCGTCAGAATCAACTCAAACAAGGTGGGCTGCTCCCTTAGTCCATTAGTGTGAGGACTAAAGGGAAACCAATCACAGGACAGGGTTTCTGCACCCATGTGCAGCACACTTAAGGCTGTTACGCTTGTCCAGCTGAGAAGTGGGCAGATATAGTGAATCCATTGCTTATCTATTAGAAATTAGAAAGGGCCATAACTCCTTAATCAGCCTTTTGTAGGAAGACGAATGTTTAAAATCTGCATAAGGTCTAACGAGACAGAAGACAAAATCAGGTTTTAATAACTTTTTCCTATTTATATTTACTGGCAGGAGAATGTTGCATCTGCAGCTGTTACATTGTAATCTTTGCATTTCTGATCTCAGACTCCCGCTGATTTTATCCATGCTAGCTACAACTATTTCAGGTGCATCTCTGTTACATGTTAGTAACATCCCTAAATTTGCACCTAACCACGTCAGTGTTTTAAGGTACTAAATCCTCTTCCTTATTTTCTCTTTGCTCTGTGCAGGTGTTCTGCACCCATGAGGACCTCCATGGAGAGGAACTCCATCACTATGGGGGCCTAGAGTTCCCACAGATTAACTACGGCAAGTACAACACCCGTCCCTACCGCTACTTCTACGGCTGTGGCTTCAGACACTTGGTAGGAGACACGCTGATCAAAATGGATCTCCACAGGAAGAGCATGAAGGTGAGCTGCAGAACTACTGTGTAAAATGACCAAATCTGCGCAATTATAACGCCTCTTCTGTTTTAATGATCTGACTTGTTGAACACTAAGGTGTGGGAACATGCGGGTCTGTATCCCTCTGAGCCGATCTTTGTTCCTTCACCTGACGCTACGGAAGAAGACGATGGTGTCATCCTGTCTGTGGTCATCACTCCAAACAAGGTTGTTCCAGTTCAGACATGTGAAAAGGGCTTTTGGGGTGGGTGTGGGGGTGGGGTCAGTTGGAATAAAGGCGGAGAAACACTGGTTCTTCTAAAGTGTTATGTAAATTCAATTCAATTCAATTCAATTTTATTTGTATAGCCCAAAATCACAACAACAGTTGTCTCAATGGGCTTCGAAGTAAAACATGAACTCAAAAGGATCATGAATCCAAAGAGTTCAATAGGAAAATACAAAAATGAACTAACAAACTGACTAAGCTATACTGGCATCCCTGCCCTTAGACCCTTAAAATACATAGGAAAACAGTTTAGAGCTTTATCTACAGTTAACCAGGTCAAACCTCACTGAACAGGTATAACCTGGAGCTCGTATAGTGAATAAAGGAACGGCTTCAGGGGCAACAGAACCCGACCTGGAGAACACAGTGAACACAGGTGAGGATGTCGAACCTGAATGATTCTTTTTGTCTGTTTCAGGACAAAAGTACTTTCCTTCTAGTTTTGGATGCAAAGAGCTTCGAGGAGCTGGGCAGGGCTGCAGTGTCTGTGAACATCCCGTACGGCTTCCACGGAGCGTTTAGCGCCACAACATAAGCATGAGGGGGAGAAAGAGGTTCAGGGAGCGCCTGACCTGCACCGTACCATGTCAGCGCCAAGGAACCGTAAAACCAGCTGACACCTGGAAACTCAGTGCTTGTTTTTTTTAAAGTCCCACTCCGATCATCTTTTGATCTATTTTCAAAGCGTTCCCAGTGACCTTTTATTGATGATCATGCCGTTCCAAACTAAAATCAAAACACCAGTGTTATTTTTTAAAACATAGTTTCTGCAGAGCGGCAGTAGTAGTTAGAAACACACCTTTGGACACAGAGTAGGCCTGCCCCTGCCCTCGTTCCATTATCCATTTGTCTACATTAGCTTATAGACCCTCACACCCCCAACCTAGTGGTGCAACAACAATGGCGAGCTCTCCAGCCTTATAGTTATGAACCAGATGCCAGCTCGGACAGGGAAAACAAAGACGTACATCTAGTCGTCTACAAGTGGATGGATCAGAATAGAGTGACAGGAGTTTTGTGGCCCCGCCCAGCAAATACAATCTTTTTCAAAGAGTTTTTTTCAACTTCTCCTGATCTCCAACAATTTGATTAAAGAAATACCCAGAAATGCAATTTTGGACTTAATTTTCTTTGTATGTATTTTCATTTTAAAAACACAATTTTCATTGGAGCAGGTTTTTAAATGATTTCAACTCAATCTTGTTGAATTAGTTGCTTTAATTTGGATGTTTGTTGCAGGATTATTTTTGTTAAGGCGTTAAAGAAGGAAATATGAATAATCATCCAAGAAAACAGAAACACATGTAAGGAGCTAATGACACAAGAATGAAGTTTCTGAATGACTCAACCAATCTAAAAACTCACTGTGTTTAATTTGTTTGGATCTGCTAAATAAAAGTGATGACAATCAAAAAATTGTTGTAATGATGTTAATGACCTATCTGCAGATGCTAAAGATGTAGGTGGAGCACAGACGACATGCAAGGAGAATTGGTTTTAGAACTTTCTTTTATTAGAACACTCCTTTTTATTCTGTCAACAAAGAATCCAACATTTCTTTTGAAACAGTTTTATAAGCATTTAAGCTTAGTGTGAAATTAAGGAGAAAATGTGAAAACCTGAGTGGAAAGAATTTTAACCTAAACTGGGATGCCAAGAAAGTTAGAGAAATAGGTCATTTTCTTCATGAAGCATTAAAACAACATCTTAAAGATTCAACCCTGAAGTTTGTCAGATATCTGAGCCAGAGTTTGCTTCAGGTGGCTTTTCTTCTCCTTCAGGTAGGACTCCAGGTTCCTGGCTTCAGTCAGAAGGATCTCCAGCTCCTTCATCTTGGAGGTGTCTGCTGCAGCTCTCTCCCTGCAAAAAAACAGAGAAGCTTTTCACTAATCAGGTTAGCAGCATTCAGGTTGGAAGAGAATGTGACCGAAGGTGTAACCCTTGTGCTATCTTAGATGACCCCACCCTTCCATTGACGTGTTCTCCCTACCATGACAAAGGTGGATAAAGGTGGAAAGATTTCATGTAATCCATGGACACCAGTGAAGATCACAAATCATTGAAGAAAAAAGGTTCAGAGCACTGTCTACTGGGTCTAGATGACCCAACTCCCAATGGTAAAGAGCCTAGGATAGCACAAGGGTTAAATTCCACAAAGACATCGTAGATCTTTAGGTGAGATCATAGGCACTACAATTACAGCTGTGAGGAATACACAATGCTGTCACTTCAGGCCTTTTTCTTTGAGGTTTTGGTTAGTTAGTCCGCAGCAGAAACATCTATACCGCCATCCTAAACTGCCAAGTATGAGTTAGTCATCCAGTAACCCCTGAGTGTTAATGAAAACCTAACCCACTCCCTCCTCTAATCTCTGGTTAGATTGTAGAGGAGCTTTGATGCCAACAAACCGTAAAACCAAACCAAACAACGTCACTTTTTTTTTAGTATAAAGGTAAAATACATCCTGTTTCCTTCTTTAACCCTTGTGCTATCCTAGGCACTTTAACGTTGGGAGTTGGGTCATCTAGACCCACTAGACAGTGCTCTGAACCTTTTGTCTTTAATGATTTGTGATCTTCACTGGTGTCCATGGATTACATGAAATCTTTCCACCTTTATCCACCTTTATCATGGTAGGGAGAACACGTCAATGTAAGGGTGGGGTCATCTAAGATAGCACAAGGGTTAAGAAAGATGAGATAAGATTTTAAAATATATGGAAAATTATTAAGCTCCTATAATTGACCTGATTTGAAATGTTTACCTGGAACACTGTCTTGAAGTTGAATCATGGTATCTAGACTTTGACTTTAAGACCAGATACAATGACTCAACTTTAAGAAAACATTTCCTGGAGAGTAGAGAACCTTCATTGACATACATGGAATATTGTCTTTTTACCTCAACACTTGGGCAAACTTTGTAAGCAGCATGTTGATATCTCTACTCGCCCCTGGAGAAGCAGACCAACGGGAAATGTCAGACAGAGACGAGAACCTTCAGATTACTTGTGAGGATTGATGCTTTTTCACGACATCAGGCTTTGTGTTCACTCATGTGTTTCACATCACAGCAGACTTACAGTGAGGCAAATAAGTATTTGACCACCCTGTGATTTTGCAAGTTCTCCCACTTAGACATCATAGAGGGGTCAAACAAATTTCATCCAAGGTGCATGTCCACTGTGATATCTAAAAAAATCTGGAAATCACATTGCATCTAAGTAATTTATTTGTACGCTATTGCTGCAAAAAAGTATTTGACCATCTGTCTCTTAGCTAAAATTCTGACCCTCAAAGACCTATTCGCCCACCTTTAAATAGTCCACCTCCACTCCATTTATCTTAAACTGTCAGCTGTCATACAATCAGTATGACCCTAACTATTAACATGGCCAACACCAAAGAGCTCCCCAAAGACACCAGGGACAAAATTGTAGACCTCCACAAGGCTGGATAGGGCATACGGGGCAATCTTCAATCAGCTTGGCGAAAGAAGATCCACTGTTGGAGCAATTATTAGAAAATGGAAGAAACTAAACATGACTGTCTATCTCCGTCAAACTTGGGCTTGATGCAAGATCTCACCTTGTGGGGTTCCAATGATCCTAAAATAGGTGAGGACCCAGCCCAGAACTACACGGGTGGAGCTGGTCAATTACCTTAAAAGAGCTTAGACAACCATTTCCAAGGTTACTGTTGGTAATACACTAAGACGTCGTGTTTTGGAATAATGTATTGGCAAAGAAGGTTCCCCTGCTTAAACCAGCGCATGTCCAGGCCCGTTCTACAGGCCTTTTCCAGGCCTGAAGTTTGCCAATGAATATTTGGATAATCCAGAGGAGTCATGGGAGAAAGTCATGTGGTCGGGTGAGATCAAAATGGGACTCTGGTCTTAATTCGACTCCCTGTGCTTGGAGGAAGAAGAATGATGAGTACCATCCCAAGCATGAGTGCCTACCCATAGCATGGTAGCATCATGCTATGGGGGTGTTTTTCTGCACATGGGACAGGATGACTGCACTGTTTAAAGGAGAGAATGACTGGGGCAACTCATTGTGAGATTTTGGGGTACAACCTCCATCCCTCAGTTTGAGCATTGAAGAGAGGTTGTGGCTGGGTCTTCCAACATGACGACCCAAAGCACATAGCCAGAATTACCAAGGAGTGGCTTCGTAAGAAGCACATTAAGGTCATGGAGTGGTGAGACCACAACCCAAATTAAAATCTTAGGAGGGAACTCAAGCTCAGTGTTTCAGCACAGAACCCTGGCTGATCTAGAGAAGATCTATGTGGAGGAGTGGGCCAAAATTCATCCTGCAGTGTGTCCTAACCTGGTTGATGCTACAGGAAACATTTGATCTGTGTAATAGCAAACAAAGGCTACTGTACCAAATACTAACATTGATTTTCTCAGGTGGTCAAATACTTTACTTTACAACAGTAGCGTACAAATAAATTATTTTAAAAAGTATGAAATGTGATTTCCAGATATATTTACATTATGTTTCTCAGAGTGGACACGCACCAAAGATGAAAATGTCAGATCACCCCATGATATCTAGGGGGGAGACTTGCAAAATCACAGGGTGTTCAAATACTTATTTAAGGTATTTCTACTTAACCTTGACACTCCTGTTCAATAATAACAACTCAATTTCATAGAAACATTAGCAGGTAACTTTTGTTTTTTAGGCCTTTAACCCTTTATCACCGGATCTTTAGCTCTGGTATTTACATTCTTTGGACTGCCGTCTCTCTTCACCGTTTAAGCAATTAATGCATTCCACCGAACTCTGACGCAGCTTTGCACTGATATGCAACCCTTTACTGAAGTGAATTGTTTCTGCAATCAACGTAAATCATCTGATTCTGTCTCAGAGAAAAGCAACCTTGCAAGGTTATGCAACATTTATAGTTATGTAATGTGTTTCACAAGGATGCAAAGCAAATATGCAAAGCTGCTTTTCTCCACGTCAGAATCCGCTGATTGACATTGACTGCGTAAACAAGTTCCGGTAGGTCAAAGGTCATGGGTTATTTAGGTGTTGCGACATCTCTGGTGTTAGAGGGTTAAGATGTGGATTAAAATAGACTTTTATGACAGATTTTTAAGGTAATCTCAAACTGCTGTAAGCCTGTTTTACCTGCAGCTGTGGTTTCAAATGAGTTTGTCAAATCATGAGCAGATGCTTCAGAAGAGGGTTTCCTCTTCTTTGGCTGAAACTTGTCTTGATATGAAAGTGTACATTCCATCTGCTGTGACTGGGAGAAAACAACCAACAGATGTAAAAATGTTTTTCAACATTTGCATAGAAATGATGTTTCTGAGCATTACTAGCTTCTTCTGAACAGGAAGCAACATATTTGAATATGTGTGTTCCCTATTCCCATTGATCCTTTAATATTTTATGGGGGGAAAAAACAAAAAAATAAAAAAACAATCATTTTAAAGCAACATCCAGTGTGTCTTCTTACTTCTTGGGATGCTGTCCATTTTTGTCCCTTGGTGTTGTTAATTGTTGACTTGTTTAACACTAGCGGCTCCAGTTTTCCTGCTACTGTAGTTGTGTCCTCCATTGCACTCTGCACAGCCCTCAAAAAGTCAAAATCAGATCAGATAATTCCATGAAGCTGGACTTTCATTTGCTGTGTAGGATGAGGTGGACTGAACAGTCTAAAGTGTTAACCCTTTAACACTGGAGATAACAAATTCACCAGTGTGGGTCCTTGGGCAAGCCTTACTGCCTATGTCGTTACAAGGCTTCCAGAGCCAGAGAGAGCTAGAGACTCAGAGTCGGGGCCCCCCTGTGCCGGGTCCCAGGTAGGATAAAATACAAGGGTTGTGTCAGGAATGGCATCCGGCGTAAAAATCTCTGTCAAACCACCTGTGGGAACCTGTGAAAGCTGATTCGCTATGGCAACCCCTGAAGGGATATGCCAAAAAATGAACAACATCTTTGAAGTACTCTCTGACTAACTCTTTGACCATTCATGCAATAGAAAAATAGATAAATCAGCTGATTTATGTTGAATGCATAAACACTTTACTACTGCTGCTTTCCTCAGCCTCAGAATCAGGTGGAATTAGGCTGAAGCAGTGGTTCTCAAACTTTCTTCAGTGATGTACCCCCTTAGAAATGTATTTTTAGTCAAGTACCCCCTGACACGGGCAAAATATTTGCAAACATTGCATGTACAAACAAAAAAGAAAAACAGAAGACGTTGACCACCAGAAGGCATAAAACCAGTCAAAACTCAAATGTGTAAAATGCTGCTAATAATAAATAAAATAAAAAATATACATGAATAACAAAAATCTGTTCACAGAAATAAATCTATAACCTAATTATAAATAAATAATATTTTGTTTACAAAATAAATTAAATTAATAAATAAAGATTTGTTCACAATTAACGTTAACTCTTTTAGGATAAAAAAAAGAAGATTGCGTGTGAATCACTTTGCATTGAACATTTGACTTGAATTGAACAGCATGTAACAGGCAGTGATTTATGAACAGGACAAAAATTTCAATGAGAAATATGAGCTTGCACCTCACTGAGGATCTTTGTCATTCTTGGTGGCAACTGCAGTGATCAAGCTCTTCTCCAGGCACAGTCTGTGTCTTTGCTTTGTTTTGATCAGCATCATTGCTGAGAAGGAGGCCTCACATAAATATATGGATGCAAACGGTAGCAGCGGCTCCAAAGCTTTCTGGAGCAGCTGTGAGAGTGGTGTGAGCCAAAACTGTGTGAACGGTTTTTTGCAAAGACACTGCGTAAGAAGCCTCCAGGGCTTTGGCTGATGTAGTGGAGACTTTTCGCATTGTGGCTTGGGATGACTTTAAATCAGAAAGTTTTCTCCTGAAGAACTCTGGTGCCTTACCAACGTGACATCCATGTTTTGTGGTGAGATGCCGCTGGAGGTGTGCCGGCTTCATGCTAGCGTTGGCTAAATTCTCTCCGCAAAAAAAAACACAGTGCCTGGGGTGGGTCAGAGCTTGTGGACGTTAATCCCATTAAAACATATTCTTCCATGTACTTTCTGGACTTCGTCGCCTCTTGTTTTGTTTTCATTTTCACTTGTACATCTGTACTTTCAGCAGCATGGCTGCTGCGCTTTAACCACGTCTCCATAGTTACAGTGTTATGGTAACGACAGGCCGTTGATGAGTGCGTGACGTCAGTTGGTCAAACTAACTTGGTGAGGGGGGGGCAGTTTTATTTCAAAGGATATTGAAACTAAATGCTGAATATAAAGTTCAGTGCATGAACACATATTTATATTCTGTCTAAGTTTTTACAAAACCATTTTTCTCAAGATTTATTATTAGGATGAGCCTACTGATTTAGATAGATATTTTGAAAAGCTTCACGTACCCCCTGCAGTACCTCCACGTACCCCCAGGGGTACGCGTACCCCCATTTGAGAACCACTGGGCTGAAGGGTTGAAGAGTTACGGTAATTCAAAGAACGGGAACTATGGAGCGAAGGCTCTGGTGTTAAAGGGTTGTTACAGTATCTGTAGCTAAAAAAGAATCGTAACAAGTTTCCTTCACAGACTGATAGAGCACAAGACGTTTGGAAAATGCAATAGATCCAAACAGCTCGTGTCGAAAAGGGTGGTAAAGAAACACCAAACCACAAAACCGTTTGATCAACTCAGAACAAAACATTTATGTTTGGACATAAACAATTAGAACTACTCCAGAAAAACTGTAAGATGCTTGAACTCTACTATGTAACTTTAAAGTAGATTTTACCTAGAGACACACAGAGCAGATAATCACAGTGTAGTTACACGTACGAGTTAATAGAATTACCATTATGATTGTTAATCACTCTTACGTGATTAGGTATCCTAAAAGTTTTGTTCTCAACTTCTTCTACACAAACTTCTGTTCATGTAGCATTTGAGAAAGTAGCTAACCGAAAGCTAAGCTGCAGATGTTCATGCTAAAGAAAACAACAGTGATGTATTTTCTTAAAAAAGAAAAGGAAACATTTATTCAGAAAAACAGTGCAGGGGGTTGTAGAAGAGCCGGAAAAAGTCCACCATTTTTTATGTATATATATATTAAAAGGGTGAAAACAGAAGTTAATCAAAGGCTAACCTGATACTCTATAAATGGCGTCACAGTGGCGCGGGCTGGAAATCTCGTCTGTCAGGTGCTGCGTTCAGGGACTCCGGGAAATAACGGAGCAAAATAAACTGTGCTCCTCAGAACACAAGTTTCTGAATTCCTGGAAGATTCCAACCCAAAAAGCAATTAATGTAACTTTATAATAAAAAAAATTATACTTTAAACCAAACCAAAACAATATTTATTCTGTTGTTAGTATTAGGATATAAATAAACTTGTAAATAAATAATAAATAACTTGTATCACATTTAAACAAAACACTTATATATGATGAAAAAATGTTTTCAGTTTCTCTCTATATATGCTAATGATAGCTTTATTTTTTATTTTCCCCTAACTTGTCCAGCAAATAATGAATGCAGAGAGTCCCTCTTCTGATTAACATGTTTTACTTTTGAAATTGGGGTTGTGTGATAACTTCTTAGAGTATGTTATTTTAAACCACTATGTAAAAGAAGCTGAACTATATTAGTATACACACACTTACACGAACTATTTACAAGTTTTTAGAATATTCATAGAATAATTATACAAAACTTATCTCACAGGGCGCACCAACTGAAATGAACTCGGTCACACAGACAGGTACACACAATTTGTACATATCCAACATTATTGGAGAGGGGTGTAAAAAAATTATGCAAAAGCAAATAAGCAGTTGAGTTTAATGAATGCGTGCCTCTCAGAGTCTACCTTGCTCACATTGAATGCTCCAGCAAAGGCCCCCCAATACCTCAGAGCCCGTGGCAGACAGCGCAGCAGCTCAATCCAGGCACCAAAGAGCCCCCCAACCGACAAAGGCCCAGGAATGTGCAATAGACCCCTACAATGGTGAAGGAACTGGAGAACTGAACCCGGCAGCCCCCTGGCTGAGAAGCAAGAGGAACAGAGAGCATACAGAGCAGGAGCCCCAGCCCGGAAAGGGACCCGCCCCTACCCCCAAGGTGCCCCAGTCCCAGACCCAAGCCCAGACCACACGAGACCCACGCAGGCGCCCAGATAACAGGGGCCCCCACGCGCCTCCACCCCCAGAGGCAAGCCAGGACCAACCACGACCAGCCCATCCTCTACAAACCCGGGCATAATGCCCATCAGCAGAGGTGGACATGTGCAGCGGACATATGTCTAGGGCAGCACACGCCCTAGACAGGGCAGAAGGGTGAGCCCGAGGACAAGGCACCAGTTACTGCGAGCAACAATGGAAATATTGGGGTGCACTGGTGTGCCCAACCACCAAGCACACCCATCCCTGCTTTGGAAATCTGTCATCTATTCTCCTATTTACCACTACAATGAACCTAAATAACAAAAAAGCTTCAATGGTTCAAAATGTAGATAAAAACATATAAAGGTAGGCTACATACAGTATGACTTAGCACCTCCTCTCTTGACAGAAAGTAAACGTTTCTATACAGCATAAGATTATGTGGTTCAAACCTTTTCTAATAATAAGCAGAGCTTGCACAGTTCTACGAACATTTTGCCCTGTGTTTAAAATGTGGGCATTCTGAAATGGTGGAGTACATGAAGCCTCTGGAACCAGTGTAAAAAATTAGCATGGTTTACCTTACTATTCTTGGATACATTTATAAAGTGTAATAAAATTAAAACAGTGTTTAGTAATTCTCATTATTAAAAAAAATGTTTAGCTTTATTTTCCGCTCAGCCCCCCAACAATGGAGGGGTAAAAGAGCCTTGTGTGACTTCAGAGGTGAGTTAGATACTTGTACTTCAGACCTCCAAGATTTCCAAGATCAATATTTAGAATAATTACTAAAAATGAAAACAATCACTTTATTTAAAAACAAAAAAAAAAACGTGAGTATCCACTGTGGTGTCAACGATCCCCAATTGGTGCATCTAAATTAATAACCAACAAAATGTACACAAAAAAGGCTTACATTCACAGTCATCGGAAAAGCTATTAACATTGATGCCACTTTGGTAAAAAACTCCTAATTTTGTTAATGTTAAAGTCCAAAATTTGTAATCATATGAGGAACTGAAAGTTTCTTGAAACTGCTTGCTTGGATGAGGATAGATGACATTAAAGGATTTACAGGAAGAAGATTAGAACCACACTGTGAGTGAAGATCGGATAAGTGGACCACCTAAAGCCGCCGAGAAGGTGGACTTAGCTGCAGAGTAGTGCTTCTTTGCTGCTTTGTGGCTGCAAAGTGGATTAGCCAGCGAGGTAAATAAAACCCAGGGAAGACACCTGACACTGAATTTCAGTGAAAACACTATTTATTATTTGTTTAAAACTATGAATATGTAAAATGCAAGTTTGTTTGCAGTAAATGCTAATTTGTGTATAAAAAAATGCAAATTTGTGCACACAAAATACTAATTTGTAGCAACAAATTATAACCTTAAGAATTTCTTTTTAAAATGCAATCTCCAGGAATCCATAGATTTGATCTCAGTGGATGCAGAGTGATAGTCTTTTTTGTTTATTGTGGGATCTTTTCTTTCTTAGACATAGAACCATATATCAATGTGTCATGAGAACCCACCCTTGGAACCCAGATAATGAACTCTGGATGTTTTATGAAAGCTCCATCTATCTGCCATGACGTATGTATATCTAATGTTAAGATGAAGGCGTATTCGGTTCACACTGATGTGAAGTGATTTGGTTCCTCCAGGATCATCAGGCTGGTGGTGGCTACAGCTCTTCTGTCCTCGCGCGCTCTGTTCTGGACCTGCACGCGGCCTGTGAACGCAGCACGTCACTCCCTCCCCTCCCCGCTGCTGTGACCTCCTCCAGGAGATAAACGTACACAAACATGGCGAAGGGACGAGAAGAAAGGATGCTGCTCGCGCTTCACGCGCTGCTCATCGCTGCCAGCGCGGTGAACTGCGTGACCCTCCGTGCTCACTGGGAGAACCGCGGCGTCTTCACGGTGGATGCGAACCGGGACCCGGCAGGTGGAGGCGGGGGAGGCGCCGCGCTGCCTGTGGCCGCGCATGGTGTCGCGGAGGGCGGCTACACGGCGCGTCGAAGCCGCCGGAGCAGCGGAGTGTCGGCCATGCCGAAGGTGTACGGCCAGGTAGGCTGCGCTCGCGCGCTAATGCGGCTGCAGACTGGCTCGTGCGGTGAGAGCCTCGTTTTGCGCATTCACGTGTTTACTGCTGCGCGTTTCTGCGGGTCTTCTCATAACTGAGGAGGCTGGAGCCGCGGACGCGGCGCTTGTTGAGCGCTTCCGCGGCCCACCTGCTGCTGGTGTTGGGGCCACCAAGAGAGATCAGCGAGGAGCTCCACGCTCCTCTGCAGATCCATGAAAAAAAATATACATATATATGCCCAAACCCTTCATATTCCGGAATGATGGCGTGCTCTCTGGGGTTGAGAAGGTGGAGGACTGCGGTTTGGATGCATCTAGAAGATGCATGAGAGGGGCCTGGCTTATGATCCTGGATGAGGGGGGAGCTGCTCCGAATCTTCCACAGAGATCCGAGCTGCAGCCCACCTCACACAGGAGGACAGGGATCGGCAGGGGAACCAAGGAGATGTCCTCAAATGTCACACAAGAAGACAAACTCTCCATATCTCCTTAAATTCTCTGTGAATTCCTTCAGAGGGAAGAGTGTTGAAGCTCTGCTAGTGCGCGTCAACTAACGAGCCTGAACATCTGAAGGTCCAGAACGAGACCTAAATGCCAGTTTGATCATCAGAATTAAGCAGAGAGGAAAATAAGAGAAGATTACCTGGTGAAGAAGAGGAGAACTCCACATGTGAAGGCTCTGAACATCATCCTCATCATCAGCTCAGAGGAAACGTCACTGCATTAGAGCAAGACCGTTAAAATCAATGGACTGGAGCTCCGTTTGTATAAAGTCTTGCAACATTGGTCAGAAGGGGAAACTGAATCTTCATAGTAGCTTTTGGTTATCACTTACTTAGAAGAAGTTTTTGGGATGAAAGGTGATGGGGGGGGGGATAGAAGTTCCTGCTGATGCAGGTCTTGAGGGGCAGGTTGGGATCTTCTGCAGGGTTTTGACCCATCAACAGGTTTTATCAGCCATTATGGTTGAAGGCTGTCACTTCCTCCTGTAGCCTTTTGACTTGAATGTCCTGTTATCTGTCGTCAGAGGTCTCACTTCTCAGTGCAGGTCTCAAGTTATGAGAAGGCTAGAAGAGTTTTGTGTTCAAAAACAAACCTCTCCCCTGAGGATGATCCACTGTGACATCAACACATTGTTGACATCATCAGATAATTACATAATAAAGGGACCTTCAGGATCTTCCTATGGGAAGAACACAACCTGTCCACCTGCCTGTTGGTACCATAAGACAATCTTTTGAGTAACAGGAAGTTTACCTTTTGGTCCAGATTTGCTCTCAGTTCCTGGAAAACTTCAACTAAAGACTGAAAGAAGAGAGCTCCACAATCATCAGCACAGATGGAGAACAGGGACTACAGTCAGAGCTCAGAGATTCAGAGATATCAAAGCAATCTTTACTTTAAGTACCTCTGTGACCACATTTTAATTTAATGAACGTTCCTAGTGGTCTTTTAATTAAGATTCATGCAATTTGAAGCTTAATTTTCTTCATATATGTCCTCCATCGTGAGAGGAATGCCACAAGAACATGTTAAAAACACTAAAAACACTTTTATCATTGGGGTGGGTCTTAATACATTTTTCAGGGAAAAAGAAATTCTGTAAATTTTTCATTTTAAAGAAATAATGATTTAATATTCAAAGTTCATGTCACCAGTTGTGTGAAAGTTGCATTTTGTTAGTAAAACTTGTTTTAAATGAAAACTGGAATTGAAACCAAATCTATTCAATATTTTGATACAACCAGCCGAAGCAAAAGAGATTTTAATTTCCCTTTGTGGGTTTGACCTTGTTTTTTCTTCTGAACTGGTTTTCGTGTTAAGTTCCTGAAATGTCCGTCTAAAAAAAAAAAAGAAAAAGGTCAGAATTGAGGAACCTCTCCATAAATGTTCAGAATGATTCATCCCACAGTCTGGCTCTCTGCCCTCGACTTTTAACCCAACGTGTAACAGTCCAAGAGCCCAGCTGTCTGAACAATCTGCTTTACAAAACATTCTGTTGAAATGTACTCATTGGATTTTACAAAGCAAAGAATATGTTTAAAGACCCACTCCAATGAAAATTGTGTTTTGGGTGTTTTTAAAGTTCTTGTGGGATTATTCTGGTGATGAAGGGCACATATAAGGAAAATTAAGATTAAAATAGCATTTCTGAGTATTTCTTTATTCAAATGTATGTAAATCCGGAGCAAATGAAAAAATGCTGTTTATAAAAACAACTGTATTTGTGATGTGGAAAATCTGCTGGGTGGGCCACAAGCTCTGTGCTCCGCTCCATTCTGATGCATCCAGTTCCAGACAAATAAATCCTCGCACGTCTTTGTTTTCCTCGTCTGAGCTGGAATCTGGATCACAGCTCTACGGCTGGATGGCTCCAATATTTCCTCCCATTTTTGACGCACTGGTAACTTTAGGTTTGGTATGTGAGGGGCTGTAAGCTAGCGCGAGAGCATGTAAACAGAGAGCTCTCAGTTATGGGTCATGAAAAAGGGGGGTGGGGTTGCTCCGCCCCATTGACTGTAAAAACAATGGACTGCTCAACCCCTCCCATCTCGTGTTCCTAAATAGGAATAAGCTACGGGTGCTGCCGTGTCATATCTATAGCAGTAGATGGTTATCAGGAAGCAAAGGTGATTTTCTGACCTCGCACCTCGATGTGTCCATTTTTTTTTTTTACAGTCCATGCTCCGTACCAACAGTCCCGCCCACAACTCTGAGGTAAATATTTAATGAGCTGCTGCCGCTCTGCAGAAACTATGTCATAGAAAACAACACTTTTTTTGGGCTAAAAACACCATCATCATAATTAAAAAAACCACCGGGAATGCTTCGACAATAGATCACAGATGACTGGAGTTTTTTTTATGGAGGAATCCAAACTTTTGGTAGCTAAATAAACCTCCCTCGTAAACCGTCTCTAAAACATGTGACCAGAAAATCTTGATGCTCCTTTAAAACATTTCAAACCGTCGGTTACCTGTGTAGAGAAAGCAATAAAAAGCCGAGGTAAATAATTAAAATGCTGACGTGCAAAGTGTGAGCAGCTGAACGGTGCCTGCATGAATAAGCTGATGGGCTCTTCGGGCAGTCCAAGACGCTCCTGGTGTTGCTGCTCTGCATGTAAACTGCAGTGATGATCAGCAAACCCTGGATCAATTTCTATTCGTGCTCATTTCCAAAATACTTTCACTCCTGTAGTAAACCATTATCTAAACCTTTTCTTTGTTGGAGGTTCTATCCATGGAGGGCAGGATTTTCTGTCAGGTCTGTGTTACAGCACATTTGTAGAAGCTCATGGTTTTTATCTTGCAAGGCATCCGTCTGTTGCATTTTGAGGTTCCATGTGCTCCTATAGGGGAGCATAAAACTGGCGGCCTACCTGCGGCACCCATACGGGTCAACCCCCGTACAGGTGCATGGGACCAAGGCCATCATCGGTTCCAGTGTTTGCAGCTTACTGCTCGTCCAGGGGAGGAGAACAAATGTTGCCACTCTAACCGATAAACCTAAACTCTAACAAGAGTGAATATTTCTGAAGTTGTCTGTGCTGTGAGTTCCCTGTCCCTTTACCATAGTGCTTATCACTCTTAAAGATATTCTAGTTCTGTATTGCTGCAGTCTGTTGAAGGTTGTTGGTTTCACCGTGACTTTGTGGAGTGTCGCCCGTCGCTCTTCAGAGCTGTATGCAGCCTTTCAATGCACTTGTTTTGCGGCCAACAGAGCCTGAAATGCGGAAATTTACTGCTGCGAGGTTTTTTGGCCTGAGAGACGGAGATGTAAGGCGGTCCAGAGGGACACACTGAGGAGGAGGAGGAGGAGGAGAGCGGGGAACCAGCTTCACAACAGCCTTAATGTGGAGCCAAGGCCTACAAACTGAGATGTGCGAAAACCAGTTATCAGTCTGACATTTCAGCTCTGGTGTTCAGCCTCTCCCTCATTCAGCAGAACAATGTGCAGCTACACGGCTTATTTTGTTTTTGAGGACACTGGGAGGAGGTTTGATTCATTTTTTATGTAACACTGCACTGACACAACCTTACGGAATAATTCTGAAGTCAAGCATTTTTGCAGTTGTAGCACAATACACTTGGATGCAGCTGTAAAATAATAATATGCACATATTAAAACGAAAATTTACACAAATTAATGAAAATGAAGAATTTTGATATTTTTAATTTGCATACGTTTTTAAAGTCTATTTTCTGCCATTCTATTTATTTGAACGAGCAGAATGTCTTGGCCACAAAGCTCTATAAGTACGGTCTTGAAAATCCCAACCCAATCGTTTGATCCATTGTTGTCTTTTAATTAGGATTATGCTGCTTTTAGCCCAAATAAAAAATAAAAAGTAGTGTTTTTTTGGACAAAGTTTCTGCATAGCAGCAGGAGTTGATTAGAAATCAACCAGTTTGGGCGGGATTGTTGGTGCGGAGCAACCCCGCCCCCCTTCCCCTACACATTGTTGAGGGCTCTATGTATGTGCTCTCCTGCTAGCCCCTCACAACCCCAACCCTAACATTAACTAACGAAAATGACGACCAATCTCAGAGCTATCCAGCTTTACAGGTTTCAGAGGCGCCATGTTTGGTGTGGAGCTCCAAATGAAGGAAGCAGCTGGAGATCTTGGATGGAGCTCTTAGGTTCTTTTCATTGCTCTTCTAACATCCCTGTTGACCTTCAATGTGCAGGTCAGTCTGAACGATTCTCACAACCAAATGGTTGTCCACTGGGCCGGGGAGAAGAGCAACGTTATTGTGGCGTTGGCTCGGGACAGTGCAGCAGCCAGTGGACCCAAGACCAGTGCTGTAAGTACTTCTACAACGTTTATTTTTATTACTGAAAAAGTCTGAATGGTGACGGACGGTCTGAAGCAGAAACCAAGCGCCTGTATGAAAGTGAGACCTGTTCCATCTGAGCTGGTGTTCTTCTTCCATCTAGAAAAATACTGTTTTTCTGCTAACAGCATAAGGCAGGAGTCTGTTTTTCTCAGATTATTATCAAGAATATTTACTCAAAAAACTGTATATTAACTACATTTGATTACAAAACCCTAGCACTAACCCAAAACCTAAAATATCTCTGAACTTTTATATCTTATTGAAACAAGGAGTGATAAAAATTAAGCTGTAAACTGGATTAAAAATGTCTGATTGTAAATATATTTCAACGGGAAAGAAAACTTTTTTTTGCCACACTATTGTTGAATTCGATATAAGACGAAAAGGATTAAGTGGAAAGGGAATCTACGTAGCTTCTTCCACCTAATGGGTCGATGGACTTGTTTCTTTCATTATTCTCTACGATTGGACTGATTCTGCTTCAGTCTACATCTGCTGGACTTTTTCTCTCCACCTTTGCCACTCTTCTTGTCCTCTTCATAAATGTTCTTTCTTATCCTGTTTAGTGCCTGTAACTCCGCCCCCTTCTGTCCTATGCTGGCTGATACCCCCATCATGTAGCTAACCATGAACATGGTTTAAATCTGGAACTCTCTCAATAATGGGTTTAATACAACCCCAAATTTTTGTTTAAAAGTTTATTCCCACCTAAAAATTTTGAGCTATAATCCAAATGTGAGCTTTCATGCTGTGGGCGTTGAAAGAGTTCCTCTTTTCTCATCTGAAGGTGTATGTGTCCTATGATTACGGCGCCACCTTCACCCCCATCTCAGACAAGTTTCAGCTTTCAAAGGACAAGAAAAAGGATGGCAGCAAGCAAGTTATTTCCCAGTTCTACCACAGCCCAGCAGACAACCGAAGGGTAAGTTTCTGCAGCAGAGATGATTCTGCTTTAGAGCCCTTTCCACCAGCAGGTCAGATAGCTCCACACGAACCAGCAAAAGAACGGATTTGTCATTTAGGAGGATTGTGGTCATTGCCAGAAAGTAATAACTTAGTCAAATGCGACCATATAGGGTAGGTGACCTGTACGGGTGCTGTGGGTTTTTGGGTTGTCCCGGCGCTTGCAGGATCACAAAGAGATGCGGCTTCATCTTAAGTGGAGCGCCGGTGTGTCTTAAAGGTCACCTACTCCACCCTACTTACCCTTAAGTGTTGTACAAGTTTTCACTACGATCTGTTGGCCATAGAAAAAAATATCTATGAACATTTTCTCTCTACGGGTTTACCAAGCGATCTATGACATTGATATTTTGTGCAGGCCACCTGTGTGAACCCGTCCAGGTTTGACCATTTTTCACCCGCAGACATCCCAAATCCGCCTGGAACGGCAGTCGGGGCTAACTATACCTGCCTGCTCCAACATGTTTGTCTGTGTGTTTTGTGGTCCAAAGCCACTGATTGAAGAGCTTCATTCATGCGTGGATCTAAAAACTGCTGTGTGCAGCACAAGCTGCTTCTACTGATGATACCAACCAAACTAAAGACACTGTTTAAAAGCAATATGATTAATCTAAAACAAAATTGGGCTCAAATTGTTAATTTACTGTCATTATAATAATGACAGTAAATTAACAAAGACAAAAATAAAGACAGATTGTTGCTTCTTTATTTCTTTCAATGGTTTTCAGATTTTTCATTTTTGCAAAAAACTTCCATCATTGTAAAGCTGAACGCCAAAGTTTAGAGTGGAGAAACAGCTGCAGCTTCAGATCTCGAAAACTGACTGGATGTTAGTTGAGACCTGTGCCAAATTGCCCTTGAGCAAGATATCTAACCCTCAGTTGGGGGTGCTTTAATTAGATCTGCCCACCATTCCTGGTGCAGATTACTCAATTCTGGAATTAGTAAATGGATTATAAGAAAAACGAAGTTTATTAAAATTACAACAAAATTAAAAAAGAAATATTTTTATGTGGGTGAATGCTTAATTCTGATTGGCCACTGGTGTCCATTAAAAGTGATAATAGACACTTAAAGAACGAGCTCTGGTAACATGGCCTGAACAACAGGAACCTGGAACATGGGTGGACATACGTTATTCCACAGTTTGTCACAGCAGCAAGGCAGTAGAAAAGATCTCTGTCCTTCAAATGGTTCTATGATGGACACGCAGGTATCTGACAAATTTGACCTCCAACAACAATGTTGCCTTTAATTTTAAATAATTCATTGTCTGTCTTTCTGTCTTGTTTGCCTTATTGCTTGATACAGAGTGAATACATTTTAATAAGCAATTTAAGAGTTAATGAATGAAATAAATTGTTTGTTTGTTTATCCACATTGATCCACATTCACTTGTGCATAGCGTTTAACACGTATACCACATTGCTCTGCTGGTTAGTCCTCACATTGGCTGCAGCAAAGCGCTGCAAATGCATCACACCGCGTATTAAATAGTCCACTTGTTGTGTAAAACTGTATAAATGTTAGAAAGAGCTACATTAAAGTACAAATAATTGATTTAATATTCATTTCTTTTCGAAATGACCATGCTATAAGCAGGAAAATGGCCTTCGAGGTGTCCACTATCAGAAATTAATAGACTATGCGAAAGCATCCATCCTCTGCTTGGTGTTGGACAGTTGCTTTCGGGTTGTCCGTTAATTTCTGATCATGGACACCATGACGGCCATTATCCCTTACATCAATGATTTATGAATAAACGTGTTTTCAAAAAAATGGCTTACAGCATACTCTTGAATATTTATGTTGTTCTGGTTCCTCTTTCTTTTTCAGTACCTGTTTGTGGATTCCACCAACAACTACCTGTGGAACACCTTTGACTTCTGCCGTAACGTCCAGGGCTTCTCCCTTCCCTTCAAACCCACCGACCTGCTGCTCCATTCCAGAATGTCCGGCCTCGTGCTTGGCTACGACAGCTCCCATTCCAACAAACAGGTCTCAACGTTGTGACTAAACCAAGTCTATTTTCACAACCTTCATTTTCAGTAAATGGTTATTAACAAATGATAGAATGATGTTTTTCTTGCTTCCTTTTTTAAATCTAGAGGTCAGTTGCTGTCTCTGTCTTACTTGAGTCAAGTGTGACCTAGACTTTTTGTCATTGTACCCCCTCCATTTCTTCCTTTTCTTCTTCTTCTTCTTCTCTGGTCTCTAGCTGTGGAAATCTGATGACTTTGGGGAGACATGGGTGTTAATCCAGGAACATGTGAAGGCCTACTTCTGGTAAGACCTGAAATGTTCAGCCTTTTCTGCTTGAAGCCCAGAAGAAAGAATCGGTTTCCATCCACCAGCAAACGCTGTAGTCCAGACAAACTACACTCTAATTGTCTAATTTCCTCATTTCTAACGGTCAGGCTGCACCCAAGGAGCACACACGAATCACTAATGGGATCCTTGCGCAGTCTGCAGTATTAGAAAAGTAAAAGAGGATAACAAAAGACAAGAAGCAAATCTAGAATTGTTATAGTCATGTGACTGTACAAAGAAAGAAAGGGCTTCGTACTGGAACAGCAGAAACAGATCCTAATCTAAACTGTTCTGCTGGTCCCCAATGGAAAAACTGTGGGGGAGATTGGATCAATTATTGAGGTACCCCTTATGAAGTGAGACCAGGGAAATAATCTTGGAGTTTGTCTTGTTCTTGGCTGGTCTGGATCTTCAGTCAGCTGTTGACATTTCTGACATCCAAAGCCTGGAACAACAGAGCCAAACTAGAAGTTCTCCTTCAATGCATTTGGTTTGTAGTTGGAGCTGTTGGAACAGCCTATCTCTGTTCTTCTTGATGTTTTTCACTCTTCAAAGCAAAAAGGTTTCGTTGTGTGTGCTTTTATTTTGAAGTCTCCAAATTTTTTGGGTGGGTGGGTGGAAATCCTAAAAATATAAATCACTGCTCATTTTATTTCTAATGATTTTTAGTTATGTGGGAGTATAGAGACTTTAATCTATCTACTATCTATCTACTTAATTAAAAAAAAAAAAACATTCCATGATATTGTCAGATTTGAATATTAAGGGACTTTGTTTGTAGACCTCAAACTTGCATTGACATAAAATGCCACGGTAGTGCATTTTTTGTCTCTTCTCACATACTTGTTCCTTTTGACCTGACTTGGTAGAAGCAGGCTTGTGATTGGATGTCTTTTTGTTTGCATCACATGTATATAAAAAGGCAAAGACAGTGGACAAACAACAGCAAGAGAAACTGCCAAAGTTTGCCAGACACTGATTACCAGTATTTACTTTTCAATCGATTTGATACTTTTTCATTTGCAGAGATGTAAATGATACACACATGTATCAAAGAATCGATTGAGCAATGGGAGTTATTTGAAAACTACATATCGGAACAAGATTATGTTTGTAAAAAAGGTATAAAATGAATCGGGAAGTAAATAAATAATGTATCCATTTATACATAATATAGGAATTGGACTGTAGTGTACTGCCACAAAGTTAGCTGAATCTTTTAGTCTTTTAGTTATCAATTTGTGGACCATGTATCGAAATGGATAGTGCAACCTGCAAGAGGGAAAGATACACACCCCTACTTTTTACCAACATAATCCTGTTTTTATCTGTGGTTTTCAACCAATACTGCTGTTATTCCCAGTGCTAGATCAATTTTTGATCTGTATCTGTTATCCTTTACACCTATAGCATTTATGGGTCTTGCTATTTGTTGACAGTTTTTTTGTTTTATCTATGTTAGACGTTTCTTATTGTCAGAGAAAGTTTCCTTCTTGCAGTTTTGTGTTTGAGGTTACACCCAAAGAACCTACTTAAATGCAGCCATGTCAACGGGTCCCACCGGACTAAAACAGTTCTTTAAAATCTTGGTTGTTTGATGCAATGATGATACTTGTTTTTAACAGTTTTTCTTTTACATCCTCTGAGCTGGATGTTAAAATGACAACATTACAAATAAACTAGTTAAAAACTTTCAGACAAAAATTTTCAGATTGGCAGCTAAATAATATTTGCGTGATTTAAAGAGTAAAACAACACAGTATTTATTTTCCCTAAATTCCCAAGTAGGACGAATCTCAGTGAGCTGGAGGTCCGTTCAAAGGAGGCAGCAGAGTTGAAGTACCAACCAGACTCGGTCCAGACTGTGAGTGTCAGACGAACAGAGAGCTTTGCAGGAACGCTACAGAGGCCAAGTCAGGCCAAGACAGTGCTGCCTCTGTTGAGTTCAGGGCCAAGAGCTTCCGTGTTGAGGTTGATTATGGGAAACAGCAAACCTCTTGTTTCCATCCCAGCTTGTTCTCTGGCCTCAGAATTAATTTGTTTGTAGCTAAAAATATGTTTACCACAAAGTTCTCCTAGCTTGACTGATATGTATTTGAAAATGTCCTTATGTGAAAGAAACAGGATTGATTTAAGGAAGTTTGGGTAAAATAGCTAATAGAGAAGTGCGGTCAGCACAACCCTGCCTCAGTGAACACAAAACTAACCTGTGTGATGTTTAGCGAGATGCATTAAGCTTTATATTTAGAAGTTTAAACATAAGCTGTTTGTTGATTTTTCGTGTTTTGGTTCTGGTCTGGGATGTGACAGGAACCTGTAGGTCTGAAGCTGTTGCTGTCGTAGCGGCAGGAATTTAGCCCCTTCGTCTGTCAGTCTGACCTGCCGACTTTTCTTCTGCATGATCATAGGGGAATTGAGCCTTATGACCACCCCACCACTGTGCTGGTCCAAAGACACGAGCCGCAGGGTGTTTCCACCGTTCTCAAGAGCACAGACTTTTTCCAGAGTGAGCAGAACCGCAGCGTGATCCTGGAGCAGGTGGACAGCTTCCAGCTTCGAGACAAGTACATGTTCGCCACAACCACACGGGTAAGCCGAGCGGGTGCTGTGTAGGGGTTATGCAGAAAGACCAAAACCCAACTCATTTAGCATTCAAACCACCAAAAAATACATTAATAACAGTGCTAAGATTAGGTCCTTTATTATAAAGGAGGGGCTTATTGTCTCAGATTATGAAACATTTTGATTTTCTCCAATTCACCCTGAAATGAAGACAGTCTGTAAGGAGCTGGGTCGCCCAACAGTACCCGTTGACCCCTAAATGTCCTCCTTAATGGAACTGGTGTACAGTGTTCCCCCGCTATAATGCAGTTCAGCCTTTTGAATGCTTGTTTTAAAAGGATTTCTCACAGTATATTGTGCTCTTGAATGGGTCTAGATCATTGTCAGTCAGTCTCCTCTGTGCCATGCCTCCTGTACAGAAAGTTCAGTTTGTCAAACACATGAATCTTCGATTGCGGTCAGATCTTCGTTTTCATGTGATAACACTGGATTTATTATTCTGTGAAGGTTCGAACTTAGAAATTTGAAACAAGATAGAAAAATGTGAAAATGTTCTTATCTGTCTGATATAAGTGTGTTAAGTGTGCAGTGAGTTATACAGCCTTAAAACATTTAAAATAATTGTAAAAAAAACAAAAAAGTTGCCTACTTTGTGAATACCGTGATTAATGGGGAAACACTGCATTGCCTTGCCCTTGGTAGTGTGGTGTCTTGTTTTTTTGGCGGGGCCTTTATGCACAGTTGCTGATGAGGCATCATTGGTTTTGTGGGGCCACTTTGTGTTCTATACATTATTAATCTGCTGAGGCAAAACCCATAAAACTTAGAAAATTCTATAAATTAGAGCTATCGATTCAATTAAAATGTAATCAGTAGAGTTTGTCTCTTAACATTTGGGTATTTGTACGACTAACTTTACAAAATCTATAACAATAAAGATTATTGGAGGTTTTGGAGTCAATATTTCAGTTTTTTATAAGTATATTTTTGTTTAGTCAAATTGGCTTAGGTTGGCAAGAAGCCATGGAAGTGTTTAAAATGTACACTAACTGTGTGGTTCTTGTGTTGATGGTAATTAAGTGTTGGTTTGTGGTGAAACAGGATTAAATATTAACAGGAGTGTTAAATGTCACCCACTGTGAAGCGTTTCTTCCAAAGTCGGCATCACATTCAGCGGCTCAGGCGAATCGGGACTCTGAAGCTGTTTGCTATGCTCTGCCGTGACTGTGTTGTTTCTGCAGAGGCTCAGCTGTAATGACTGACTTCCTGTGTCACTTCCTTTCCTCTGCAGAACAGTAAAACAACATATAATCTCATTTGCTTGTCAGTTATGTCAATAAAGAGTCAAGGTGTCAGAAAGCATTGTTCAGAAAAACCTGTTCCCTGTTGACGCTCAACTGCTTCTCCAAGTTTACTGTCTGATGAAAATATGATCAACCTTGTTTAGGATGAAAGGTAGATGTGCTTTGGCCCTACAACACTCACCGCAGACAACAGTATGCAAGGGAAAAATATTCTATGTTGAATTCAACAGTTTATCTCGGTTATCCACAGTATGTCTGACAATATCACCCATCATTGACCTTCTAGAGCAGCGTTCTGCAACCTGAGGCTCAGGAGCCACATGTGGCTCTATTATTTCATTGTGGCTCTTTGTCTTTGAAGAAAAATGCTAACCTGTTGAATACAGAAAAGGTTTGTTGACATTTATGCTTAGATTTTGAAATTGATCATGCATTAGTAAAATAAAGTGTCTTTTCTTTTTAAACCATTGCTGACAACACACTAAATGAGGAGAGCTTGCTTTCTTCACCACTCCTCAAAGATGAAAATGACATAAGATCAACAGATTTTATCTGTTGTCTGAGCTGTGTAGTTATTGTTTAGAGCACATATTCTTATGTTAAGCTACACAGCAGTGTCTACTTGCTGTTCAGAGGCAACGTTTTTAAAAGTTTATAAATGCAAGTAGATCTGCTGCAGCAGTAGAATCTTTATTTTATTTTGAAAGAAAATTGTAAGTGCCGCTGAACTTTGGTTTTGTGGGATGTTGTTGGGATGGATTTTGATTTTTGGATGACAGGCTGGTAAAAACACTGATCTGCTTATGCCTGTGTCCTCGGCCCCTGCAGAAGCTGTTTGGCAGCCATGAGCCGTCCACCGTCCAGCTTTGGGTCTCCTACAACCGCCAGCCTATGAAAGCAGCGCAGTTTATGACTCGACATCCAATCACAGTGAGCGCTTCCTTGTGTCACCAGAAAGACGTCACACTACCCTGTGTTTTGCAGGATTTCTATCTGTAACCAAGACACTATTCGGATTCAAAACATAATTGTTAAATGAGTATCCAGAAATGCAAGAAAATGATCTGAAACCAGATTTTCTTTTTTTAAATCTGGTTTTGAAATTTTTTCAAAAATTTAGTTTGAGTCAAAGTGTAAAATAATTGTTATTTTTAATGTTTTATTTTGCACCAATTTGTTGTAACTTGACATCTTTTAGTGAAATTTTCCAAACCTTGTGTTTTTTTTTAATATGTATAAATTTTAAATTCTGTGTTCTTATAAATAAGTGAAATCTTGTCAAATGTTTGTCCAACAGGAGTTCTACATCGCCGATGCCTCTGAAGACCAAGTGTTTGTGTGTGTGAACCACAGACACAACGTCACACACCTTTACATATCAGATACGCAAGGGCTTGCTTTCTCTCTGTCCCTGGAGAACGTCCTGTACTACAGTCCAGAAGGCTCCAGCAATAACACACTTATTAGGTAGGTACCGAACAAACCGACTCATGTAGACCTTATACAGACATTTTATATAGTCTGAGAAGGTTCACTTGTGAAAAAGAACAGATCTTGGACTCTTCTGTATCAATCTAAAACTGTACTTTAAAGCATGGTGGAAGTAGGTTCATGTGGGCATACTTAATGACTTGCAAAAGCTTTAGGTCATTTTTCTAAGCAAATATTTTCTTTCTGAAGAAATCCAGGATATCAAAAAGAGACTTTAATGCAAACTTTAATGAAATAATCTATTTGGACTTTGGCTCCTGCTCTGGTTTTGCTTGATAAAACTGCTGCAAAATCTCCTGTCTTTTTTCAGTCAGCCCACCTGACTGAAAAAACTTTCTGGTTTTAACAGGTAAAAATCCTAAAATGTAACTCCTACTAATGCTGGAACATTTTGATCAACTAAAGGCTTTAGAGAAGAAGGAACAAACCACCTTGGTAAATAGTAAATGGCGTATACTTATATAGCGCCTTTCTTCCTACAAGGACAAAGTGCTTTACAGTCACAGACCCATTCACCCAGTCACACACACATTCACACACACATTCATACTTCCTGGATAGCCTCAGGTGCAGCTTCCTGGAGAACAGTCCTGGTTTAGATCTTTATTTTTTAAGGCATTTTTAAAGGAGACTTTTGAGAGTTTCCTTTAAAACTCAGTTTGTGTTGATGTATATGAATTCTGGTTTGTAAACTAAGATGCATGACTCAGAGATAGACCGATAAAAAAGCAGAATTTCCGATCCTGAACTTATCGTCCAACGCCGCTGACAGCTACTCTGTGGTCCAGGTACTTCGCCAGTGAGACCTTTGCAGACCTGCATCGAGTGGAGGGTTTGCGAGGCGTCTTCATTGCCACCCTGCTGAACGGCTCGGCCAGCGAGGACAACATGCGCTCTGTGATCACGTTTGACAAAGGAGGAACATGGGAGCTGCTGCAGCCGCCCTCAGCTGACAGCCTGGGAGGAACCGTAGACTGCCAGGTGACAGGCCTTCCTGGATTTAGCGCACGGACTCCTTTAACATAATTGATGTTTGATGTTCATGATTGAGCTCCATAGATGCAGTTGAGAAAATTGACTAAATGACATTTAGAGTAAGAGCAGTAAAAAATTCTGTTGGGCGTTTGATCATTCTGATCCGTCTCCCCCCCCACACATTGCTCTTCTGTTATAGTGTTATAGTCCTTGACTGTATCAGAAAACTGGAGTGACTGAGCAACCCCCCCCCCCTTTCCTGTTCCCACTGCTAAGAGCTTGGAGCAGGAAGCTCGTATTTTCTACATCACAAATACGGTCTTTTTTCGAACTGCGTTTTTCATCTGCCCCTGATTCACAATGAATTGAATAAAGAAATACTCAGAAATTCAAGAACATGTTAAAAAACAACATTTTCATCAGAGTGGGTCTTGAACTGAACAGTTCCTGTATTGGACCATCAGGACAGAACACCCATGGTTGTTTCTTCTCCTTCCGTAGCTCAGTAAAGGCTGTTCTCTCCACCTGGCTCAGCGCTGGAGTCAGCTGTTCAACATCCAGTTGAGGAGGATCCCCATCCTATCCAAGGACTCTGCTCCTGGACTTATCATGGCAACAGGTGAGACTGCAGGACTTCTGGAAGAATTGGAGTTCTTGGGTTGTTGACTGCAGGTGCATTGGGATTATTGGGATTTAATTTGTACTTTTAATTACTAACAGAAACAGTTGTTCATTAAGCAGAAACTTGTTTACTTCTGTATATTTAGACTGAAGTCATGGTGAAACCTGAAGCTGGTCACCATCTGCAGTCCTTCTGTCACATTGCTCTGAAATGCAATTGACAGATGTTTACAGATCTGTGGTCTGTTCACTTCCTGTTTGCCTTCTACAAACATATCATGGTTTAGTGCTGCTTCACATTTACCACAGAGGCTGCAGGAGATGATTCCTAACCGCATTTCAAATCGGTTTTGGAGAATTTCATCAGAATTGTGAAGTGAGTTTTATCTCCAGGTTGATGCTCTTTGCATTCTATATTTCTCCAGCTCTTCTCTCAGCAAAAATCCAGCCTGTAAGTCTGTTTTTGTTGGATGCTGGTGGTTTTTCTGGATGCTGCCTTTGGTCAGCTGAGCTGCAGCTCCCAGAACAGTTATTTTACATCACTGGTTTCTCTAACATTGAGGTGATTTCAATCCATTTGTAAAACCAGTCAGCTTATCTCCAAAAGGTTTTTTTAATGGCTTCATTGTTTATGAAATGATGTTTGAAACGAATTTCCTGCTCGAAGCAATGCCTTTTATAAACCACTTCTGACAATGTTTTTGGATATCACAACCTTCAGACGGAGTCATCTTCAGATGCAGGATGAGACTTCCCTGCTCCTATTGGATACATTCGTGTTATGGTGTGAAGGTGTCCATCCCAATCCTGAATTCTCATTTATTTACATGATTGTCGCCAGTGTTTCAAACCAGACGAAAGACAAAATGGGTCCTGATCCTTAAACATGAAAATATGAACACATCTAAGGCTGAGTATTTTGATTATTCAGTGTACATCACTTCATGTAATCCAATCAGTTCTGTAGTTCTACATCTGAGAACCTCAAAAGTCACAGGTTGGTGACTAGATGGGGGTTTACCCGTGTCTCAACAAACCACAGCTAACTGCATTCTTTAAAAAAATGTTCTCATTGTGGTAAAGGTATACCCAGCAGAGCTCTCAGATTGAAAGGATTACGTTTCTAAACCAGCAGCAGCTTTGACTGTCTGTGTGAGTTGTCCTGGTTTTGGTTAAAGGTCCTGCAGTGACCTGAATGAGCTGTTGACCAGCTTTGTTCTGAAAGAGCAAACGCATAACTGTTAGTGGGGGAACCTGCAGAGCATTAAGGCTCTTAACAATGAGCTTTCAGAGTCCTGTTGAAAACTCAGCTTCTGCAGCGGTAAGATGCTGATTTACTTATCAACTTGGGTGAAACCAAAATTTCTACCTGAACTTTTCGTTTTAGATCTCTGGGGTTGAACTTTTTTATAATCGTTCTGACATTTGGTGGTTTGGATAAAGAAAATATGATTCATTCACGAGTTACCGGTGATTTTCCCTAATCTGTAGCAGAGTGTCTTTAAGTCTTAAATATGCTTTTAGTTTTTCTATTGATAAAAAATAAAAATAAAGCCACTTTAAACAGGAGGAAATCCATTCATCTTTCAAACCTGCTGAATCCCCTTTGGGATGACAGGGTAGCTGGAGCTTATCCCATTTACTGTGTTGTTGGGGAAGTAAGGGATAATGGCCAACAACGCATTATCAGAAACTAACACAATAACATGGAAGGCTGTACCATCTGAGGTGAAGCGAAAGATGGTTGCTTCCGCAAAGTGCGTTCATTTCTGATAATGCAAACTTCAAAGCGCATTATCCCGCTTATACCATGGTCACTTTCAAAAGAAATAAATATTCAACCAGTTTTTAGTTCTTTATTCTTGTGATTTGATCGGTTTAGGAGGTTTTTTTTCATAAAAAGCTGAATATTTGTTATGTGGTGGGGCATATATGGGGTTAAATAAAGCATCAGTTCAGAGAGGAAGTTCACTTCTTATCGCTTGTTTTTGTCCAGATGATGAAGCAAAAGTTTGTTTCAAAGAAGCCAGCGCAGTGATATAGAACTTTTAGACTATGTGACCGGAACTTCTTCTTTTAGGCGTGCATTATCACTGTGGTTTATCACTTTTCAATGCTCACCCGGCAGCCAATCAGAATCGAGAGTTCACCTGGACCATGGTGTAAGGTGGGGTTACCTTCAGGACCCTAACTCTTCATCACAGGACAGGAAAGAAATCAAATTGTCTTTATTTTTTTCATGGCTTTGCACTGTGTGACTGTGAAGCTTGCAGCTCAGAGAGGATTGGACTTATATATATTCAAACATGATCGTCTCAAAGAACTCCTGTTTAAATGGTGTTCTAACCATTCAGTTTCTAACATCAGTGCAGCTGCAAAGACTCTTACCTGAAGACTGTAACTACGGTAACAGTGTTGCTCTTTTAGCCTTTTTGATCATCAGGACATAATAATAACCTGGTTTTCACATAAAAGGAACATTTGTCTTTTCACTTGTACCTCACGTTTGCTTTTATGAATTCTCCAAGCAGATCTTTTGCTGAAGACACTGTGTGCCTTGCTCTTTGTGTCGTTTGGTAAAGACTGCTTCTGCTGCAGTCAGTAATCTGTCGCTCTGTGTTCCGACTGCAGGATCTGTTGGCAGGAACTTGGCGAACAAACCTAACGTGTATGTGTCGAGCAGCGCTGGAGCGCGCTGGAGAGAGGTCAGTTCAAAAACTAATATAATGAACGCAGAGCTGCGGCGCCAAAAGCTCGCTTGTAAAGCTTCAGTTGCAGCACGAGGACAGGAGGATGCAGAACAGCTGAGCTCTGCAGCATTCATACAGGATGGAACATCTGACTGTATCTCCTCCGCTTTCATTGGCATTGGGCCTTTTAAACATGTCGTTTGTGGAAATGTTTCAGAATGTTGTGAACTGGATCTGATGCAGTTTTTTGTGTGTGATCCAGGCTCTGGCTGGACCTCATTTTTACACGTGGGGGGACCATGGTGGCATCTTGATGGCCATAGCTCAGGGAGGTCCAACCAACCAGCTCAAGTAAGTCCTGAAACTCTCGGAGAATCAAGGAGGTTGCAGCTCTTACAAGAATAAACTTTTTATGAAGTTTACAGATTATATAAAAGGACAATGGACAGTTGCTTCACTAAAGTCCATTCATTTCAGAAAATGGACACCGCGAAGGACATTATCCTGCTTATTCCAATGGTCATTTACGAAAGAAAGAAATGTTAAATCAAATATTATTCGACTAGTTGATACATGATGTGACACGTTGTTATGATGACCTGCAGCTGGTGTATGAGAACTAACCAGCTGAGGAAACTGGTATATATGCTACGCGTCATGTTAAGGAATCCAAAGCATCATTTCAGAGAGAAAGTTCACCTCTTCTCACCTCTTTTTGTCCTAATGATGAAGTATCTCTGTGATGTTTAACATTTTTGCAGGTTCAGCACCAACGAAGGCGAGACGTGGACGGAGTTTAAGTTCTCTGAGAAGGAGGTCTTTGTGTACCAGCTGCTGACGGAGCCTGGGGAGAAGAGCACCATTTTTACCATCTTTGGCTCGTATGCGGAGCAACGGCACAGCTGGCTCATCCTGCAGGTCAACGCCTCTGATGTTCTGAGTGAGTTCAGCTCATTAATGGACGGTTTTATGGTCAAAGCAGAAGCTTCAGGTCAAATTTGCTGATCTCTGTGATCCACAGATCTAGAGTCATAGATTTACTTTAGTTGTTTAATTGCTGGGTTGAAAATAATATTCTGCACCATAGTTCCTGTTGACTGATCAAGTCATTTTTTGTGAACTGCTCTGGTTTGCAGACGTTGGTTTGTGTTTGCATCTCTTTCATTTATCTTCTATAGCAGTGATCCCTACATTTTTAGGTCATGGACCAGTTTAAACCTATCTGGGTTGGTCCTCATTTTCATTTCAATGACCTTCTTTGAATATTTACCACTTTAACAGAGCACTTTTGTATAGTATCTTGAAAATCAAGTACCGGTAAAAGTAGTGCAACTATCTACCAGAAAAACGTGTTAACTAGTATAAACAGGCGATAATTAGCCAAGTGATAAGGTTTGGTGACTTTAACTTTAGTTTCTTCAGTGGAATTGGTATTTTTTAATTTATTATGATCCATGTTTACATGAAAAATTCTTGAAAGAAATTTTCTTCAATAATCTTCAGTCACTTCAGGACAGTGAAGTGATCAGAACATAATATCTAATTCCAATCGAGTCTGAAACTACGTGATCGGGCCCGATATCCCATCATTTCATCTGATCTGGGCATCACTAGTTTTGGGTGTTATCATGTTAATGTGGCATTTTGTCTGATGATGGAGGACATATATGAAAAAATTAAGATTGAAATTGAATTTCTGAGTATGTCTTTATTTAAATAATTATAAATCAGGAGCGCTAAAAGAAGAGCTAAAACAGAGCATTCTAGAGTTTTTAGGTTAAAACTTTCATTTTAGAGCCAAGTGCACCAATGGCTTGATGTACCCCATGTAAAACTTGGAGAAATGCTGTGTTAATGTGTTGTTTGAATGATTGTAAGAATGAAAAACAACAAATTTTCCAACACCACATAGATGCTAGAGCAAACGTTTTCTTGGGAGGGCCACAATAACTCTTTTTCTTTAAATTTCTTTTGTCTTTCTTTTATTGTAAGGCCCTATAAGAAAAGTTTTATTAATTCAGGATCCTTTTAATGAAATAAATAACACTATTTATGAAAAAAAAAAGACCAAATAACTCTCTTTGGGATTTTCAAAGACCAAAAGTCAGGTAAAAATATACTGATACATTAAAAAGAAAAACCAATAAATGGTTGATCCTCTCCCGTCTTCGTGCCGCTGAGGCTTGGAGGGCTGTAGCTCCTCAAACGTCTCACAGTTTGCACTAAAACTGAGCAGCAGTGTCCTGCACGTTTGTTTCTCATCCAGTAATAAAGAAAAAAGCAAATTATTCTGTCTTCTTCTCCAGCTATGCATATATCTGCTTTACCTTTTCACCAGTATAGAGTTCCCTCGTTTATTGCAGGAGTTACGTTCTAAAAATAACACGTATTCGGTGAAATCCACGGAGTCTGATTACGTTTATGGCAGTAAAACTCCTCACTGCCCACTTTCTACACTTTCTCTGACAGACATGCACATTTTCATCCTTTTCTCTTGTTTAAATTCTCAAACCTTCATAGAAATTAGGTCCAGGATCTTGAATGAAAACAGAGATCTGATCGGTCACAGATTTCTGAAGATCTGAAGAGCTCTGTGTTTCTGAACAAGCGGCAAGGCACGGCGGAGATTAATTGACAAGGTCTCCAGCCAATCAGGACACAGGAGAGGGTGTGCTGTTTAAAAAAAGCAGCATAATCACTCTAAAAGAACGGGCTAAACCGGGAAAGATGAACTACGACATAGAAAGCAAAGACTGTCTTCTGTTCTGTTTGACAGAGATTTTGAGAGGGTTTCAGGTTGGAGCACAGACTGCAGAAGAGCGGAAGAAAATATCACGTTCTATGCAGGTCTTCATCGTGTGGCCAGATAAAAAACAAAATACATGGGTCACTGATATTGTTCAGTGGGTCGGACCAAACATGGAGGCGGGCAAGATCCAGCCCGCGGGCCGCAGTTTGCCCACCCCTGCCTTAGACCCTCCACAGTTCATGCAACAATAATATCAGTACATGTGTAACATTAGAGAGTTGGTCGCCACGTAGTGTGCAAAGTGAGTTTGGTACATGGAAACAACTGTCGTAATAAACCAAATTTCTCCTGGTTTTATCAGTAAATAGCAGATTTTCTTTTTTTTTTAAGTTGACGGCACATCTTTTGTTTGCTTTCTGGCTCGTTTTCTCCTCAGAGAAAATTTCCAAAGATATTTTTCTTTGTGATCTTTGAGCTAGTTTAAGATGCATCAAGACTAAATCATAGACTGGTGTGGTGGACGTGGTTTAGCAAAATAAAACTTCCTTCAGAATCACAAAACAAAATGGAAATAATCTTAGTTACTGGATGTATTTTTGTTGCCTGCGGCCCCGTACCTAGTGACCACGGACTGGTACCGTCCGCAGCCTCTAAGGAACACTGCTCTAGTATAAAAGCTTTTTCTGGTTCCCGAAGCTCCCGATTGGCTGATATCTCTGTTAGCCATATGGCAGACTGAACCTGAACACAGTGACGTGGTGATAATGGTGGTTTTTAGTAGAACTTCCTTCCTTCTGACTGAAACATTTACTTCCGGCTAGTGTCAGAAGTCGGAAGACATGAGGTCCTGCAGAAGATGAGTTGTGTGGGAGGCTTTGGATTTGATGAACCACTGAAGGTGTCTGAGGATAGGGGAGCATGCGGCTGGAGCAGCGTGACAAGCGTGTGCTTTGCTTCTCCAGGCGTGCCGTGTTCAGAGGCGGATTACAAGCGCTGGTCTCCTTCAGATGAGCATGGCAATGAGTGTCTTCTGGGCAGGGAGGTGACCTTCAAGAGGCGCGCTCCCCATGCCACGTGCTTCAACGGCGAGGACTTTGACAGGCCCATCACCATCACCAACTGCTCCTGCACACGACAGGACTATGAATGGTGAGGAAATCACTGGACGCAAAAACTTCTCCTATACTGTCTGTGATCCTCCATTAATTTACGATGTTTACCTGGAGTTTCCTTCTCTCTGCAGCGACTATGGCTTCAAGCTCAGTGAGGACTTGTCTCTCCAGGTTTGTGTCCCAGACCCTGAGTTTGTGGGTGACCTGTATGCTCCTCCTGTTCCCTGTCCCATCGGTACCACCTATCGGCGCAGTAAAGGGTAAACTGCCATCATCAAATCCTCTTTTGTTGTGCAGAACAGCATCGTTTACAGAACTTTCATTTAAAATAAAATGTCAGCTTTGTGGAAAATCATATCAGGTATCTGCTGCTTCTGTTGCCTTTATTGTTTCTCGCATTTGTGCTGCAGCTACAGGAAGGTTCCAGGCGACAGCTGCAGCGGTGGAGATGTGGAGTCCAGACTGGACGGGGAAATGCTGCCCTGCCCCATTGGAGGTAAAAACCACTTTCTTAAAAATCTGGATTTTTTTTTACCCCTTTGACTCGGACAAGTTAAAGAATGCTCCAGATCATTTGATTTTTGTTTATTGTGATGGTTTCGTTCAACCCCTTGTCACGCTGGAACAGCATCTTCAGCCGGATGTTGTGTGCGACAGCTAACATCAGTCCATCCCTGTGAGCCACATCTTCACTTTTTGTGCGTCTCCTGTCTCTGCAGAGAGTAATGAGTTCATCCTGTACGCTGTCAGAAACTCCATTCATCGCTACGACCTGGCCACGGGCAGCGACCAGGCGCTGCCGCTGGTGGGCCTGCGGGAGGCCGTGGCTTTGGACTTTGACTACGACAGGAACTGCTTGTACTGGGCCGACATCTCTTTAGACACCATTCAGGTCTGACAGTCTGAGTTTGTAGAACAACTTCTACCTGTGTATTCAGATTATGAGATGTTAGATTATTTAAACATATTGCTGATGATAGAATTATTCATACAAACTGTAGTTTGAACTTCCTGTTTCTGAGGAACAGCAGTGATATTTGTTTCTATTTGAATAGAGTAACTAAAACATTTTTGTTTTATATTTTGATTACTGGCCTAAATAACTTACTTTGGTATTTAGTTGATCTTTCCTTAGTAGTTTTTTTTATCAGAAACTCTCTGTGGCGTTTTAACGAGCTTCATCAGCAGCCTTCAAACAAGGTTCATTACCCACAATTCTTTTCAAACAGCAAAGCTTCATTTCCAAGAGTCCAGGTCAACCGTGATGAGAATCTGTTGATTCTTCTCCTCTTGATTTTGAACTGTACTTTAACTCTATGAACATTATTTAGACCAAGATTTTTTTTCACTGGCTTAGACCAGGCTCAGACAGTGTGCCCTCTTTGAACATCTGCCACTTCTGCTGACTTTCTTAGTTACTTTTCACAGCTGTTTAATAATAGTGAAAAGAATAATTACATTGCAAGTTCCACACCAATGAAAACAGGGGTCAAGAACAGTTTTTGTATATTTTAAGGAAGTAGTTGAGCCTCAATGTTAAATAAAGTAATTAGAAAATTGTCTCAAAGTGTCTATAGTACTAACCTGCAGCTCCTTGTCCTCCATCAGCGGCTATGTCTGAACGGCAGCTCAGGTCAGGAAGTCGTCATAAGGAAAGACCTACAGAATGTGGAAGCTCTAACCTTTGACCCCATCAGCAGACTCCTTTACTGGGTTGATGCTGGAGCGCAAAAGATCGAGGTACTTGATATGTCTAAAAGCCTTTACTCCTGTTTTCTGTCATGTTTTAAACGACATCAAGAGCTAGTTGAAGCGTTTGGAACCCAAAGACTGAACTGTCTTTGGGTTCTGTGTCTGAAGGTTTCCAATCCAGACGGGGATCTTCGCCACACGTTGCTCAACTCCTCGGTCCTGGAACATCCCAGAGCTCTGGTGCTGCTGCCTGGTGAGAGGTTAGTACCCCATTTCTACCCTCGTTAAAAACCACCAAATCTAGAAAATCTGAAAAAAAAATTCATTAACAATTCTCCTAGAAGTTTTTTCATAACAAATAAAGGCTTGAAGCAGAATTATAAACATAAAATAAATTTGATTCAAAGTTCTACTTGTGGAAGTTTCTTGGTTCTCAGAGAAACCTTTTCCTGAAGTTATTGATCAAATATGTTTCATGGAATCAAAACAAGCTCATAAATTTGTTGCATTTTCTGAATATCTTAAGGACACAGAATTTCTGTATGTTTTTCTGAAAATGAGTTGCAATGAGACTCATTTTTATGTCTGATTTCTGCTGAAGTTGGGTCAACATTACGCCTTGGTCAAATGCACATATCCCGGGGTTTGACCCTTACGGTGTTGTGTTTTTGTGTTGGCTGTGTCCGTGGAGGGTTGTAGAGAGCAGAGGCTGCATCTTAATGGGGAGTTCAGATGGGTTTTGCTGTTCCCTTGAGGCTCATGTGGCCACCTCATGACAATGTAACCTACCGTTGTCATGAGTGTGGTAAGTGTATTGTGAAGTATTCATAAGATTATGGAAGTTACACGCACTTATGATGATGCAGGTGGTGCTGTTCTGAGTACTGGCTCCTTACTGACCGCGCACAAATTCTGCACGTCAACGTCATGTGTAGTTGCCTTAGAACACATGTAGGATGTTCACACAAACTACACTCCGATTGTCTAATCAAAAGATTTTGTGTGTATGTGGTTGAAATGATGAAAACCCTGTGCAACATGCCTGTGTCTCACCTACTTCACCCTTACTTACCTTTTTGTGTTGGATGAGTGTTCACTATAACCTGTGGCCTGCAGCTTGCCGGTAAGGAAGAAAGAGCCTGAACATGATCTCTCAATGGGTTCACGGAGTGATCTATAACCACCTCCTTGCTCTGTTCAGGTTCACCCATTTTTCCCCCACATTAGCTACCATAACGACAGTGGTGACTAAGACTTAAGTCCATCAGGGTTATTGAGGGAATAATCTTGTTTCACCTATGCTGCTTTCTATTTCCAGCTGACACTTCTGCAGAAACGTTTTTGCTTTCATTTTAGTTTTGCTGCAGAACAGCCAGACATGCTGTGGTTTTTAAATGTTTCCGCTTTTTACCGCTTCCTTTTTTCGTTTTCTCTAATTTTTTTTTTTACACTTTTTCTTTAGTGGACCTGCTTCGTCTTTAATGTCTCATTATTCTTCCTCTTGCAAAGGGGGAACTCTTTGCTTTTAACCCACTCAGATGAAAATGGTCTTTTTGGTGTTTTTAACATGTTTTTTGGGGCTTTTTTCTTATGATATTTCTTTATTCAGTCTTTCGTTTTCAGGAGCAGATGAAAAAAAGCTGATTGAAAAAATGTTATTTGTGCTGTAGAAAATACGCTGGACTAGGGGTTAGCGCCAACTCACCCACAACTCACCTGAGCTGAATTTCTCATTAACTCATGCTGCTCTGCAGAAACTGTCCTTAAAAAAATAACACAGGTTTTCTGATTTTGACTAAAACTGTCATAATCAGAGTTCAAAGACTAAAATAGATCAAAAGATGATCAGAGTGTACTTTCAAGGGTTTTATTTGAATTTTTTGTATTGACAGTAAAGGTACTCATTTGAAATATAGTTATTTTAAGGTTCCTTGTGGTTAAACCAGCCTCTGGTTGTCCCACAGTCTCATGTTCTGGACAGACTGGGGTGACAGAGCAGCTGGAGTTTACCGGAGCTTCATGGATGGAACCAACGTGACCTGCATTGTCTCTGAGGGCGTCCACTGGCCTAACGGCATCACCGCCGATGACCACTGGCTGTATTGGACCGAGGCCTACAGCGATCGTATCGAGCGGGCCGACTTCTCCGGCACCCACAGGATGGTCCTCATTGAGGGGCTGCCCCACCCCTATGCCATTGCTGTCTTCAAGGTGCGTTTACTTTCCTTCTGAAGCAGAGCAGATCAAAGTCGTTTTGTTAAACTTAGCCTTCTAATTTCAGAATGATCTGTATTGGGACGACTGGTCCAGGATGGGGATCTTTAAAGCTCAGAAAGCCGGATCTCAGAACCAAGAGCTAATTGTTGGCAGATTGACGGGAGTCATGGATCTAAAGATCTTTTACAAGGGAAAGCACAGAGGTAAGAGACAGACAAAGACACCTCTCCAGATACTTTTCCAGGAGCGTCTCTTTGTTCGTGAGGAGAAAGGTCGGCGTAGTGACGAGTGTCTGTCATCTCCAGGCCACAACGCCTGCGCTGACCAGCCCTGCAGCCTTCTGTGTCTGCCTCAACCCGGACACAAACACACCTGCGTTTGCCCAGACGGGGTTCCCATGGTGACCATGCCCGAAGGAGAGCTGCAGTGCAAATGTCCCTTTGGGTACCAGCTCCGAAACAAGACCTGCGTGAAAACCGGTGAGACCCGGCAGCGTCCTCAGAGAGCCGAGGAGTGGCTGCTCGGTCTAAGAGGGCTTCTTCTTTTTATTCCAACAGAGCGCACCTGTTTGCCCAACCAGTACCACTGCCGCAACGGTCGCTGCATCAGCAGCATCTGGAAGTGTGACAGCGACAACGACTGCGGGGACATGAGTGACGAACAGGAATGTCGTGAGTACTCAGGACGGCGCCACCTTCAGCACTGAAAGTCGACCTCTGTCCGAACAAATCCGAACACTTCTGCTGTCTGTCTTAGCTACCACGACCTGCGACCCATCCCACCAGTTCCGCTGCATGGCCTCGGGCTCCTGCATCCCCCTGGCCTTCAAATGCGACCACGAGGATGACTGTGGAGACAACAGTGATGAAGAGCAGTGTGGTAAGGTTTGAGTTTCCTTTTGACATAATGCAGAGAATCTGAAGAGAATCAGTAGGGATGCAACGACTCAATTTTGACACTTTGTATGTAAACAAACAGTCGGTTTACCAGAGAAATGTGGGGCTTCAGGATTTTCACAATAAAAGTCTGGATTTCCACCTGAGAATTAAAGAACTGTGCAGCAATCTCATCTTCAATGAACTGAAGAAATGCTGCAGGAAAGTGTTGTCTCAAACCTTTTTTCTAACCAAATAACTAATTTCTGCTCTTTCTTATTTATTTCTAAGAAAAAACAAGTCAAGTGTGATCTTGTGTTGAACTGAGGCTGCATATAAATCATAATAAAAATTGACACCAAGTCTTTTATTAGTATTTTGCATTTCAAACATTGTTCAAAGATAGAGAGAACGTAGAACACGAAACCCCCCTCCGTTTATGGTACCTTTCAGTCTCAAACTGCAAACATATCAGTTGTAAACACCTGGTTTAGACCAGTTGAGTCGTTGTACAATCTTTAATGAAATAACCATTAAACCAATAAATAATAAGCATTTGATGTAGACAAATTTCAGACGTTTCTAGAGACTTTTCTCTAGATTTTCCTCTGAAAAACTTGAGTCCGTTTCCTATTGGGTTTTTAGTTACGTTAGGGATGGTTTTTGTTTTATATTCTATGTTTAGCAATGAATAGATTTTGTAAATATAAAAATCTTAAGAATTGTGGATCATCTGACCTCAGTTCCTCCATGATTGTTTTCAAAAGGATGAAAATGAAACAAAACGATGATGTTGAACCTTTCTGAAATGGAGGCATATTTGTCAGTAAACTAATCTCAAGGTATGTTTGTCTTCCTCAGAGGCTCACCAATGTGGACCCGGAGAGTTCACCTGCGCAAGAGGTGTTTGCATACGGGAGGCGTGGCTCTGTGATGGCGACAACGACTGCAGAGACTGGTCTGACGAGAGCAACTGCACAGGTTTAAAGAAACAGGGCGTTTGTGTTTCAGTCACCTTTAACCTGCCACCAAACATCTTAAAAATGAGTCCAGTGCTCTGCTTTTGCACAGGTGGAGAACACTCTAACTTTCTTTTCTTGTTTGATCCCAGTGGGCCACCATACCTGTGAGCCCAGCAGCTTCCAGTGTCGCACAGGCCACTGCATCCCTCTGCGTTGGAAATGTGATGGTGATGACGACTGTCAGGATGGCTCAGACGAAGATCCACAGTTTTGTGGTGATCAGACATTTTTTAATAAAAATAAATACATCGGAAGTGCTTATTTATCCTCAAGTGCAGCACTGGTTAATTTGAATTTTTGTATTGAGGATTAGGCTTCATTCACACAGGCGAACTATCAAGAAGGCGAACTATCAAGAACATGCTAAAAGTGCATTCTTGAATGCCTACTTAGAATATGGAGGCCCGGTGCAAAATGTGCGAGTTTACCTGAGCTTCATGTACGCAACCAACGTGACCTCCATCGTCTCTGAAGGGATGCAAATCCTGCCGACCTCTCTCAGGCTTTTTCTTCACAGCTCTATTCCAGTGTAAGAGAGACTTGGTGTCATTTAATTCTAGCCAGGCACAAACCGCAATATTAATTTCTCCTCCATGGTCAATGTTCGAGCGATTGGCACTTCCGTGAATTAATTCCATGTCCCTGATTGCTGAAAGTTCAACTTGTGCAACGTTTAACGCACGTTTAATGGCTCGACTTATTGTAAATAGAGCTTGAAAACGGTCTTTGAAACGCTTGAGCGCAAAAGTCTGAACTGCCTATAAGGGAGTTTATATATACTTCTCATTGGAAATTGTTGTTTGAACGCGTGTTGCTGAGGCTGGTGTTAACGTACCTTTAGACTAGTGATCCCCAAACTATGTCCGGCGGGCTGGATTTGGCTCACCTCCACATTTGGCTTGGTCCCCAGAACAATATCTGGGACCCATTATGATACATTATGATTTGTATCTGTTGGAGCCGTCTCAACTGATAGCAAGCAGCAGTAAAGCTTTTACTGATGGAGAGTTTGTAAAGACGTCTTTGAATGTTGTTGTGGAGGAGGTGTGTCCTGAGAAGGAAGATGTCTTTAATGCAAATCAACAGATGCAATGAGGAAATCAGGGATAATGTATGCCAAGCTGCAGCAGAAGACGAAAGAATTAGATGGATGATGGCATGCATGTGCATTGGTGAAGAAACCAGAGGATTATTTGGTCATTTTTTATTTCAGGAGCAGTGTTATTTATTTCCTGACCTACTTCTCTGTGAAAATCCGAGAAAGGTTTTTTTAAGACTGTGTGGCTTTCTGGAAAACCATAAACAAGTTTAGGCGACCCTGCGGCTGTCGAACCTTTTCTGTTACAAACAGACCCTGGCCTTCCCATTGGAGAAAAAAACGTATTTGGTTCTCACAGGAAAAAGTTTGGGGACCCCAGGTTCTAGAAAATATGTTTTGATTAAATTTTTTCTAAACGGTTTTTAAAATAGTAATTTCTGCTTCCAGAGGGGACTCAGTGTAAAGGTTTCTTGTGCTCCAACGCTTCCTGTCTGCCAGCAGCAGCACACTGCAACGGCGTTAAGGACTGTCCCGATGGCGCTGACGAAAACAACTGTGGTGAGTTTCTGTCTGCTAGTGCATCGCGAGTTACAAATGTTGTCAAAGTTCTGCTGAATTCATAACAAAATAAAGAATGTGTGTGTTTTACATTGTTATACCTCTGGGGAACACTGGACACCATATATACGTTCAAAAACCCACGTTCAGCACATTCTTGAACACGCCACACATGCCTGCTGTGTACGTAGCGTGAAGAAATACACTGATAGATCTTTCCAGGGGAAAACACAGACATAGATAAAGCTTTAAAGTATTGATATAGATAATACAGGTAGATAAAAATGGTAAAAAACACTTTACTTCCTTCCTCTGAAGGCCTAAAGCCCTTTACAGTCCCAGTCCCATTCAATCATTCTCACACACATTCCCACACTGATGACGACTTTGCTGTCGAACACTGGCGCCAACCTATAACCCCCAGGAGCAGTGTGGGGTTCAGTATCTTGCCAAAGGGCACTTCGACACATGGGCAGGCAAGGCAGGAACCAAACCTTGGAACTTTTAATCAGATGTCAACCAACCTACCTCTGGACCATGGCTATTAGTTGTTTTTATGAACTAAAATCTGTTTTTATTCTTTAGATTTTTTTTGTATAAAATGTTTGGCTCTCTCATTTACAATTGTAATTATTTCATTCAGGAACCTCTAATGGCTAAATGATTTATTGTTATAGTTCTATAAACTCATCAAAGCTCGCGTATCTTCAGGCCTACAGGAGTTTTGCTGGTCTGTTGGGATGTTGTGTGACGCTCTTGTCTGTGTTTCACCTGCAGATCCTCTCTGCACTCGTTACATGGAGTTTGTGTGCAGGAACCGAGCCCAGTGTCTGTTTCAGTCGTTGGTTTGTGACGGCATCAAACATTGTGAAGACGGTTCAGATGAGGATGCAGCGTATGCTGGATGTGGTGAGAAACGTGTTTATCCCACAGAAACATCTGATGGACGCATGAAGCAAAAACACATATTTTAAGTTCATGTTTGTAACTGAGATGCTTAGTGGAGAGAAGCAGCTGCTTTTCCAGAAGGGGGTTACGACTCTAATGGTTTCCGTCTGCTCCGTCAGCCACACCCTCGGAATTTGGGAAAGTGTGCGATGCCTACACGTTCCAGTGTGCTAACGGCGTTTGCGTTAGCCTGGAGTGGAAGTGCGACGGTATGGACGACTGCGGGGATTACTCTGATGAAGCCAACTGTGGTGAGAACCTCTGGAATAAACAAACCCACCAACACACATGATGAACAGTTGTAATGCATTTAAGGGCCAAATAACAGAAAAAGTGTAAAAATGTTTTAGTTCTGCAACTCGTCCCTGTCAGAAGTGAGTGTGTGTTTTTTGAAGCAGCTCCCATGATGCTCGCTGTTCTGTCATGTAGCTGCTCCCACTGAGGCTCCAGGCTGCTCCAGGTTTTTCCAGTATGAATGCAGAAATGGACGCTGCATCCCCACCTGGTGGAAATGCGATGGCGAGAATGACTGTGGAGACTGGTCAGATGAGGCCCTGTGCACAGGTGAGAGCCTGAAACGATAACTTGCTTGTAGAAATTTGTTACATCTTAAAAAAAAAAACCTCTGTCTGTGCCATAGGCGGGGTTACTCCTCACACTGTGACTCCAGGTCCCACCACATGTGCCTCTAACCGCTTCCACTGTGGCTCCGGAGCGTGTATCATTAACACATGGGTGTGTGACGGCTACGCTGACTGCCGCGATGGTAGCGACGAGCTTGGGTGTCCCACAGGTACTGGTGTCCTCTCTCAAGTTTCGTCTGGCTTTGTCTCTGAGGTCATTTAAGTTTTAGTCTAACAAACAGAGACTCAAATCAAACGTCTGCGGCCTAAAGGAGAATAATTACTTCCTGGTTTGGGCTGCAGTGCGCTCAAATGTTCTGTTCAACCCGACGCCAACAGGTCATCCTCATGCACACTATTTATGCTGCATTCACAGAATGCGATTTGCACGTCAAATTTGGTGCCTCTTTTGACATGCGTCAAATTTGCTGTTCAACGTTTTTTCTCCAAAAATGTGTTCATAAACTAAACACGCGTGGGAGGAGCAACTGTTATAAATTGGTAGCCTCATCAACTACATGGAGGCGTTGACTGTTTATCTGTATACAGTATATCATTTACTATGTATAGAATACTCAACATTTGAGTAGATTTTTTTGAAGAGCTTTACAAAATCTTTGGTAATCAGCTCATTGAAACTGGACGTCCCTGATCCTACGTTCACACCAGGCATGTGACGAGCATTCAAGAGTGCGCTTTTAGCGCGTCTACATTTAGCATACAGTGTTCACTCTGGACTGGCGGTACACAATACTAGTGCATGTATCTACAGTTGGAGAAGGCTTTATGCAAAATGGCGAGGCAGTTCAAATCTTCTGAATCTCGGTCTAGACCTTTTCTTTCACAGCTCAATTCCGATATATGAAAGACTGGGTATCTATAATTTGGAGCAAAAACCGTAATCATTCATTTCTCCTCTATGATTACTTTTCAAACGTTTGGCACTTTCATGAATTGAAAAGGCTGTCACCCATACGTCACTACCAAATCCCGAGTCCCTGGTTGGTCAAACCTCAATTGGTCTAATTATAATGCGCGTTCCACAAACACTGGTTTTGTACCTAGAGCCTGAAAACAGTCATAGAAACATGCGTAGTAACATGTGAATGTGAGCATTTGAGCTGTGCATTTACGCACGTTTTACATAGACTTGGGAACTTAGCTTAACGCACAAATCACAACGGTGTGAAAACTGCTTAATTAAAAAACACAGTCCACTATTTCACCTGTAAAACAGTTTCCTCAGAAAGATGGAGGGAAATCAGTCGATGATTAAACAATGCTGCTGAAATATTTTGGTGTAAAACATGTTTGAACACCTTCTGTCAAAACAACGAAACATTTCCTTTAAATACTAGCTAGTTCTGACAGATTTAACAAATATTTCTGCTAATACACATGCTTAGGTTTGAGGTCGAAAGTCTCTGTTCTGTTTTTGAACAAATGTTTTTCTGATTTGTTGTTCATTTCTAAACACTAAAATGCAGCTGAACCCCACTGACTGAAGGTCAGTTCCTTTAGAAACACAACAGATGAAGGTCCTGTTGGAGTTTATGAAGCTTAACCTGCTCCAGCTTTGATGAGCTTGAATTAAACTCCACGATCTCTTTCTGGTTTGATCACAGTGAACGGCACTGTGACGCCCGCCCCCACCCAGGCTCCTCCCCCATCCCCCGGCCGCTGCAGTCCAGGTCAGTTTCTGTGTCACAGCCCCGCCCACTGCATCCCAGAGTGGCAGCACTGCGATGGCCTCTCTCACTGCCCGGACGGCTCAGACGAAGTCCACTGCCGTGAGTTTCTTTGTTCATAAAAAGTCACCGCAGACTAAAAGTACCGGTTCTATGGTGTGACGTTTATTTGTGCAGAAGAAAATGTGACCATCAGCCTGTTGGAGCTTTAACTTTTAACAAAAGTGTGGCGTGTGATGTGTTTGAAGCGACCCTTGGGCCTCTGGTCTGTGTTAACGGCACCCGGTGCGCTGATGGGGAGGCCTGTGTGCTGGACGGCGAGCGCTGCGACGGCTTCCTGGACTGCTCTGACCACAGCGACGAAGACAACTGCACCCGTGAGTCAACATCCCATTAAAAGTTCCATCCAAGTAAATACTTAACACTCTTCACCAAAATACCATTCCTTTGACAGGATAATACTCAAATACAAGTACAAACAAGTAAAATTCCCTCAAAAGAACTCTAATCACTGAAATTAAAATCAACCGTTACTCTTTACTTTATTTTAGTCCAGTAGTAGGGCTATGGATCGTTACTTGGGAGCGATCCAATTCGATTCACATATCAAGATCAATGATTCGCAGGTCAAATTTAGCTATTTAACTGTTTGAATGGCTGCTATGTGAATGCCATTTTACTGTATGTATAACATTAAAATAAAATGAATTTAAATATCATCATTTAGGCCTTTATGTTGAACAAGAGATTAGAATCAACAAAGCACAGTGGTATTTATCACTTTAAACAATGTCACACTCAAGTTTTTTTTTGTCAGCCTCCCAGTCAACTTCAGCAGGAAACAAAACATAAACATCCCTGTTGCTTTGGTTCATCTCTGAACAAATCCTGAAAATGTTCTCCACAGTTTTTCCAACCTCAAAATTTAGCCGACTACAATTCCAGTTGATAGATGACAAGAATATAGTAAATGTAGACACAGCAACCACTCAGTAGAAATGGAACAACTCGAAAAATCAAATCAAATCAAATCAAGCTTTATTTAGATAGCACTATTCCTATCAAAACACGACACTACGTGCTTTACACGTAGTTAAAAGATCACTGGGAACTCTAAAAATAGATTTAAAGATGTTTAGACTGGTACTTTAAAAAGACTGATAAAAGAACACAAATCTCAATCATTTTGTCTGTTGCTGCAGGAATCTACGTTTTCTTCCTGTATGCAAATGTGAATCCAGTGTTTGCATGAAAGTATTTGGAATGGACTTTGTCCTTTTTGACTGGAATTCCTTTGTAGCGGACACACGGGTGTATAAAGTGCAGAACCTCCAGTGGGCGCAGGACTTATTGGGTGCCGTCACTTTGACCTGGTCTCGGCCCAAAAACCTCCCTTTGAACTCCTGCTACTTCCTGATCTACTACAGGTGAGCCTGGTCCCCACACACGTGGCGAGAACCTCCATCTCCTGGTCTCCATCTTTGTGCTATGATGTGTGTTCTTTTGTTCAGACTCATCGGTACGCAGCAGTGGAGCACCATGAACACCCACAGCAACAAGACCAGCTGCAAGCTGACCGTTTTACAACCCGACACCACCTACCAAGTGAAAGTGCTCACTCAGTGCCTCAGTAAGCTGTACAGGACCAACGACATGATCAGCATCCGGACCCCAGAGGGATGTGAGTTCCTGAGTTATGGACTGATCTGCAACCACCAAAACCAAACATTAACGGTTTCATGTAATCTTTTATCTGAATCGTTTTTTCTTCCCCCCCCCCCCCCCCGCTGTGGACGGTGTAGTGCCAGATCCCCCCACAAACCTGCAGCTCTCCTGCCTGAATAAGGAAGACGGCACGGTGAAGGTTTCCTGGGATCCTCCCAGCAGAGGGCACGGCCTGATCAGGGAATACATAGTGAGGGATTCACAGACCTGATGTCCAACTAAATATGCTGGCCTTTAAAAGGCGTTTTTTATTTACCGTCATTTCCGGACTATAGAGCGCACCTGATTATAAATGGTAAAATGGTAAATGGCGTATACTTATATAGCGCTTTCTACCTTCTTATGAAGGCCCAAAGCGCTTTACAGTCACAGTCCCATTCACCCATGCACACACACATTCACACACACGCACTGATGGCGGCTCGGCTGCCGAACACTGGCGCCAACCTCCCACCAGAGGCAAGGTGGGGTTCAGTGTCTTGCCCAGGGACACTTCGACACATGGGCGTGCAAGGCGGGAATCTAACCTGCAATCTTATGATCATGGGTCGACCGCCGTACCGCTGCACCACGGCCGCCATAAGCCGCAACCATTACATTTTTAAAGGATAAAACATGTTGTACATACAAAAGCCGCACCTGTCTATAAGCCACATGTGCCCACATTGAAACATGTGTTGTAGAATGCTGAAACATTGGGCTGCGTGTGTAAGAAAGCGGACGGAGGGGAGAGCGCGTGCAGCGCAAAAGGGAGTGCTCTCACTCACTTTTGCTCTGCTCTGGCCCCTTCCTCTTTCACACACAGATCGCTGACACTGATACTGTTTGAGCCTGAATGAGTCATAGAGCCAGTTGTGATAGTCCTAGTGTCCTCCACAGTCCTCAGGTGATGGTAAACCACAAGGACTGGATGAAGAATCAGGGAAGTACCAGTTTGACATTATCAGGCCTTCAAAATGCTTCACGTTCTCTTCATTTAACAAGATCAGAAAAAAACGCTAGACCCTCCAAACAGTAATCTGGTTATATCTGGACTGTGAAATGAGGCTGAATAAGTCAGGAGTGTTCAGGGTGCAGGTCTCATGCATTAGTCACATGCACTCGTATGGGGGTTGACCTGTACGGGTGCTGTGGGTTTTTGGGTTGTTTGTGAAGGGTCGTAGAGAGTAAAAGGAGTGCAAATGTGTCTTGCAGTTCCCTTGAAGCTCATACAGTTACCTAAAGGGATGTACCATAGAACGTACCATTGTCATGTGTGTGGTAAGTGTATTGGGAAGTATTTCTAAGGATAGTGGAACTTTCACGCACTTATGATGCATGGGTGATGCTGTCAAACGGTGCCCTTACTCCACACTCTAGTCGTTTATCAGGTGTTGGTACTAGCTCCTTACTGACAGTGCAAAAATCCTGGGGTATGCACGTGATACGCAAGTTCCCTGTAGGACCTGCACACTAACTCCACTCTGATTGTCTAATTTCCTAAATTCCAACAGTACAACATGTCTGCGTCTCACCTACTCCCCCCTTACCTACCGCTATGTGTTGTATAAGTGTTCACTCCCACCTGTCTCTTGCTGTGTGACAGGTAGAGTACAACCAGCGTGGAATTTTCGAGTGGACGTCCCAGAGATCCAGTGAAACCAGCACAGAGGTGAAGAATCTGCAGCCAGAATCCCTGTACAGTTTCCGGGTAAGGGGCGTCACAGCGGTGGTACAGGCTTCAGAAGGATCACAATTACCACTTTCTGTTTAATCCCTGGTTTCAGGTGGCTGCTGTTACCAGTCGAGGGGTTGGAAACTGGTCAGAGATCAAGTCCATAACACCTAAAAAAGGTAAACTCATTCTCCTGACCAAAGGAAACTCTGTCCTCTGCTGGGGACAGTTCAGAATCACAATGTTTGGATTTGTCTGCCGTAAAACCCTCTCCAATGAAAACCATTTTTGGTGTTTTTAATATGTTCTTGCGGCATTTCTCTGATGATGGAGGACATGTATCCTGAAAAAATTAGACTTGCAGAAAAAAATAGCATTTTTCATTCATTCAAATTGCGGGGAAAAGGTCTGTAGCAGTGATGTAGACGTCAGATCAGGCAGGCCCCCTACTCTGCTCCATTCTGATGCATCCACTTGCAGACAGAGAGATCCACGTACATCTTTATTTTCCTCATCTGAGCTGGCATCTAGATCAAAACTGTAAGGATGGGTAATTCCAACATTGCTGTTAGGTTGGGCTTGTGAGGGCTGTAAGCTAGCGGGAGAGCATGTAAGCAAAGGGATGATGGGAATGGGGGGCCGGGCTTACTCTACGGCAAAAGTCCCGCCCACAACTCAGAGGCGAATTTCTGATGAACTCCTGCCAGTCTGCAGAAACTGTCCTAGAAAACAACACAGGTTTTTATTTGGGCTAAAAATGACATAATTCTAATTAAAAGACCACTTTTACAATAGATTAACAGATGATCAGAGTGGGTCTTTAATGTTCACTACATAAGAGAGAAGATAATCCTTTATTCGTCCTGCAGTGCGGAAATTCCAACGTTGCAGCAGCAGATAAATTTAAATGCAGCAGGATTATATTTACAGGTCAAAAAAATTAAACGTCACGTATTTATAAATCTTACAATACGAGCAAAAATCAAAATAGAAATTGCACCAGTGGTTGTATTAATGTAAATAAAAATAGCACAACAATAACAACATATTTCTACCAAACATTTTAGCAAAGTTGGTAAGTTTCATTTAAAACTATTTCAGATTAGAAATGAACATCTCTGGTGTGTTGTTTGTTCCACAGCTCTGCCCCCTCCCTCTGTGATGGTAAATAGCATCAGCAACGACTCCATGAGTCTGTCCTTAAGCCTGGACTCCAAGATTGAGGTTTGATCTTCTCTAAAACTCTTCTTAGTTGGTGGGTTTTCTTTTTTGTGACACGTTGGTGGATCTCTGCAGGTAAAGCTCTTTGTGGCCGTTCTGTCCTGGCAATTTGATTCCCACGTTAAGGAGAGCAGGAACTACAACGTCACATCAGGGATCCTGAAAGGTTCTCCTCCTGACTGTTTCATCATCGTCCATTACCAAACTGCTGAGTTGAAGATGACACGCTACTTTTTTTTTTAGCCTCCAACCTGACTGCAGGGACGCTGTATGAGGTGGCTGTGTGGGCTCACACCAGCACTGGAGACAGTCCCACCACCCTTTCCCAGCAGCGTACAACCGGCACACCACCAAAGAAGCCCCTCCTCAAAGCCAAGGCTCTAAATCAGACTGCTGTGGAGTGCAGCTGGACTGTCAGTGGCCCTCTGGCAAAGGTACGGCAAGCACATGGCCCCAAAACCACCACCACCTGCAAAGTCGAGGTCTTGTTCTGTTTAGTTGTTCCTTTCATAAAGAGTACCACAATATATGCACATATTCAACATAACAAAAGTCCATGTCTTATGAGAACAGGAAAGAAGCAGTGAGAAAAATGAAATTCCTAGTTTTCTCAGTTCACCCAATTCCCACTAAACATCAAATAGACACGTTTTCTCATTTTAGAGCATATTGCCAAATATTCCAAATACTCCTGAACAACACGTTTAGTCCTCCCTTTCAAAGTAGTAACAAATGCGTTCTGAAATCAAATGGAGCTCAGAACGAATTTCACCCGGGACTACAGTTTCCCTCCAAGTATATGAAGTTCAACTTGGTCCAAATCATGGGAAATTAGCACCATCTACTGGCCGTAACCCTCTACAGCACTAAATCAACATGGAATATAATTCATCAACAAAGACCAAGAGCTTCCTTTGACCACCCATCTGCTGGATCTGATAGTTAGTGTTTTCTGAAGGGATGAACAGCATAGAACCTTTCAAAAATAGTTTAGATGTGTTTTAATGATCATTTTTAAGTGTAATGAATTCCTTGGCTACACTATCTTTTGGTAGATGACATTGAAAACACAGAGAGAAATAAAAACTTTCTGGAAATATTCTGGAATTTTAAAATGGTTCTTTATCTTTTCCACCAACACATATATGTAAACATCACATGGACCAAATCCGAATTGCTTCTGTACCCCTAAGGCTTCTCCCTAGCTCTACATTTATCCCTCCAAGTGGAGAGTTATGACAAGAATAGTGTCTCCAAATCTGGACGTTACTACCAGTCGATGGCGTCGTCAATAGCCGCCAGACATCTATGTTGGCGCATAGCTGCCAGCGCTGGGAAAATACACAACATCGGTTTTATAACTTTAAAAAACATGCAAAAACAAAAGCTCAGTAATTAAATTTAAATGTAAAAGTCAGTGCTTCAGAGCACACAAACATGCAGAAATGTGTTTCTCCTCCACGTTGCCCTGTGGTGTATAGTAACCTACCAGTGGAGGGATAGCCAGTCCTAAGTCGCTACGGATCCTCCTTGCAAATCTGGAGGAGCCAGAGGGGTAAGGAAGCAATTCAGACTTGTTCATGCTTTAAACAGGCTGTTGGTCCCGTGGTGTTTGAGGCCAAATTCCTCTGTCTTCAGGTCAGTTATGTTGGGAAATCTGTTGTGGTTTCAACCTCTTGGTTTGTTGATTCTTGAAAGGAACCTGCAGCAGCCTCCCTGCCTCCAAACTTTTAACAACAACATGGTATTTTACTCTGGTGGATGCTCATATTACTACACTCTATGAAGATCTATGATGCAATTCATTTATTCTTTAAAATTGTTTTATTATATTGTATGGGAATGGCCTAAATACATATCAGATTACATAAATGGGATATTGAGGTCCGAGTAATCTGTGCTCCATCAGAGCATCATTTGGTCCTCAACTGCTCCTCTGGACTTTGAGCAGTGGGTTGGCCTCCTGAACTCCCCGGTTCTCTGAGGAGCACAAGTGAATAGTGTGGTCTCTAAATCAGAAAATACTTAAGGAAAGTATTACCAGAAATAACCCAATCTGTTAAGCCAACAGAACCACAATTACAGAAGCATTTTATCTGGTGTTCTTCTTTTTTGGAGATAAGTTTGTATGAAATAATATATTAAGAGTGGTGAAAGGAACTGATCGGCTGTTGAAGATCCCTTTAAAACTCTCCTGGTAAAATGTGCCACCTGCTGCTCATATGGTAACCACCAACACACTGTTTCACTTCTTTTAGGGCAACATTTTACAATCAAGACGTTTCATTTTTGGAGACTCATGAAAATAAGAGTGCAGGAAATAATACAGGTCAAAGTTCTTTGTCAGGGATTCTTCATGGAAACAGGGAACAGGAGGATGAATAAGTACCAAAGACTCCAACCTCAGACCACATCTTAGTCATCAACCTGTTGCATGTGTGTGTCTGCAGCAGTACGGCGTGTTTTACGCCACGTCCTTCCTGGATCTGCACCGCTGGCCCCGCCGCGTGGATTCGGCTTCCTTCAACCTGACGGTGACTGTGGACAGGGATGAGCAGTACCTTTTCCTGGTGAGTACTTTCTGGAAATTCAACTTCTATTTTATGGTTAAAGGGTGTAATTATTCCATTCAATTGTATTTAAATAGCCCAATATTACAACACAGTTATCTCAACAGTTATTATCACACCGGAAATTGTACAAAACATGAAATCAGTAATAAAATACAATAATTGATTTCTAAACTAAACTAAACTCAAATTCCTGTTTTGGTTTAAAACTTCCATCCCTACTTGTTCGATCAGAAATATCTAAGCAGCCGTAACTCTCAAACTTCTCACTGTAACCCATTTCATGTCAAATTCTTCAAGTTTGACATTGATGTTCTTACAGAAAGTTTAGCAAAAGCACATCATCTAAACTCCATGTTAAGCCAAAAAGTTCAAAACTTTTTAAATTTGGAATAAAATGTAAAAAAGAGCTGTTGAACCCATCAGCTCTATTAGAGAACTGGGCCGAGTGGGTGTGATGACATCCATAGAAAATAGCTTACTTCCAGCTTAAGCCAAATGAAATAAACCAATTCAGTTCCCATTTTTCATGTTGGAGCCAGACATCGTCAGTAAGCAGTGATTGGTCTGAGTCAACATTTCTATGGTAGCCACTCTATCAATCAGGAGTGAGCTTGTTGGATGTCCACACCCCTACCACTTGAAAGAGGACTACATGAAACCTGAAAGTTTCATGAAAGTTGCCGCTCTGCATCAGTTTGCCATGATGTTTGTGATCAGGTTTTTTAGACTCTGTGCTTTTAGTTAAGGTGTTTCAGACTCACCTGTTAATCTCTGTCTGCAGGTCCGGGCAGTCTACCCGTTCCTCGGCCCGCCCTCTGACTATGCCGTGGTGAAGATGATTCCGGATGAGAGACTGCCGCCCAGAAACCTCCACCGGGTGCGGGTCGACCAAACCCAGGCCACTTTGAAGTGGCAGCCCCCATACGACACCCCGAGCAAGCCTCTGGTACGGCTAAAATGCGGGTCATCATTTTGAAAGCCGGCGTTAATGATTTAAAGTTATTACATCTTGTCAATTTTTTTATCCTCAGACATACGTTATCCATGTGAGGGACGTGATTCAAAATGTTGAGAGGGACTATAAGTTCACTAGTCAGAGCAACACGGTGGAGTACCTGCTGAAGGACCTGGAGCCTGGAGGAAGATACAGCATCTCTGTCCGTCTGCTCAACATGAGCAAAGAGGCCAGCTTCTCCCTTAGCACAAGTGAGTTCAGTCAGAGCTCTGAAGATGGAAAAAGAAACGTGAATGCAAACGAGAGACGGGATAAAAGCAGAAGATCTTCTGTTCTCTAGAAACACCTTTGCTTGAAGGACGCTAGCAGGCAGATCCCCACAAAGAGGGTTCAGTAGAAGCACTAAGCTAAATCTGATGGAAATTTAAACTTGTGGGAACTAAACAAATGAGTTTACCACTGTCATTGATCCCTGGACTTATGAAATTTGACACCATACCCCCCAAAAAACAAAAAAACATCTGTTATGGAGGAGGCAGAAGTTTGCTTAAACCACAGAAAAAAAGTTTTCTCAACTTGCACTAAAATTCAAACCACACCTGTCCAAATAAATCTTCAGTTACCTTTAAACGTTTATCCTGTTTTTATCAATCTGATTAAAATGACAGATCTCAATACAACACCTATTCTTCTACATCCTGGTCATCTGGGTCAGTGGTCCCACAGACCGGTATCATTCCACAGTACAGTTGGTACCAGACCACATGGAAAAAATCATGAACTCCATTTTTTTCCCTTTTATTTATAAGGTTTTGTTTTTTTTAATTACTGCATTAGCCACCACATCCAAATCATTTTTGGTGCACGTCAAGTTGCTCGGTCACGTGCCAAAAATCAATGTTCTACTTGAAGTTGACGTCTAAATTTTTAGCTTGAAGTTGACAGTTATGGGTTAAGGATAAACTTATATCACATTTGAATGGTTCCTACATGAAATCTGGTGTGCAATGAAAGTTTGAAGTAACTGCGGATATTTTACAAAGAATGAAGATAAACTTTACTGGATTTCAAAAACTGTAAAACTATCAAATGAATGAACTCAGTAGGGGTGGGCTTATATGAGTTCGCTTCTAACCACTTCTTTTCAAGCAATAAATCAAGCTCTACTTAACTTTAGTCAATTATCTCTATATTTAATTAAGCAAATGTGACTTAAGTGACTTTTTTGTTTTGTTATATTTTCTGTTTTTTTAATCTATGCATTTCAACATTTCTGTAATGAGTTTGATAAATTTGTCTACATTCTTTATTGCTTCGACTACAATGCTTGAAATAAATTAATAAATCAATAAATCAAATCAAATCAAATAAAGGAAAACTGGAGGATAAAACAAAAAAACAACCTGCCTGCCCATTTCTAATGAACCCCTGCTGCTCTGCAGAAACTATGTCCTAGAAAACAACACAGGTTACATGTTTAGGCTAAGAACAGCAACATTACAATGAAAAGACCTCTGGGAAAGCTTTGACAATAGATCAGAAGATGATTGAGTGGAGTTTTTTTCTTTTATTAAATTTTTATAAAATTTTTAGATAATATCTGAGCTTTTCTTCTCTGTTCTGCAGCTCCTCTTCCTCCGCCTGAAGCCTTAAAGATTTTGACGGAGAACGACCACGTGATCCTGTTCTGGAAGAGCCTGGCGGTCCGGGAAAGGGGCTTCAATGAGAGCAGGGTGAGGCTGGTGTGGGTTGTTTGGGCTCTGCAGGGAGCTCCTCTTTATGGAGGTTCATCCATCCAAACTCCATTTCACAGATTCAAAGGCTGGCCAATGAGGTGGCTGGACAGACTGGTGGTACTTTAAGCAGCTGTCCATGGCAGATGAAAATGTGTCTTTTTTCCCCCAGACATTTTATGCTTCATAAAGATTAAAGTTTGAACTTTAATAAGTGAGGTTCATTAGTTGAAATGTGTAAATCCTAAAAAGTTCCTTGAGTTACTCTGAAGGGAACAATGCTGCACTTCAGTCAGATCAGTCTTTCCGCCGCTGCTCTTCATCCTGTTGTGTTGTTTTCAGGGATATGAAGTTCATGCATTTGACAGCACCACCAACCACACCTCATATCTGGGAAACACCACCGAAACCTTCTTCCGCATCACCAGCCTGCTGCCGGGCCACAGCTACACCTTCTCAGTGCAGGCTCGTTGCTTGTTGGGCGGTCAGCTGTGCGGCGATCCTGCTGTGGTGCTCTACAACACGCTGGCAGGTGCTAAGATGCTGTTTTTCCCACAATACACTGCTCACGTTACCGCTTTTAAATGAGCTGGTCAAAAGCGGCACTTGTTCTGAGGTTCAGAGGTTACCCGTCTGTCATGATGTAACACTAAACCAGCAGGTAGACAACAAAAACTGAAAAAGTACTTATACTTTATCTATATTGTGAAAAGCTCGGGACCAGTAAACAGTAAACAGTGAATATGTTTACATTCACGTCAGTATTTAGATACCAAGATAATCTGAAAGTTTCTGCAGTCAGGAAGTCGCCAAAAAGACCTGCTTGATGAGGGAATGTACCCCATCACCCTTAAGCTGTGTTCACACTAACCCCCATTTGAGCGGCAGGGATGTCCAGTTTTAAAAAGTCGACGAACAGATGAAATCAGAGGTCCTGTGGCAGGACATGTTTGATGACAGCATGCTCTTTCACCCGAAGGAACCAGCGACGCTTCTCGGACTGAGGTCCACTCCCAGGACATGGCGGCGGTGGTGGTCCCGGTCCTCTTTGTCCTGCTCTTGGGAATGTGTGGAGGTTTGGGGGCGCTCTACCTTCGCCATCGCAGACTGCAGAACAACTTCACGGCTTTCGCCAACTCCCACTACAACTCCCGCCTGGGCTCCGCCATCTTTTCTTCTGGAGATGAACTAGGTATCGGATGCATTCCTGACCTCTGACCTTTTCTCTAACCTCCTATAGACAGCTGCTAAAGCAGCACAGCAATGCTACTTCTAATACATTTAAATATGATCAGAGCATTAATTTATTTTCAGTAAACTGTCAAATTTGGAATAATTTCCACACATATTAAATTGTTTAGTGTTAACTCTTGATTAAACTTTAAAATAAAAGTTGTAATTGGAAACATTTTTACTTAATTTGAGTTATTATTCTCTTTCTGAAAAGGAGAAGCCTTATGCTTCCTCGTTACTGATGAATATGGAAAAATAAATGAAACTAAATCTTTTAAAGTGAAATCTTTAACACCGGAGATGTTGCTGGAAACACCTAAATAACGCATAAGCCTTCCACCACTTACGTGAACGAGGTGAATCAGCTGATTCTGATGCGGAGGAAAGCAGCTTCATGCAACACATTACTTACGTGAAGTGTTGCAGCACAAAACGGTTTTTCTAGGCTTCAGTAAACGTTGGATCAGCAGTAATTATCTGAGCTTTGCCTTTAAAAACAAACAATATCCAAGCTTTTGAATAATATTAAAGCCTTTTGCTGATCAACGCTAGTTCTTGGGGCAGAGCTGGCAGAGCAGAATTTTCCACACAGAATTTTCCGGGATTTTCCACACATGACCGAGCAGCTTGATATGCTTCAAGATTGAGTCAAATGTGGTGGAGATAATCCAGAAGTTTTCCAAAATAAAACTTCCTTCAGAATGACATGTACATAAAAAGTGTAGTTCCTGTTTTATTTTTCTCCTGGCCAGTTCCAAATTGTTCCACAAACAGGTACTGGTCTGCAGCCCAGGGATAGGGGACCACTGGTAAAAATGGTTAATAAGTTAAGACAAGGGTGAAACTGATGTTTGCATTTTGTTTTAGCTGAGGTCTTTTCCAAAATCACCTCATTTTCTCCTCATCTGTTTTAAGGTGATGACGACGATGAAGATGCGCCCATGATCAGCGGTTTCTCCGATGATGTCCCCATGGTCATTGCATAGCAAAGCCGGTCCCAGACAGCAGTTTGGTAATACCCGACTGGAAGAAAAAACCCCGTGATTAAACCCATCAACCTCTCCAATTTACCGGAAAGTGGAAGAAAATGAAACCGGCGCCAAACCAGATCACCTTCAAACATACATTGCACTTTTTGGGATGCGCAATAACTTATTTTTTATAATGTGAACTATGTAGATAGTTGGATAAGAGGACTTTGATGTAAACTGTGAAAGATTTGAGTTTGTCTAGCATGTCTGTAAGGAAAGACCCAACATTGTAATGCAAACTCATTACTGTTGCAATGGTTACTGCTTGAAGCCAAAAGAAGCATCCAAAGTAAAAAAAGAAAAAAAAAAGAACAGACAATGCAACCCCGCCACAAATACAACACCGTCTAACTGCTCTGCTATCCCGATAGAACTGATGGAGGCCACTCCGCCCCCGTTCCTGTCGGGATCAAACGTTGGTGTGCGGCCGTCGACCGCGCTGTTCGTGGATTGTGTTTATCTGACTTAGTCTGTTGAAGTTCAGACATGCTTTGTTCTCTTTTGCAACCAAAAGTGATTGATCTGGAAGTGTCGCCACAGTGTCTTTGTAAAAACACTCTTCTGTTCCACCACCAGCACAGTCGTATTCGTGTGTTTAAGCGTAGCCTGACGGATAAAGTTCCTCGAAGGGGACGCTCCCTCAGAACGTCGCCAAGATCATGTAAAGTGTTTGTAAATTTGAGCTTTTAATATATCCTCTCCTTTCAATGCTGCACTCATCATTCTGTATAAATATATAAATATAGATATATATATTTCATCATGAATTTTTGGTTGTTTTGGACTGCAGACCCCCCCCCCCCCACGTTGCCATAAGTCTAGTCGTAGGAAAGGTGTGTTTGGCGGTTCTCAGGGAAACGTGTCAGAGCGGACACCGGCGCCTCCGTGGTTGAGGCGGCGCCGTCAATCTACTGTTGGATGGTACAGAAACCTTGGAGGAAGGGGCGGGGCTCAAAGGTTTGAGGTCTCAGACTCAGGCTAACCATCAGGTCCAGGTGAAGACATTTAGGATCCCCCCTCTCACACCATCTGCTCATCGTTGCTTTGGTCTGGTTTCTGCGGTTGGTTGGCCTTTCGGGCAGGGCCTGCTGCTTGGGCTGTTACCTTCAGGAAGATCTTCTTGACTTTTGGTTCTGTTGCTCACAGGAATGTGAGTTTTTATTTTGAAGCTTTGGTGGATTTACACAAACATCAGGAGAACCCTCACTTTTAACAGCTGAATGCGTAACCAGAAGTCAACAGGCTCATCGTTTACTGTTGGACCCCTGGAGAGTTTCTTCATTCATTTGACTTTTCTCCTTTAGTTTAAAGTACGGTAGCTCTGTGTTTCACATCAACACCATTTTAAAACGATTGTTCAGTCCCTTTATTTTGAAAGGTAAAACATACTGAGGTGAAACCATTGACTGTATTTAAGAACTGGAATGAGTCCATGAAAAATTGGTTTACTTCCAGATGAAGTCAATTCAGATGCCATTTTTTGATTTGAGTCACTCATTGTTTTCATGGCAACCACTCTGGCCAGTCAGGAGTGAGCTTGCTGGACAGCCACACATTTAACAGGGGGCTACACAAAATCTGCCAAACCTGAACGTGAAAGCCAGCAGGCTCCACCTACTTTAATCGAAGCACCTGATTGGTCAGTTTATAACTTGAATAACTTGAACTACAGAAGAAAAAAAAAAGATTATCAAGAAAATGTTAAACAAAATGTATCAGAGCAAATGGTAATTCTAACAAATTGAGTGAATAACAGCTGTTTATTTCTCCATAGAAGTCTATAGGGTTTTGGCTTCTTGGAGCCAGTGGGTACTTCCTATTTGGAATGCTAGGGGAGGGGTGCTAGGGGAGGGGTCACTCAGTCCAGTTCTCATGTACAGTCAGTGGATGAAAATTTGGTGGGAAAAGCAACTTCATGATTGTATTTAGCATCTGTACGTTGGGACATACCATCCTCTCTGAGGAGCAGTTTTACCTTTCCAATGTGAATTTGTGGATCACTGGTGAAGCACAGTCTTCAGCCTGTTTTGTTTTTAAACTGGTTTTATATGATTTGGATGTCTGCAACTATTTTCTGCAAAACATTTTCCTGTTTTTTATTTTTTTTATTATCATAAGGCTGTGTCTGTAGTCACTTTAAGGTCTCCTTAAGAACTGGTCTTAAGGAGGAACGTTCTTTTGTTTCTTGGCCTTAAATCTTCTCTGATGCTGTTCTAAACTCTTCTGTGTTTTGTTTTTTTCTTGTTCCACCACTAAATGCCTTATTAGAAAACGATGAATTTCTATGTAATGTACTGTTTGTATGCTAGAACCTGCTCATGCATGCAGGTATTTTCTGCTGAGGAGGAAGGGAAAGGGCGTTGGACCATTTTGTGTTCCTGTTCTCAGTCAGACTTTACATCTGTACAAAGCAGCATCGTTGTGCTCCTCACCTGTCTCAGTGTGGACTCGTAAAAAACAATTTGCTTTGATTTGGACACACAGATAATCCATTTTTGACCATGTTGTTGTTGATGTTGTTGTTTTTTGCCTGCTTGTAAAGCTCACTGTAAGAAAACTAAAGAAATACTGTAAAATCATTTACTGGAATAAAGTTGCTGAAATCGAGTTCCTGTTTAATTTTGATGTCATTGAAAATCCCTCCTATCTTTATATGCAGAGTTTGAACTTATTATTCATGTCACATCAAAGCAGCTTCATTATATCCACCACACATTTATTTGGTGTCACTTTCTTAAAGAACCTGTAGAGTTACAGTAGTTCTAAGTCCACAGCAAACAGCCTAAACTGATCTGGAGATCACACTGCAGCTTATACGCTTATACATCTTTATGAATATTGTTCTGCCTGCTGAATATTTCTTCTCATCTTGGTTTCTTTCTTTCAGAGGCTTTCAGGGGCAAACGTTTCATTGTGGAAGTGGGAATGATCATTCTCTGCAGAAAATGCAATTTGTCAAAATGTATGACTATAAAGAAAAGTGCTTTGGAGATTTAGGGTGTTTCTGCTGCTGAGGTGTATTTATGCGCGCTCTCATCCGATCTTCCTCCCTCCCTCCCTGTTGGACCAGGTGCTGTCAGAGTTCACGTGTGTTACCTGCACCTACAATGAAGGTAAGCAAAAATTATACAATACAAAAATACACTTTTTTTTTTGTCATCATGGTTAACGTTTAAAGATATTCTGTGTCCGTACATTTCTGCCCCCCTGATGAAAGATCTTTGCATTAATTGAAATTCAAAAGCAACGAAAAATAAAACAAGGGAAGTCGTCATATCAGTGGATCTGATGCAAAGGTGTAAATTTGGATCCTCCTACATTCATTCTGTACAACAGGGGGCAGTATTTGCCAGGGCAAGAGCACCAAGCCACAACCTCCACAAATTAGACACTTCCTGTGTTTTCTCTGGACTTTTTAGAACCTCTAAAGTTCTTCACGTTTCTCAACCTGCAGACTCTCACAGAAAAAAAAATCTTGTCCACTCATTAAAAAAAAGAAATAAATCAAAAACTACCATTTTCGGCCCCCCCCCTGCCTTACATTTAGTATAATTGGAAAGCTCCAAATGTCCTCTGTAGATACTATAAGTAGTTCTTTCAGTACTGTGCAGTGGTTGAGAGATATTCAGATTTTGACATGTCCTCTACAGTTCAAATTCAGCACAACATAAAGATATTTATCACAGCTTTATTTCTGCACAGTTTGAGCTAAACATGCTTCTCTTTGGAAAGTTCTATGTTCTGTGCACTTTCCTTAGTTTTGGACTATAACGCAGGGTGAATGTTTTACGTAAAGAAGCCTTCACACCTTTGCATCAGATCCACTTTAAAGAAGTTAAAGAACTGAATCAGAGGCTGAATCAGAATGCAGACATGCTCTGAGCAAGATCCTCAAGTCCGGTATGTATGAAAGAGACAATCTGGTTAAGTTCAAATTAGGCAAAGACAGTTAACCAAAGTTATTGGTAAAAGATCTGAATTCTGCTCCCAAAATCAAGATTCATTTGGCAAAGTTTGCCCTTTAATATTCATTTGAAATCCTTAGAAAAATACATCTTTAAACCGGAGCTCAGGGTCTGGGAGCTCTTCTCCCCAATATTTTTCTACTCTGACCTTTTGGATTTAGTTAAGTTTTGTTTACATCTGTTTCTGTTTCTCCTCAGTGCCTCAGAGATCTTATAGGTATGTGTTGTCTCCTCTTTAGGTTTCTCTGCCTGCTCTTTCACCAAGTTAGACTTAAAAAGAAATACTGATTTTATATTTCCACTTGTAATGATGATGGTACTTACCGTGTCCTTGGGAAGATGTTTGCATCACAACCACCTCAATGCTGCTGTAGCTGGATGTGTTGCTGCTGCTGGATGCGTAGGATGCAGATAGAAACCTTGTCCTTACTGTAACACAATTCCACAGTTTCTGTGTTCATATTCTTCAGATTTAACTCGAACATTATCTCTGTACAAACAATTTGCATCACTTCTGAAAAATACTTCTCATGTACATCTAAGCACCAACAGAACAGATTAGTCAATAATTGTTTAGGCTGAGAACAGCAGCGACGGCAGCATCAACGCACAAATGGATGGCTGGAGTCATCAGAGTCTACAGCAGCATTAGAAGCACATTTACATACAGATCAGTGAGGTGTAAACATTTGCACCTCAAACATTACCACAGCCCAGAAATAACTACTCTCACAAAAAATGAACTTAAAATGTACATTTAATTTTTCTTCTAGAGAATCACCTTGTTACTGGTGCATATCAGAACTCTATCGAAAAACAGCAGAATTTCATTTTTTAATGTAGAACAAACATTAAGGAGGTTACCGGGGGCTCAGCGCTCCTGGTGGGGGGAACTTTCTTCTCTAGAAATGAACATTTATCTTTTTCCTTCATTTTTATACACCAGCACTTGTTTTCCTTTTTTAGAGGTATGATTATATAAGTTCCTTCCACTCCCATTCAAACAGTTATCAAACTCTATTACACACTCATTATCTGTAATGGATTCTATGTTTCATGTGTGTGCTGTACGTATGAGTGCAAGTATTTATTTTTATGATTGGGAGCAATTATAATGTCAAGAAGATAATGTTGTTGTCTTTTCTTTATTTTCAAATACATTTATTAGTTATTCTATTGAATAGATTTGATATATTTGTGTATTTTTATAGTTTTTGACATGGATCAATTTGGGTCAGAAAGTTATAATAAGCCTTCCAAGAATTAGGATTTTGTCAGAGTAACTGAGTTTTTAAAGACCATAAATATATGCAAAAGAATGTTGTTGGTCTTTTCTGACCAAAGATCCACTTCCTGATGTCCAGCTCTTGGGGCTCTACCTGGCTGTCATGGCAACACACCGTTTCTTCATCTCCACCTGACAAAGTTGCTGGCAGAGGCAACCTGAAGAACTTTTCAAACTGTGCAGAAACAGGTTGTTCTTCTTCCAGGGCGATTTAAAAAGGATTACGTTTTTTGACAATAAATGGCTTCACCCAACTACTAACTATGAGTGAAAGAATTTCTTTAGTGTTATCATTCATATTCTGTGAAAAATGGCCAAGAAATCCTAATTTCGTCTGAAGAATGCAAACTTATGAGCACAACTGTGTGCTGACTAAAAAGGAAGATTTGTTTCCATCTGGGTTCAGTTACATATTCTCACATCTCAGAATTCAGTGATGGTCCTGCTTTAAAAACAAGTCCCGAGTAAAGATCTGGACTCCAACGAGGAAGAACTAGAAGAAACATCAATTCATCCTTTCTGCGACCTTCCGGCTCTGCTGAAGACTGAAGAATGTGAAGAGACTTCCTGCGGCTTCCAGCAAAAAAGCCCCCCATGATGCTGTCAAAGGCATGAGAAGATGAAGCCACCAAAGAGGAAGCTTCTCTTTTTGTCAGTGGAAGACTGCAGCTGAGGGTGGAGATGTAAAGGCCTTCCATCCCCATCTGCTTTTTGGATGAGTGTTGTCGTTTGCTGTGTGCTCATTTTGGTGCATCTTCTGGTTAAAATGAGATATGAATAGCCTCTAACTTTCACACATCTGTGCACATTTTCTGGTTTCCGTTTGCAGAAGGGGAGATGACAGCCATCCTTGTGCATTTCTCCGTGTTCTGCTCTCCTTTGTCCTGGGACCAAGGGCCATGGCGGACATAAAGGACTCATTTGTTCTCAGCCTTGTGCCTCGTTTCTCCTCGCCATTGTTCTGAAAGCCCACTGTTAATATCCGTTGAAAATCTGCTTACTTTCAGATTCCATCAATACGGGCGGAGGGGACAAAGAAGGGACTCTGTGCCCTGATGGGGGCCTGGAAAAAGGATGCAAACAGAGGTTGTCAGTGTGTTTGTGGACTCGGTGAGGCTTCTGACAAAGGCGGCAGTGTGGAGCAGCGCGTTGATTGATCGGTCTGATGTGAGACGTGTGAGATGGCCGCTGCAGACAGAATTAAACAAACAAAGGGTGAGTGGAAGTGGCATGATTTAGATGATGGGAATTAGGAAGTATGAATGAGACCATTTGTTGTGGGTTAACACGTCCTTCCTGTTAGACAATTAGTTTCACCACTGTGTCATGATTAAGGTTAAAAGTAAAATGATAGAAAAGATGATCTTCTTTAGTCAACGCCCACCAATTATCTTGCATACTTCATTATGAAAGCTCTTTTCAAAAGCAGGTCTTTTGGAAAGTTTAGCAGATCAACCAATAGAATTTAGATCATGTAGAGCAAAAAGATAAGCTTTGTTTTTTTCAATGCAAAATAATTTTTTCCACTTTTTCTGTCACTTTTGGCTGTTTTTAATTCTTATGGACTGAAATTACTGAGTCAAATTTCTTATTAGACTTTTCATTACATTTCTGTGTTCCTCATCAGAATGTTTAGTCTGTCTTGTTGCAGGTGCAACTCTGCTAACTTGCTAAAAGTCTTTTCTTTAGTTTCATTTCAAATGTTTCTCATTGTGTTGAGGTCAAGACTTGGTGCAGTTCATTCTGGGTCTTCCATCTCTATCTTTCTCATCCTTGCTCTTTAAACGGGCTATTCTAGTTTGCAGTAATGATGGAGCAGGACTATCTTCAAACTGTTACTATTAAGTTGGGAACATGGACTTGTCCAAAATATCTAAAGTGTTAGTCACAGGCACCCGTCCAGGTGTTGAGGGTTTCTGGAGTGTCCGAGTCCGTGGAGGGTCATAGAGAGGAGTGACTGCATCTGATGGGAGCTCAGGTGTGTCTTGCAGTTTATTTGAGGCTCGTACGGCCACCTCATTGTCGCGCGTGTGCTAAGTGTATAAGTAAGAGTAAAGTAGGTGAGAAGTAAGCGTATCCAACAGATATGTCATTTTTTCAACTCCTCCAAATCTTGCAGACTGCGTGATAAGTGTGTCACATGATAAGTGTGCACTCCTTGCATCCAGCCTGACTGTTAGAAATAAGGAAATAAGGCAATCAGAGTGTCTAATTAGACGCTCTGATAGACAATCAGTTTATGTGAACATCCTATGGACAATCATGTATCACGTACACATCTTGTGCAACATTTGCGCGGCCAGTATGGAGCCAGAACTTGCACCTTACTAATGACTAGAGTGTGGCATAAGGACATTGTACGACAACATCACTTGTGCGTCATTAGTGTGTGTAACTTCCATTATGTTTACAAATACTTCATGATCCTTACATGTTGTTTGAGTGTTTACTACAATCTGTCGTCTGCTGCATGCCTGTGGTAAAAATGTCCATGAACTTTATCCCTCTATGGGTTCACTGAGCGGTCTATGATCTTGATGTTTCATGCAGGTCACCTGTGTGCCCTGTCCAGGTTTGACCATTTTTCACCTGCAGACAACTTTTATCCATGGTACATGTAAGGGTTGTTGGGACAAAGGCTTTATAAGCATTCAAAAAGGAGTTAAGCCCAGAAATGCAGAAGAAACATGTAAAAAAAATCCTCAATAATCACTTTGTCACTAAACTTCACACTTGCATCTGATTTCCAGATTCGTCTCTCCAGAGAGCAGGCGTCCACTGCACCAAAGGCCCACGGTGGCAGGCTTTTCCTGATGGCATCAGTTCCTTTTGCTCTTGGCTTTCATGACGCTTCTCTCCGTGGGGTTTCACCTGAATGTCGTGGTTGACTTGATGGGCTTTGTTTAAAGGGTTGTGGGGTAGAATAGAAAGGGTTTCCTGGTGACAGTTCCATGGAGGTTCTTCTCCAAGGAGATCAGTGCAAACCTGCTTTTCCCTTGTGTAGCTTTTTGTGTGTCCTCCTCACAGAACTGAGCGTAAAAATCAAGATGGGTTTGCAAACTATGTCTACTGTCTGACTGTCGATGTCTTTGTTCTGCTGATTGACGGTCAGAATAACAGAAACTCACTCAAAGTCAACAGTTGTCAGTCACAACTGCTAAAAATGTTTTTCTCCTGGTTCCATCACTGGCAGAGGAGATGATGCTGTGAGTATTTTTGCCGTTTAACAATTATGGGTGGATAAAAAGATGTTCTGTCTTTGACAGAAATGTAGAAACATTTCCTTTTTTTGATATAGGACAAAGTTATTGTTTTTTTTCAAGCAAAATATTCATAATCTTTACTGTCATGCCTCCACAAAGGGTTCTTTTTATTGTTTTCTTGAAGTGTCTGTACAGTTTTCCAAAAAAGGTCAGTGTGAGAACTTCATTAATAAAAATAAAACACTTAAACTGCAACAATGTCCATACATTGCTTTTCAAACACTAAAATGGAGCTCTCTCAGCCACCGTATTCATGATCTTCTTCCTGGTATATGTCCAAGTCCCAGGTGCCTGAAAACATCACAACGAGCCATTTCAACACCACATCAATTTGGATATTTCCGCAATCTGCCAAAAATGAAATTATTAATAAAAGGAAAAATATGTTAAAGAATGTTCTTCCAGTTATTAAAAGCTTGAAAACTGAGCAGAGGACAAAAAATACTTTGTTTTCATTTCTATTGATGTTCAAGTTCAAGAAGTGAACTTTTGTGAATCACCACTTGGAGGCAGTGCATCAACCTGCAGCTGAAGTAAAGACTTTCTGGAGAGCATGACGGAGTTTAAGTTCTACAGCAGTGTGGAGGGGAGTGAGGGACCACATGACAAATGTTCCTCCTACTGGGTAAAATGTTTTGATCAAATGTCCAGATGATCATTTCATACAATATTCTATGAAGATCTTTTTTGGTTATTGCTAAATTACTCAAAGTTTACATTTTCTAAATGCCTTTTAGCCTTTTGAAATCCGACACAAGCCGTTGATGACATAAACGCTGAGGGAGAAGAAGAGAAGGGAAACATTAACAACAGCAGTCGGTCTGCTCTTCTGCCTGATGTACCCACAGTGTGACGGCTGAAGCTGCTGGCCTGCTCACCTGATCTAATCATTCTTTTCCTGTAGCCGGACTCGGACAGAACTTCTTTCTCCTTTTATCTTCCCTCCCCGCTCAGATCAGGTTGCCAACAGAAAAGTGAAACTTGCCAACCCTTCATTTCCTTTTCCTGGTTACAGTCTCCCCCTCCCTCTGTTTTCTGTCCTTTCTTCTGAATCTTCTAAATGTCACCTGATTTCTGCTGCTGTAGTTTTGGAAAGAAGTCGGATTGTTTTTTCCAAACTTCTGCTTTTCAGGAAAAGTGTAACAGAACTGTGTTAAAGGTCTGTTGGATGGTTTGGATGGGTCATGGATCGTTGGTTGGATGGATGATGGATGGATGGACAGATGATAGATGAATAAATAAATATTTGGATGACTTGACAGATGGATGAATTGATAGATAGATAAATGATGAATGGATTAATGGATTGATTGATTGCTGTATGGATAGATGGATGAAGCATTTATAAATTAATAAATGGATGGATGGATGGAGTGATTGACAAGAAAAAGAGATTGGATGTATGGATAAAGTAATGGATTACTAGATGGATGGATGGATGGATTAATGGATAGATAGATAATATTGGATATATAGATGAATGAATATATGGATGGATAGATGTTTTCATTCAGAATTATTGTCCTGATCATTTTTCTTGCCTCTTTTTTTCATTCTATTCAGTTTTTCTGCAATTTTCATTTTTAGTTTTCTGTTCTTTGTGACCACATTTTGACTCACTCTAATGTAAATATATGTGCTGTTCAGATGTTGCACTGGCTCGTTTGGTAAAAATACTGTTCTCCAAAGCATGTGTTTATCTACAAATATTTTTGTGAACAATCAGAGGAATTTTTTTCTATTTGAACTATTTTAGTGTCATGGCATATTATACTAAAGAGTAGAATGCTTTTCATTATGCCAAACCGTGTGTTGTAGGTTAAACAAATATTTGGTTATATGAATGAAATGTGTGCAATTTGGTGCAAAAGTTTGACTTTGAAAACGCTATGGGGTTGGAGTGCTTCATTTTGCAGTTTGGATGTGGGGTTTTATGAATTGTGTTCATCTTTTTTGTTTTTAAACAGCCTAGTTTCCAAATTGTGTGTTGTAAAAGTTGGAAAAATTTATGACTGAAATAACAAAATTCCATGTGAAGACTTAAGGCCCAACACGCCTTCCCTCCTCCCTTCACCTGCCCATTGAACGTTTCCACAGTTACTATGTCAGATTGGAAAAGATGTCATTTTCCTGAGAACTATAATAGACAATTTGCTTTGTATACTTTGGAAACTGAACCTTGTAGAAGAAGCTCGGATGTTATAACATACCCCCCCCCCCCCCCCATAACAGCAGCAGGATCTGAACTCTAACTTGACCTCCAGCCTGAGAAGGAAAATGAACCGTTTTTACTCTTTTCAGAATCCTTAGGATCAGTGAATCCACGTTGCAGGTTCCCCCGCAACTAGAACATCAGTTGTTGGTCAAGGAGTGACCGTGGACAGGTGTGGTCATAGTGTGGCAAGTAGGACACGCCCACTAATTGTGAGGTAGCAGAACACACTTGTGTTAATNCAGCAGCCCCAGGTGGCGTTGTCAACCAGTTTTCTCGTGCTGCCACAATAGCATGTCTTCAACAGGGCTGCAGGAAAACCTTCTGGTGTGACAGGTATGGCAGAGAATCTCCTGCTGGGTTCAGATTCAGATTCTTCCTTATCCATCAACAAGAACCAAGTAAACATGATGGAAAACAAACTAAACTAAAGGCTTATGTCCTCACAAAAGAGACTTTTCCTCAAAATTTTGATATTTGAAAAACAAGAATCAAATGACTAAAATAGTTCATGCGTTCATGACCCAACAACAAAAAGCGACGGTGTGCTCACCAGGAGAGGGATAGGTGTTGGTATGGCAGAAAAACAATTCTCTGATGTAAAATATGTTTGTTTAGCTGTGGATGAGTCCACCGACATCCCTGGTATGTAACTCTGTTGATGCAGCTTGTCAGGACTCATTATGAGGGAAAGAGAGAGGGTTTGTTAAAGATTCGATGGACATGGTAACCAAGAAGGGAGAACACTGCTGAGGAAATGTGAAGAAAGCTCTGTCTGTCGCTTGGAGTGGAGGATTATCACTCGTTTTCTCAACTCTGTTTTATTCTCCAGTAGTGAAAAAGAAAGCCTTCAGATTTTTTCTGCAGGTCCCGGGATTAATCTTCTGTAATCTGAAATCATGGCAACAGATATGAGACGTATAGATTTTGGGGTTTATCTTGTGCACAGCAGCCTTGCCTGCTGCACACAATCCTGACAGACGTCAGTGAAGCATCTGATGATTTGCTGCTGCACAACAGCATCAGGTGACTGAGCAGCAGATTACTGTCCCAGTGCAGCTCCACAGACAGACTGAGGACGTCTTTTGTCTCCAAAAAACTCATTGAATTTTGGTTTTGAAAATGTTTCGTGTTTTTATTGTATTTTTAATCAATAGATTTTAAAATTTAAATATTGCATTGTTTTATTTTTGAATTTTCAATCCATTCATTTGATGTAGAAGCATTTTTGAATGAAAGCAACTGGCTGCTATTCATTTTCCTTTGGAATTTATAAAAATGTTAGCAAAAAAGAAGAAAAAGACTAAGGGTTTTGAGCCAATAGGAATGAGCCATAAGTGTTTCGGTCAAAGGAGTGAAAAAGCAATTCAGTTCATGAGATTCCTACAGAGACTGGATTAGATACAAGCTATGGCAGTTTCATTTTACAGACCTAAATCTGGAGATGTGGGGGAGGAACAAGGCAATGTGTAACCTAAAGTCAGCCAGAGGGAACTGGAGGTCTCCAAAAGTGACCCACAGGGGTGCTGATTTGTATGTTCATTTGCAAACATTATCTTATGGATACTAAATGCCCTTTTAGAGGTGAAGGTTCTGAGTTTCCTTACAGGTCAAACTTCTACACTTCTCTAAAGTTCTGGAACACACTGAAGGTAAACGAACCTCCACAAATTCATTATAATGTTGACGAAGCTGACTGAATATTTCAGAAAACAGGTCCTTCTGTTGACTAACGATCCATTTGCGGACAGAAATGAGGAAATTCTCTGCAGAAGCACAACAAGCCAGGCCAAGCTGCCTTGCTGCAGCGTGAGTTGATTGACGCCCACTGGACTGAAAGAGTCAACGTGACGCAATCTGTGAACACCTTCTGGACAAAGGTAAAAACTGCAGATAATTCTTTAAAAAATGGCACATTACATTCTCAACCATCTATCTGCATTCTCAGCAGTGAATGTGGTGAAGAACAAGCACCTCAGTCAGCTCACAGAGGAACACTTGGCATCAGTGTCTCCGCCCAGTCATCTTAACATTTGTGTCAAAGTTTAAGGTCTTACAACCAAACACAAGACACTGTTTCCGTCATTAAAAACCAACTCTGGTGCAATTAATGTTTTTAACATGTTTTTCTGAGGATGGAGGGCATATAAAGAAAAATAAGCTTAAAATTGCACTTATGAGTATTTCTTTATTCAAATGAATCAGAAGCAGATGAAGAAATGCTGTTTGAAAAAGATCATATTTGTGATGTAGAAAATACTCCACAAGCTACCTGTTCTGCTCCATTCCAATACATCAACTTGTTGAAGACTAGATCCACACCTTTGTTTTTCTGGTCTGAGCTGGCATCTGGCTCCAAACTGTAAAGCTGGGCAGCTCTAATATTGCTCACCATTTTTATTACACTGGTAATGTTAGGTCTGGGTTGTGATGGACTGTAAGCTAGTGGGAGAGAGTGTAAACAGAGAAGGGGGTTAGGGTCCTGCCCACAAGTCAGAGGTGAATTTCTAATCAACTACTGGTGCTCTGCAGAAACTATATCCTACAGAAACACAGTTGTTTTTAAATTTTGGCTATCTGTATGTGTTCGCTCAAAGAATGTTTTAGTAAGGGTTGAAATTTTACAGTTTTACTTAAAAAGGAACATACCTGTATTTTTATATATATGCTATTTTGAACTTATGGGCTCTTTGTTTACTAAGGTCATTCTTTCGGGAGGGCGTGGTAATTTTAAGGAAAATACATTTTTATTCAAAAACGTGCAGTCTAAAACAGCCATTAACTAGTGTTTAAATGAGCAGTAAACAGGGGGTGGGGCCATGGAGCAGTGATGTTTGTTCACACCATCACAAGTGCAGAGAAGCGTCCTGCACAGACAGAACGATTTCACCAGGACAGCTTTGTTTAGTGCAAGGAACCCAGCGCTCAGAATTGTACATCAATTTGACACCAGAGCTGTTCAGCAATCAGGTTTATTGCTCTCACCAGTGTCTGGTGCCTCAGATCTTTTCTACACCACCTGTAGTGACATGGGTTTTCTGTTCCTGGAATGATTTTCTTTCAAGGTATCACTGCACCATCACCATGGTACCTGCAGTCACTGCTGTGCCTGGCTCTGCTCCTCACAGGTTACACTCTAATGAGAATGAAAGGAAATTGTTCTGACTTTAACATGAATTTATTCATTTACAAGAATAAAAAGGAAAACTCAGTCGGTGTGGGTTTAGACTGGTGTTTACTCTAACCCCCCCCCCCCCCAAAAGCAGGACCCTATATTACCATTCATATCGTATTTGACCATTATATCATATTTCTGAGACCCCAACCTTAATTACCATGACCCAAACCTTGCATATTTGATTTGAATTAAAAAAATATTCTACCTGTAGTGCATAATCATTCCACTAGGGGCAGTAGAGATTCTTTTCCTGCAAAACGGCTGCTTTCATGAAATCTCAAAAATTATTTTTGGAGGAACAAGTTTAGCAAATGTTCACAACTTTATGGTGAGAATAACTCATCCATTATTATTCATTGTTGAAATGACTACTTGCTGAATTGAAAAAAAAGAAGCAACATTTATTATGAAGGGCCTTACAAGACATATTTGATTCTTAACCAAACATAGATTCATTCTCATTCTCAAATACATACTCATTTTTATACATTCTCTCTCTTACATTAACACATTCTCACACTCATAATTTATATATTCAGTACATATAAAAAAAGGATATATGTGTGAGAGGAGAAGAATAGTGGAAGTTGAAGGCAGATGATGTTACTGCCATGTGTAATTAAAATGTCCATACGTTGTTTTATATTAAACTAAAAAGGACATCGAATTAGGTTATTATTATAACATATAAAATAGTAGACAGAATATGGACATTGTAGGCCTATAGACATCCATAACTGGTTTTTGACGGACAGACACAAAATTGCTTGGATGCGCATGTCCATGTTACGTCTAAAAAAAATGTCAACCAGACGTTCAATTTTTGAACTGAAATTGACGTTGAAGTGTGTTTGTTATTAGACACATGTTATTAGAATGAATGTATGTGCAAGTGAGAATGCATGAGAATTTAGGTGAGAATGTATGAGAATGTAAGGGAGAATGTATGTATGTGAGCGAGTGTATATATGTATGTGTGAATGAGACTACAGGTCTGTGAGTGGTTCAGAATGAAATATGTCTTGTACGGCCTCTTATTGATTGTGAATTTTTTGTATTGCAGTTATACCATGTTGAAATATGTATCAATTGTCAAAAACAGGTGTTAGTGCAGGCCATGTGCTCTATCATTTTTACATGAATATGAGGGAATACTTGTTGAAAAAACAAATGTTTTATACCTAAAACTGACATTTCTGTTGTGACTAAAAATCAAAAAAGATTCTGTCTTTTATGTGCAGAGTTTACCTGTACTCAGTTTGCTTTAACACACTGAAGCAGAGGAGGCACCGCAATGCAGCGGCAGGTGTAGCTGTGAGTGGAGTCTTAGTGTCACTCTGCTCGGCAGTCGTACAAAGACAGCATTGAGGATGTAGGCAGAAAGAAAGGAGAGGAGGATACTCTTACAGACCGGCTAGTGTTTGTGCCAAGTCCTCCCTTCATACACAAAACAGACACTGTGCTCAGTTTCTCCCTGCTCCAAGCTTTGTCCTGTCTGTCACCCTTTCTTCTTCTCCCATTCCCTCCACTCCCCTTCTCTCACTGGCTTTTTTCATTGGCGGCGGCGTAGATCAGAGTTTCAGATAGCAGACACTCTGAGAACCGACTTTATCACCAAGTTTATGGCTTGCGGAACACAGAAAAGATGGAGTGAAATAAAAACAAAAATAGGAAATGCATTTTTCTTTTGGTGCACTTGGTTTTCCTTTAGTAAACAGATCCAAACGGAGATCAGGGATTTTGTTTTAATCATATATAAAACATTTTTTTAAAGAAAAATAAAGCAAAACAGTACCTGGATATTACCCACATTTGACAGAAATCTGCAAAAAAGCTAAGTTCCTTGCAAAACTCCTGAATGCAGAGCCTTGACTGGAGCGAGAGCAGCTCAGAACCTTCTAAAAGCGTCATCAAAACTGCCTGTTGACTTGGTTTCAATCAGTTCAGCGTAAAACAAAGCCCAACCCGTTTCTTGTGTGATGAGTCCCAACTGACCATGGGCTGAAACATCTGAGCACAAAAGGAGCTCCAGGATTCACTCTGTCTTCGGGAAGGTCAGTCATGTTCTGAGCCTCCATTTTGACCTGTTGTCCATAGCAGATACATTAATGAGTATAGAAAACACAAGAGCCTCCCCTTCAACAGCTCCCTCGGCAATGGGTCTTCCTGGATGAGCCACTTCCTCATCACAATGTCTGATAAATGATCTGGCACCATCATGGGCAACTGGAATCATCAGAGGATGTTTTTTCTTTTCTGTGAGATTGGCAGAACTCAGACCTCCACCAACTCACAAAAAACCCTTTGTCCACAACTGAACTAAGCTAAATCAGGATTTGTGTTTTTTTTTTTTTTGTCTCCTGAAATGTTTCATGATGAAAATCTACAACAATAAAGACTTCATCCGATTGTGGCAGCTCCTCAAGAATTTACATTTTAGTGCAACTTTCCATCTTTTTTCATTCCTTCATTGATTGAGGCAGAAGCATGAAGAAAACACTTTCATTTTATGAGCATCTGCCAATCAAGAAGAACACTCTTCTGTTCTTCAAAACAAACGCAGCATACCTATCAATTTAAAAGCAAAGCTCCATAAAACCAGACCTCCACTTCATATTCTCAACTTCAAAACAAGATATTTATTGTTTGAATTTTTTTCCAGGTTGTAGTATAGACTGCACCAAATTACCCTTCTGCCACAGTTTGTTTATTCTCCCAACTTTTTTTCTGCTCTAGCTTCATTTTTCTTTTCATCACTTGACTTCTTACAACATTCCCAAATATTGTTTTACCTTTTTTTTAATCCTCTTGTGCCTTTCAGCCAATACTTTATGCTATATTGTATATATGTGATGTACATTTAAACATGGTTTAGGTACTGTGGTGGTTGAAACTCAAACTACTACATGGGTGTTATTCATTCCTTCATTTTCTTGACCGTTTTTCCCTTTCGGGGTCACGGAGCTGCCGGAGCCTATCCCGGCCACTTGTGGGTGAAGGCAGGAGACAACCTGGAGAGGTTGTCAGTCTGTCGCAGGGTAGAATGTCCTCAATCACACACCCATTCACCCTCACACTCACACCTAGGGACAATTTAGAGTTGCCAATTAACCTATGAAGCATGTTTTTGGACAGTGGGAGGAAGCCAGAGACCCCGGAGAGAACCCACGCTTGCATGGGGAGAACATGCAAACTCCACACAGAAGGGCCCCCATTGATGTTGTTTTTTTCGTGTCCCCCAGCCGGGACTTCTTGCTGTGAGGCAAGAGCGCTAACCACTGCGCCACCGTGCAGCCTACATGGGTGTTAGTATTTCTTTAATTTTCTTTAATCAAAACACTCACTTTTACTTTGTTTTCTTAAAATAAGTTAACAATGGGTGCACACATTTGATTAATTTGTTTTAAGTGAAGAAATTGTCTATTCCCTTTTGTGTGTTTCTGAGTTTCCATCCCAGGTGAGCCCATCCATAGAAATCAGCAGCGGGGATTGGGACATTCCACTGGGGAAACTGCAGGGATTGCCAACTCTCCTTGTGGACTTTATTTTTGCTTATTTAAATGTAATTTAGTTTAGTTTTTAATACTACTTCTATATTATTTAAATGTGGTTTGTTTGCTGTTTTCCTGTTTTGCAATCATAGATTAATTAGTTGTAATGTTTGATTAGTTTGTTTCCCCATCACTCATGTTTCCAGTATGGTTTGTCCCTGTCTATAAAGTTTCCCCAGTGTGTCAGTGCTGGGGGCTGAGTCTAGTCAGGCCTCTTCAGTTAAGTCCCACTGCAGCACCCACACCAGCTAAGGAACTGTTTTTGTAAAAGGTAACATTTTCAGACAGAACAGATGTTTCAGTTGCCTCATGCAACAAGCTTCCATCAAACAAGGGTTCATACGGATGGCAGACGGTGAAAAACTAAATGAACAATGAATGTAAGCATCCTCCAACCTCAGAAAGGCTGTGATTTAGGTGAAATCAAAGAGAGGTGATACTGATGTGATAATGAGAACCTCTTTTTGCAGCAAAACACCCCCAGCTCCTAGTGAACACGCACATTTGCACACAGACACGTATAAACACCCCCCCCCCCCCGACACAGGAGCTGTCATCAGAAAGCAGACGGGGGTGCAAACAGTATGATCCCTCCATAGGAAAGGAAAGTTTAATTAGCCTACCAGGCTGTCTGCAGCACCTGCAGACTCATGCAGAGCCCCCCCATCTCATCCCCAAAGCCTTTGTATTTTTTCACTCATTTAGCTTCCTCTTCTGTCTCGCTTGATTTAATCTCAAACTGCTTTGGTGGTGAAGCTCTCAACTTTAGGTTGCTGCTGTTGAAAGACAAGTTTCAAAGTCGGAGGATCATTTTTGTTGAAGTTGCATCAAGAGGGAATCTGAATCAGAACATTTCATTTCTGCATCCTTTGATGTCCTGCATTCGCGCCGACATTATGCAACATGGATGATCTTTGATCTTTAGACATCTATCACTATAGATAACATAATCAACATTTCCAAAACATTCAACATTTTCAAACATTTTTTATGTGGAAGGGAAAACGTGAAAACGTCTTTACTGTAAAAAAGCAAAGAGTAGCTGATGCTAGTCATTACAGACCCATTCTGATAAGTGGTTAATTCTGATTATGCCATTTTTAAATCATTAAAAACGGTTTCGTTTTCTAGGACATAGTGTCTGCAGAGCAGCAGTAGGTCATTAGAAATTTGCCAAACTGTAGGTCATCTGCCCATCCCATAATAATTTCCAAACTTCCTTTGGATGTCCCAGTCAAGTGCGTTTAGAATATATTTTTGAGCTTGATAAGAAATGTTGGCTCTATTCATTTTTCTGATGGTTTTCTTTTGTGGGGGGAGTGGGGGTGTCTACCTTTAGGCTATTACCCCAAATTCATTGCCACAGGGTACTAGTTCCGTGCAAATTTGAGTATGTGGCTGGGATGACATTTTTGCTCAAAGGCGCAGAAAGATAAAATTGTTGAAACAATCTGATCCTTCAGTCTATGGCGGCTGCAGGACAGAATAATCAATAATACGATAACAATGTAGAAAATTTGCAGCCTAAGTTTCTCCTTGTGTGTTTTTTGGTACTACACACAACTTATGTCTGTTTGGGCTTTTTAAAATTCTTTTTGTACCTTTTGAGATTTTTGCATCATTGTGAAAACAATTTGCAAGCACCATAATAAAACTGAAGTGCAGCGCTCAGGCTGTGGAGTGGTGATGTGATGGACGCCTCTCTAAAGTAGTTTTGTGTGTGTGTCTGTTCTGTGTAAGAGTGAATGTCAAAGTGTGAGCGTCTTCCATAATTAACTGTCCACAGAAGCGTGTCATTCCTCCCATTGTGAGTCAGAAGAGACTGTGGGGGTTCTGAGGAGGAGCGGAAATGCTAATTTAGTCTCACAGGCTTTGCATTCTCGCTTTTCTTTTTGATTAGGCAGCGGTTCGCCTGGACAGTTATGGAGCCACCTCCTGTGCTACCATCTACTAGTCAAACTTAGTGACACCTATTAAGCGTACCTGCCAGGGGAGAGTTGGAGATGCAAAGGTGGCTGCCTTTTTTCAAAATGTTTTTTTCTTGTAGATATTCCACGCAGCTTTGCACCCTCAGATTTCACGCTGCAACATTAACAGGAGCTGACACCCTGGATTAAAGGCAGACAGCTGGAATGCCCGGATCCTTTGTGCGGTGTGGACTTCAGCCAAGATCCCTCGCACTGTGGCCAGGGGAGATCTGGGGAAAAAAAACTTCCTTGGATATAAACATGGAACTGGCCAAGAGGATGGACAGTACCCGATGAAGTAAAACGCGAGCTTATTTTATCAAGTACAAAATATTCTACTTTTGGTCAAATGAAAATGACTTCTGACACGAGGACAACAAAAAGACTAAACTTTGGGTTGACACTTGTCACATATCAGAGCTCCATATAAAAATAAAATAAAAAAATACAACCACAGTAAGGGTTTATCTGTTTTTTTAGGTTCAGGGTCGCACTGGGTATGGAGCCTGTTTATGTCCCAGGTGAATCTCCAGCCTCTACCAATGACTAATCTACTCTGTGGCTTTACAAAAAGCCACTATAGTTCACTCTGAAGCAGAGTGGCACTTTGACATTGGGAGTTGGGTCATCTAGACCCACTAGACAGTGCTCTGAACCTTTTTTCTTCAATGATTTGTGATCTTCACTGGTGTCCATGGATTACATGAAATCTTTCCACCTTTATCCACCTTTGTCATGGTAGGGAGAACACGTCAATGTAAGGGTGGGGTCATCTAAGATAGCACAAGGGTTAAACGGTTTCTGTATTTGTCAATGAGCCTTCTGCACCTGTCCACAGGTATTTTGGCCCACTCCTCATGAGCAAACTGCTCCAGTTATCTCAGGTTTGACAGGTGTCTTCTCCAAATGGCATGTTTCAGCTCCTTCCACAGATGTTCAATGGGATTCAGATCTGGGCTCATAGAAGGCCACTTCAGAATAGTCCAACGCTTTTTTCTTAGCCATTCTTGGGTGTTTCTGGCTGTGTGTTTTGGATCGCTTCTCCTGTTGGAAGACCCATGATCTGCGACTGAGACCAAGCTTTCTGACACAAGGCAGGACATTTCTACCTTCATTTTACCTTGCACAACTTCAAGACACCCTGTGCCAGATGGAGCAAAGCAGCTTCAAAACAGAACTGAGCCTCTTCCATGTTTCACAGTAGGGACAGTGTCCTTTTGGTTGTATGCTTCGTTTTTGAGTCTACAAACATAGAGCTGATGTGCCTTACCAAAAAGCTCCAGTTTTGTCTCGTCTGTCCAAAGGACATTTATATATATGTGTTTGTGTTTGGGGTCATTATTCAGCTGAAAAAGACCTCTGGTATCCAACTGAGACCAAACTTTCTGACATTTCACTCCAGAAGTCCTCCACCATCTTGAGATTGCATCGAAATGAACCAAGACTGTGCCAGATGGAGCAATGCATCTGCCTACCATAACTGAGCCTCTCTGTGGTCTCAGTTTTATTTTCATAATATCCTTCATTTTTACTGCTGTGAAAGTACCACTAATTTACTTTTTCTGAAAAGCTCCAGTTTAGATCCATCAGTTCTCTCAGAGGGTTTTTGCCTTAAAAATACAGGTGGAAATGACGGTTTGCATTCAACACTGGTCCTTCTTGGCAAAGGTCCCATTTGAAACATATAGGGAAGTAAAACAAAAAATCATGAGCAAGGCAACGTGGTGCAGGTGGTGTAGAAAATTCTGACCCCCATGATAAAAAAAGACTGAATGTTCTTGTAACTAGTGCAAATTGATCAACCCTAGACATCTAGCACAGCAGAACCAACCATTGCATGGTTAATTTTTAAAACATTCCTTCATTTTGCTTTTTTTTTTGATTACATCATTATAACCAAAACATTAATATAATACAGTATAAATAATACAGCTGTAAAACTTTTATCAGTTTCATCCTTTAGGTTAGTACCAGACACATGTAGTGGTCTAGGTGTGAACACATGCAGAGTCCAGATTCTAAATGATTCTGATTCTGATTACCATAATAAATATTTGATGGTCTAGGTCAACAACGATCTGTGATGTTGACCTACAGGTGCAGATCTGACTATGGTGAATGGCGTATACTTGTGAAGCACTTTTCTACTTTCCTCGAAGGCCCAAGTTGCTTTACAGTCACAGTCCCATTCACCCATTCACACATACATTTACATGCTAATGGTGCCTGCCGTGCTGGACGCTGGCACCAGCCTTCCACCAGAGGCAGGGTGGGGTTTGGCGTCTTGCCCAGGGACACTTTGGCACATGGGTGGGCAAGAAGGAATCAAACTTGCAACTTTCTGATCTGAGGTCGACTGCCCTACCACTGCGCCATACGTTTTGTGGAAGATGGAAAGGAGAACATCGTGTTTGTAGACTGAGAGAAAACTCCAGGGGAAAAAGTGCAATGATTGTTATGATGGAGTTATGGGAAAGAGTTCTGGTAGCTATGCTGAGGTCAGAAGTGAGACAGACGGGGATTGTTTGGTTTAGAGGAGAGACACTATTTCTGTTTGTACAAGGTACCAGGAAAATGAGCCTTCAGGAAGAATAAAGAAAAGGGTCATGGGTGTAGAAGAGGATGATGCTGATGTGAGGAAGATACAGAGGAGAGATTTGGATGGACGTAAATAATTCCCCGTGGTGCCCGTAAAGGACGGAGCGAAAGTACAGAGAAGAAAAATGTAAAGTCCAACATGCATATAAAATGATATTCCATCAATGTTTGGCTCTGTGGTCTGTCAACACTTTTTAACAATTCTGTCGGAGTCTAGTGAAAAAAACGTACCAGGGCGTGACTTCAGAATCAAAGGAGGAGGTTGTATCAAACGAAAAAATCCATTTAAATGTAAAGATGTGAAATATTGGTCTGAAGTCCTGAGTCATCAGTTCCCATGCTGGTCCCAAGATGGTCACAAAATTCAACTGCTTTTTTGAGCATGATAGTCCTGAAGAACCATCTTAAATCTGGTCTTATTCATTGACTTGAAAATTGAGAAATAAGACAGCAGACCGGAACTGAATTGTTAAGAGTTTCCAAGGCAACACAGCAGTCTAGTCACACCTCATTTCTCCAAGCTCAGTGTTTGTATTGGCCAGCCAGTTCCGGAATGCCTCTTCCCCATGCTAACAGCCTTCAGATGGCATCGGATCATTGCACCAGGCAATGTTGCAATGAAGCAGTGCGCACACACCTCAGAACCAGGCAAAGCTGAGGTCTGCCAGTTTCATGGCTTCAGTTTTCCCCACCAGAGATCTGTCTGAACAGATAATATCATTCTAAGAGTACAGCAGGCTGAAAAAACTGGATGCTTCAAGTCTACAAACAATCCCTTTGTTGTGTTTGTCCTTGTGCATACATGCTCAGTTTTAAATGTAATTATTATTTCATGTTCCTTACATCATTCATTAGAAAAGCAGCTTTTTTAACAATTTGCATGGCAGAATAAAATTCAATAAAAGCATTGAGTTTTAATTTACCATGTTCCTAACACTGTTAGAAACTGTTTCAGTTTACACAGCACCCTTAACATACTGAAGAGTTAAAACACTGAGATGATTATCAACTCTAGTTATTTTTCTGGTTCAAGTTGCTAAAGTCCACCATACAGCACTTTGTGTTACCGTGCATAAAAAGTGCTCTATAAATGAAAATTGATTTGGAAAAAAATACAGATTGAGGATGGATATGAAGCAGCATAAAAACAGACAAAAGTTTATAGAGGTTTATCATGGCAAATGTCATGATTTGTATGACTTAGCAGACCCAGATGCTGGAACCCGGAAGAAAACTCAGACGTGGTAGAAATAACAAACTGGATTTATTTTTCAAGATGGGAAAGGTAAGAGAGTCTTTAGAGTTCATAACTTGGATGATGGCTAGCAATGACAGCAGTCTTGCCGTGGTAGGAGTTTCGTCGTGACTGGATACGAGACGAAGCGAGAGTTGTGGCGTGGCTGGAGCAATGCGTGGCATGAGTCGTGGCGTGGCAGGAGTAAGCATGGCGGCTCTTCGAGAGGATTGTTCCAGGTGGACACTCGTGGAAAGGGACCTTAGAGCGAGGCGACAAACGAGGTAAGTAACATGAAAAAACGTGATGACAAGAATAAACATAGCGACCAGACTAAGCACCATTAGGGACAACGAACTGGCGATGAATACTGGGGCTGGATCTCCGTATGAAGGCTGGTAGTAGATGAAGTGAGTGTCCACAGCTAGTTACAATGATGGGAACAGAGCAGAGAGGGGAGGGGAAGGAGAGACTGCAAGAGGCACCATGACAGTAAATAATTTGGTAAATACATAATTTTTCCCACAGGACAGATTTTTGTCCAGCACACCTATCCACAGAACAGCATGAATACAAATAGAGCACATAGGACGTTTTACATGTCTATGCAGACACCTATACATCATATATGTATATTTAACCCTTGTGCTATCCTAAGCACTTTAACATTGGGAGTTGGGTCATCTAGACCCACAAGACAGTGCACTGAACCTTTTTTCTTCAATGATTTGTGATCTTCACTGGTGTCCATGGATTACATGAAATCTTTCCACCTTTATCCACCTTTGTCATGGTAGGGAGAACATGTCAATGCAAGGGTGGGGTCATGTAAGATAGCACAAGGGTTAGAGTAACTCACACACATTCACACACACCTGCTTTCACATCTGCTTTGGTGCAAAGGTGAGCAGGCACCTGCGCCCAGGTGAGTGTGTGTTTACTAAAATGTACAATTTTGTTACAGATATATAGAAAGAAGGATGGGAGCCTCACATCCCCTCCACAATAGACAGTTCAGTTAATGTGTGACATCAACAGCCAAACACAGAGGAGGAAGTGTAATGGTAAGAGGTTGCTTTGTTAGATCTAGGGCTAAGAAATTGTAAAAACTGTGCTATGCTCCTCAGCATCTGTAAGAGGACCACGTATAGATGATGCTTTTCCATCATTTACTGTATGTGAGAACTGGACTGAGAGACTCCTCCCCCCTGGCGTTGCAAACAGGAAGTACCAAGAAGCCAAAATCTGATAGTCTTCGGTAGAAGAAAAAAAAAAAAAAACTGCTGTTACTCAGTCATTCTATTTGTCAGAATAACCAATATTGCTCTGATACATTTTGTAACATGTTTTTGATAACCCTATTTTTTTGCATTATACTTTTTCTTTATTGGCCACTAACCTGGGCTGCTTTCCTGAAAATGACATGGGTGAGCCTTCTCCACAGTCCAACCCAGCATGGCAGCAGGGCCAGACAGGTGGAGTCCTCTGCTGAAAGAGATGGGCTGAGAGGAGGGGAAGTGAACTGACAAAAAGGAGCAAAAGGGCTAAGTGGTAAAAAGAGAGGAGGATGTGTATGAATAGCGGGAGAGGAGAAAAGAAAGGCTGGAGTTATTAGGAGGAAGGCCTTGGTGCAAAGAGATGGCAATGCTAAAGGATACAGTAACACAAATCATAGCTGGGTTTACAGCGGGGAAAACAAGTATTGAACACGACAACATTTCTCTCAAAAAACATATTTCTAATCGAGCTATTGACACGAAATTTTCACCAGATGTCGGCATCAACCCAAATAATTTATACATAGAAAGAAATCCAAACATTTATGTCCATAAATGAAGTTATGTGTAATAAAGTGAAATGGCACAGGGAATAAGTATTGAACACGCTTACTGAAATGTATTTAAAACTTAGTGCAAAAACCTTTGTTGGTGATTACAGCCTCAAGACGCCTCCTGTATGGAGAAACCAGTCGAATATATTGCTCAGGTGTTATTTTGGCCCATTCATCCACACGAATTGCCTTCAAATCTTCAAGGTTCCGGGGGTCTCTTCTGTGAACCCGGACCTTCAGTTCTTTCCAAAGATTTTCAATTGGATTCAAGTCTGGTGATTGACTGGGCCATTCTAGCAGCTTTATTTTCTTTTTCTTCAACCAGTTGAGTGTTACCTTGGCTGTGTGCTTGGGATCGTTGTCTTGCTGAAAGATCCACCCTCTTTTCATCTTCAGCAGCCTGGCAGATGACAGCAGATTCTGATCAAGAATGTCTCCATACTTTTCTCCAGTCATTATTCCTTCAATGATATGAAGTCTACCAGTACCACATGCTGAAAAACAGCCCCACGCCATGATGCTCCCACCTCCAAACTTGACTGTTGGTATGGTGTTTTGGGGGTGATGTGCGGTGCCATTTTTCCTCCAAACATGTTGTGTCTTATGACAGAGAAGAGTTCAATTGTGGTCTCATCTGACCAGAGTATCTTCTCCCAGAATGTCATGGGTTTATCCAAATGTTGTGTCGCAAACTCCAAACGAGAGTCAACATGCTTCTTCTTCAAAAATGGAGTCTTGCATGGTGTGCGTGCATGGAGGCCATGGCGGTTGAGTGGATTACTTATGTTTCTTTGAAACAATGGTACCTGCTGATTCCAGGTCTTTCTGAAGCTCTCCACGAGTGGTCCTGGGCTGTTGGAGAACCGTTCTGATGATTGTTCTGACTCCTCTGTCTGAAATCTTGTGAGGAGCACCTGGCCGTGGCAGGTTTATGGTAATGCCGTGTTCTTTCCACTTCCGGATGATGGCCCCAATGGTACTCACTGGAACTTTCAGAAGTTTAGAAATGCGCCTGTAACCAATGCCTTCAGTGTGTTTTGCAACAATAAGGTTGCGTAGGTCTTTGGACAGCTCTTTGCTTTTATCCATCATGCAATGCTTCTTGTCTAACAACTTGCTGGTGAGAAACCTTTTTAAAAGCCATCAATCAGTACTATACCAGCTGATATTACTTTGAACTAATAGGGGGCAGGTTAACCTTCTGAATACTGACAAACTCCAGCTGCTTTCTTGGCTTGCCAGACCTTTTTACCCCTCCTTTTCTTCTTGTGTTCAATAGTTATTCCCTGTGCCATTTCACTTTATTACACAAAACTTCATTTATGGACATAAATGTTTGGATTTCTTTCTATGTGTGCATTACTTGGGTTGATGCCGACATCTGGTGAGAATTTTGTGTCAATAGCTCGATTAGAAATATGTTTTTTGAGAGAAATGTTGACGTGTTCAATACTTATTTTTCCTGCTGTATCTCTGCATTATGAATACATGATTAAGAAATATTGATTTAACTGATAAAGGGGCTAATATGAGTGGATGTCATGGATGGAGATGTTTCTGTACAGTTTTTGTTTTGTGTCAGAACACCAGGTTCTATCCAACACAAAACACCTTATCTCTGATGAGAGAAGGACTCAAAATGGAGAAAAAGAACTTGCTCATATTGAAATTACCGGCTCACCTTGGAAAGTGAGCCGGGACTGCAGAGTTCACATTACAGTGCAGAATTGAGCTTCTGTGGTGAAAATTTTGGAGGATTTTCTTTCAGCTACTTGCAGTGAATGACAATATCACAAAGACCATGCCTCTGATCATAAAATTGTTTTGGCCATTTTTCACCACGGACAGCGGGCGTCCGTCCGAAAGGGCAAATGGAACTAAAACCTAAGACTGCAGCTCCTCAGGGCAGTTTTAATGTGGCTCTTTTTCTTCTGCAATTCAATCCATGGTGTTTTGACCTCAGATAGTGGTTTATTAAATCAGTTGTTCACTACTGTCTGCTTTGATTGTTATTCATGCCGGCAGACATTTGTGACAACAGTCAGAAAACAATTGAACATCGTGTCAACCACATCTGCATAACTTCCATCTTTGCGGCGTTGCCAGACTCCCACATCCCTCCAAGCTGCAGAAAAAAGTGGTTCACCTCTCCATCTCTACCAGGGTGAGCTATGGCAACACATTCCTCTGTCTCCAACAGCTCCAGCGCAAACAAAAAAGTACTTCCAGGTTCTGCAAAAACTGAACCCATCAATTACGTTCCCTGCACACTTCACCAGCCGCCTAGTTCATTCCGAAATCAGGCCAAACTATTTGCATCCTCCCAGGATCAGCTAGAGACAATTGGGGGAAGAAGTTTTACCTTGAAGGCTGTCAACAGAGCCTCTTTTTTGACATTGTCTAATCAAAACTGCACTGAGTGATAGATATCCTTCATATTTGGCACATGAAATTCACACAAAGCAGAGGCAGCCAGCACTCACAGCTTCAGCATCACACTGTAACACTGTTCTTCCACAGGAGAAAATACTCAAAAACGGATTCCTTCTTCTACATCTAACTGGATTATTTGCTTTTTCAAACAAGATTTATATGCAAAATCCTAATAATGAACTTTGTTTTGAGTGCAGAGGAAGAGGAGATTAATACCAGGAGAGAAGAGGAGACGGTGAAGATTGAATGACTTTATCACACTAATTTAGGGAGCTAAAACTATCGCAAAAACTACGGAGATATGACTAAAAAAATCTTGATGCATCTTTGGATATTTGTAACATAACAGTAGACGAGGAGTTGTGTTGATGGAGGCTCCCTGAGCTTTGTCTGTATGTGCAGAGACTGTTAAGTGCCCTCCGATTGTACTTATCTCCATGCAGGAGAATAAAGATGCATGTGAAGTGGGCAGGAAGATAAAGAAAAACACACTTTCATCTATGACTGTTTGTGTAGTTCCAGCCAATTGAACATAAATAGTCCGTAATATGAGGCCATTTATGGTTTTGTTGTGGTGGAATCTGCACATTTCCTCTGACGCAGCGATTATATCAGGCAGATGATTTGATGGAGCATGAAAAAGACTGAAGTTCCTCTCTGAAGAAAACAACTGGCCCAATAGATATCAGCCGGCTGTGGAGCTACCTTCCAGACCAGATCTGCAGTCAGCATTCATGCTGCCTAAACTATAAGTTCCTCACATACATTTAAATAGCAACTTTTTAATAAACATCTGCAAAACCTCTGTCTCCAACTTAGAGGTGCAGGAACCGGACATCTCACTCTCTGGGGTGAACTACAACACATTTGGGGTAAGCCGGGTGGCTCTGGTCAAATTTAAACTGAACCTAGGTATTTCAATCTATGGCCTCCTAACTCCCACAGCATCATTGGGAAGCTAATTGAAAGAATAATGTTGGAAATAAAGTTTGTAGATTTTGAATGACGCTAGTATTGCGGCTTTTTGCTGTTGCTTGCACATTTTTTAATGCATTATTGTGAAAATGTAATACATGAATCGTTGGCTCAGGTTGAAAGAAATAATATGACAAACAAAACAAAAATACAAGAAATCTGGGCGTGGTTGACAAAATAAACCTCAGTTGCCAAAAGAATCCAAACAGATTACTTTGACTGATTCTTCTAAAAATGACATAAGATTTTCCGTCACCCATATTGGGGAACAAAGAATAAAATGGTTGCTATGGAGATAAAAGCAACCATTTTGAAGGAAGTCCCCCCCCCCCCAATAATTTGTCATGTGCAGCTCTGACTGGGAAAGCGGAGGGAAGATTGAGGGGCATGTAGCTGTCACTCAGCCAGTGAGGGTGGGTCAAAAGAGGGTACTGGGGAATGGCGAGGACGAGTAGCACCTGCAGACCATACAACACCGCTTGTGCCTTTAATTAACTTTTTTGAGTAAGTTGCAACAATAAACTCTAAAAGTATTATCAACATATCAATTATTATCATTATTATTATTATTATTATTATTATTATTATTATTATTATTATTAATATTAACATAGTAAAACTGTCAGTTATCATAAAAATCAATGAAACGTGCCTCAGCTCCAGTTTACTGTGAACAAGGCGCTTCTTCCACATATGGTTATTGTCTGCCTTCCATGAACCACAGGACATTTAAAACAATGTTTTCTCTGTGAAGAAGGTTTCCTGGATGATCACTGAGAAGAGGCCAGAGCGTCTATTACCAAAATGCTACAGTGACAGAGAGGGCTTTTACTTGTTTCACTGAAGAATTGAAAAGGAAAAACTACTTTTATTGTATCGTGGACAAAATCTTTACCATGGTCATCCATTATGTGGAGCTGGGTGGTATCTGAATTGGGGATAGTGGTTGCTGGTGAGAAAATAGGTTGATGCCTGTGGGGTGTTCTGAAATCCTGTGAACCATGGCACAGATTCAAAGGAAAGACCCCCTATGGACCATTGTGAATGTAGAGCTACATACCTTGGTGATTGCCGTTTGAGCTGTAGAGAAAAAAAGGACAGGAAAGGGATTTAGATGAGGGGGTGAGTGGGTAGGGGTGAGATACATAATGAGGGGCTGATATCCAGCGTGTTCTTGAACTTGAGTGAAAGAATCTGACCTCCTTTTTTCTTTTTCTTTCTCCATGAACGCTAGTCTAATGACTGGATGGCTGTAGCTCACCTTTGATCCAGCTGTGAGTCAAACAGTGAGGATAAAATGTAAGAAAAAGAGCGACACGTCCTCATGAAAGCCTGTAAGTATGTGTCACATACATCTTCCTTTAAACCCATTCTTGGAGCTGCCAGTCATTCAGAAATCCCCTTTTTAGGACCCACACAGATGAAAATGGAATTTTTGGTCTTTTTAACACGTTCTTGTAGCATTTTTCTGAAGATGGAGGACACGTATTAAGCTCAAATTGCATTTCTGAGTTTTTCTTTATTTAAATGGTTTTTAATCAGGAGCAGACGAAAAAATGCCATTTGAAAAAGATTATATTTGTGATGTAGAAAATATGCCAGGTGGGCCACAGGCTATATGATATGAGCTCTCAGCAACGGGAAGGGGGGGGGGGGGTTGCTCCTCACCCACAGTCACGCCCAGAACTCAGAGATAAAATTGTATCAAACTTCTGCTGCTCTGCAGAAACTATGTTCCAGAAAACGACACAGGTTTCTTTCATGTGAGCTAAAAATTACATAATCATAATTAAAAGACCACTGGGAACTTTTTGACAAAAGATCAAAGTATGATCAAAGTGGGACTTTAAGGGTTATTCGGAGAAAGCCTCTTTATTCATAAAATATTTTAAAGCACACGGTTCTTCACCTAAACAAGCTGAAACCTAAAGAGCAGCCCTAACTGATGAGAGTTCTGATCATAGCCCTTAATTCTGATCATGGTGCAAAGTAAAGCATACAGAGCTTTTGACCACAAACTCCCAGAAACATACTAGCATGACCTGCAATGCTGAAAAGTGGACTTGTTTTGGAGTCACAGAACCAGGCAAATTACTCTCTACACTTGTGTGGTCTAGAGTCAAAGTAAAGCTAACAGTATGGGGTTGTTGTGACAGGAAAGATTAGGGTGCACATTGCACATTCATCCAATTCTCTGTTTGTACTTGAACCTGAGAAATGTCAGACCTAAATGTTAAGTAAATCTCTTAACCCTTGTGCTATCTTAGATGACCCCACCCTTACATTGACGTGTTCTCCATACCATGACAAAGGTGGATAAAGGTGGAAAGATTTCATGTAATCCATGGACACCAGTGAAGATCACAAATCATTGAAGAAAAAAGGTTCAGAGCACTGACTAGTGGGTCAATGAGAAAAAGACAGGAGGCAGAGCTGGAGGAAGCTGAGAGGAAGATATTTAGGTTATCTTTGAGATAAATGGAATGAATGCATCAGAGGAACAGCTAATGTTAGAGCTAGGAGGATGCATGAGGAGAAGGTTAGGTGGAGAATGATTTGCTGGAGGGGAGGAACAAGATAGGAAAGAGAAAGACTTTTCTGCAGAGTTCTTAAAAGTTTAAAAAACAGTAAATCAAGATATTTGAAGCGCCACAATAAAGAATCACTTTTCTGATTTCATCATTTCATTCATTGTCAGATGTTATTTGATCCTCTCTTTTATTATCTAAAATACTGTTTTAGTGTTGAGATGTGAACTTAACTGCGACTCTGCCTCCCCTTCAGACTCCAGACAGACTCGTTTCAGCTGATCCATGAAGGCTATTCCTGGTCAGAGGTTGCTGCATTGCTCAGGTCTTCATCTTTTAAATGCTGGCATGCGCTTGCAAAGCATTGACTGTAAACGAGAACTGGAGTGAGTGACTTACCTTTATTTTGACATCTGATTGCTTAATTTAGAATTTCCACTACAGAAAGAAATATGGAAAAAACAAGAATTATGAAGAACATGTTAAAAAAAGGTAGCAGATCAAAATGGGTTATTCTGACAAATAGAAAGACAGTGACATAGCTGTTTATGTCTCTGTAGAAGCCTATGGTATTTTAGCTTCTTGGAGCCAACAGGTACTTCCTGTTTGGAACACCAGGAGGGAGGAGTCACTCAGTCCAGTTCTCATATACAGTTACTGAGCCTAACAGACCCACATGGACATCTGCCAAACTTTCCAATCAGCCAGTTCAGACCTGGAGAAAGGGGATATCTTCCTTTGAAGCATGATAAATCTTTAGTGGGCTCGTGGTCATTTAATTGAATTTCCAGTTCAGAGAAAATGAAAATTAACAGCAAACCGTTCACCTTTTTGCCTGACTAAAGCTCCAGACAAATGTGAGTCAAGGACATGGTTCTGCAGTTTGAACTCATTACTTTTGGTGACTTTAATATGCTTGAGTTAGCAAAGATCCTGTGAAAGCCACATCAGCCTCCCTCTGTACTATAGAGCTTTAATGTCCCCCGCAGCCATAAGCAGCCAATGTATGGTGTTTTAGTTTCAGTTCCACAAAATCCTCCCCCCAGACAATGCTGCTCCACTTGGCTGACGTATTGTTCGGCCTGTGGGAACCAGCTTCCTATATGAAGGAGCAGCGAGCAAAGCCCTGCTCCTTCTCCCACTCCCCACACACATAAAGGCATTCTTTAAAGGGAAAGCAATGTGGGAGAAAGCTGCACACTCTTCACACTTCAGTGGTCCTCACCTCTGTGCTCCGTCTTCTTCTTACCCGCTTTTTTTCCTTCTTTCTCTGCAGTGTTCTTTTTCTCCTCCAGTGCAAACACTTTTTCCTCTCAGGGGTTTTTCTTTTGACAATAGACAAGGGGAAGGTTAAGATCAAAGGGGCCAGCTGCCACACAGACAGCATTCCCAGCCACAGTGGCTTTTAAACTCTCGTGCACATAAAAAAAATGGATTCATTGTCATCGTAAGTTAGAAAGATGTCGTCCCATCATCCAGGAACTTTAAGGAAATCCTTAACTGTAGTTCTTTGAGTTGTGGAGCAAAGAGCATAAGGTGAAAAACCACAGACATCGACAGTTTGAAGCTTTGAAGTTCCAACCTTTGATTTCATCAAAGAATGTTGAACAGTCAAAGAAACATCACAGGAACTATGCAGAGTATATGAAGTATTATTAATAATTAATAAAATGTTATGATATGAAATATTGATAAAGAAATATTGGCTATCCAAATATATACATATAAAATATCAACATTTAGAAATGGAAAAAAAATGGGTTCCTGTTACAATTTTTTCTTATTTATTGGATTCATTTGGATTTTCTGGATTAGAAAAAAGGAAATTCAGCCAAATAATCTTACTTTTTACAAATCTGTGCTATGTTTTATTTAGAAGTTTTGTATACGTTATGTTGAAATCAGGCCTTGGAAATTATAATTATGTCCTTTTAAGTCAAAATAAAATAACCTGTGTTGTTTTTTTGGACATATCTTCTGCAGAGCGCCAGTGGTTCATTAGAAATTCACCTCTGAGTTGTGGGCGGGAGTGTTGGCATGGAGTAAGCACGACCCCATTTCCCATCACTAATCTGTTTATATGCTCTCTCGCTAGTTCCCAGCTCCTCATAACCCCATCCTTACATTGCTGGTGCAAAAAAAATGGCGACAATATTGGAGCTATCCAGCCCAGCAGTTTTGAGCCAGATTCCAGCTCAGACAAGGAAAACAAAGACGTACACGGATCTGGTCGTCCACAAGTGTATCAGAATAGAGTGAAATAGGGAGCTTGTGGCCTGCCCAGCATATTTTCTACATCACAAATACAACCTTTGTAAAGGTTAAACTTTTTTTCTGTTCCTTTCTTTGACTTACAATTTTAACCTTTTCTTAAAGCCTGGATGACATACATTTTCATTTGTAAGTCCCTGCACATGATAAATTGACCGTGTTGATCCTATGTCTATCGTTTTTTTAACCAACAAAATCATGAACAGCAAAGCATCTTGTTCATGCTTACGTTACTAAGCTAAACAACAGGTATTTATGCATTCAATGTGTCTCCAAAACAAATAAAATCAATGAAACAAAAATTTTAAAAATCATAAAATGGCGTGCACAATCTCAATCTGCGTTTTTAAATTAAGATGAAATTAAACATGAGTCTAAATCTTCACTTTCATCTACACTAAAGCTCCATATCTCTCATAAAAGAGACCATTAAAGGTTCTTGGAAAGCACAGATGACTCACAGTTATGTTACAGGGTTGCATATTCAATCCATAATCATGGCCATCAATCATGTCAACATCTGCTCTTTGTGGTGAGCATGAGTGTAAACACAAAAGAAGATATTGCACTGCTGGCCTCAGCGCTTTTCTAGAAAGAGGTAAAGTCTGTCTATCTGAACTAAGACAGTATAGAAGAACATGATGCAGTAGTTATCATATTGAGATGCAGTGGAATAGTGGTGCGCTCTCATGGCTCCTATTGGTTCGTGGATCCTATGTTTGCTGAAGCACAGAAAAAGCCACCTCAGCTGTATCCACACCCTTACAAACAGAAACCCCGGAGGTATGACGGGCGGCTTGAGGAAGTGGCTCGGTAAAACATGGCTCCTGCAGTACAAATAGCCTGTACAGAGCATGTGTACTGATAGATTAAACTAACTTTGAAGTCTTGCAGACATCAGTCGAAACCTCACTTCCCCTGCTCATGAAGCTAATAGGCTTAAATCTTCCAACAACCAAAGCTGCTCCTCCATCAGCAGACGGAGAAAAAAAAAGTTTTAATCCATGCTTTGATGGTACGAAATGTGCTGCTGGAAGGAACACTCAAAGCTCTTCCTAAAACTTACCAGTGACATGAATCCCATCAGGCAGTACTGGGCTCAGGGAACTGGAGAAGGAGCGTGTTGAAGCTTTTAGAGGTTAAGTTTGCAGGTGGCCTGAGTGGGCGTCTCAGAACAGGCATAATTTGTGCCATCTCTTGAGAAGACGCCGTGCAAACACACAAACGTAAACTCAACACGACCCTGCTTCCTGCATGTGAAGCTGTCTGCAGCTGAGCAAGATTAGGCCTTAAAGAGGGGCAGCTGGAGGGGTTGAATGAGTGGGGAGATGAAGGGAAGGATGCACAAAAGTATTCTGCAGGAAATCAGAAAAACTGAACGATAAGATACTAACTTGTTTCCCTGGGAGAAAATGAAAAGAGAGGAAAGGCAGAATCTGCTTTGTGGTTTCTATGGCAACAGCCATATGAGGGAATCTGACTTCAACAGGGGTCATGAAGATAGTAGGAGTGTGAGAAGCTGGGCAGATCTGCTGTGTTTGAGCAGTTCAGAGGTGATGAGGTGAAGCAAAGAGCCACGTAAGTGAGACCTTCTGCTTGATCTCACTGATGTCAACATCAGTTTAGCTTCACCATCATGACACTGCTGTAAGTGCAAAAGGAGAGCTAAAAGCATCCAGCTTCATCATCTGAATGTTTCTCCAGACCCACAGAAGATATCGTGTGAGCCCACACAGACAGCTCTCAAACAGTAGGTGAAGTTTGGACTCTGGGACTCCATCTACTCCCAGTAGTAGCTTCTGAGTCCCATAGTCTCATTTCATTTCATTGGAGTTCTGATTTTTGAGTTGAAAGAAAAACACAGAGAAGAGAAGTTTGTTTTTTGTACTGAACAAAGCGAGATCATGTCGGTTATTATTCATATATTAAGTCGGACAAAAACATAGCTGTTGAAGTTTTATCCGTGAACAATCACATGTTGCACGTTGAAAAACAGCATACAGCATTTTCATGGCTTAGTTCTGAAAATGAGAGTTACGTTTCTGTCTTTGATGGTTGCAGTAAGGCATGAGCGTTTTCCATCGGTAGTTTTTCGATTTCTGTTCAATGGTTTTTTATCTGAACTTATACATATAGACATTTTATTGAGGGACGGACATGTTACTTAATTTCCATAAATGGTAAATGGTGAATACTTACATAGTGCTTTTCTAATTTGGTTTACGGACCAAAGCGCTTTACGGTCATAGTCCCATTCACCCTGACGTACATTGATGGCGGCTGCACTGCTCTAAAACTGCAGCAACCTCCAACCACCAGGAGCAATGTGGGTTTTAGTGTCTTTCTCAAGGACCCGTAAACAAGTAGGCGGACAAGGCGGGAACAGGTGCGTGTAACTTCCATTAGCCGTACGAATATTTCATGGTACACTTACCACAAGCAAGACAATGGTATGTTCCATTTTCATGATGTCCTTTGATGCTGGCCATACGAGCCCCAAGGGAACTGCAAGACACACTTGCGCTACTCTTACGATGAAGCAGCTCCTCTCTACGACCCCCTACAGGCCCGGACAACCTAAAAACCCTCAGTGTCCGTTAGGGTCAACGCCCCCATATGAGTGCAAGTGATTACGGTCTTAATGTTTTCTGCAAGATGTTGCAGTTGCTGTTTTTTTTTTACCGGTGTTGAAGACAGCTAGTACCTCAAACGAGATTAAAGAGTTGTTAAGGAAGGCTGTATCTGTTAGGACCCAACAGCAGGTAATTATCCTAAGGTGCAAAAAAAGTGCAGACTTTCAACATAAACACACTGATTAGAACGACCCAGTATCTTTGGTCAGAAGTTTACTTCAGTCAGACAACTCATGCAGTAGTAATATTTATTTTTCACATCTTTTAGTTTGCTTTCACATACTTTGTTGCTTTCACATACTTTGACATTCACTTTCCTTTAAGTTAGCATTTCACTTTCCTCCAAGTTAGCATTTCACATTCCTCCGAGTTAGCATTTCACATTCCTCCGAGTTAGCATTTCACTTTGCATTTCACTTTGCATTTCACTTTGCATTTCACTTTGCATTTCACTTTCCTTTAGTTTGGCATAAAACTCCGTGCAATTCCAAGAGACAAATTTCCATAAACTTTTGGGTAATAACTACCCCTAACGGAGCTCACAGGTGGAAGCCGGGGAGGAGGGTGGGGGAAAGAACGCAGTGCTGCAGTAAAGAAGGATGAACAACTTACACACCTGGACTTAAATAGGATGCTGCACAGGTGAGTTGATTAACTGACCCACCCTAGGGGAGTGGCCTAAGTAAAAGCCTGCCTGAGTTGCCTGCCCGAAATACTCCCAGGGTCGCTCACTTCTTAAACATCTCTTTTGGAGCATCTGTGGTTCTATATATTTGGAGAGCTCAATCAGTTTTATGATTATATAAAATGGTGTCAAGGCCTGATGTTGGTATTTAAGTTTTGAATTGGCACTAGAAAACTGTCTTAAAGACAGAAACTTTTAAAGTTTAGAGTAAAACAGCCTGTTTGATCATGGATGGAGGCATTTTCACCCTTCCCTTGCATGTGGGGATATTAAATGTAACACTGACAGTACGGTGTGTACTTTCTGTAGAGTGATATCTGAGAGAATCGAGGCAACGCTGTTGTGTGTTACAAGGTGGAAACGATTATTGTGCAGGAAGCAGTCATTCCAGTTTGAAATGGATACTTCTGCCGCTCGAGCTTGGAAAATATCGCCTCTCAACTTCCACAAGCTGTCGTCCGTGAATTCATAACTACTGTTTGAATGTGAGTATTCATAAAAAGTTCTTTTGTCTGCTGGTAGGAAAGACAAAACTGGACATAGAAAGAATCTGCAAAGGAGAAAGTAGGAAGAATTTGATCAAAATATCTCTTTCCTTCCTCGGGTAACTGACATGCAAAGACAAACCCCGTCAAGGTCAGCGGGTTTGTTCTGGCATGACCAGCAGCAGCGAATGGGCATCATTAGTTTCATTATTTCAGGAATGAGCTGGAATGAATGCTGAGTTTAGGATCCAGAGGAGCCTCTGCAACTGCTGAAGAGCCAGGCTGCAGAAAGAGGAGGAGGGAAAGGAAAGAAAGAAAGAAAGAAGGAAAGAAAGAAAGAAAGAAAGAAAGAAAGAAAGAAAGAAAGAAAGAAAGAAAGAAAGAAAGAAAGAGAAGGAAGAGAAGGAAGGGGGAAATGTATCTTCATGGGAAAGTAGGAAGAAGTGTTTTCAAGATTACATCTGTAGAGACTGCTCTGTTAAAAGCATCTATGCTGTGGCAAAGTGCTTCACAAAGCAAGAATTCAACTTAAGAGTAAATGAAGTTTATTAATGGACGACTGAAGTCACATGACTATGTGACGCAGCGCGTCTGGGAATAACTGTCATTGTACCTTAATAAGTCACGCTCTGTGACGTACCGTAACTCTTCAACTGTTTACGTGATCACTGTGAATAATCTGATTCTACAAGAGAAACGACGCAAAACTGCTTCTCTCCACAACAGAATCAGCTGAAACTGCGTTAATTACGTAAACAGTTGAAGAATTATGCTAGTCAAAACAATGCAAGCAATGTAGCTAAAGGTTGAGTGTTAAAGAAAGAGAAAGAGGTTACATCTGCTACGTAATTCTTTCTCTTCGCATGCTACTCTCAGTACAAATTCCCTTTTTTCACTGAATCTCGTCTTTGCAACACACATCATCTTAGAATTTGTGAATAAGATGAATGGGGGACTGCCATTAACACCCCCTTCCCATCTATCCACCCATACATCCATTCACCCGCCCATCGATCCATCGATCCATCCATCCATCCGTCCATCCGTCCGTCCGTCCGTCCGTCCGTCCGTCCGTCCGTCCGTCCGTCCATCCATCCATCCATCCATCCATCCATCCCACAGGTCACTGAGTTGGTAGAGATGAAACACTGAACTGCTCAGAGATCACCACACTTCCAGGTTGTGTGCTCAAGTGCTGCATGAAAACAGAAAGACAGAAGGTTAAACAGTCCCCAAAGATGATCACAAAGGTGACAACCTCCTGGAATGTGTTTAGTTATGAGGAAAATTCTTTTTGTGACACGGATGAAGAAATGAAGTGCGACTTCCTTATACGACCAAAAACTATTAGCAGGAAGGACAAACAGACTCAGTTGGACCTAAAATATACTACCAGTTTTTTGGTTTGTTTGAATGCATCTAAATTATTGACACTTTTATGAGCTTGCAAACATCTCACATGATGTGACCTTTGACAGACTGAAAACAAAAGTTTGAAATTGTTCTCAATCAGCCTCCAGGATGATATGACTATTTACAGGAATATTGTTTATCCTCCAATTTCTGTGAAGGATTTAAACAAACAAACAAACAAACAAACAAACAAACAAACAAACAAACAAACATCACACAAAGAAAGACATGCCCTCCCACCCCACACAAGCACATTCAGTGTCATTCTGGAAAGCATGTGCAACAATTAGCCATTATCGGGTTATTTTACCGCATGGTCTTCTGTGGATCATAAAAAGTGCTGATGTTTGTTTTTGCCTCTTTGGTTTTTTTGCAGCAGTTCATGTAATCAGTGTAAACCTTGTGCTATCCTAGGCACTTTAACATTGGGAGTTGGGTCATCTAGACCCACTAGACACTGCTCTGAACCTTTTTTCTTCAATGATTTGTGCTCTTCACTGGTGTCCATGGATTACATGAAATCTTTCCACCTTTATCCACCTTCGTCATGGTAGGGAGAACACGTCAATGTCAGGGTGGGGTCCTCTAAGATAGCACAAGGGTTAAATCTTGGTTGTCCTTCGCTCTGCGCTCCCGCTTTTGAAACTTCCACAAAGCTCCAACTTTGACACAAAATCACAGGAAGAAAAGTCCAGCAGAACATGACGGATAACTTGATAGGAATGTGTTCTCATGAATGCAGTGATGTTTATGCTTCAGTTTGTAACTTTAAACCTGACTTCATCGTTTATTATATTTTTGGTTTTGGAGAGGTAAACACTTCTGCTGTAGAAAAAAACCTGATTGCCACTAAAAAGTGATGACTCCATAGAGTGCATTAGTTTAGCAATGCCAATCCCAGTAAGCAGAGGAGTTTACGTCCATGACGGGGAGTGGAAGCCAGCACATCAAAGAGAACCCAGCCGACATGACGATTTTCTACTAAAAGGACTTTCCTGCTTTTCACACAAAAAATTTAAATACTTATAAACTTTTTTTTCTTACAAAATCAGTGATATTTAGCATCAAGTAAAAATGGTTCAGCTGATGCATTAAAACCAAAAATACTTGACAGAAATATTTATGTTGATGCTGTACATTTCTGTTTATTTCATATCATTTTGTCTGCAAAACCTTTATTCTACTTCAAAAAACAAACTGTAAATTAATGGTTTATAAAACAGCATTTTTACTTCTAGTGTTTTTTGTTTACAATAATTTCAGCAGCTACTGACTGCTTCCTCTCTTATTTTTAGAAATAAATGTGATCACAACATATTTAAATCCACTTTAGTAGTAAACAGTAAAATAACAAAAAAAAACCTTTACCTAGAAAACATTTCAACAATTGTTTAAAAACAATATTTCTGTTGGTAGGATGATCAATAATTGCACTATGTAGTCAAAAACTATTTGTCATTGATTAATAAAATAATACAACATGTGATCAGAAAGTACAAAGACATAATACAGATGTGTAAATCCCCTCCAAAAAAACTAAAATCTTTTTGGCATTTTCTCAATAAATGTAATGTAATGGCAGGTCGACATCATTCGTATGTTAACATTGACGCGTTAACCCTACCATGACAAAGGTGGATAAAGGTGGAGAAGATTTAATAAAAATAATTAATACTTTATTTATCCCACAATGGGGAAATTCTTTTCCGCATTTTGGCCTGGGCTGCAGGCTAGCCACGCTAGGGGGGCAACAGCTGGCTGGGGAGGGCAGGGATTGATTCGCCAACCCTTCGGTTGTTGGTCGACCTGCTCTACCGCCTGAGCTAAGATGCCGCCCATTTCATGTAATCCATGGACACCAGTGAAGATCACAAATCATTGAAGAAAAAAGGTTCAGCGCGCTGTCTAGTGGGTCTAGATGACCCAACTCCCAACGTTAAAGATAGCACGAGGGTTACATTGACAGTTAACAATCACCATTGAGTTCAGAGACTACTGAGGGTTAATAGATGAACTGAATTCATGCTTTCTTCATGGAAGTCATATTTTTGTTCTTTACGTTTTATGCAGAAAATCTCCCTTAAAAGATCATAATTTTAAAATCATCTATGCTGCTTCTTTGTAAGTTTTACCTTAAATTGGTCGAATATCAGGACATTTTTTAAGAAAACCCCTATTTTATTTGCTTCATCTCAACAAACAAAGTCCAGACAAATGTTTGTTTTTAAACACACAGATGAATAATCATAAACTGTTTTATGTAATTTAATAGAGATATATATAGCATGTCCCTGGCAATGAATGTTGAATAAATAACTCTTTACTTTTTGATGTCTGTTGTAACAACTGGAAAACAGTTTGATAGCAATTTTTTGTGATTTTTGTGGTACAATCAGATCAATTATTCTACTCGGAATTTAGTTTTTTGTGCATTTTCGGGTTTATTGTAGAAATAATGTGTTGAATAATCAAAACATATCTCTAAAAACAAAGCTAAAAATATAAATATGAATCAAAAATAACTATTTCAAAGTTTAATTATTAGTACAAATTGCAAAGTTGTAAAAACATTCTCAAAAAGGTCACACACTTCAAAGGGTTAAGAAAGAGTTTACATCTCAATTTTGTATGGCTCTTGTTGGTAATGTCAAAAATAGTGCATAAAAATGCAACAAAAGAAATATAGTGGATTTGTTTTTGGCGTACATCTTGTGTGTCTGTAAAAAGGCTTTGAATTTTGACATCTTTATTTGTTTTAAATATTCTTTTGATCAGGGAAACATGCTGACATTTTCTTCTATAAAAGTTTACACGGATTTGATAACAAATTATGTTGCAATAAACTTTTGGGAAAAATAAAGGGGGGAAAAGGAAAATAGTTGAGCTCTAAAATAAGTATTGTTGCAATAAAGACAACATGTTTAAAATTCAAAGGCCTGAATAATTTATTCAGGTTCTACATTCATTTGCACAGAGAGGCTAAAAAAAAACGAGGCTGGGATGAACCTAAGGTCTAAACTGAAAGGCCTCTGCTTGGCGTCTGTGTTCTGCAGCCACCCGCTGAGCGATCACCCTGCGTTTCCCTGTTCGTCTCCCCGGCTCTGTCCTCACATGGCTTTTGGCCTACTTCTGTTTGCAGAGCTGCTGCCTGTGAGCAGATCTCAGCGTGGATTTGAGTGTGTGTAGGAGACAGACGAACGGGGACAGAACTGTGCTGGAGCAAACAAAGTCATTGCAAAGCATAGCTTCATTTTCTACATCGAAGTTTCTGCTCATGTGTTTGTTTCAGTATTTACAATTCTTTCGTGGGTTTAATCCTCTTTTTTGGTATTTTTTCTCAGTTATTTTGTATCACTTAAATGTAAACAGTCTTGTGTCAAAAATAATTGAGACTTCTCAAACTGTTCCAAGATAATATTATCAAGAACCGTTTTTTCATGTTTATGTGGTTAAATATTTTTGTTGTGACATCAGAAAAAACCTGCATTTGATATTTTCATGGACTATAATTTTTATCTGAGCCTCTCCTGTGTTTTAAATTTTCGTTTTGGTATTTTAATGGGATGATCTACATAATTCACAGCTATACTTTATCTTCAGTTTAAAAATATTCTTAAATAGTTGTTGAATCATCTTGGGGCATTGTAGTATAAAACATTTTTTAAAAACATGAACATTTTGTTCCACTTCTTTTTTATCCTTTGTATTGAACCAGAGTTAAGAGTTAGAAACACATATTGGTTGCTTGTGTAAGTTTGTGGTGAGCAATTAAAAAAATGATAATTAGACATTTTTTAATTAACAAAACAATAAAAGCTCAAATCTGATTCAAACAGAAACATATATTAGTGAAAAAATGAAAAACAAGTTCAGTATCAGAGGATTCTTGCTAGTGTCTCATATTAGAGTCAAGAAAGATGTTCAGCTCTTTTTAATTTATGTTTTCTCTTTATGTTTTCCTCTACTTTTTTTTTCTTTTTTTGCTATGTTTGACGTAAATCAGTTTGGTAAACATCTGTTGTTTTTTTATTTTGAAAACTTTTAATTTTATTAATAATTGACTTTGAATTTCAAGCAGAACTTGCTGAGTTATTAAGCTAAAAGTTTCTTTTATCTGTGGAAGAGGACAGCCCTGCAGACATAAAAATGCAAATAAATTAAAACCTTTTCCTGTTTATTATTATTTAACTGTCTTCTATTTAACATTTACATTAAAAACATAATCTGCAGTAGACCTTACCATAAATAGTCAGGATGACAGAAAACTGCATTTTACCTCATTTGTAATAAGAAACCAGTTCTCCACTTTTTCATGGAATGGAGCAAAATTACACTGAATATTAAGATCTCACAGTTTCATTTTGAAACATATCTATAATTATAACAGTAAAACAGTAATGCAAAGTACGAACAATTTTTGCTCAGTTTAATTTTGTATTTTTGATATTCAACTTTGAAAAATAGCCTAAATCTGTAAGAGGAAAACCAGATGACTTTGGTTAAGTTCAGTGAATAAAAGTTTCTTCTTCTGTTGCAGAACATCACGTTTCTGTTGCTCAGGTGAGCTGAACCAGCAGAGAAAACAAAAAGAATATCCAAGTTTACAATAAATTAGAAGAAAACAGCGTGTAAGAAAATTTATAACACAGTCTTGTACTTATTATTTTTTTTTACACTATAAAATTCCTCCGCAACAAACTGGAAAACATTTTACTTTCGTTTAAACAAAAAGTCTCATTATTGATGTCCAGCGAAGGAATGTTAGTTTTAGACAGAGGAAGACATTTCAGCTGACACAGGAAGAATCCGACCAGAAACTTTAAAAAAAATATTTTCTTAATGCAACTACACAAATGAAAAACTTAGCAAAAAATACAAATGTTGCTTCTAAAAGGTAAAACTCCACTTTGATCGAGAACAAACAACAAACACGAAAGTAAGTAGATTTTGTTGGGGGATTCATGTCTGCAGCATCATGTTGCTTGATCTACAAGGATGTTTACAATAAAAGCTACCAAAACACAAATTTTACGATAATGTGTTTTTTTTTTTTTTAATACATAAATCCCATAAAAAAGGCTGTGCTGAAAAACCGGTTTAGTAAAAGAATAATTGATAAACATCTTGGGGTATAAAATGCATGCATTTTAGATGTAATTGTAGCTGTATGTTACCGCTTAAATCCATTTAAGCCTATAACATCAACGGACTGTTCCATCGTAACCCTTGTGCTATCCTAGGCACTTCAACATTGGGAGTTGGGTCATCTAGACCCACTAGACAGTGCTCTGAACATTTTTTCTTCAATGATTTGTGATCTTCACTGGTGTCCATGGATTACATGAAATCTTTCCACCTTTATCCACCTTTGTCATGGTAGGGAGAACACGTCAATGTGAGGGTGGGGTCATGTAAGATAGCAGGAGGATTAATCAGACACCAGCTTTTTTCAGGATGAAATTCAGAAAAATGTTGAGTAATTTCGGGTATAAGTTCAGGTTATACCCCAATGTTAAAGTGCCTAGGATAGCACAAGGGTTAAGGCAAACTGTGGCAACCAAAAAACAAAGTTTTAGGTAGTCAGCAATTATGGAAGAATAAAACTGGGGTGAAGCTGGGACAGCATGAAGCATAGACTGATCCAGATGCAGGATCAGCACTTCAAATGTATTGTTTATATCATGTTCTACCTTATAAAACTAAATATCTTCATGGATCACAGAATTACTTATTGACTGACTCCTGCATCCTGATAGACTCCTGCATGCTGATAGACATATGCATCACTGGAAATAAAGATATCCTAAAAACAAACAAACACCAAACTCCTTTTTGTTTATTAAAATCACTTTTAATCACAGAGAAATGAAGAATGACCTAAGCAGACATGAGCGTCTAGGTGTTCATGTGAATTCTGCAGGTGACTCGATGGGCAGCCTGAAAAGCCTCGGCAGCTGAGACTTGCAGGCAGTGAAGTTCTCCTATCAGGTTCATGGAGAATTCCCCGACGAGTCAGGACGTGCTCTATTGGTCTGCAACAGAGAGGAAGACAAAGCTGTTTCAGCAGAAAGCCTTTGATCGTCTGTCAGAAGTGTTGAAGAGTCGCCACAAAGCTCAATTCTACATTTCTGCTTTCCCTTCCTCTAACAAATAACCATAAATGCGTTGTTTAAACATACCTGCAGTATTTCAGATAAAATATCAACCATATTTATTCCAGCAGGAAGATTGTTTGAGGTCTTAACCCATAAAAACATCTCATCTAAACTACTTGATTAAGCAGGCCGCTGTTTTGACGGTTCTGACTCGATTAAAGTCATCATACAAACGTTTTTTGTCACTCAGATCTTTATCCCTAAATAAGTCATCGCATTCGCTCCAGACTTTGTACGTAACAACAAAACTGCTCCAAAGACGCAGAAGAACATCTCAATCCTCAAAAGCTCGGTGGTTCAGTAATAGATCTGAGAGCAGAAAGGGTTGAGACTCATGAGGAATGACAGCATCAAAGCTCTGTTCTAATCTCTAAAGCGATTGTCTCACTTTTTATATTTGTAAAGGGGAAAAAAACAGTATGGAGGACATGTGGGGTGACTTCAGATGGAGCTTTGAAACGCTAAAAATACACCTTCACGCCAACAAGAAGTGATCCTTGAGAAGCTGCATGAGAAAGTTAACGCATCGCTTTGGTGTCAGACCAGCTTTTCTTGTGTTCGACTTGACTCAGCATTTCTCATAAAGCATGTATATCACATTTTAGTAAAATTAACCTTAATGTTTCTCAAAAACACAATACAATAAAATCATGAATACATTTTAGCAAAAAAGTAAATTGATAGATTTTATTTCACTTTATTTTGAAACACCAAATAAAATATCATAAATCATGATAAACAGAAAATGATAAACTACTGATTGCAACCCAATCTTAATATATTTTTAACATATTATACACATAATCATTAGTCATATAAACAGATAAATATAAACACATAAAACACAAAAAGATGGAAAAGCATTCTGCTATCAAAACAATGTCATGATGTCATGATTGTTTCTATATAGTCCTTTTTTTTGTCTTTTTATTCATTTTGATACTTTCCTCCATGTTTTTCCATAACCTCACCAAACACGTTAAGCACAGACCTGCCCTCCTCACACAAGGTTGTCATTTTTCTTTCTTCTCTTTCCTAAAACAGTTTTTGTTCTGTGGAAAAAGTTTTTTCATCTCATCTTTGTCTTAAATTATTTGCATTGTGGTATTTTTCAAATCATATCTGTAACCTTGTCATTTTGATTTAAAGATTAACATGCTGGTGTTTTCATAATGTCACACCCACTAGTGATTTTTTTTCTTATGGCTTGTTTTTGTAATAGTGGCTGGTTTACTAGCAGGTTACACATAACATCAATCCTCTGAGCTCAAAGGAACACACACAAAAAAACACATTCCATTTTGCTTTATACAGTTTATTTGGAAAAATGATGCTTTAAAATTTCTAGTTGGTCTAAAACCATAAAGAGGTCAATCTGCAATAAAAAAAATAGGCCTGCTGTAGTTCACTCATTAACGCTCAGAGTGAAAACAATGAAAATTTTCCAAAAGACGCATTCCCAGAAGGCCTTGCTGAAGAAAAATAGTGGAGTGAATTAAAGGGTAAAAACGACTGCATTGCAGAGAATAATGTGAATCATAATTCACTGCTTCATGACTGATGCTTCCAAAGGCCGGACGCTCATATGTCTAATCTAATTAAACAAATGTGGATTTTTTGTCAATTCTTGAATATTACAATGCAAATGAGTGCAAAGGGTAAACTGTTACCATTTGAGCTCAATGAGATGAGAACTCAGGTAAAGTCCCATGAGTTGTCCCACACCTGGATGATGGTGGTTAAACCCTCCAATCCGACTCCCAAAATAACCTTTCAGAATAACCGTTCTTGCTCTGCTACTTTTTTTTTTAATCGTCTTCTTGATAATCCTCTTTTTTTAATGATATTTTTTTCTGTACTTCAAATTATTCAAGTTATGAAATGACCAATCAGATTAGGAAGGTGTAGCCTGCTGGCCCCATATCAAATGTTCAAAACGTTTGACAGATTTGGTGTAGTCCCCTTTTAAATGGTAGAGATTAGGACTTCCTTCAAGCTCCTTCCTGATTGGCCAGAGTGGTTGCCATAGAAACTCCGTATTGCAAAAAAAAAATGACGAGCAAATTTATTTCATTTGGTTTGAGCCATAATTACATCATGTTTTATGGATGAGGTCACACTCAGTCCAGTTCTCAGATACAGTCAAGAATTTCAACCCACAAGGACACTGAGACTGGTAGTTCCGTGCTCTTTCCTCCATTGTAGGACAAAGAATGTTCTTCTTTTATAAAGACACTGTCAGAAAGTTGCTGTGAACAACTTTAAATGATCCATCGCATCTCCCAGTTTTGTTGTACATTTAAAAAGTTAAACTAAATGACTTTCTCTCAACTGAAAGACTTGCAACAAACATATGGAAGAAAATACCAACATGAGCTGCATGTCTGTGCGAAAAATCTTCATCTCATCACTCCTTAGCTGCAGCACGAATCTCACATCATGTCGACAAAGACAGCTGATTCTGACTTCAAAAACCTCAACGAGAAAGCCAACTTGAACCCAGACGTAATACCTCAGTACAGTCTCACATCTGCTCAGCTTCCTAGTATAAATGCCTACAGAGCCACGAAATGCTCAAATATATGAAACAGGGCCACAGTCCTGAGGAAAAACTGAGAAAAAAAGAAAGGAGGGCTGAAAAAGGCTGCTATTTTCTGACATGCAGCAGAGCCCACATTCTGTTTCTGACAAACGCAGCGTTCTGTGCTGCTCTGCGCAGGTTTGTGACTGCGGACACTGCTGGTGACGTTTGTATCGCTGCGATTATTGACGTCTGGATGCGGTCCGCTTATTCCTCAGGTCCACAGAAGCCTTGCATTGGCCTCTAACTCCTCCACACCATCCAACCTCACTGGAGGAGCGCCCAGGTCCATCCCACCGGGATACTTTGAAACCCCAGATGGCAGACAAAACAGCACGCAGCCGATGCCCAGACTGTGTGAGAAAAACAGTGAAAACAAGAAGTCTGCTCTAAAATGGAAATATCTGAAATTCAGCCAAACACTCTGCAGGTTCAATCGCAAATAGGAATGCAATAGGAGTGCGGGAATTGAAAAAAATAACAGTTTTCGGCTTGTGTGGAGGGCACCGGTTTGGGTGGGGAGCACCCACGTGGAGCGGAGACGCCATCTTGTTTCTGGAGTCCTTCTGCTTCACAGACGCGTTACAAGATGCTGCAGGAGGAATGCTGCCACACGCTGACCAGCAGCACAGACTGACTGAAGCATCCACAGCTCCTCACCACTGCACAGTGATGCCGGAGCAAACCACTGCACACATATGCACACCTGAGGGGCATCAGAAAAGCCACAAAAGCAGGGACAGTTGGAAGAGATGCAGCTCTCCTGCAGGAAGCTTTAATGGAAACCTGGCACAGAAAAAAAATGTTATTCACCCTTTTTAAATCTGGGGACACGGTGTTCAGGCAGCCAGAGCAGTAGCTTAACAATGCAGAGACAGCCTGCAGCCCCTCGCTGGAGGGACCATTAAATCCTTAAATCTGTCCAGATTACCTTTTTTTTTTTTTATAAAAGAACAGAATTGCAGAAAACTAACATTGTTCTGGTTTGAGTGCTTCAGTACAGAGGTGCGTCTCAATGAGACAGATCATGTCCGCAACAGCCTGAAGCATGAAGGCAGGTTCGAAAGCAAGCTTTTCTGTGTGCAGAAAAAACGTATTTTGATCCAAATAGATTAAGGTTCTGCACCATAATGCTGAAAATGTCTTTCCAAATTCAAATACTGCTTCAAATAACCAGGGAACAATAAAAATGCAACACATTTTGGTTTACTGAAATCACAGGAGGAACCAGAGCAGCGAAAAAACAGACAATAAAACGTTTCTACCTTTTAAAAGGCAGATATTAGGCGACTGATCTGTTGGATGGATAGATTTGAGAAGGTCAAATACAGAAGGAAATGTTCACAGAGCAGCCAAAAGAACCCAACACCTTCTGTAAATCCAGTTCTAAAAGGTAAAGTTCTGAATCCTCGTTTCCATTAGCATCTCTGGCTGTTTGTGCTTCAGCCTGCAGTTGTTGGAGTCAGATTCTCTTTGAGTCTGCACAAAAGAAAGTTTGAACTTAGCAGTGGGTTTTGCTGAGGTCAAGCACATGATGTACAGAGCTGTCATGGTAACGCTCTCGACATTAGCCTGTGCTGCTCTCAACGATGGCGCAGACAGGAGGAGCTTTCTCCGCTCATAGTCTGCAGACAGAATGAAAGTGTGAATTCTGAGCCAGAAACCTGCAGCAACACCTTTCAGCTTCAGTCAGACGAATGTGTGAGGGTTTGCATCGAGCTCGCTGCGGGAAGCTTCTGTCTGAGCTGGTTTGCTCACTAATTTTACTTAAAAAACAGTGAAAGCCGTTTGTGTTCTATTATAGAAAATAAAATAGTTTTTGAAAGGACTGACGTGGACATCAGAGGTTGCAGAGGCAGGAAGGTGAATGCATCCTCTCAAAACGGCAGGTCACGTGACTCCGTGTCATTTAATTCATCACCGTTTTCTCCCGAAGGAACAGAAATGTACGAGAACATCACAGCGTGCGAGCCGAGAGTTCCAGCGTGAGACGTGAGGGTACAGTGAACGCCTCAGTTTAGTGTGCCATGCCCCCCCCCCCCTCCACACACACACACCACACACTCTGATCGCCATTGTTGGAGGCAGGAATGTGCGGGAGATGGCCGTGCATCCCTCTCAGCTCCCGAGAGCCAAACCCGTGGACATGAAAGAACAACGTCACAAGTTAGGGTCTCAGGGACGAAGAGAGACACAATTTCAAACTGACGGCTCTCCAGAGGTAAGATCTTCTGCGAGAGAGTGCGCAGCACGACCTCCCACCTTTACGACACGGCTCAGAGCATGTGAGCATCTCCTGCGTGGAGAGGAAGCCCGTCAGCTCGCAGACATCACACTCGCTTTGCTGCCTGTTGTACCTGCTGGTTGCAGCCTCTGCCGGCACAGGCTCTGGACATACAACAAGTGCAAACCTCAGCCAGACACAACACTGACCAGCCTCCCCCTCCAACTCTCTGTCTCCCTAACCCCCTCCCCCATCAAAGCTGAACAATACAGCAGTTGAGAAATGCCTCCTGCCATCAGGTACTGCACCCACCGCTCCTGCAGGTTTCCTGCAGCAGCCCGGAAAATCTCCATTGGCCGATTATTCACAGTGCACAAAACAAAAGCCAAGCATGGACGCATCGATTTGTGCACCGTAGTCTGTAGCTGCAATCCGTCTGACACCATGACGTGCACGCCTGTCCACATCTGCCACACGGTGAAACAAAATCATTCAGAGCCACGGCTGCAGATAACAAAGCTCTGTCGCTCGTCCGAACTGCCATGGTGGTCTAAAGCTTTGGAGGCTAAAAGAAAAAGTGCTGGCTGATGTTGACTCACCCCCCCTTCAGATCCACAATGCCCCCGTTACTCGTCCACAGCTCTGCCTGCTCGAGGAGGGCAGAAAAAACAGGAAACAAGAGCCAGAATCGGAACTTTCATCGACAAAAGAAAACCTATTTCTGCAGAGAAACTGAGCAGACGCTCATCGCAAGAAACAACACAAAAGAGCTTGATGAGGATGGGTGGTGGAACTGAGCCGGAGTGAGCCATGTGCACACTCACTCTATCACTTCTGCTCCTGCCCTCCCTCCCCTTCAACAGACTCACTCCTGGATCCACCAGTCCACATCCTTCCTCTCACCTTGAAGCCAGACACTCAAAGTCCTTCTTTCAGGTGAGACAGGACAGGCACGATGGAGGGACGATGGCAAAGCAGTGGGATAGACAAATGACAGTGAGCTCACTTAACCAGGGCTTTCCGCAGTGCCAATCAGCAAGGCATGCCAGCATGCAGGCTTACCAACGAACGGAAGGAGGGGTTGCAATGCCACACATCTAATAACACACACCGGTGCTCAGATGCCGTGTACAAAAATGCACTTTTTATAACTCCCTGAGTTTGTGCTCACTGTTCACCTGTACCTGAGGCCAGGCGGGTAAGAAAATAACAAGAATCCACACACACAGCCTTGGTCTCACATTAACACAAACACACAAAAATGCACAATGCTCTCACAAAGTTAAACGACTGATCTCTCCTTGGGTTACTCGGCTCTCTGCTTCTCGCCTTTTTCCCTCACATTGTTTTCTCTGTGAGTCACATGAAAAGGTGTGAAGGAGGAAACGGGGTAAGGGGAGAATTTCAGAATATCACTCTCCCCGTTCGCATCACCTTTACCTTTCTGAGCAAACCTTCCTTTTTAAGAGGGAAGACATCTGCATGAAGGTGAAAGATCATCATTTATCTTGGCCCACAGCCAGATCACTACATATTGCGCCAGAGGCCCTGCTGTCCCTCTCTGCATCAGACTAGACAGGGGAGGGGGGGGGGGGGGCAAGAAAGTAGTCCTTTCGCTGTCGTCTGTAGTCCGCCCAGAAATAAATCCATTCTGTTCTTCTCCATGCATGCAAGAAATACGAGAAAAAAGACCAAAAATCCGGAGTTGCGGGACTTTGTGTGCATCTCTGTCCTCTCATTGAGCCTCAGCTGGGTCCAGACACCCACAGCGTCCCCTCAGAAACAGGAGAGGCCTGCAGAGAGCAGGGGAGAGGCAGAGCAGGGGCCATAGAAACACTGCTACATGATGTGCTTTGGCTTATAGAGGCTACATTTAATCTCCACTGGCTCCCCCAGGCTTTGGTATGGAGAGAGAAGGAGGGCGGGGGTGGGAGGAGGGAGGGAAAGAGGCGAGATGATGGGGGAGGGACAGAAAGACGGAGGGAAGAGAAGGAGAGCTACGACGAGCAACCGGCGAGCTCAAATAAGCGACGTGGGCTAAAAGGGATAGAAAGACAGGAAAAGAAAAAAAAAAGCCACACTCCCTCTCACTGCTGCCCCCCACCCCCCAACATCATTCCCTCCCTCCGGCTGATTGATCGACTGACTATGTCTGCAAACCGGCTAATCTCCAATCCTCTTTGACTGCTGCCTGGCAGACAGCACATTCTGGAAGTTTTTCTCTCCGTGCAGCTGCGACGTCGGCAGAACTTGGTACATCTGGAAGGAAAACGCGTAGTGCATCCAAAATGAAAACCACTCGAGGAACACTGATGCCACCAATCGAGACATTTCCTCACTAACACACACCATGAAACTGCAATGGCTTTCATCCATCAGTCGCTTATGTCCAGAAAGAGCTGCTTCTCTGGCTTGTAAAGACAAGGGCTTGTGCTGCATCACTCTTTTTCGGTCAAAGGTCACGGGTCATTGGAGTCATTTCCAACTTCAAGTGCAGAGGGGTTTTCACAGCCACACCCCTTAACGCTTTAGCACTGACCCTTTGGCACTTTAGTGCTGAGAGTCTTTTGACAACATAACTCTTCAACCATTCTTCTTATGCTTCATGAAAACTGTTGCACATCGGTGCAAAGCCACTTTTTCTGCATCAGAATCAGCTGATTTCCCTTGGTTGCGTAAATATTCAAGGAGTTAACGGCATGTCAAAGAGCACATGTTATTTAGGTGTTTCCGACAACATCTCTGGAGCTTCAGTTCTAGTGTTTAGATTCTTTTGACTACTGTTACTCTGTAACCGTTTAGCCAATTACCGTAATTCCAGCTGAGAAAAGCGGCCTCGGACCGACATGCAACGCTTTGTTACGTTGTTTGATTCAGGTTGGTTGAGTAAATGATAGGAGGGAGAGTCACAGTAATTCAAGGAGGTGACATCTACAATGTTGACATCCTTCCAACCACCGTAACACTTCAACTGTTTTTGCCATTCACCTAAATTTGTTCAGAATCCACAGGATATCACGTTTTGCGGCGATATGCAACACTACGTTGGAAACTTGTTGTAAATCTGATAGGCAAAGCCACTTTTCTCCACATCAGAATCAGCTGATTTGCAATCACATAAACAGTTCAAGAGTTGCGGTAAGTCAAAAAGCGTTTGTCCTTTAGGTCAGTGTAAAAGGGTTAAACAAGTCTCCGCTTTGTCTTAATGTTGAGTCATGGCATCTGGACTTCAAGTCCTCTTTCTTTAAAATGTTTCACCACTCATTCAAGTGGCTTATCAGTTGTCTTGTACTAAGACTGTGATTGTTGTACGGTAGTTCTTCAACGTCTTGAAAACTTTCAGGTTTTCTTGGAAATTGTGTTTTTATGTGGAGTGCTCTGTACATGACGCTCTAGTGTGAATTATTCCAACAGGAAAAAAAGGTCAGTGTGTGGATAGATCAGATTGATTTTCTCACAAAAACAATAAGAAACAGTTCAACCACATAATGAATGATTCACTTTCCATTCACTACTGATTTATCTGTCCCGTTTTGCTTTCTTTGAGCATTCACTAATTCGAAGCATTTGTTAACAATGGCCTGGAATCAGCAGTCAGCTGGCCAAGTCATACGTCAGTGAGACCCAGATCTGTCACGTTGTGGCCCACGCATCGCAGCAAACTGCAGCAGCGCGGCAAATCTGCAAGTACCTCTGGACCTGCACAGCCTTAAGACAGCCAACTGACAGACGAGTGTGTGTATGAGGACGCTGAGACCAGGCTGCGGCGGCGGAAGGAGACATCACATGTGAGGTGACAGGGCGTCACGCCACCAGCATTTCACCTACCTCTTATTATTAGCTGTCACAGGAGCAGAGTTTCTAACTTTCTGCTCTATAGTTCCTTCTTTTGTTAGACACTTAAGAGCAGGAAAAATAACAGCAGAGGCTCACATTAAAAGAGTACATGAAGAAAAGCTTCACCTCAGTTTGTTGCTTTAGATCCATGACACATGAATCCATCCATACAGAGATTCTGAGACAAAGCTACACAAGAATCAAACTTGAACTTCTCAGAAATCTGTTGGTGCCAAGTCACAAAACTATGAACACCTCCCAGAGTGAGTCAACAGGGGGCAGTATTTTACTCCTCTAATCTGATGATTAAGTGGAGGTTTAGTGTGGAGATCCTCAAGGACAAACACACTGAAGCAGGAGGAACCAAAGGTAGAAGATGTTTGGTTTCTTTTGGATAAATGGGCAGAAAGACAACTTCATTTTTATCTGGAGCTCAAGTCCATCATTTACATACAGAGGAAGTCCCCTTTGGAGTAAATCCAACTTCCCATCTGTGTTGTTCAAAGACCAGCATGTGTGGCCAAGCTGTCTAGAAGGATAACAGGACCATTGGTCCTTCGAGGTCCAATGTTTTTGTCCTCCAGGTCCTGTCCCGGTTCTTCTCGACCTGTCAATGGTGGTTGTTGTGTCCAGGCAGGTGGAGAGTTGGCCTTCAGGAATCTCTGGGCTCTCTGAAACTTCTGTAGACCTCCAAAAAAATCAGTTATTTTAATATTATCAATAATGTTAATGGCTTGGATTTTCCTGCACTTTTCCAGCTGTTCAAAGCGCCTACATTGTGTCCATTATTCACTCAATTCTCATACATGCTTGGTGATGGTAAGCGACTAAAGTAGCCACAGCTAGCCTGGGGCAGACTGACAGAGGCGTGGCTGCCGGTCCCACTGACCATCACCGGGACATTCATATTTATATTCTAATCCATTTTGGATCTGTCAAATATCTTGACATTTTTTCTAAAGTGCTAACTAGATATGGGTTCTTTTCCATCTTTTTTTCCACAAAAGAAATAATACCAGTTTGTTCAAATCAGCCGTGGTCTAGCCTGTGGGTCAGATGTAGCCCGTCATCCATTTCTTTTCAGCCCATAGCCTCATTTAAAAAAAGTATTAGCCTAAAAGCAGCATTATTTAGGAATCCACTGTGTCCCCTGGATGATGAAAAGTTGGAGGAAATTTTGGTTTATTTATATAAAACACATTTAAATACTTTTTAAATGACAAAATATTAGAATGCAAAGAATTGTGGTCTATATTCGCCACTCTAGAGAGCAAACACTAGTTTTTCACAGAGACTTCTGGGAAATTTCCTGGGCACTGGAAATGTATATTTGGACATCCTAAAAATAAGCCAAACCGCCTGAATGGTGCACTAACAGGAGACTGGTGAGTGAATTGGGGCCCAGCTTTCGTGCTTTTGTTAGCAGCAATCCTAAAGACAAAGATTGTATTATTCCATTGACTTCTATAGAGAAATGAACAGCTATTACTCAGTCAAAGTAATCAATCCTGAAATCAATTCTTGATAACACACTTTTAATTTTTATGATATTTTTCTGTAGTTAAAGTTATTTAAGTTAGAAACTAACCAATCAGGTGCCTTAAGAAAAGTAAGTGGAGACTGCTGGCCCCCATGTCCAATGTTCAAAAAGTTTGATTAATAGATTTCATGTAGCCCTCTTTGAAGTGGTAGGGCTGTGGCCTTACAACAAGCAGTTGCCATAGAAACATTGGCACATGCCGACTCAGACCAATCACTGCCTACTGACATTGTCTGGCTCAAACATGGTGGCGCCCATTTTGTGAAAAAATGGTGACGGAAATGACTTCACTTGGCTGGAGCCAGAAGTAAACAATTTTCTATGGATGATGTCAGACTCACTCACTCCAGTTCTCTGTTACAGTCAGTGACTGAAACACAGCCAGAATATTCTGGGGGGAAAATTTTTTATTTTTGCCATCTTTTATTTGGCACTTCTGAAAATATATCAACTACCATAATTTTACTGTAAATATGTTTGGAGTTTAACCCTTATTTATTTTATTTTATTTTTTTAACAGTATCAATGCTTCAAAATACAAACTAAGCAACATTTAAGCCACTATGAGTGTTTTTTTTCTTTCTGAACATATGGACTTCAACATAAAAGGCAAAGAAATTATAGAAAGACTTGTTTAGACTTTGTTTTTTAACAATACTGATTATAGTTCAAAGATGTTTGGTTGGAAGTCTGGCCCTTGAACATTTTGACCTTGCTAAAGAAGTTGGGACCTTCCTGACTGAGTTTTTGACCTAATAGTGCAGGTTTAAAAAATGAGTACATTAAATTCAGTTTTTGAGAAGATTTGTCTAGTCACAGTGATGCAAAATAATTTTTACATCAAACTGCAGAAAAAAATGCCAATTTTCTAAATATTTTGCAATATTTGCTGTATGTTTGGCAGGTCTTTTTACTTGTTAACAAAGTAAAACAAATTCACTTTTCCTACGTGGAATATGGAGTTAATCCATTTACATTCATTTAATGTGAAACACTAACACTGTTTTCATTTTTTCCATGTGATGGTGAGAGAGCTCATTTAATGAAAAGCAGAGTTTTGCATGTGTAATGATGTTTTTTCAAACATTTACTTTTCTGAAATATTGTGCAGTTGTGAGAACCCTCAAGAGACGTAACTGCACAGAAATGTGGCCCTGCCTGCAGCTGCTCTGCAGTGTAACTGAACACTGGCTGTGTACAAGCATCAGACTGGTCTGATATAGCAGGAAGGGGTGCCGGGCAAACCTCAGGAAAAGCTAGGAGGTTGTACAGTCATCTCCCGGGGTGTCATTCTCGACTATACAACCCACTACCTCATCCTGGGAGCAAGCAAGGCCACACATCAGGACCATGGGAGGGAACTGCTCATGTTCTGCTAAAGTTTCCGTCTGTTCCTCCACAGAAGCTCGGTCCCGACAAGGGAGATTCAGTAACGCAGTAACACCCAGCAGCTTGGAACTGTTTTCCTCTTAATGGATCTGGATCTGTAAATGATTACTATACATGCTGCTTCTGCCGCCATCTTCTCATTGCCCACCTCACACTGTCCACACTTTCTGCTAAATCTTATCACAGACTTTATTCTAGGCCTAGTGAAGAACTTGAACACACATTAGCTGAAGATCTTTAGCATTTTGGAGGTTAGAGTACATGACATTCAGAAACATGTAGTTTGGGATGTGCACTATTTCCTTCAACCAGCAGCAAAGCTACTGATGATGGTCAGAAAACTCTTTGTGCCAGAAAGAGGAAGCGATGCATTCAGGAGAATAAAGGTTGAGTTATTCTGTTAAAGACCCATTCTTATGTAAATTGTGCTTTTAACATGTTCTTGTAGCATTTTTCTGATGATAGAGGACAATTATAAAGAGATTAAAGCTTAAAATTTATCTTCTGAGTATTTCGTTATTCAAATTGATATAAATCGGGAGCAGACAAAAACTGTCATTTGAAAAAACTTGTATTTGTGACGTTGAAAATATGCTGGTCCAAAAGCTCTCTGCTCTGCTCCATTCTGAAGCATCCACTTGTAGATGGCTACATCTATGTTTGTCTTTCTGTTTTCTTCATCTGAGCTGGTATCTGGCTCTGAACTGCATAGCTGGCTTCAATATTGATCGTCATTTTTATTGTACTTGGGCTGTAAGCTAGCGGGAGAGCATGTAAACACAGCACTCAATTGTGGGTGACGGGAAGGATGGGTGGGTTGCCCTACGCCAACAGTCTCACCCACATCTCCCAGTTGAATTTCTATTAAATTACTGCCGCTCTGCAGAAACCATGTTCTAGAAAACGACAGCACAATAATTTTTTTTTTGTCTAAAAACAGCATAATCATAGTTAAAAGACCACTGGAAACTCTTTCATAATAATTCCAAAGATGATCGGAGTGGGTCTTTAATGTGCCAATGACTTTTAAAGAATTTTGATTTAAAAGAAAATGTGATTGTTTTTAAGAAACGGTAAAAACATGGTTTAGTGTTTAATTCACTTCATCAGAAGTTTACTTGTTTTAGAAAAGGAACAAAAAAGCTTCAGTGATCAGAGTTTGTACTTCAGCTACAGGCGAGGTCCAGCCAATCATTGCTATGGGTAATGAGGGTAGGGTCACTGCAGCTGCTGGGAGACTGGAGCAGCCCCAGCTGGTCGCCACTGCTGAGTCGCCGAAGCTGCACAGACGCAGACCTGTAGATGCAAGCTTGTGGTGTCAGATGACACAAGTTCGGATCTACGGGTTTGGGGCTGCAAGCAGGTTACCTCATGAATCCAAGAGCAGCAGGACAATTTAGAAAAAAAACACCTATATGTTCCGTCTCTCTTTGTGTTTGAACAAAAATCAATGGTATTTATATTTCTATTGTCCTGCAAAAATAATTTTGTTTTAGCTTTATTACTTTCACATAAAAAAATACTTTTATATAATTTAATAATATTTTTTTTTAATAAAATTTTTTTTAAAAACTTTTTTGTAAAAAAAAAAACTTTGTTGTAGTTCTGACTTATTGTAAAAGCATCATTGTTGTCAGGCAGATCTGCTTTAGTCAGAAAAAGCTGAAATTCTTTGTTCCAGCTGCTCGCGGCTCAGCTGGAAAAACAAAAAAAAAAGAGAGCATTTTCCAAATGGAAATTTCACCAACCCTGTGGGTAAAGGTTCAGATGTAAAAATAAAAAAAAGACTTTGTTAAAATTTAAATGTGAAAACATGGAAATCAATTCGAAAAATAATCGAACAATCGGATGATTTTTAAAAAAAAGCATCACAAAATGTTGATGTTGAGATTTGGTATTTATTTTGAAAAAAAAAGAATTACTATGCCAAAAATGCATGCTAGTTTTTGCCTTAGTGCCATCAGAGAATATAAAGAAAAGTAAAAACTCTGTTGATTTGCAATCTGTTGCTTCTGCTTCAAGAGCAACAGACGAACCTCCTTACAGAAGAGACACAATGTTCAGCTTTCAGACAGCAGAGACTCAACTCTTTTTATTTCTGCCTCCTACATTCAAGCGAGATCTTGAAGGTTTTACGGCTGATGATGGGTTGCCTCAGACGCGTCAGAGGGTATTTGCCTGAGAGCTGAGAGGAGCATAGTTTGGATGGGCAGAAAGGTCTCAAGGAGTCGACACCTCTGGAGTAACATGTGTTTGAAAGGGTGGATGTGTGTGAGAGGGTGGATGTTCGTGAGCAAGACTAACAAAAGCACAAACAGGCCACAGTCTGCATGGCTCTGCATGCAGCAGCGCCAGCAGCAACAACGCAGTACCAATGTCTACCCAGCAACAGGACCAGCATGCTCAGCACCATGGGCATGGGGGAGGTGAGCTGGAGGGGGGGGGGGGGTGGAGGTACAGAAGAAGATGCAAGAGAAGAAAAAGGCACTTACTCGCATCTCAAAGGGTCAAAGGAGGGCCCCCACTGACCAATTGGTAGAATTTCTCCACAGTCCACAGTCTGTTGCAGGAAAACGGCCAAAAGCATTGACTGGACAAAGCAAAGCCGAGAAAAACTCAGGGCGCCGCCGCCGCAGCAGCAGCAGGACTCACCGGTCTGGCTTCCTTTTTGCTTCCCATGTGTGTTTTTAACACTGAGCGGGGCTGAGTCTGGCAGAAGGTGTAGGCAGTCGAGTCCGCCCGGGACCGTCAAGGAGAAACAGAGCGCAAACATGCTAGTAATGAAACCAAATCAGCCTGAAAGTCTGCTCGGGGAGAGGAGAAAACAAGAAGAAAGAAAACGGAGAGGAAGAACAGCAAAACCTACTTTTCTTTGGTGTTTTTACAATGCAAGTTTACCTTGAAAAGCAGGAATCTTTTAGTATTCTCATACTTCAAGCTGCCCTATCAGCATGAGACGAGCAACATCTGTAACCCGGCCAAGAGCCCAGCTTAAAGAAAAAGACAAAACAGAAAATCTGGCTGGAATTTCCTCAATATTTTGTTAAAACTGTAAAAACTCCTAGTCTCTCCGACTCCCTCCTTCTCCATGCCGAATGAGGCAAAGTGAAAGGAGAAAGGAGAGCGCTGCAAATCCAGCGAAGGGAAAAGCACAGCCATGAAGCCGTCCTCCTGTCACCCCTGAACCTCTCCCCTTTCCTCCTCTCTCCTCCTCCTCCTCTCTTTCCCCCTCCGTCTTCCACTCAAAACACAAAAAGAGAACTGTTGAGTTCAGGTATGGTGGCTTTCATGCTTTGTTTCTCATTCCAAACTGCTCACTAAACTGCAGAAACACAAACATGTTTCTAGAAAGCATCAAAAACCAATTCTGACATTTGGTTCGCCTTGGGTGCAAACCTGATTAGAGTCCTGCTCAGGTTGAGAGCGCCAGTACTGCCCCAAAGGCTAACACACACACCCACTTTCTCTGCGGAGCTACAGTAGCGGTGATCGAATAAAACACTTTCATTGCATACATTGCATATTTGCATATATACAATATGCAAATCCATCTCTGCAAAAGTTTGGATGTTGTTTATTTTCATAGGCAAAACACAGACACACTGCCGAGGCCGACTCTGGGTTGACATAATGAAATGGGCAGCAGCCCCGAGGAGCGCAAGCCGGTGAATCAGAGATCGTTTTACTTCCGGGTAGAAAAATGAACTGCGAAAATAAGTAATATTTCATTAAAAAACATGTTCTTTAGTGTGCTAAAGGTAATGTATGCTCATATTTATGGATGTTGTTGACTCTGAAAGGCTTAAGAATAGCATGGAATAGGCCCTTTGAATTAACTAATTAAAATGTGTCACTTTAAATGAATATTTTAAGCTTGTTGTACATTGTATTTCATGTTACATACATCGAAATTGATGCTTGGCTGTAGAGATTACATGAAATTTAAGCCTTAGTTACATGCACCTGTAGGGGTTGGGTTGATCGTGCGGGTGCTGCAGGTTTTTGGGTTGACCGGGCCTGTACAAAGGAGCTGCTTGATCTTAAGGGGAGCACAAGTGTGTCTTGCAGTTCCCTTGAGGCTTGTACGGCCACCTCAAGGGACGTCATGAAAATGGAACATACCATTGTTGCGCATGTAGTAAGTGTATCATGAATCATTCGTGAGGTTAATCAAAGTTACATGCACTTATGTAAGTAAGTGATGCTGTATATGGTGTTCTTACTATGCCACACTAGTCGTTAAAAAGGTGTGAGTACTAGCTTGAATGCCGCATGCACAGGGTGTGCACATGATATGTATCTGCCTTTAGGATGCCTGTAGGATGTCCACACAAACTACACAGTCTAATTTGCTAATTTCTTACAGGCATGCTGCATGCTGGGAGCACACATTTTTCACATGAACGCCACTGATGGGCTCCTTGTGAAATCCACAGGATTTGGAGGGTTAGGAAAATGAAAAATCTGTATGACATGTCTGCGTTTTACCTACTTCACCCTTACTTACTTATATGTGTTGTCTAAGTGTTCACTATGACCTGTCGTCTGTAACATTTTCTCTCTTCACTTAGGGGTCTACGACCTTGGCCTGGCTACCTGCGTGTCCTGTACAGGTTTGATCATTTTTTGCCTACAAACAACGAATATTCACTTTTAAGGGCAATTGGGACTAAGACTTTAAACTAGGGGGTGTAACTATTCAATTTGACAACGATTTGATTTGATTTCACAATTTGTGGTTGACAATATGATTCATGGTTAATATGGGTCTGAATGAACTGATTTACTGACCTAAAATCGATCCAGCCAAAAATTCAACCAGTGTGACTTAGAGATAAAGACCTAGATACTGAATGGTGCAGCTGAAGTTTTTCAGATTCCTTGTTTTCTTGCAAGATAATAAAGTGTAAATTAAATATGTGTACTAACAAACAAATAAACAAGAATTAATGTTAAATTCTTTCACATTTTAGTTTCATAAAGTTCAACCCACTGCTGTTTTTTCACATAAAAATAATACAAAAGGAACATTATTAGAACATTCTAGCACACTGTATGGTCACACATGTCTTTGTAAAATTCAGTAGTTCCATATATAATTAATATAAACCGATTAATCAATTAATCTATTGAAATGTCACACCCTTACTTTAAACTGAGGCTCATGGTATTAACTCTCTGTAAGTGTTTGGTCTGCGGGTCGGTTTTAACAAAGGTAAAAGCACAGATAGCAGAGGTATGTCAATAGTAAAGGATGTGCAGGCAGGTGCTTGCATTTAAACAAGGGTGGCCTATGTTACCCCTGACACTCCAGAGGCTAGGATTTTTTTCATATTTTATTTCCTTTTTATATAAAGTCCTTATAAACTGGTTTTAAACACATATTTTTCTCAAATTAATGCTAAAATTTAAATTTACATTTATTTAACCAATGCATTACAAAGGATGACATTAAGTTGTCTGTAGTTATTTATTTTCTATTTGTTTGCATTTTTTTCATTTTCAAATAGTTCAAGAGAAACCCACTAAATGAGACATTTAACAAATCTTAGAATGTTGACTTATTTAGACACAGATGTGCAGACTACACGCAAAGAGATCACTTTCACTGAAAGATGAATGAAACAACAAAAATGCAAACAAAACCTCCAGCAGTTTAAGACTCACAAATGTAACGTATCCATCTGTCAGAATCCGCTGAATTCCTTCCAGAGTTATGGGGTTGCTGGAGTCTATCCAAACTACTGTTAGGTGAAGACAGGGTTCACCCTGGACAGGTTACCAGTCTGTTGCAGCACCACACTCTCATACTAACACAGAATTTAGAATCATCAGTCAAGCATGAAGCATGTTTTTGAGGAAGCCGGAGTTCCCGGAGACATCCTACACATGCACGGGGAGAACATGCAAACCTCACACAGACATGTGCCAGACAGGATTTGAGCAAGGACCTTCTTGCTGTAAGGCAAGGGCACTAGCCACCACGCCATGCAGCCCCACCAATGTAATAAAACTATAGAAATCCTAAACTCCCACAACGTTTAAGCAGATCAGTACGATTTTAACCATTAGGTGTCAAATGTTTGCAATCACCAACACAAGCACAGTGTCAAGCACACTGTGTTTGAAAAGTGTTAAATTAATAAGAGCAAAGCTAAACATGGGAGTTTTCAGTAGAAAATGTACACTCCATCGACTATACGTGATAACTGGACTGAGTGTGACGTCCGATAGAAAATGGTTTACTTCCGGCTCCAACAAAATAAAATAACTGCAGTCGCTTTCTTTCAAAATACTGACGCAACAGTGTTGGAGTCAGATGTTGTCAGTAAGCAGTGAACAACACCAGGGGGGGGGGGGGGGTCACTCAGTCCAGATCTCATACACAGTCAGTGGTGCAAATTCCACTCAATCCAGAGATTTGGTTGGTTGTTGCTGCTGACAGGAAATGACAGCCTGTTTAGGCCTCGGGCAGATTTCACAGACAACACAAACTAACTGAAATGTAAAACACATTAAAAACAGCAAAATCTCCTGTACTTTTTAAAATCAGTTTCGGCTGCACAGATCAGGCTGTGATTGGCTGACTCCAGCACAGGTTGCAGCAGACAGGTAGCTCGCAGAAGGTTTTTCTGCAGGAACAAGAAGAAATGCATGCCATGAACCAAACGTAGATCCACCATAATCTTGTTGTAATGAAATTTTATTGTGTCAAGCCTTAAGCCAGTGTCAAGGTTCATGAGATGTGTCGTCTGCTTGTAAAATCCCTTTAAATTGCTTTTCATACTGGAGTAAAAGTTGCACAGAGCCATTTAGTGGATTATGGGTTCTTACTTGAATGTACCTGATGAACCCTGGATTCAGTTTTACTGTCTCAGACATCGCTTTGAGCTCCTTCCTTTATCCTGCTTTAAATGAAGAAGTCATCATGGCACGATCAGTCCAGGCCGGTGGATCATCCGTTACTTCTCCAACAACGTCTGCTCATTGTCACATCCAGCCACCCCATGTTTGCATCTTCCTAAACAAAGAAACCTTTTTCTTCCAAATTTCTGTGTTCTTTCAATCCCTTCTTCCTTCTCTTCTTCCCACATCTAATATTCTGCTCACGTTCAACTGCAGCAGTCCTCCTCCAATCACTGGCATTATTCCACACCTCAGACCCCCCAGACACACTGTATGCTCTCCCACAATGCACCTCTGCTTCGAAACTTTCCCAGACCCATTTGGCCTTCTCCCTCTTCAGACCCTTTTGTGTGTCTTTTTCTCTCTGCAGCTCTTTGTCTGTTTTATTTTGTCTTTCCAAAATCTTATTTATTTGCTTTAACTTTAAACCTTTAAAGCTTGCCTAGTTGTCTTCTAATCCCCCAATGCCATTTTAACAAAAAAATTTTATCACTAGAGACGCTACGCTAGCCTGTTCCCATTGTCCAAGATACGCAAAGTGAGACACCATATTAGAAAGGTCAGTAAAAAATGAGATACGGCTTAGCAGATCCAGTGAAATAACCATAAAATGTTTAATTTAGGTCTGATTTTAAAAATAATTATTTTTTACTATTACAAAATAAGACCATGGCTCCTCGGCCCGTGTTTATAAATGGGTCCGGTGGATAGCGACACTGGGGGGCATTCGCCTTAAAGCACGCGGCCGGTCAAGAAGCCCCGCCGTGGGGCAAACACACAAGTGGATCCCGCCCAGCCTATCACCCATGCAACACCGAGCAGGCAGTTTTCTGTACGCCACTCGTCCCTGTCGGCCCGCGGGACGGGGAATCGGCGCTGGGTTGTTCTCTCTTTGCTAGCTGCTACTGTGTAAATCCTGGTTAGTTTCTTTTCCACCACTTAATTGCTCCGTAATATGCTTAAATCCAGATCTGACCTGCTGCTTAAATCCAGCAGATCAGATCTGGTCTGAAGTGGAACACACACATAAATACCATGATCACCCTCCAAAAAGCATAAAAATATCTGTGATCCTGCCAGAAAATGTGGAAACAGTGCTGGGTCTAGTGCTATTATTGACCTTTAATAGACAACAAGATCAGTCTAAACGTTCATTATTAAGAGTAAACTCACTCAGATCTTCCTAAAATGTTTTCCTTTCTTAGTTGAAAGAAATAATTTACTTGTGAAAAGTCACATTTATGTGTTTTTCCAGCTCTGTTTGTGCAATTGTAGCACAGCAGTAAACCAGCGTCTCGACATGTCCAATGTGGCGTCCAACTTCGCGTGTGCAACAGGCTAGCGTAGAACCTCTAGCCTATACAGCTTATTGACTGCAACAATGTCGAATCTTCACTGAAACTGAGGTCCACAGGAAGACCATCTAGACGACCTAAAGATCTGCACTTCAAAGTTCAGACAAAACATGTTTCAAATTAAGATCTTCCCACCATCTTGTTTTGATCATCCAAATCAGAATCTCAAACATAAACACAAATCTAACAACTTTTCACCGTGATTTGTGTAAGTCTCTAAAGAGTCTCAAATCTGGAGTTTAGTGAAATCCTATATCAAAGGAAGCAAAGAAACTGCTTCACCACAGGTTTTCAATTAAGGCTTTCGAAGAAAAACTCAGAGCTTACTTTGCCAAATTGCTGTAATCAATTTTTTAAACGTATAGGCTCCAAAATGCTGTGGATGTAATTCCACACCAGATGTTTTCAGCAGAAAATATTAGAGAAGCAGAACTTTAACCGCTTTTCTGGAAATTGATAAATGGTATACAAGGCCTGCTGCATAACTGGTGCCACATGGAGCCTGAATGCTTTTATTTTTTTTCTTCAGGTTTTTTAAGCACTCAGTAGAGACACCTTTCAAGAGTGCAGAGAAACACAAATGCTCGATGAAATGAAAGCATAAGATAGGAAAAACACCAACTGAGGACCTCAACAGGATAAACTCAGGGTGGTTTCACTGTAATGTCAAAACCCTTCATGGTCTTCAATGGTTTATCGCTGGAGTCATTCTTTGACAGTCAAGTCCAAGAAAAAGACCTGTGTAAAAAAACAATACAATCGCTTTGGGCTGTCTTGCCTTCTGAAAATGGTTCACTCAGAAATGATAAGACATGTTAGAAACTGAAAAGAAATGACCCCCCAGTTCTGTAAAGATGATTTTAAGACCCACACTGATAATCGTTGGATCTATTTTGTTCCCAGTGGTCTTTTAGTTGTGATTATGCAGTTTTTAGCTAAATTTAAAACTAGTGCATAGTTTCTGCAATGGTTCATTAAAAATTCACCTCTGAGGTGTGGGCGAAACCTTTGGCACAGAGCAACCCCTTCTCCTCCCCATTCCTGAGAGCTCTCTGTTTACACGCCCTCCCGCTAGCTTACAGCCTCTCACCCCCCCAGCCTTACATTAATGGTGCAAGAAAAATGGCGAACAATATTGAAGCAATCCAGACGTACAGGTTTGAGCCAGATGCCAGCTCAGACGAGGAAAACGAAGACAAACCTTGATCTAGTCATCTACAAGTGGATGCATCAGAATGGAGTGGAGCAGGAACCTTGTGGACTGCCATAGTTTCTATGTCACAAATACAATACCAAACATTTTAAATTTAGAAATCCTCAGAATACTCAGAAATGCAATTTTGAGCTTAATATTCTTAATATATGCATTTGTCTCCATGTGTTTGAATTTCCTGTTCAGATTACTTTTTTAAAACTTTTTCTGCCATGGAACCATCCTCAATGAAGGAGAGTCCTCACAGATGTAGTAGCACATAGTACATTTGGTAGATCAACGGAACCTTTTTGTAAAAAGTATTTTGTTTTTAATATAATAGGGAGTATACCTATTCCACAAACAATATATGTAATCTTCTAAAATAAAGTCAGTGAGGCAGGCAAGATTACAGAATTGAAAGTGGGTCCAATAGACAGAAATAAAGATTAATGAGGAAGAATCCAGACTGGAAGACTTCAAGAGAACTCAGAAAAGGTCCAATCAAGTCTTTGTTCCCTGATTCCTTTTTTTCACTCTCTCCACCTCTCCCCCATGGTGTCCTCGTGTGACCCTTGCTGGACTGAATAGCTGCCTCTTGAATCAGGAACTGCTGGTGACACCAGTGGCAAGCACAACAAGGTCTCTGTACAACAACCATAGAAGATTCTCAGAATTCTATGGTTTCTCTGCTTTGGTACTTTGAGGTAATTTGTAATTTCTCTCATAATTACTATTTATATACATTAAAAGTTAAGAAAAAGTATAAGCATCTAATTAATAAATAAAATAACAAAAAAATAATAATAATTAGACAAAAGAAGTTGTTAGGTCAGATCACTGATTAGGAACAGGAAGTGGAGGTTGTGTGTTTTCACCCTATAGGATGAAGTTGCATTGGTACCATGACAGTGAGAAAAAACACACCAAAGAGAGCAAAGAAAATACTCCCAAGGATATTCAAGCCTGCTACTTATAGGGGCTACACACAATTTCCCATGATGCTTTGTAGGTGTGATAATGACAGCATATTGAATGACACATAGTTCAGAACAAGCTTTTGAATAGATGTAGGTAGTCTTCCTGAGAAATGTTAATCTGTTTTAATAACGACTAATTTCATATGGCTGTGCAGTTTTCTATTAACATTAGTTATCACACACAAAAAATTATAATGATCTCTAGTTGCATTTCATTAACAGCTATAGAAAAATCCACCCATTTATACATCCATCCATCTTTAGAACCCACTAAATCCCTTTCAAGGGGGTTGATGGACCCCATCCCAGGCACTGTTGAACGAAGAGGGTTTAAACCTGAATAGGTTGGGAGTCTCTCTTAGTTTCAGAAAACAGATGTCTTTCAAAGGTTGTTTGCTGTGACATAAAAAGGATTTGTCATATTATCATTAAAATCATTAAAAGAAGAATACAGTGGACGTCTACAATTAAGCTGCAAATGAAAACATTTGCAGTAAATTTCAACAAACTGGTGCGTATGAGAACCAACAAATGTGTTTTCTAGAACAGTCTCTACTTTACAATCAATCTTGTCTTCAGTATTTTATTTTATTGATCTAAATGGCCACAGCTTGTGGTGCAGCTGTTGACACACTAATGAATATAAGTAGAAAACACTAAAGTAATTCATTCAATTCATAACAAACAGAAGGCTTATGGATGAATCATGAACAGCCACAAAAGCCTGGCACCTCCTTGTCATGCTGGTCACCAGCCTGGTCACACACTGCTGCGAGATGGCATCATATCCTTCAACCAGCCAGCCAACAGAGTTATGTTGGTCTTTTTGACCATGGCACAGCCAATGACTTCCCTGTTGTGAAGACTGACCTTCACTTTAGTAATAGGACTAACTCCAATCGATGCCACAACTTATGTTTTACTGAAGATCAGCTTCATCCAAATCAACCTAAATGCATGGATTGTGGCTGGATTATTGTAGCAGACACCACCTGACCACTGCAGCGGCGGTGGGGGTGGGGGGTTCAAAACTACATGTTGGCATTTTTAGGAAAGATTTATTTATGAGTCCAACCAACAAATAAACAAATGCATGTTTCTTTTGACTGTGACACGTGGAAATTAAGAGGGAAATTAAATCATTCAATTTAAACATGATTTAAAGTGAAGAAACATAAAGTTATGTTATGTTATGTTGTAGTACCTATCTTACCGGTATATTAGAAACTTCTTTATACTTCTTTAGCAGCTGTAATGCCCCTCCCAGGGTTCTGCTGCTGTCATTTATCAGTCCCCCCGTGGAGGGCTGTCGCAGGGCGCTGACAGCCTGACTGCTTGCCATTAGTTACTATGCCGGTCGATACCTCTGCCATTCCTCCCACCCCCTTCCCTTACACAGTATGTGTGCAACACCAATATTTCTGTGATGAATTTATCAGACACTGTCTGAGATCTGCAGCGGCGGCAGCAGCTTTGAAAGGGTGGGGGCACATTCCAGGGAAACTTTGGGCTTTGGGTTTTTCTGCGGATTTGGCCTTGAAATTTGATTAATGCTTCTCAACTTTCAAATAGGAACACTTTCTGCAAAGGGAAAAGCCTAAGAGCACCACACAGCCTCCTGAATTAATCAGAAAGTGGGGAAAAAAATTCTACTTGTGTTCGGAGACACTAGCATTCGTGAGGAATACAGATTACAGTAAAAATTCCAGAGTCAGCAGTGGGTCTGGCACTGACCCATGAAGGGCAGCACAAAGGAAAGCGTCTAACTATCAGGAAGGAGAGACAACCACCTTCCTTTGTTCTGCTTCTCTTCAGCGGGGAAGCAGCCATTGCAGCTAATGTTCCAACAAATGATCAAGATGGAGTCTCTTTAGTTTCATTCAAAATGGTGCCTGCTGGTTTGCTCTGTTCCTGGATTCGTCTTCACTCCTGTGACTGCTTCATCATGCCCAGCACATCCATCAGAGCAGCTCAACCAAGCACAAGCATCTCTGGAATCCAACATCCTCATGGGTTGAAGTTTAACGTTTAACCCAGTCAGGAAGATGGTCTGGCATTAAGTGAATGATGGTTCCAAAGTTTTGGAGCTGCTGCAGCAAAAGCACGGTCCCCTTCAAGCTTTAAACTTTGTTTTCAGTGTTTTTAGAATTTATCAGACTAGTTGGTTAAAAAGCTGTAAAGTTTAACAGCAACCTCAATGGAATTAACCTGGATGAATGAGAATAAACACAGACTCGGTTTAAGTCAATTCAATAAAACTATGGCCTGATGAACAGATGTGACAGCATTGACTATAAGGTGATGAGAGTTGTAATCTTAACAACCTTTGGGTCAAGGCCAGTCAGGCTGCAGTTCAACAACTCTGCTTTACTAACGTACAAACACCTTCTCCTGTCAGCAGAAAAGAGTTTGAGTTCCTGTGAATGAAAGTTTTGTTTTGTTTTACACATTAATAAATCCTGCATTCCACACACAAGCTACATTATTACCGTCAATATATGTAGACGGATTATGGTGAACCTGGGAGTTTATTTAAAACCCATGCATTCAAGAATTAAGAATAAAAACTATAAATTCCCGCAGCACCTGTTTGTGTGTCTGACTAAAGGCTTTTCCTGTTTTCTGACTCTCCCCGACTGTCAAATTAAGATGATATCTGCAAAACATCAGTGTTTGTGTTTTAAAAAAAATCAAAGACTGGACCCTTAGAATAACGACTTTCATTACGACAATTTTCTAAAAAAATGTATGTGTACTTTCTACGGGCATGCAGCGGGTAACAGGTCTTAGTCCACCTGATACAACATGTAGGGTAAGTCAGGGTGAAGGAAGTGAGACACAGATTTTTTACTATTTTTTTTCTTGCAAACTTTTCATTTTTAACCCTCCCCAAGTCCAAAAACTGCACAAGGATTCCATCAATGCTGTTCACGTGATAAGTGTGCGCTCCTTGCATGCGGCCTGTCTGTCAGAAATGAGAATATTAGACAGAGTGTAGTTTGTGTGGCCATCCTACATTAGCATCTATGTATCAAGTGCACACCTTGTGCGTGCAGCATTTGTGCAGTCAGTATAGGTGTGGCATAAAGACGCTGTACTGTGAAAGCGTCACCTGTACGCCATAAGTGCGTGTAACTTTTATTAGCCATACGAATACTTCCTATAATACATACGAATACTACTTAGCGGCTGGGTAGCTCGGTTGGTAAAGTGGGAAGCTACCATGCAGGAAACCAGGGTTTGATTCCCGGAGGGGAGTGAGCAATGGTACTGGGGGCAATTACCATATCAATGGCGAGCAGTTAACATCACCCAGTGAGGGTCCTTAGGCAAGACCCTGAACGCTACCGCCTCCTGGGCGCGGTTCGGCTGCAGCCCACCGCTCCCCAAGGGGATGGGTCAAATGCGGAGAAAGAATTATCCCTTCGTGGGATAAATACAGTGTACTAAAACAATACACTTACAACAATGGTACGTTCCTTAAGGAAAATGAAAGGCACACCTGCTACCTTTAGGATGCAGCCGCTCCTCTCTATGAACCTCCACGGACCCAGACAACCCAAAAATCCGCAACATCAGGACATTTCAGCCATCACTGCAGTGATGGGGATGCAGAGAGAACAACAACAGTGTTTCTAAATCAATAAAAAACATTTTTTTAGCTGCACTAAACACATATAATCTCCATTTCAAAGATTCTTCAGAAATTGTCATTTTAAAAAACAAATTGAATTCCAGTACTCTTGTACTTTTTTTGTAGTTCTTTGTAAAAACTAAACAGAGTCAGAAAACCAAGTTTAATCTCTTGTTTCCCTTTGTTTTAAGAATTGAAAAGGATACAGACAGAATTGACCCACCCACCCTCTCACGTTTATGGGTTTTTAATTTCAGAAATCTAAAGCAGCGTGTTGAGTGACTGACTGTCACATTGATTATGTAAAGAGAGAACTCTTTGCGCTTTCTAAAGAATCCCAGAGCGAGTATGAAGGCAGGGTGGAGGGCCTCCCCCCTATCCGTGTAGCAGCATGGGAGCTTCGCTGCAGGAGTGAAGCCTGGTTGAATGACATGTCATTAATGCCACTCCTGGACCGTCCAGTTAGCTCCTGTTTATCTGGCTCTATTTCCAGTGTTCCTGCTCTAACCTGGGCCGTCCATAGTGTTAGCTGACTGCTGGGAGGCTGCATCGAGGACTAGAGCAGCGGCACAAATTCTAATTCCACAGAAAACTATGCCTTTTCCATTATGTGTCCCTGCCAGGATGCTTCTGTGCGGAGTTTCTATGTTCATTCCACCTGTGTTTCCTCCCACACTCCAAAAACATGCTTCACGAGTTGATTGATTTCTCTACATTGTCCCTGTAGGTTTGTGTTTTGTGATTGTGTGGCCCTAATACAAACTTGTAACCTGTCCAGGGTGTACTCTGCCTTCGGTGGCCAGGTTGGGCTGAGGCAGCTCCAAGGGATGGAACAGGTTAAGAAAATGGATGAATGAGAGAAGGAATCTTGGTGTTGCCCTATTGTATCTCTAATATTTAATTCTTTTATTGTCTTCCTTAGGTCTAGTCAAATATGTAAGTTCTTTGGAATGATATTTGCAATTTATTTTGTTAGAAACCTCTTGGTTCACACAATTTAAGTTTCTTAATTTGTTAAAAAAAACTTTTAAATTGAAACAAAGCCAAAAGAAAGTTTACTTTACTTATAAATCCATATCAGAATACAACACCAGTACTTTGGTTTAACACGATATTGAAATTTAATACAACAAAAGGTTATGTTAACACAACAAATCAAGTTTGTTATCTTGACTTGCCTTTTAACTTGTGTGATTTTATGTTAAAATGTTATGCTTTGTTTTACAGTGTTAAGAGAAAACAATTTAATTATAATTAAATATCAATTTATGCAATACATCACTGACACTGCATGAACTTCAAAACACAGACATTTGTTTGCTCCCGAAAAAAAATCTTACCTAAACTGAGGTATAAATAATTTAGCTGTTGACCCCCCCAACCTGTGTTAACAGAAAAAAACATGTTGCCCAACAACTGAGTTAGACTGTGATTAAAACAATGGATCACAGAGAGAAAGAAGGAATGATTGGATTGAAAAATGTGGAGCTATCATGTTTATCCTGAAGTTCTGCAGTAACACTACAGCTAAAGTCCATTCCACCCAAAATGGAATGATAAAATTCATTTCTTTTCCAAAAACAGAAAGGAGTGCACACATTTTACACCAAGGGAAAAGCGATCTAAGTGAACCAGGAGAACACTGTGCTTTTGTCTCTTTTTGTGGTCATATTTCAGTGTCATTAATGCCAGCCAACAACACATGCAGTCCGGTTTCATGTCTTCTTAGGGTTCAACAAGCATGAAGGCTGGCCGGTAATGCATCTATCAGTCAAAATCTGTAAGGTTCAAGGGGTTTATTGTTATGTGCAGAGTGAAGGAATTGGGTTTTTGTACTTCGCCATCCATAATGAATGCCATCCACATAAAACAGTGCAAACCAGACTGTAAAATGAAAAAAATAATAAAATAAATAAGATCTGGAGGATAAAACCAGAGGTAACATTTTAATAAATATGATCAAGTGCATTACAGACAGATATAAGGACCATCTCATTAAGGCCTTAGTCACATTCACCCATATGGGGGGGGGGGTTGAAGTTGTTACGGGAACAATGGGTTGTTCGGGTCCGTGGAGGATCGTAGAGAGGAGCGGCAGGATCTTTAAGGGAGCGCAGGTGTCTCTTGCAGTTCCTTTGAGGTTCGTGTATGGTCACCTCAAGGGACATCATGAAAATAGGACGTACCATTGTTGTTCGTGTGGTAAATTTATTGTGAAGTATTTGCAAGGATAATGCAAGTCACCCGTACACATGACGCACAGGTGATGCTGTTTTGCGGTGTTCTTACACCACACTCTAGTTATCAGTAAGGTGTGAGTTCTGGCTCCTTACTGACCGCGTGGGAATGTCACATGCACAGGGGGCGCATGTGAAAGTTGAGTGACAGTAGGATGCCCACAGAATGTCTACACAAACTACACTCTGATTGTCTAATTTCATCATTTCTAACAGTCAGGCTGGATGCAAGGAGCACGCACTTATCTCACGAACAGCACTAAGGGGTTCCTTGTGCAGTGTGAAAGTTTTGGGGCGCCCAAAAAAAGGAACAATTCGTGCAACACACTTTCGTCTCAACTCGTTTTTCTCTCTACAGGCTCAACCCGGCTTAACAAATCTTCAGTATGGTCCTGTGTTGTTTCTGAGTTGTCCATTTTCTTAGCGTTCAGCTTCACTGATTTGTGAAGAAACCAAAGCCACGTTGAAACTTCACACATATGAAGTATTTATGTTCTGCCAGCTGGTTGGGAAGCTTAAGAGGTGGCCATGGAGGCGTGAGAATGTGACAGCTCCAAAGGCTAATCTGTACAGAACAGAGACTCCGTCATTTCTTGTCTATCCTTACAGACCAGACAGAGTTCATGTCTGTGACCTGAAAGCCCGAGTAGGGTGGATTGAAAGGGGAAAGTAGAGTAGGTGGTGGTTCAACTGTTGAAATCCTTTCAGGCTCTTTTTTCTGGGCTTCTTTTATGCAAAAAGCTCCCTACTGATGTGCAGTGTGAGGCCTCCGGAGAATTCTGATGAGAAACCAGACAGTTTCACACAACAGAAAAACAGAGAGCAAGGAAAAAAGACACACTAAAGATATGCAAATTCAACTGTCTGGAGTGAGAAGCATTAACCAGCCTTAGTAGGATAGCTGCCTCTATTTTTAGTGAGCGAATGTGTGTGTGTCTCTCCCCATCTCGCTGAGAAGTGTGATGACTTCTTTAAGCCCCGGCTTTCATGTTCTGGTGAGACAGTCTGGGAGTGGAGCTATGTCGGCAAAAATATGCCTCCTAATTGAGATGCTTCACAAATGAAGCCGTCAAACCAGAGCTTCAAACAGAATACACCGAGCAGCTCTGAGAGCATTTCTAGGACAGTAGTGTGAGGAAGAGTCTTCCTGTTTCTACACTCGTGCAGCAGCACAGTGTCTTGTTCAAAACCCCTATCTGAGCTATCATGCAGCAAAATAACCAATCTGTACAAAAAATTCAGAAAGAGAATACCATCATAGCATTTAAAAACAATCCATGTTTAGACGAGAAGTGCTTTGCACTATATAGTGTGTGGGGAAGGAAGTGGGACACAACCGTGGTGGCCATGAAGGTTAGCCTATGGTGCACCATGAGGGACAAACTACCCCCCACAGCTCTGTCTGACACATATACATGAGTGACAGAATCAGAATTCAAAAAGCTATGTGAATTTTTTTCTTTTTAGCACTGTAGACAAGACAGAAGTGAAGACTGTTGAATGATTACAAGAACTTTTTAGATTATTTTGATTCTTCTGCTTTTGGAGCACATAGATAAAATGACCTTTGTGACATGTAACCACAGTGCAATATCAAAAGGGTGCTTTGCTGGTAAAATAAAATGGAAATTCACATTTAAGATGCTTTTATAATGGTTTAGTTAAACTAATGGCTGTCTCAGACAGTCATCTATAAAAATCATATAACTATTATGTTCTCTAAAACATGAAGGAACATTAATCTTTGCTCTACAAAACAGATTTGATTTCGAAGAAGGATTTTCCACTAATAATTGACAGCTATTTTTATTTTGTTATTGCTATCACGGGACCTGCTGTTACAGAAAATCAACAGTTATGCTGAAAGTGGATCAGTGAAAGAAGTGTCTACTTGGAAAGTTTCTTTAACGCTCAGCTGCTCTTATCGGAGTGGCCTTTGTTTGAATAAGAAAAGCTGTGACCTGAAAACAGCAGGACACTGAGCGTGGCCTGCAGACTGGGACTCTAACACCACGCACAACATATGGCTCCAGAAAGTGGATACCTGAAAAAGAGGACACAAGCCAGGGCGACGTGAGAAAGGCTGTACTCACAAAATCTAACACTACACCCGTCCAGCTGTCGACATTTTGATTATAGAAAGAGGATCACGAGAAAGACAGTACACAATCACTTATTGTGTTTATTATATTTTTATTAACTTGCATTTAAATGTTATTAACTTCTTTGTGTGCTTCCTTTGGTAACGTGTTGTTTTTGGACTTCTTTCAGGCATACCTGCTAAGATCTTCAACATCTGGCTTCACATTCCAACCAGAAAAAGAGCTTGAGTCTGCATTTTTATGCTCTCAATTTTTGGGCAACATCCACTTTCTGCCTCTATGCTGCTTTCAGTATGTAGGCCTAAAGAAAAAGAAGGTAACTTTGTTATGTTGTGTGCATTATTTAGTATTTTCACCAAAGTTTATAATGACCCAAACAAGGGAATTGTGTAATCAAAATCTGAAATGACCTGTTCTAACTGATCAGGACCAACAAAAACAGAAGCATAGACTCCAGTGGATCAAGGTTGGACATCCTGGAGACAAATTCTTGAAACACCTGGTAATCTGACCAAGAAGAATCAAGTCTGGTAAGAACCCAATTGGCTAAAGATCACATAAAGCTAAGAATAATTAGACTGCACGTTTGAAGTTTTTCTTGGTCCAGATTTGACTTTGGCACATTCATATCCCCAACATGGTCCAACAACACTAGAACTGGCTCATCACACTCACAAAAATCCCAAAACCCAAAAAACCCAAGAAGTCTTGATTTTAAGGTCATTTAAATAAAGCCTGATTTTAAATACAGTTAGTCTGGTATTGAAGCACAAAAATTCCATCTACAAATCCAAAAATTCTTTAACCCATTAACACAGGCAATGTCGCCGGTGACACGAAATAACACACGCTTCATGATGATGAACGGTATGAAAATTTACGGTATGTCCCATTTTAACTACTCTGTCAGATAACATCCAATCTATCCTGAATATGTGGACAAGATGAAGGATGAGGTAAAAAATAAAACATTTCTGCGCTGCCTATCTCAGTAAAGAACCAACTGTTCTTTCATCGGCTGGTTCAACAGGTAAAGCAGGACTGATACCTGATCATTGACCTGCACAGGAAGAAGCAGACACCCAAAGCAGCGGCAGCAGCAGCATCAGCTGCTGTCAGTGCTGGCAGGTCTCCATGAGGCTGAGTGAGGAGAGAGTTTGACCTTCAGACACAACACATGCGCACATTTGGCAGATGTTCTCCTTTCTCATCAGGTTTTTCAGAGCTTGAGCAAGCCACGCCCAATGCTCTGAATGCTCTGCACGGAGGTCCAGACAAACTAAACACTGCACCAAACGCACAGCACCACCTCCAGCATTTTTATCCTCCAACCAGAAGCTTATCTGAATTGATGAAAATATTACCCTGTATGTGGAAATCACGGCTAAAGGTCTTTTAAATGTGAGATTAGCATCCTCCCAAACACACATATTACAACATAAAATATGTAAAAAATAAAATAAAATAAAGAGTCTGGGTTGGTGGTTCAGCTGTTGATACAATTAGAACCAAAAGGTAACTATACCAGCATGTGAGAAGTTCTTTTAGGAATCCAAACTTTTTCCACATGTTACACGGAATGATTGCGATCAGGCGACTTTTTATGTCCTGTTTCAATGACACCCTGCACTTTTTTTTTTTCAATTTTTGCTTTTTAATGATGGTTTTATTTTGGTTGTTATATAGTTTCTGTTCTTGCTCCACAAGGTTTTTTTTGTCAGTTTTCGTCCGCGGTCCAATTAAGTAATTTATTATACTCTCCAATTACAGTTTGCAATAGTCTACCTGCACATTCCAGCCTTAATTTATCTTCAAGCCTTTCTTGTTGTTCTGACCCAGTTTCGGTTTCTGACAAAGTCCTCAGCTTCAAAACGTTTTCTGGTTTCCTGTAAACCTATGGTCCATACAAGTGCTGCTGGTTTTTGGGTTGTCCAGGCCCAAGAAGGGCTGTAGAGAGGAGTGGTGGCATCTTTAGAGGAGCACAGGTTTCTCTTGCAGTCTCTGCAGCCACCTCAAGGAACAACATAAAAGTGGAACGCACCATTGTTGATGCGTGTGGGTACGTTTATAGTGAAGTTTTCGTAAGGCTTATGGAAGTTTCACACACTTATGATGTACGGGTGTTGCTGTCATACGGCGTCATTACACCACCTGTAGTCATTATTGAGGTGTAAGTAGTGGCTTCTTACTGACCTAATGCTGCATGCATGGGATTTCCACGTGATACATAGGTCCCACGCAAACTACGCTCTGACTGTAATTTCCTCATCTCTAACTTAAACTTTAACTTTAGCATAGGTGATAGAAGTAAACTGAGTTTTCCTTATAATTTTTCAATCCTAAAATCATCTATTTGGTTTTGGTTAGGTTGTTTGTATGTGAAATATTGATTAATTTGTAAAGTTGTTTTGCAGCAGCTCTGTCTTTCAGCATTCATACATGTTCTAGAAATAAACAAATGTTAATTTATGTTGAGCCAAAAGTCAAACTACATAACTCCTTTCTGCCAAAGGAAACATGTACCTGCTGATCTCCGTCAGGGTAATAGATGTCCAGTTTTCATGAAGAAGCATCCCGCTTCAGCGTCAAACTTTGATTCTGAAGACTTTTATTTGATGACTTTTATTTCCTCCAGAATGAGCGTAGGATTTCATCCTTTCATAGATTGAAAATTGGTTGTGAGCAACAACATTGTAATCCTGGAGTTCAGGATGCTGCTGTTTGTGGTTTCTGTCAAAGGTGGATATTTTCTGAGCACTTTCACTGCCATAAGGAAATAATTCCTCTTTGAAAGATATGTGGTGTGAAAAATCTTTAGGTTTCTCATGAGCAAAAAACGATGGAAAAATGTTTTTATTGTAATGTGTGTAGGTTAAAATCACAAATAGCTCAGTGTTTAACCTGACAGTTAAATAGCAGTTAGATGGTGGCAGAAACAGAGGGGAGGGGGCTGAGTTTGAGCTCAGCTGTGATGTAACTCAGACTATGACTGCAGTCAGTGTCCTCACAAGACCTTGGCTTCTTCCCCTCTTCCTTTCTTTCCCTCCTCTTCCTCCTGCTGCCATTCAGTCGCTCCACGCCCTGCAGACTCCAGCATCCTCATCTTCTTTCATCCTCTTTCTCTCCCTGTGCTTTAGCCATGTGCAACCGCCTCTGCATCCCTGTGCACACATGATCTAAAAAGCAATGCTGCACATCTGCCTCCTTCACTCATTTTATCAGAGCTGTTTGATTTGGGGGGCGATGACTTCATAACTGTGCAGAAATCCTTTACAGCTGAATATTTTTCATACCCGATCATTTAAAACCCTGTGGTGGATGTCATCTCTGTTTTTCCACTCCCTTCCTCTTTGACGGATGGAGGGTGGGGTAATCCGCACTGGTTGCTATGACACCAGACAGCTCTGGCTTGGTGAAGGCACGTAGCTTCCTCTCTGCTCTATTTCCCTGGAGCCTAATGCTGAGGAGCGCACCTGCATCTGTTTGTCCCACAAATGTGGAATATTTTACTTAGAAAGGTGAATAAAAGAAGGAGGTATTTTACATCAAGCAGAGAGACTGTTAGGATGAAGTTCTGCAAAAACTGAGGTACTTCCTGCTTTCACGTGAGAAATCCTCATGAGGAACAGCTGCTGGTCTCTGGACTCTGCAAGTTGTGACCTCCACAGTCAGACCGTATGTCCTGATCCTGACTGGACCAGCTCTCTTCTCACTTGTTTGCCCTCTAGGCCCACATGCACACCGCAGGGCAATTTCGAGACATTAATGAACCTATGAAAACCCATCCATGCACAAGGAGAACATACAAACACAAGAAGGAGCCCAGATGGGATTTGAACCAGGACCTTCTCATTGTAAGGCTAACCACTACACCACCATATAGCACACTGGAAAACATGTCCTTCAAATTAAAACTATAGAATACAAGAGATCTGTAATCTTCAATTAGCCACAAACACACCTATTTAGATATATTAGTATGGTAATTGGAAACATGTGTTACATTAATTGTGTATTGCTCAAAAATGAGTTAAAGTTTGTATATGTTTACATTTCCCCCCTAAATAAAAAGTCCAGCTATCTTTATTTCTAGAAAATATTATCAAATTCAAAGTCAAATTTCTGACCTGCTGTTGTCAAAAGTATTGGCTTCATGAGTCGACTAAAGCTTCACAATTTCCCTAAATCAAGTAACTTGTCTCTTGAAACAAGACTGCTCACCGTCACAATTAAACTTTCTGCTAAAAATATTGCATAGAGACATGAATTAAAATAAGATGTTCTCATGATCAACTGTTCAAGATTTTCTGCCATAAAGCAAGTTTTTACATGTTATACTATGTAATGGGATACCTAAACTACCCAAACAACAGAGAAGCCAGATGGAGCCTGCTGAGTGCTATTCTGATACTCAGAGTACAGAACATTCATAACAACCTAGCACCTCTGGAAGCTATTCCATCATAGCACAGATTTAGGTTTTAGACATTAGAGATATTTTACCATTAAGAATGTTTTTAACGTTTCTCTCTCATACACCTTTTCAAAAGCTTTTCTAAAAATCACCAAAATCCAGAATTTGTGTCTTATCAAGAGCTTTGATCTGGAAATATGGAAATTATTATTAAAATGAGTCCAAATAATTTAACCTGTAATTTTGGATTTCATTTTAAGGAGATTATTTTAAAGGCAAATAACTGTTAAGAAGTTAGACTGGCATTCATTGTCATTATTTTGTGAATAAAAATGTAGATTTATGTTCTAAGATTAAATGCTAGTTTGGGAATTTATGAGGATTTATTAAGATGGTCCTACTCTTACTAAGATTTTATTCTCATTTTGTTCACATTTTGTTCTAAAATGAGTCCTTTCCACTTATTAAACTAATTTTTTGTCACTGTAATCAAAATTAACTACAGTAAACTCTCCAAAAATACAAACAATTTGCTTCCAACTAGCAAATTATATATATTATTGGGCTGTATTATATTCAACTTGAAGTAATTCTATTTAACAGTTAGATTTTTATCCTAGGCTTCCCTTTTTGAATGCTTATGTGGCACTCCTCATTTCTTCATATTATATTATAAGACTATTGTTCAGCAAAAATGACTGAATAAGCAGTTATTCTTACTACTTTCCAGCAATTTTCTTCTAAAGATTAGTGTCCTTTTCCATAATTTAGGCTTCCTCTTTTTGCAGTAAAGCACCTATGTCTGCCCACAACGTTAACACGACATAAACTGAGAGCCAAACTCTCGATCCCCGTCTCCTCTGCAGGTTTGCACATAAAAAGGTGCAGTTACATCAGCGTGCTCCACATTTGGTTCTTTGTCCTTTTAGTCTGCTGTTGCCAGAGGCTGGAATGATTTACAAAAAAACACTCAGGACACTTTTATTTTAAAAGCAGTTTTGAAAGGTATCTTATTAATCATGTTAAAGGAAAAAGCTGCTATAATACAGCATGATGATTTATGTCATTTTCTTGTCTTCTTGCTGATGTTTTCTGCCTGTTTCCTGTAACCCTTTTTCTTCCCCTCTCTCAAAAGGTTTTGCGTTTTACCAGGCCACAGTTGAAAAAAAGAATATTGTTTTTAATTGATGTTGCCGGGATAAATAAAGATCAAATAAAAAATTAAAAACGCTGCCCTGAGTTTGAACTTCCAAAGCTTTTTACACCCAAACAAAGCTTTAGACTAACTTGATTAAGATTTAATTTCATCAACAGTTGTTTTTTAACCCTCACTTTTAGCAATAAAAGTGTCTGTTCTGCCTCCGAACTGGATGAATAATTTAGTAGGGGATATTTCCAGCCATCTGCCAGATTCTCCATCAATCTTCTGCTTTCTCCGTCCCTGGACCAGAGTCTTCTGTCTGGAAGAACATGTGGATGCTGATGGACTTTCACCCCACATGACAGATGACCACAAAAGTATCTTCACTTTTTTAGAATGTAAATGGACAGAGGATTTTTTCAGACTTCTGCAGGTTGTTTCTGATGAACAGAGATGTTGCTGCAGCTTCTGAGCAGACGTTCTGTTTTGTCAGCAGCCTGCGGTCATTCACTCTTCATTCAGCACTGAAGACGTTTTGTGACAGACAAGTTATTTGGCAGCAACTCAACACTACTGGTCAGAGACCAGCAGAGGTCAGCCTCTGTCCTTTAGGCTGTGAACCTGATGAGTTCCTGAGGAAGCGCTGCCACATCGAAGCCGCCAAAGATCCCTCAGAAAAAAACTAACGAAACTCTGATGGTAATCCTTTCTTCATTTTAATTTATTTTTCTCCTTTTTTCAAGTTGAATTTTCTAAAGTTTACCTGCTATAATCTGCATTTCAGCCCACATTAGTAGATTCATTTGACCTACATTTAGCATCATCTGACGATAGAGACTCAGGGTGGGAGCATAAACGCCGCCACACAATCACTTGATGTGAGTACAAACGCCGCCACATCGTATAAATCAAACCTGCTTTTATTTTTAGATTTCTACCAAACCTGGTGCTGACAGATTAGGGTCAAATGACTTTTGCTTTATAAAGACATTTACGTAAGCATCAAAACAGAAATATTCAGAAAGACAGAAAAATCAAAAGTGTCTACGTTCTAAAAAAAATTGCAGAGAAAAAACTCCAAAAGACAATGTACTGTATTCCTCAAAATATTTCATCTAGAATGAAGCCGGTGGCTGCCATGGTGCAGACAGACATTACATCAGTCAAGATGTTGCAGGTTCTGATGTCTTTCTTTTTAGCACAGACTTAGCTAACAATAAAAGCCTAAAACTGATTTTAAAATTGTGTTTTTCACAACAAGAGATTTGGTTGAAGAATAATTCAGATCAAACCCTTTGTAAATAATGATCTAAATAGGTGAATTGTATGTCTAATCAGGTGTTTTGTGTCCTCAACACTAAAAATATAGAATATAAATATGATATAAAAATAACTATTAAAAGGGCCAAGTAATTCACTGCAAATTGTTTCCATTATTTTAACGTCAAACCTAAAAAAGATGGCAGAATGTTCAGATTCACTTTAGTACTTCTTTGACCACATGAGGTTTTGTTTAAAGAAAATAGATCATTTCTACCTATCCTGTGATAAAGTACTTTAGTGATGTGAAGAATAGATCAAATCTGTCCCAGCAGATTTCATCTATTCTTTCTTTCGTTTTTTATTCCTCCCTACCCCAGGTGCCCAACATGTGGATCGTGAAGGAGGAATGAGAAGATCGCGGGGCATTAAAAATAAATGAACCAATAAAATATTTTTTTAAATTGCCGCCAGCTAATCATCATACTCGCTGTGAAGTACATCACTCGATTGACATGTAGAATGGCCAATCGAACATCCTCTGCACATGTGCGTTCGCACTACACTGAGCGCCATGCTTCACTAGCATATCTTCAGTGAGTGTTCAGCGTCAGACTCTTAATGGTGGATGTAGCTGCTATTACACCTCATCTTTTCTGAAATGCTCCGAGGTTGGTCACGTAAAAAGAACATGAAACAGAGTGCACACAGAACGTTTCTGTTATTGGCACACCGTGGGCTGCAGCGCTGTTAACATGACAACTACAAACACACAAGTCCAGTTCAATTGAGCTGTTGAAGGAAAAATGACAAAGGGAGTTTTTTTTTTGTTGTAATCTCACGTTTATCGAAATGTATCAATTTAATTCAAAATAATCAATTTAATTCAAAATAATTAATTTGCATTGAAATCTGATTTCCATAATAAGTCTGTGTATTTTGGTAAATAAATGTGAAGATTTCAAATTATAATTCAAGGTGGTTTAAAAGGAAATCAGTTCTTCCTGTTGGGTGGAAAATCATTTTGCGTTGCTATTTGACTCAAATGTTTCATTCTCTGTTCGCTTAAAGACCCACTCCGATCATCTTTTGATCTATTTTAATACTATCCCCAGTGGTCTTTTGAATAAAGTTATTCCATTTATAGCCAAAATCAGAAAACCTGTGCCATTTTCTATGACAGTTTCTGCAGGGCGGCAGTAGTTTATTAGAAATTCACCTCTAGGTTGTGGGCGAGACTGTTGGGGCAGAGGGAGCCCACACTTATTTCCCATCAACCCCTTTGTTTACAAATATTCAGAAATGCAGTTTTGGTTTTAATCCTCCATTATCAGAAAAATGCTACTAAAATATGTTAAAATCCCCCAAAACACAATTTTATCTGGAGTGGGTCTTTAAAACCAAAGGAAAAACAGATTTGATCAATTTTTTACTTCCAATTTTTTTATTCATTTATAGCTTGTCAAATTTAATTTAGAGCTGCGAAGACCAAAGAGTGCTGAAGCGCAGGCCCCTTATGAATCCAGCATAAGCATGCTGCAGAGCTGGATGTCGCTGGTGGGCTTAGTGTGCATGTTGACATACATACAGGCAGCCAGTCAGTCTGACACAGCGGCAGATCCTGCAACACCATCGGGACGGGACACAAATAAACCGTCTGGTCTCGCTGCACATTCATGCTGAGTGACATCGCGAGAATATTTATAGTCTGCTCGGCGCTGCGCAGTCAGGCAAAACTGCCAGACCTAATGTCAGCCGTGGACACTTTGGTAGAATCAGCATGCTTTTCTTCACCGCCTGATCCACCTGACTTTCACTTGGAGAAGCTGAATCCACTTTGGGTTTAAGTTGAAATGAGAGAATGGGATTATAGTAATGATGCAGCTTTGCAGACAACGGTCTTTGTGTAAGGAAACGAGAGTGATGCAGTCATCAAAGGAACTATTGTCAAAAATGTAATCAGGAGAAATGATGAAAGAAAGGAGTAAAAGGAGGAAGGGGAGGCTGCATTTGTGGAGAGCAGAATGGGGGACTGGAGGAGAAAAGAGTGATGGTGAGAGGGAGGGTCCCTGAAGGAGGATGGGAGAAAAGGAGGAGGAGAGTTGGGAGGGTTCTGCTGCTGCCATCATCAGCGCCGTCGCTGCTGCTGCTGCTGCCGGAGCACACCGCGGCCAGGCTGAACCCAATGAACTCCGGCGGAGGTCAGCGAGTCCAACATTCCTCTGGAACGCTGTGTTTACACTGCACAGCAAAGGAGAGGGGGGCGAGCCGAGGGGGTGCGAGGGAGACGGCGAGCAGGGAAGGAAATCATCTCTGCTCTCATTTCTCTGAGGGGAGGGGGTTTGAGGCTGGAAGGTGTATTTCTTAGAAAACAAAAAAAAAAAACCTCATCTGGACCCACTTCTCCACCCAACGTGACTGTTCAGTGCTGAGGCTCATCCTGAAGACAGATTTAGATGAAGCGAAAATTCAAGTTTGGTTCGAAAATTATATTAAAATGCAGAGGTTTGGAATAAACTGGGAACTCAATTCTTTTGATCTGCCAACATCATTTTATGTAAATGTATTGTAGCATAAACAATTTGACCATCAATTAGTTTAACTTATGTTCAGTTAAAATTTACAGTCATGGGTAAAAATGAAAATATAAATAATTAAAGAATCAATATTCTGTCTCTACATATTGATGACTTTGCTGGATGTCATCTCACAATTTAGAAATACTAATGACGACTTCTAATTGAAAATCATTTCTATAAATAAAAATACAGCCTAAAAAGAATACTTTGTACCTTAAAAATTGTGTTTTATACATGGGTTGCTCACAGTACAGATCCTTTTTGTCGCCCTGACAGAACCTCAGCTGCCTCGCTCACACTGAGCTCCTCTGCTGAGCTGCTTTTGTCTCTTTTGTCTCATTTCTCCATCTGCTGGTTTAAGGCAGGAACTACAAAAGAGGACAATAGACTGATGCCTAAATCTCACTTTTTGATTTTAATTATCAAGCTTTCATGTCATGCAGATTGATTTTTATATTAGTCTGGGGGAAAAACTGTGAAGGACATCGTAGATGATTCTGTCCCACAGCCATTGTGGACTGCAAGGACCAGATTGTTTTCACAATTTTTCTTTCTTACTGCGCCTTTGAGCAAATTTGACCCTCGCCACAAACTCAAAAACTCACCAAAAGTTGCACATCTAGTACGATCCCCACAAAAAAGGATTTGACATCACAGCGGGAGAAATGTTCAAAAAATGATCTGGATCGAGATCTCTTATGGGGCTCCACTTTTTTTTCAGATTTAAGTAACAAAACCAAAACACACGGGTTGGGAATATCAAAAAATATTATGGGATGGCCACAGGACCTATAGCTTGACGGCCATTTTGTGGTGAACTGTGAAATTTGGCATTTTCAGATTTTTATTGTGATTTCTACATGACAAATTTATGTGTAACACATAAATTGTTGGCTCAAGATCATTCAAACAACACGACTTACATAATGAATATATTAGGAATGTGGACATGGTAAAAAAGAAACCACAATTACCACGGGAATTTAGCTTTGCAGATTCTTCTAGAAATTACATGTTCATCACCTACAGGCAACCAAAAAATTATAATAAAATGATTGGTATGGGGATGAAACCAACATGTCATGAATTTGACATGTGCAGCTCTGACCTGGGTGACAAAGGCAGGGGAGGGGCCTGTAGTAGTAGCTCAGCCTGCGAGGGCAGGTAGAAGGGGGTGGGGGCTCTCCACTTTCATTTTGCTTTCTGTTCACTCCAAAGGTGAGGTACAGATCACAACATCCATCTATGTGGATGAAATTTCAGCAAATCACAGCAGGAAGTGGACAACTTGCTCTTTGGGTTTTCATTTGTCTCCAGACTGACAAAAGAGCAGGTTTACCACACACGTTGAATCCTTTCACAAGAGTTATAATAATTAAAATAATAATAATAATAATAATAATAATAATAATAATAATAATAATAATACATTTTATTTAGAATGCCCTTGACATTTTGGGTAAAATCTCAAACCGCTATGTCTAAAAGTTATGTCTAAAAAAGATTTAATCTTTTTTTTGAAAACTATTTTGCTAATGTAGTTCAGCAGATTTAGGATCTCAAAGATCATGAATAGTTCTACTTTGACAGCAGCTCTCAGCTTTGTTCTGCAACCAAAAAAGTAAACTTCTACCTCTCGCAGCTGCTGCCTGACTTCTGACCAAACTGTCCTGAACCTTTCAGATTAAAGGCTGGTGTACAAATACACAAACACACAGTGACATCAGGAGGTCACGTCAATGTAGGTTTGTCTTGCCAGAGTGGAGAAAAACACGTTAAAGCTTATTGATCTGAATGAATTTAACGACACACGGACATTGACCACACCCAGCTTTGTGCCTGGGATATGGGATATGCTCAGTTATTAATTAGTTCCTCCTTGGAGGAATAAAATGAACTGCAGCAAATGCGTCACCATTCATGTAGTCGGTGAGAATTTTGTTTCAAACCTTAACGTCCTTTAGAATCTACAATGTCAATCATTTCTGTCCCCTGAAGGATTTTGCCTCCAAATTAAAGCATCAAAGACAAATCAAGGATCTAAACAGTGGATATATTTAGAATAGGGAGATGGAAAAGGCCGAGTGAGGCCACAAACAGACAAGACACCAACCCCCCCGACCACACACCAAAGTCAAGACCTTTGCTCTTTCCATGGCAGGAACCACCCTTTTGTCTGAGCCCAGCAGACTCTGGCTGGACACAGACAAAGGCGGGGGGTAGGGGGTAGAGGGGAGGGACAGAAAGCCGCAGGTTGAAGAACCATGACCACCTTTTAGCGGGCACACGCCACACACAACATTTCTAAATGTTGCGTTATAACCGAGCAGTGATCTCATAACTCCATGACTTTGACCAATCAGGGACTCGGATTTGGTAGCGACATAAGGGTAGAGGCCTTCTCAAAACACGGAAGTTCCAACTGTTGTAAACACAATCACAAAGGAGAAATTAATAATTGCAGTATGTGTCCTGCCAGAATTACACGACATCAGGTCTTTCATACGTACATCATAATATAGTTGTGAAAAAAAAAAAAACTTGGAGCAAGATTTGCAAGATTAGCACGATTTCACGAAGAGTTTCTACCAATTTTGGTGGCGGACAGGAGATAGTTATCAATAAAGAAAAAAAAAGAAGAGGTCCCTCCCACCATCGGCTGAATGCACGTTCACAAAACAGCATAAAGCGCATTCTCGAACACGGAACACGGTGTGAATGTAGCTTAATGCTGCATTCACAACAAACTGGGGTCAAATTTGCGTCAGCCGCCCCTAATTGAACGTCCGGCGAAATCTCAAACCCCATCGGCTTGACGCTTGACCAAAATTTTTCATAAGCTTGACACCCCAGACCCATGTGGATGGTGCTATTGCCAAATGAGCTTAGAGTTGGTCGTGTGTCTAAAGCTGAGTCTCTGATTGATTGAAGCAACGTGTTGTCCTTGCTAAAGTTCCGATTTTTTAACTCTGGACTCACTGCAACACCCAAAATCTCGCTGCAACGCTCAAATCGTGCTGCAGGAGCTTTGACTGTGTCTGTGTGTTGACTTTATTGACATTGTAACTGGACAACTCTGTTGCATGCGTCGCGTTTGATGTACGGGCACTTTAGTATTATGAGCACACTGTGCGTTCTACATTTGCTCTCGGTAGGTAAGAGACCAGTACTTGCACCATATAACGACTAGACTGTACGTCATGAGAGGGTGTAACTTCCGTTAGCCTTAAGAATCATGACACACTTTTTCAAGCATGTTGCATCATCATTAGTTCCCTTTATTACATTTATTTTGGGGGGGAGAGACAAAATACACAGCTGATAAAAGGAATCCACCTTTTTTTTCTCAGGGGTATAACTCTTATGCTGTCATAGGACCTTCTGCTGTGGCATAAACTCTGCACCACAGTCTGCATTTCTTAAAAAGTCTGCCCAGAAAGGAAATTGGAAACAAGCGTGTGAGAATGGAACAGGCCGGGAGGACACAGAGTTCCCATTGAAGGCTATAAGATAAATAATCATGGCAGCAAAGGAAAATTTGGATAAAAATGACACAATGAACCCAATGAACTTGCATTATTAAACAGACATTTCCTTTAATTCACATTGAGAGGAAACACCCATTCTTTATTCAAATGAAATCACATTATTTGACGAGTTGTCCAGGCTGAGCACAAAGCCAAATCTTTAGCAAACTTGAGACTCAAATCCCGTCTGTAGTGAACTTTGTCTCATTTCCTCCTCAGAGTGTGCTTCAGTGTCTTTTTTATTTTTATGTGATAATTCAAAATACTGGAAAACTGTGTGAGAAGTCCAATAAAAAATCCACCAGACGAAGGTTCATAAATAGTTGATGGATTTAAGTTTGAAGCACATCTCTTCTTTTAACCATATTGACTGTTGTTTGGAGGATCAGATCATTAATTTTAAAGGAACAAAACATAACAATTAATGATTTAACCATTCAACAAATAGCAGGTTCAGACGTGTATGACAGATTTAAAAACCCCATTCTTTAACCAGCATTTGTTGTGTTAGCCTGACTCTGGGTCACCCAGAACATCTTGCCTATTAGGAATTTCACCACTTCATGCACATAATCTGCAGTCAGTGTTTCAAGCAGGAAGTTTTCCCTTCCCTGGTCTTTACACCTGACAATGACGACCATCGCCACTGCCTGAACCCCGTCTCCAGTCCCTCCTGCAAAAGCTGTCAGCTCAGATACACGCCGACCTGCTCAAGGTTTGCTGCAATCACCTGAGTTTCACACCTCTAACGTCTTACTACAATCATCTTTTAATCTATTTTCAAAGTGTTCCCAGTGGTCTTTTAACTATGAATATACAATTTCTAACCAAAATCAAAAAACCTGTTTAGACTTCTATGACATAGTTTCTGAGAGCAGCAGATGTTAATCAAAAATGTTGTTGGCAGTACTGTTGGCGCAGAGCAACCCCAAGTACTTGTTCTCCCTATTGCTGAGAGATCTCTGTTTTTACTTTTATACGATTTTGAGGACACTATTTTTCCATAACTCTCTCCTTGGAGGACTAAATGTAGTGGTAAAGAGAAGCCATAGGGAAGGTGAGGAATTGGATTCACCAAATTTTACTCATCAAAGATTGCAGAGCTGCCACCCACAGCACTCGCCAGGCCACCAGAAGCAATGTGGGTTCAGTGTCTTGCCCAATGGCACTTCAACATTTATGGGGGTGAAGGTGTAAAAATCTTTTTGGATTCTGACCCATTTGTTCCAAGATCTTGATCTAACGGCCCCCTCAGCTTCCATTTCTATTCAGTCAGTTTATCGAACACCTTCAAACATCCGGTCAGACACCAAACTGTGACTTAGACAGCAGTCTAACCACTCCCCCCCCCCTCCCCCCCTCCAGCCAGGCCAAATCCAGCCCTGTCCAGGGCCAGACTCACTGGGGATTTCCATTTCCCCTCTGGCCTTGCTGAGTGATTTGAGCTGCAGCTGCTGAAATGATCAGGTTTGAAGCTCCATGTGAGAACCCCCTCATCTCTTGACCCGAATTAGCATATGAATGGGCCAGAGGGCACAGAGGTAGCCGAAGCTTTGGAGCTGAGTGAGTTCAAACTGCACATCATTCTGTTGCTCTGAGAGAAACTGTAGAGTGAATTTCAGAGTGAAACATGAATGAACCCTGAGGATATGTCTGAATAATACATGAAAGCTTTAAAAATTAGGAAGAAAACTGTTTCACCTGTAACATTCCACATCTAACCAATGAAAACATTGAAAAACTCCAGGTGCTCAATGTTATATAGCTCAAGTTTTTCTTTACTTTCGTGTTTCTCCTCACATTAAATCTTCAAATGAGCCATACATTTACAGCCGTATAGAAACAGTAGCATCAGTTACACACAATACTTTCTAAAGAACAGGTGTAGCATCAGCCTGGAAAAGGCTCTCTGGGTTGAGTAACAATTCTATTCTTCTTCTAGATGTGATTTTCAGTTCTGGTCCTCAGGATCCACAGAGAACAAATTCTCCACAAAAAAAAGACTTTAATACAGCTACAAGGTATTTATGTAATATTCCTAACAGGAAGAAAGTGACTTAAACAGATGCTGGCCTGAGAAAAGGATAATACTAAACCGGCAACAGTGGAAGAGCAATGTCTGAAACCAGTTAAACTCTCTGATCATTAAATGTGACTCGACAAACAATTTTCTTCATTCATTAATTCTAAAATTGTTTATAAACCCATATTCACTCTATATACAGCCGTCAGGTAAACAAGACAAATAAGCAGACATCAAACTATTTACATTTAAAGTCAACATGTTGATGGCAAAATGTAATAGAGATACCTGCATGTCCATGGATTCATTTGAAGGACAGATATCTTTTCTACTGTCTTCCTGTTGTGATAAACTGTGGAATAACGTACTTCCAACTATGTTTCAAGTTTCTGTTGCTCTGGTGATCAACTACTGTTTAGGCCAGTGCAATGATTTAGAACATTCAGGCCATGAGACCAGATCTTCTTTTTTATGTGTCCATCGCTTTTTAATGGACACCCTGCAGCAAATCAGAACCCAGTATTCACACAGACCAACGCATATCAAGTGCCATGAAAATTACTGTTTATTTAGAATAGATTGCCTTCAGTTTTTAAAATAATTATTTGATACCATGTAAATGACCCTCATGCAGAAGGCACCCATCCTTTTACTGTCGACAGTCCTCTTCCCCACTTCCACAGATACCCCTGAAATAAAGGTGGAAATTTAAAGTGCCTCTAGTACTCTGACACCTTAACGAGAACTGCTTCTGCCGCCTCTTTCCCAGACATTTCAATCAACTTCCTTTATTGAAAAAATGATTCATTTCACATTGATTATTTTCTTCTCTCAGAGGAAACAAATGGATATCTCCTCCATCTTCTTCTAACTGTAAGGTTGCTTGGTTTCACCCCCCCCCCCAAATGTCTCAAAAGATAAACAGAAAGAAAGGAGAATATAGAAGAATAAAAACCCCTTTCAGGTTCTCAGTTTTTAATGGATGCCACAGTGACCAGGCTGGATCCCATGGAAGAGCAGACCACAGGAGAACAGCTCACCCACTGTAAATGAAGTACCATGGTAATTCAGTTGTTCCACCTTGAGGCATAAGTCATGAGGATGTACCATCAAACCTCAGAGGAGGGGTACCGAAAAGACAGAAGGTCATGAGAAGTGGTGTCACCAAATGCCGTGGATCTATTCAGAATGTGCCGCCAGCATGATTGCTTCAGGACATCTTCAGACCTTGGAAGGGAAAAGAAAAGTGAGCCTGACATTCAGGCACTCCGGGAGAGGTAAGAAGTTCACAGGGCTTTCTGAAGACCCGGCTGCCTGTTGTGTGATGAATCACGGAGCCGCAGACGGTCCATCACCCAGCGGGAGAGCATGGGAACCCAATTTCCCTGAAGGAGGGGAATCATCCCGCTGAGAGACCACATGAACTTCTAGGGGTTAGGCAGCTTCTGCTGTTTGAAAGCTGCTCCTGAAAAATGACGTGCTGATGCCTCTGATGGCTCTGCTCACAGCAACGCACCCCTTATTGATTTAAAGGACATCTGAAATAAGATAGAACTAGAAAAGGTTTTCCTGGAGATGCTAAGAAAAGACTTTATGAGAAATATAATCCACAACAAACGGATCATCCTTCAGGTGCTTTAATGTCTCTGTGTGGTCATGTGACATCTCTGGGATGTTAAATTACATCCACAACTACAGACTGAATAACCATCTGTTCATTTTAAGATCTTTGTTTTAATTTTTTAACAAATTAACTGGACTATGCAATACTAACATTTCAATACTAACATTTACATTTTAAACAGCAATTTTGCTTTGAATTCAAAGTTTCAAGTGTCCTATGATTTAATTGATTGACACTAATTTCTCAAATTACTACTACACTGTAAAAACTGTAAAAAAAACAAAATATCACAACATCAAGTATGTGTGCCTAATCAATATCTTATTACACATAATATATTACAAAACTAACTTATTAGTACATTTTCAGTTTTATGAAATTTCCTTTTTTAAGACATTAAATCTTGAAAATGTTGAGACAAACATCTTATTCTAAGCAAAATCTGAACAAAACAAGTTTGCTTTCACTCAGAGTTTACATGTAATTTAGAGAACTCAATCTTGAATTGTGTAAGTGTAGTCTTATTTCAATTGGTAGAAATAAACAAAAAAGTACCTGTTATTAATGTCTTGCATTGGTTATGTATGTGTGTGTGCAAAAGCTGACACGAAAAGCTGCTTCTCTCCACGTCAGAATCGGCCGATCGAAGTTGATCACGTAAAGGATCAAAGAGTTACGGTATCTCAAGAGCGTGTAGTATTTAGGTGGTTGGCAACATCTCTGATGTTAAAGGGTTAAGATGTGGGTCAAAACCGACCCATTAATGAAAGGCATTGCTACAGAAAGCAACACAGGAAGAATTTTAAACAGATCCATTGAGAATAAGAATGTAAAATGTTCACTCTGGGTTTTTTCATATCTTATGTTGCTGTCATCTCTGAGAGCATCAGCCCTCAGTCAGCAAGCTGCTGATCGTGAAGCAGGTCTGCTAAAATCCGACAAAACCCAACAAAGCAGTTATAATGCAGGTCCTTTTGCAGCAGCTCACAGAAAAAAACCCCAATGTGATTAATAATATTCAGAAACAATCACCCGCCTGGGAACAATTCCTCAGCCAGGAGTTCATCTGGGATTCCTGCTGGATTCCGACCACGTGTCTGCGTGCAGCAGTGCTCCTCTGCACATGCAGACACAAATTCAAACAGACCCCAAACACAACGCTGAGCGAGCAGCAGCAGCTTCTCCAGCTGGTCGGAGACTGTGATCATGCAGATTCATGCCAGGACACAAGACACTATTGAAACTGAAGGAACCACATGCAGAAGCAGGATAAACCATCCCTTAATGACAATCACAGACAAAAGACGGGGTCTGACCGTAACTGACCTGGACAGCCCCAGAAAAGCCGCTCTGCTTCTCCTTTTGGTGCTGAAATTGTTTCCATCTCGCGTTGACAGCCTTTCGAAGATGCTTCACTGTTCTGTCGGAGGTAAAAGGCATGGAGGAAGGTGTGAAGGAGTCCTCCTGCCTTTCCTTTACTGTCTTCTTCTCTCTTCTACCTTTTCTTTTCAAACTGAAGACGATCCTGCCTTTTTCCTTTTTTCTGTGACAGAAAACCGTTGCGCTCCATCGTGAGTAAAGACAGGATGAGCAGCAGTAAAAGTGGGTGACCTCTTCTCAATTCTAGTCAAATTTAGAGGCTAAGAGAAAGCTCTCATGGACATGCCCACCATTGAAAGGCCCGCTCTGAAATGCACACTCACTTCCTCTCTTGTCCATGCCTTCCCCTCCTCCCTCGCTGGTCTCCCCACCTCCTTTCTCCCAGACCCTGAAACCAGGAGCTGAATCAAAGCCTGTCAACTTCAGGAGCAAAAAAAACTGTCCTTTAGGAGCAACTGAGGTAAAGTCAATACTGTTGTCTTCCAGCAGCACACTGTTGTTCTCCTTTTCTCCAGCCGATCCACAGTCTCCCTGCTAAAATATCAAGACACTGTCTATCAGAAGTGGGCGGCAGAATGAAGGAGTCGAAGAAGAGACCGTCAGAGAGACACCAGAGGACACAAAACCAAAAGAGCGGAGCTCCTCAGAACGATGCTCTGTTGGTACAGAGAGTAATCCATCTCAAACATGTGAAGGGTGGAGATAAGAGCCAGGTGGAGGAGGTCCAGACGGCTGACCTCGTGAGGTCAGGGATCATGGGAAACAGCAGGTCAGTTTGAAGAGGAGTGGCCTGCCCCACAGCTGCAGTAGCTGGAGCAGCTTGTGGCGAGCTGGTGGCAGTTGATGGCGGGACGGGCCATGGGGGCAAATGAGTAACAAGATCAGAATTAAAAAGCTTCACACAAAAGACAAACAAAGGAGGGGTCAGCCCAGTCTGAAGAAGGGGAGCCTCCAAAGTAATGCTGCAGCAGATTTAGCTCAAACCCAAATATTATTTATAATATCATTTACATCTAAACCAACAGAAAAATCAACCACTATAGCTCAAAGAGAAAGGCATTAAAATCCCAATTATGAACACCAAACTACTATTAATATTACCATTATTATCAGAGACTGCAATGGTTTCTAGTTATGATCGACGTGAAATGTCTTTAACTGAAGACACTCGTCATGTTTTTTTTTCATTATCTGCAATTTATAGTGAGGTCAGAAGCGTCTCAAAGCATTGTAGGACTGATATTAGGATTAACGCTCAATCCTTCACCTGCTTTGGACCAAGACTTTTATTTGAGATCAATTTCTCAAAGATGTTAAGGCAAAAGAAAATGTTTGACAAGGTTTGACACGCAAAGATAAACATTAAAAAAGAAAAAGTTGAAATGCTTTTTAAAAGGAATATTTTTATCACCACGAAAGCACAGCATCAATAAAAGCACAGAAACATTCAAAAGGACTGATCATCTTGATTCAGTTTCATCAGATTTCTCATATACTAAGTATCTTCATGCCAATAGTGAAAAGGCATCTTTGGATCTAAACAACAGTTCATCCTGAAGAAAACTCCTCATGAGATAAAGTAAGGAGTTTATAATGACATAATACAGCATGTACAATTAAAGACTGAATTCTTTCAGTTTAAAACAGATATATACATACAAAAGAGATTAAAGTAAAATAAAGAAACTGAAGAGGGCTGTGATTTTTTGGGTTGTTTACTGCATTTCTTGCTGTTGGATAAAAAAACGTTTTTAGTCTGTTTGTCATGATCTGATTAGTTTGTATTGTCATCCTGACTGTTAAAAAAGAACGTGTATTAGTGTGATGTGTATTAGCTGATAATAAAAAAATAAACATTTAGTAAGCTTAAAGTCCCACTCCGATCAGTCGATCCGATCGGTTGATCTATTGTCAAAGCGTTCCCGGTGGTCTTTTAATTATGATTATGCTGTTTTAGCAGAAATGTGAATACCCATGTCGTTTTCTGGGACACAGTTTCTGCAAAGTGAAAGTTGTTCATTAGAAACTTCTCTCTGAGTGTGAGTGGGAAATTTGGCATGGAGCTCCCCTACTCCCTTCCCTTCCCGTTGCCGAAAGCTCTCTGTTTACACACTCTCCCACTAGCTTAGAGCCCCTTACAAAAAACCTAGTGGTGCATCAAAAATGGCGAGCAACATCAGAGCTATCCAGCTGCACAGTTTTGGGCCAGATGTCAGCTCAAATGAGGAAAACAGAGACATACATGGATCTATTTGTCTACAAGTAGATGTATCCGAATTGTACTTTCTCCGTCACAAATAAAAAAAATTAAAACAGCATGTTTTTATCTGTTTCAAAATGATTTGAATACAGAAATACTCAGAAATGCAATTTTCACCTTAACTGTCTTTTTATGTCCTCCATCATCAGAAAAATTCCATAAGAACACTAACAACACCATTTTCATCAGAGTGGGGCTTTAAGGAAACTCTGAACTAAAAATTATTTGTGTTGGCCATCCAGAGGAAACGTCTCAGTCTGTGATGAAATTCTACTTGAATAAAGCCTTCTTTTAAAAATAAATACAATAAAATAAAAAAATCAATTAGCCTTGGCTGTGCCACTGCAGACCCCATCACCACTCTGGTCTAAGACCAGCACTGACATATTAGACTCGCTGTGACCCTGGGTGTCTGAGGACCTCTGACCCTGACCATAGTCTGTGGTCAACCCAACAATGAACAAAGCCTGGTCATTAACTACAACTTGGCTGTTGTGCAAAACATTCAACCCCACAGCTTGTCTGTTTAAAACAGAGGCTGACAGAGCTTTTAGACGTCGACTCCTCTGACAGCTGCTCTTTGACTGGAGAAGCTGGTCACAAACCAATGTATTTGCAAAGTGCTTTGATAAAAAGCCCACTGCTTTTTACAAGAAGTTCAAAGCAGAATAAGTGACATAGCAGTTGATCCACAAGAATAAACCAGTTAAAGGAGCAAAAGGTCCTGTTGAAACGGAGCTTAGGGGTTTGGCGTTTGCTGTGTCTTCCTGGTAACATCACCAGGAGAAACAGTTGTGAAATAAAAAGCCTGGAGCAAGATTTTTGAGATTTGCACCTCCTTGACGTTTCGCATCAAGCCTCTTCCGACTGGTGGCAGGTGGCAGATATGCGTTAGTAAACATTAACAAAAGAAATAGAAGCGGCCCCTCATTCCTTGTCCAGTGTGAACTCAATGGGCTAAAAATCCATTCAAGAATGTATGTTTAGCTCATTTTTTAACACGCGTCAAATGCCCTGAGTGTACATAGCTTAAGAACTGGCTGCAGTAAGCTTTTAGGGCGCTCATTCAGAAACAAACATACAAACATGTGTGCAGGTAGACACATGTTTCATTTTTTTTCAGGTTTTTTTTATGTATTTAGGCATTTTAGAGGTAGTAGGCAGGTAGGGATAATGTGTCAGGAACCAGAGGTATGCAGAAGACCAGGCTGTGTGTAAAGTGTATACATTTAATAAATAAACTTAAACAGGACTTATACCATGGTCCGGGCTAATACTCGATTCTGACTGGCTGCTGGGTGTACATTAAAAAGTGATAAACCAGTGATAACCACACGGTAAAAAAAAAGGCACCTAGCTTAAATGTTTCATATTATTGCGCCGGCTTCTTTAAAACAACCTTTAGCTTCATCATTTGGACAAAAACAAGCAGTAAGAGGTGAACTTTCTCTCTGAACTGATGCTTTATTCAACCCATCGGAAAGATCAGCATATATATATATATATATATATATATATATATATATATATATATATATCGCCGAATCTTGACTGCAGCGGTGGTGAGGCGCGACAACGTAACAAATAGTCCGCTTTTTGTGAGAAAAGCGATCCAAATCGGAAAAAAAAACAACAATTAAGGACTAAAAACTGGTTAATATGTATTGCTTTTGTAAGTAACCATGGTATAAGCGGGTTAATGGGCTTCAAAGTGTGAGTTAGGGTTAATGGCCGATGAAGTGTGCGGTTATTACTTTTTAACAAGCGCCGTGGAAGCCTGAACCGTCCGACGTGGAGCGCCACCACTGCAGTCAAGATTCGGCGATATATATATATGCCGATCGACCCGACGGGTTGAATAAAGCATCAGTTCAGACTCCACCAGTGATACAAAACATTTAAGCTAGGTGACCGGAACTTCTTTTTTCACCGTGCGGTTATTAGGTTTTAATGCATACCAAGCAGCCAATCAGAATCGTGTATTCAACCGGACCATGGTATAATAATTTTTAACGCACTTCGTGTCGGACGGTTCAGGCTTCCACGGCGTGCGTTAAAAAGTAATAATGCACACTTCGTCGGCCATTAACCCTTACATAAATTAGGGAGCAACACAAAGGTGACAAAGCAGATGACTTGATGATGAAGAACAGAAAACCAGACATTTAAATCCACTGAGGAAACAGAACATGACAAGAACTTCGAAAATGTTAGTAAAAATCCAAATGAGAGTGCAAAATTCAAAACAGAACTAAACAAGGTGTTTTCTCCAGACAGCATAACCCAAACCCAATAACCCAGAACAATGCAAGAAACTCATGCATGGAGCTCTGGCGCCTCACTTTGGATCTTTGTGATAGTGTAGTCCAGACTGTTTATCTGATACCCTGATAGCAGACAAATGGAGTAATCTAAGTTCTTCTTTCTCCTTATTGTTTCATATCATAAAGTTTCGTGAAAGAAAAGTAAATATCATTTCATGGGAGGACATTTTTTTGGAACACACATTCTGAAAAACCCCACAACTTGAAAATATTCTTTAGAACTAACTTGTTTGCAAAATTATGTGTTTCTGGGTGTTATAAGGGCTCTCTGGATTTATTTTGGTTTTATTGCAATAAAACAAAATAAAAAACTCACGAAGAAACCTATATTCTAAATTAAGCTGTTTTCTAATTTTCTGTAACAGCTTCCTGAGGTGAAATTAATGATAGTCTTTTAGCATCACTAAAGCAGCTTTGATGTTCAGCATGGTTGGTGTGTGGGACACATTTAAACAGGACTCAAAGGGAGATACCATCAACGGATGTCAGTCACAGCAGCCCCACTGGTTCCTGTCTGCAGAACTACTTTCATGGTTTGAATTCTGGACGTTCTAATGTGCCGTTGAGCAGAATACTGAACATCCTCACTGTTTAGTATTCATTTGCTCCTGATGTACGACATTGCAGAAAACAACCCAATATGGATGAGATAGTGCTAGAAATAAATGAGGCTTCTGGCAAAAAACAAACAGAATATAACAGGCATTAATCAAGAGAAAGTCTTGAGTTTGAATCAGCATCCTAAGTGGCATCCTAAAGTCTGATGCCACTTGAGTCAGAGTTAAAACATTTAATTGAAAGAAGAATTTAAGTCCAGAATCCATGAATCAACTTCAAGACAAAAACCAACATCATCAGAAGCAAGAGCAAAGAAAACCGTATGAGTGCTATAAATATTTCCACTTATGAAAGCCCAGTAAATGCACCAGAACGCTCAATTTCACAGAGGGATTGTCTTTGTTTACACATAACCTGTCAAAACCAGCTACTATAGATCTACTTTAACAAGAATCAGTCATCAAAAACACCAAAAAGAACTCTCCGCTAAAAATGTCAAACAAAGCGTATAACTCCTCACATACAGAGGTTTACCTAATGTGAGATATGTGTTGTTAGCTTATCAATTACTTGTCATAGTTTTTCCATTTTTTTAATAATCTTTTTGACTCTACTCTGATTATCATAGGCAGCTACTTTGTCTTCATCAGTTGGCTTTAAATGGCTCATTTTTTTTTTATCCTGAAATGACTCTTTGTAAACCTCAGAATATGAATGAAAATACCAGGTTTTACCTGCATTTGTTCCAGCATGAGCTCCTGGGATCCTCTTGGCTCTGGGCTGCTTCACCACACTGGCTCCTCCTTTATAGTGCAGATCTTGCAGCAGAGTGCAAGTTGAGGATGGATATCCAAGATAAAACCTATGCTTCAATTGATCCACCCTTCGAAGAAATAAGCACGCTGTCACCAAGGATGCTCTTTTGTTAATGCTTCTGTTAGCAGGCTGGTAAAGGGACTCACATCTAAACCACCAGCATCAATCACTGAGCTATGAGGAAATCAGGAGATCAGGAGATTTTATGTCACCTTCAATACCACACGCTTATTAGATTTTGTTGATTTGAAATGTATGATGCACTTTACCCACTTCTAATCTTTAAGGACATTTTCCTACATCCAAGCTTTGTGCTGCTAAGGGAAAAAGGTGCAATGATTTTTCAACATCCAGGAAGCCATTGAGCTCTGAGGACCTGCAGCTGTAAAGTTTTAGTTGCTTTCAAGTTGTGATAAAGGCAAGGGGGGGTGGGAGGTAGGTTGGCTGTCTCTGGAGATCTCCTCACCGATAATTAGCAATCAATCTTGAATTAGTTTAAAAGCTGAAAAGGAACATGGAGAGCACTATTAGACTGCAAAGATTCACTGCTCCACCAATAATTGCTTTGGATTTTTTACAGTAAGCTCAGCTGTTACTATTTGTCATGTTGGTTTATCCACCAAGAACGGCTCACAGGACAACAGCAAGCTCCACCAATGGAGATCAATACACATCAATAAATCCAAATCCATTAGAATTCAATACAACAACACTGAAAAACCAAAATAATTTTGACAAAAATGCTTCACAGTCCAGAATAACTGTAAGAATGAAGAAAATCAGCAACAACAAAATAAGAGTTTAACAATTCAAAATATGCAATTATGATCAATCAATAATGTTTGTAATCAAAAATTATGAAATGAGTGGAAGGTTGGAAAATTTTGAAAAATGATTTTCAAAACTGAAGAATAAATATAGATTATTTTTATGAACAACAGCAGCTCAAGTGACGATCTTGGGCCTCAAAAGAAAGCAGAACCACGGCTCAATTTAATATGTGAGGTAACACACAACTCGAGCAGGTCAGAAAGAGTACACGGGGCTACAGCGCACAAATTTTTAAAATAAAAATACACAATTTTAAAATACTTCAGAAAAGCACCGTGAGCAAAAACTTGAGACGATAAAACTGAGGAGATTTATTCTTTCAGGTTTCAATTTGAAAAATTGGAAGCAAAAACTTAAGTTCAAAAATAGTGAGAACATTTTCAACTGTCACAATCTTTTGATTTGTTGATTTATTTCAAGCATTGTAGTCAAAGCAATAAAGAATTTACACATATTTATCAAATTAATTACAGAAATGATGAAATGCATAGATTTAAAAGACAGAACATCACTTTGGTATTATCTAGGTTCAAGGATTTGTTGTAATCCATCCGTGATTTTATTTTGTTTAACTCTCTGTTTACCACATTGATAAGTTCACTATGATTGTCTGTAAAATATAATATTTTTGTCTCATCAGCAAATAATATGAGTTTCATAGGCTTTGAAACATTGAATATATCATTTATGTATATATTGAATAGCAGTGGGCCCAGAATTGATCCTTGTCGGACTCCACAATTCATCTCTTTTGTTTCGGATGTAAATTCATCAATCTTCAGTCCCGTTTCATTTAACCTGTTGTGTGTTGTGTGCAGGTTGGCTTTGGGTTCCCCTGGAAGGCTCTGCCCCTCTCCTGTGGCTCTCCATGCGCGCTGCACAGCTTGTCTGTACTTGAGCTCTGTTTAAGTATCTGTGTCTGCTCTGTGTCGTAGTGTTGCTTTAGTTCAATCCGTTTGTCTTGGTTCCTTTCTGGAGTCATGTTGGTTTCGAGTCCTGTTATGTTTGTTAAGTTTTTCACACCTGCTGTGGTGTTTTCTCATATTAAAAGAACTCTGAATCTTCCCTCAACTTTGTAGTTTAGTCCTGCATTTGGGTCATTCTAATACACTGTGACATCAACGGCATGCAGCCCAACTGTGTATTTCAAAACCAAGAACATTATTTTACATTAACAAAGGAAAGTTAAAGGAATGACTATGCCTGTTTTTGATGATAAAAGGAAGAAGAAAAAAACAAAGAGCCAATTTTACTTTTTCTATCACTTTAACATCTCAACCAAACTGACCAGAAAGACACTGAAATAAGTTATTGCCTAAACTAAATTCTTTTTTATTGGTTTAGGCCTATTTGAAGTAAAATGTCTAGGTTATATCAGGATTTCAGATTTGGAAATAAGCTAAGATCAGAGTTGAACATATAAAGACAATTTCCATTCATTTAAGCAGAAAACAAGTCTTACGACAAATTTATGTTCCAAAATGAATAGGTAAGGGGCAGAATCATTTAATCAGGTGTTAGGTTATTCTATCTATTTGGATCAAACATTTACTGTTTTTTTCTACCCACAGCAACAAAATCGATCACTAAGAATCACTTGTTTGTATGTTTGGTTTAACATCACTCAAAAGGTGTTTGAGATACTTATTCATGCATTTTTCGTCAGTAGGTTACTTTAAAGGCCTCCTCACTGGCCTCCCAAAACGAGCTGGAAAACAGCTTCAGTATGTCCAGAATGCTGCTGCTTGAATCCTGACTAGAACCAGGAAGGACCCTCACATTAGTCCTGTGCTCAGGTCTCTGCACTGGCTTCCTGTAGCTCAAAGGATAGACTTTAAAGCAGCTCTGCTTGTCAGAAACAAAATCTTCTATTGTCCTTATGCAGTGCACAATGAAATTTTTTCCAGCAGCTCTTTTCTAATAAACATTAAAAATAGATAATACTAAAAACTGTTCAGTAAAGATGAATGTTGCACACATGAAATGAGTAGTACACACTTGTGTACAAGTCTCTCCATGGCCTTGCACCAAAGCGCATCTCTGACATGCCAGCGCCATATGAACCATCTTGGAATCTGAGGACCTCAGGGACCGGACTCCTGCAGGTGCCCAGAGTCAGGACTAAACAAGGGGAATCAGCGTTTCAATCTTATGCAGCTAAAAGCTGGAACAGCCTCCATGAGGTTGTGAGACAGGCCTCTACTGTGTTAATGTTCAAATCTAGACTCAAAACATTCCTATTTAGCCGTGTATATAACTGAAGGATCCTTATTGACATCTCTTTTCATTTTCTTTACTCTTTCCTTTCTTTTAATATTAATTGTATAATTATTATGTATGTTTGTAATCTTTGCACTGTTATGTATTGTGATTTTAATGCATTTGTCTATGTTGTGAAGCACGTTGAATTACTTTGTGTACGAATTGTGCCATACAAATAAACTTGCCTTGCCTGTCCTTGCCTTTCAGTGGGCCTACTTGTTATTGTACTGTAACTCAGAGTAACTTAACGCCACACGACTTTATGTTTGCTCTCTATGGGGTAGGATAACTGTCAATAAGAAACGTATGTAAGAGTACAAAATTGTGCACAAATATAGTTTGCTTACATTTACTTTACTTTTAGTTTTACTTTTGACTGGTCTGTGTCAAATACCTTTTGGTTTTGTTTTGAGTATGAGTCTTGCTTGTCTGGAATACAAAACTTTCCAAGTTATAAATTTGTCATAAATACCTCACAGGGTGACAGACATATACAGTACATCCAGTCCCGAAACATTGATTCAACTGAGGGGGCAGGCCCTTTTAGCCTCATTTATTAAACTAAAACCGAGTCAAATTTTTTAGAATGTTATTGATATCCTGCAGGGAAATTATCTGGCAGCAAACATCCCTGTTATTAGGTCTAGAAAAGTCCATGTTCATGAAAATCAAGAGATGATAAAAAGAGAAGGATACAACAAAATAAGCAAAACCCGAGCGGATGGCAGAGGGATCAACATTTTCCTGCTGCCACCACTCTCCTGTCTGCCCACCAGCCAACAACGGCAGGCGGCAGCGGGCCATGCAGGGAAGCAGGACGAGGGATGGGTGCGCTCGCTCCAGCCCCTGGACCTGTCCAGGTGTACCCTGCTTTCGGCCAACAGATAATGGATGGAAAATAACAAAATCAAGAAAGCTGACGGGCGGCCAACTGTACGGGCAGGTAGAAAGAAAGAAAGAAAATTCAAACAAAGAAATAAATTGATGTACAGTATTCTGATCCTACATACATATTTTTATGTATTTGATTTGCCTTTTTTTTTTTAGCTCAGAGTTAGCCTAGCTGTTTTTGTTTCATTGTCCTTTCAATATCAACCAATTTTGACAGACATGCACCTTTTTTTAATCTAATGAGTAGAGCTGCATGTCTTCTACTTCTTTCTGGATTGTTTTACACAGTGACGTGCGGTCACAATTATGTGACCGCACGTCACACGTTGATAAAATGGAAAAAGCTATATTAAGTAAATATTACTTTTCACTGATCTGTTTTTGTCGAGTGCCACCGTACCTTTGGTCTGCCCCAGCTCCTGTCTGAGTCGAAAGATCATGTTTTCCAAAGGACATGGAATCAACTCAATCACACATCTACTTTGATTTGCCTTTGTACCGGTAATTATTTTTGGCAGGTAGCTCTCTGATATTAGATGAACATGACAGGTTGAAAACCTTAAAAGACATAAATCAGAATTTCAATTTAACATTTCAAACCTTAACATGTCAAAACACATCAAAATGCTCATGAAATTCAAATTATAACCAACAACCAGCATTCAACATAAAACAGATTCGTAATTCAATATCAGTCCATACCAATTGCAGACAGTTAGTGTGGGAAAACATAGCTGCTCAAGTTAATGCCTAAGTTTGCATTTAAGTCATTGTTATAAAATATTGGCTGTCATAACTTTTTAAATAGCGTAAGGTGTGAAATAAAAAATGGCGATATTAAGGTGTACTTTTGAAGTGTTCTTCCTGGTGCAAATGCATGAAATGCTGCATAGTGTACAGAACCAATCTGGGGGGGAAATGCCTTTAACGTCGGTAATGTTTAGAGGACTTTTTTGTTAACCTTCCCCTCTTGCAAACGTTGGTCAGTTTAATATTAATACATGCAATTGTGTTTTTAAAAGTGAACTTTTGTCTACCGTTGAACCTTTCGCTGCGCGAAGACTTCTCCTTTCTTTTCTCTCGTCTTTCCGACCGTGGTCAGAAGCGCAGGGGAGATTTCCTTCAGGGCCGAAGGGAATTCTCCTTCGGGGTTCACTTCCAGTTGGAAACCCTCAACCTCCAGAGCGGATTAAGAATGACTCCAAAACAGTTATTCTGGGAATGACATCTTCTCTTTATTTAACTAAGTGCTCCGTCCTCCGAACACACAATATATTCCACGCAGACACCTTGGTGCTGCACGGTGGCGCAGTGGTTAGCGCTCTTGCCTCACAGCAAGAAGGCCCCCGGTTCAAGTCCCGGCTGGGGGACATGAAAAACACAACATCAATGGGGGACCTTTCTGTGTGGAGTTTGCATGTTCTCCCCGTGCATGAGTGGGTTTTCTCCGGGATCTCCGGCTTCCTCCCACCGTCCAAAAACATGCTTCATAGGTTGATTGGCAACTCTAAATTGTCCATAGGCGTGGGTGTGAGAGTGAATGGATGTGTGATCGAGGATATTCTACCCTGCGACAGACTGGCGACCAGTCCAGGGCATCCCTTGCCTACGCCCAAGTGGCCGGGATAGGCTCCGGCAACCCCGTGACCCCGAAAGGGAAAAACGGTCAAGAAGATGAACACACCTTCGCTCCGCCCCCCCCCATCTGCACCTGCACTCGCCCCTCCCCTTCTCTCTCGTGGCTCGCACCCCGCTCAGCACACACACGCTGCAACACTACCCTTGTATTGATCAAGTGGTATAAGTTTATGTGGGATTAAGAACGTAAGCAGTGCTAGCAAATTGTGTTTCCAAAAAGTAATTGTTACATTAATCTAATTCAATGTCCCTGATTTCATTTTCATGTAGATGCAATCCTGCAGGAATTAAAAGAACATGGCAGCAGCTAAAAATGAAGTATGAAAACATAATTCAATCAGGTCAAATTTGAGCATGTCATGGATGTAGGCTTTGTTGACAATATTTGACATATGAAACATCTACATAGCAATACATATCTAATGTTGTTTTCATTGTATGTATGTAATTGACTGCAACAAAAAACGGTAACGCTCACAAAAACGTATGGGGAAATGACAAAAAATTGAGTCTTCTCAAAATCCTCGTACGAGGTAAATATAATTCTCTATGAATTAATGCAGCCTCCTCGTCTATTGGGTCCTCCAAAAAAGGACAAGCCATTCTTGTCACTTAGACCGTCTCTGTGTGACTGAAATGTGGGCAATGAAGGTTAAAGCGAAAAATACCGCTTCGTCTTTAAAAAGGGGTGGGGACCGGCAGAAACTTAGAATTTGGAGAATAAAACCTGCTCCCGACCAGGTTAGGTTCACAGCATAAGTAACCATGGATACTGACTCCGAGTAAAAGTTACCTCTCTTTCAGAAACGGGTTTGACTTACTCTGCTTTCTCTGGTTTAACAAACCTCCCATTCTGAAACAGAAAACCCAGGGTTTCCCTGATTTCAGGGTTAATGCACTCAGAGTTTACACTTAACCTCCTTTCTGAAACAGGCCCCTGGAGTGGAATCAGACCAAACAAAGATGCAGGTGTAAGTTTTTTAAGTGATGAATGAGTTGAGTTAGGTGTCTGTTTGATGTTGACATGGGCATATATGGCCCGGGTGGAGACTGTAGGTTTGGCCCAGGTGGAGTCATTCCCAACAGCTAAGATGTTGAACATAACAGTGTTAAATATACATTTCCAGTCAAATAAACACGTTTCCCACAGTTTCTGAGGTTAAAATCGCCGAAGTTGAGTATTGCGCGATCATAGACGGAGCGGAAACTCCTGGTGAGGCTCTGAAGTGCTGTGCCTCCTTTCTGACGGTAGGGCTCAATGTTAACAGAGACGTGCGCTCAAAATGCTGCTGTAGACCCGCAGAAAAGGCTTCAGGTAAGGCAGGGGTCGGCAACCTTTTTTACTCAAAGAGCCATTTGGCCCCTAATGAAAATAAAGCACCCGGAGCCACAACCCGTTTTGACATCATTTTATATATTATGCATGTTTATATTATATCAAGGGTGCTCATTACGTCGATCGCGGTCCAGAAAAGATTTTTAAAAAAAGTACTTCTTTCTTTCCATTGTCATGTTTATTAGTTACATGTTTATTTGAACATTTTTATTTATGTACTGATGATTAAAAACTACACAGTGAGATTACACAAAGATACTTTTGTATTAACAGATGAAACATTTTATTACAAAGACAGAAAGCAGCAGCCATCGTATTTCATGCTCTGCTGTAAATATTATGAGGCATTTGGCGCTGCTGGCTCCGTACGAAGCGCGTGTCTCGCAGCTTCCTTGATGAGCTCGTATTTATCGGCCGAGAACTGCAGAGCTGATAGCAGGAGGAGACACGCGGTTTCAATAAACACTCCGGTTGTTGGTCTTCTACCGGGGACATGATACGCCGCGGGGCAGAAAAAGACTTTCTGATGACAGATTTTGCACTTAGTGAATTTAAACACGCATCTGCAGTGACGTATGTGTCAGAGGATGTCCGATTGGCCGTTCTGCATGTCAATCAAGTCCCGTCCTTTTCTGTGAGGATTTTGATTGGCTGGTGGATTTTTGAGAAGTACTTTTTTTTTAATCTTCTCTGTCCCGCGATCTACCCTCATGTACTTGAAGATCGACCGTCGATCGTGATCGACGTAATGAGCACCCCTGCTCTGAAACATACATCAATGCACATGCTTGTTTAAAAACACTGAGCGCAAGCTCTCTGTCATCAGAGAGTTGCTCTCTGGCCTGCGGCACGTCAAGTTCCCCGCAGAAAACCACTCCGGACCCGGAGTGTTTATTGAAGTCGCCCCGCGTGTCTCCTCCTGCTATCAGCTCTGCGGTTCTCGCCCGATAAAAACAAGCTCATTCATTAAGGAAGCTGTTTTTTAGGTTGCACGCGCTACGTATGGAGCCAGCAGCGCCTTTGAAATGCCATGAAAAATGAACAAACTAAAATAAAATTTAATTTTTATAAAATACTCATTATTTTCCAAAGTCACAGGGAGCCACAACAGAAGGATGAAAGAGCCACATGTGGCTCCCGAGCCATGGGTTGCCGACCCCTGAGGTAAGGCATGCCTCAGCAGGGGGCAGACGTGAGCTGATAGCTGCTTTGTAGCTACACTGCTGCCGTAGAAACGTACTAAGGATGTCTTTCTCCATCGAGAGGGAGGAACTCATATAAACTAAAGGAAAATAAGAAATAGTTTTCCATCAGATCATAGAGCTTTTTGTGGAAAAAGATTGACACTTGGATTTAAAAAGTAAGGCCAAACATGTTTTTCAATGTTTGTTTTTTAAAAATAACTTGGGAGTAAGTAGAAAAAATTTAAGTAAAATCATTTATTTTATGATCATTTTCACAGAAAATATTTGATAACTGATAAAGCACCAGAATTTGAAGATGGAAAATTACCAGAAATAACTACTGAGGATCAGATGTGTGCTGAACACATCTGTATGATGTTTCATTTGTTTACAGTATTTATGAATAATTTATACACAAGAAGAGTGTTCCATCTATGTCTATAAAATAAATATTCTCTGTAGGACAAATATTTTCTTGTGTGTATTTTATAAGCTGTTAGCTGTTGTTAGATGAAAGGTGACATTGAGTTCTTTCATTGTAAATCTGAATCCAGAGGATTCAGTGCCTCACCAGCCATCAACCTCACCGCACGTCACTGGTTTTCCACCACTTCTGGGTCTGTAACTATCTGCTGGTGCATTGTTTTCTCAGCTGCTGTCGCCTAGCACTGACAAAATGCGGGCTGAGATCACTGTATTACAGTCTGTTTTATTGCATTTTCAACAGAGTTATGGTAACAATATAATTTATCCTTTATGGGATCAATAACATTCTAAAAAGTCCTATTTTATTTTAGTTTAACAAATGAACCTCAGTGTGCACGCGCAATTTGAACAATCTATGTTTCGGGACTCTGGGTCATAAGGAAGCCATTGCAGATGGATAGCGGGAAAGAAAACACCACCATTTCCAGTGTTCCAAAGTGTGGAAGACAGCGAAAAACTAGGGATGGGCACCTCAATTACGAGTCAGGAGGCAACCATTTTCTTTGGAAGTGCTTTCTCTTTACCACAAGACACTAGACGTATATAATTTACTTTTCTACACCAAAGTGCACTTTTAAGTAAAGACAAGATCAATATACCTGATTACCTTGTATTAAGAACATAAAAATTCTGGCATGAAAACTATTTCATTTGGTAATCAAATCAGTAATTGGTAATAACAGCAGTCAGTCTGGCCCACAACACAGGCAAAATTTCTAATGACATTCTGCAGCCCTGCAGACACTATGTTCTACAAAGTGACACAGTTTTTTCTTTATTTTGGCTAAAACAGCATAGGTCTAATTAAAAGATCACTGGGAACGCCTTCAGATCAAAAGATGATGGGGATGGGGGTCTTTCAACACATTAAATTGCTTTATCAAACCCCAGTTTTGGTCAGGCTACATCATTTCCACTGGCTACATTTCCTTTATGGATTTATTCTTTTTACATTTAATGTTAACTCCAGTGTTTTCTGGGGGGTATGCTCCTCAAAATGACCAACCGCTCTAGTGGGATCTCTCTGGTCTCCCTGCTCGCTCTGGTGACAAAATCACCTGATGTTGCATAGGCATTGTTGGCAGCAATCTTGGAAAAATTGTCCAATCTAAGGTAATTTGTTCATAGATACAAATATATACATGCTTATTGCATACTTATATCAGTACCAGTAGAGTAAAGAGTACCTATGATGAATATTTTTTAAGATATTTGACGATTTGTGTTCAATGCTAAAACATCTCATTCAGCCACAATGGTTACTCTCTGCCACAATGACTGCAAATCAGCTGTTGTTTCTGACTGACGCGCCACACTCATACATATTCTCTTTAGAAACTGCCAGTCCAGCAAGTACTTATGATTCTGTCAGAAATATTGTGGTGGGATATAGATTTAATCTGTGTTAATTATTTTCTGTATATCTCTAATTCTATAAGTGAATGATCTAATCATTCTACAGAAACCCATTACGTAATCCTCGACTCAGGACTGACAGCTGTGTCTGTGGGACAATGATGAGGAATCCCCTTCTGAACTATATCATATGATGTGTAAAGTTTCAGCCTGGTTGTAATATCTATGAATATAATAGTGTAAACACATTAAATACATTAAATGGCTGCTCTTTTCTGAAGTGATTTCTTTATTTCTACACCACGTGATGCAAACAGCTGTAGAGGTGAGCGGTCAGCTGATGGGAGCAGTGATGAAGACGCTGATGGAACACGTTATGTATGTTCAAGCACCAATACTGCAGCTGCAGGAGAGAAGCTAGCATCTACTCTTAATTAGACAAAATGAGAATAAAGCAGTGAACAATTTCCAGGTTAAAAGGACAGTCAGATTAAGTGTTGTGTTTTGTAATGTTTATTTTTTTGCTCAAAGTTGTGGTTTGATAGTATGGCAGTCATAAAAGGGAAAATACTTGAAATAATTGTGTTGTTCAAATGAAAGTCTCTTGGTATTGGAGATGGGAACAGTTGTTTTTTAGAGATGCTGCTGTATTTTGTGACAAACCTAAAATTATATCTATTTTATGTTCTATATTAAAATAAACTGTCAATTTAATTTAGCACCTACTTGAATGCAAAGACAAACTTGATTTTTTTTCATAACTGAAAATAAATTCTGGCAGCATGGAGTTTAGGGTATTTATTTCATAGTCTTTGTATTTACCGTCCTTACCTTTCACTAAAATAGAAGAACACTTTTAATATTTCAATTGAATTGCTGATGTTTGCTACTGTACAGAGAATTTGTTTTCACCGGTAAACAAGTAAATGCATAAGATTTTCCACAAATTAAGTACAAAACAAAATGTTTACATCTACCAGACAAATACAGAATTTTCTCTGCTCTTACTTCAGACTTTTAAAAAAAACTGATGACAGAGTGTATAGAACACCAAATAACTGGAAAAGTTTCCTCAGTTCTTTCACAAACTGTTTCTTTAAGCACAATTGGAGATGTAAGGAGTCTCAGCCTGGTCACCTGCAGGACAAAAAAAGAGGACAATGATTGGATGCATAACAAACCAAATAAACTTCAAACAATGCATAATTGTTTGCAGCAGTTAAGCTTCGCAAAACATGTGTTGACACTCCAGACCTGGACCTCTTTGTTACCTTCGGCCATTTGTTTAGTCTTTTTTTAAGTGCTTAGGAGGCAGGGGGAGGAGCCAAGTTGACTTGTGCACCTGTGACAATTACTCACCAACATATTATATCCTCTTTAAAGAAAAGGTCCTCTTCCCCATGCCTGCCTGCCAGCTCCATTCTTTCCTTAAGTTGCATACATGCACTCAGGAGGTGTACAACAACTTTGTCATGTAAACCTGTGGCTTTACATATTATGTCCAAACAATACCCCAAGTTCTGTCAGGACTGTGTACTTTAAGTTGCTTTTTTCACCCATTTCTTTTTTTTTTTTTTTTTCATTTTAGTCATAGGTTCCACAAGGAACAGGGCTGGAAACGCCTGAATTCTGGCTGCAGTTTACATCCTGCCAAGCCCAAGTGAGCATGAAGCTCAAAGTGCACTCATGAATCAGATACTGTTGTTGGACGTTTGAGCCAGGAACTTCCTACATATAAACAGCTAGTTGAATGCCTCACCATGCAGAGTGGATAACACGTTGGGTCATTGTTACACAACCATTTGTGAAAGGTTTGGACTGTTCGACGAGTCTTTGATCTGCATGATCCTTTCATACAGACAGACACTGAAGCTCTCCAGACCTGAGTTCAGGTACTCCAAGAAGTGGAATAGTGAGGGTGTAAAGGACTTTGCCCTTGTCTGGATACAAGTAATTGTAGGGCATTTAAGACTGCTTCTCGTGGTCTAAAAGACTACATGGACACTGCAACCTCATACTTTCATTTTGTGAAGAAAGTATTATTCCAATATGCATTAGTGTGAGTTATATTAATGGCAAACCCCCCAGTTCCCAGCAAAGCTTAAGACTCTAAGAAACAGTCATGCTTTGTAGCATTTGGGGTTGCATTCAGGGGTGGGGACAAGGACACTTATAAAAAGCCCAAGTTCAGGTTTAGCAAAGAGCTGAAAAATGCTAAATCAGTTTGACGAAAAACTTTAACAATAGCAGCCAGGTAATGACTTGGCCTTTATGTGGTAAAAGGGTCAGCCAAAGTACAAGCCAAAGGCCCCCTCACTTTATTGATGACTTGCAAAGAGCCAGCAGCCTAAATGAATTCTACTGCCACCTTGAAAAACAACCTGGCAACCCATAGACCTCTTTCCATGCACCCACCCATTCCACCTCCACAGACTATCTAAGAACCCCAATCACCCAGTTCCTCAAAGTGGTAAGATGTTGTTCTTTATGATGTGCAGTATGGATCATGGCTGACCCTTCTCACCCTGGACACAGATGTTTTGAACCCCTCCCCTCATCAAAAGGACCAGAACCTCCCTTCGCTAGATAAGAGTGTCAGCACTTGCTTTCTGGATGAGACTTTGTTTTTTTTCTTCTTCCTGGTCTTGACAGCACACTCAAAGACAAACTGGTGGCAAAGGAAGTGCAGGAAGAGATGGAAGAATTTATTGACCTGGTCATTCACATTCAGTGGATAATGAGGGAACAAGATCTAAAACAACTATGAGGACAACCTGAAGTTTTAAAGCCAATTGACAGGAGGTTCTTACGGTTTCCAAATTTCTTTTTTTCCCCAAATAATTTATTTTGATCCTCAGGTGAGGAGAGGCTACAACATTTTTAAGGAATAAAAGAAAAGAAACTTAGAATATCACATCACAGATCTAAAGAAGAAAAGAGGCTACATATTGCAAACAAAATGGGATGCTTAATCCAACAACAACCAAAAGAAAAGAAAAAAGAGAAGAGTTGTGTTAAGAGTACACCATTAGCTCCCAGATAGTGTAAATGCTACTCACGATATACTTTCTGGCAAAGAATGGTGTTGAAGTTTAAAAGAGAAATGGGCCTATCAGGATTCTGCCACTCCTGGTGTCTGTCTTCTCCAGCTATGATCCTCATTGTATGTATCTTTTCACCTACCTTATTTATTGCTCGGCTCACCACCAGTTCTCTGCCAGAAAGTAGTTGTCTCAAACACAACACCCTCCACTTTTGTCAACCTGTATGTTGCTAATAAGCTCTGTGGAGTGAATGTAATGTATATTGCTGCTTCAATGTTTGTGTCTCCTCTATTAAAAACTATGTAATAAAATGATTTAAACGTTTTAGAAAGTAAAGTGTCAGAATTTAGGCTTTTTACTTGGCTGGTAGTAGTCATAGATTTTGACCAAGGCAGGCTTCAAGTTCTGTACTGGCAGCTGCTGTACAAGCTTCAACTTATTAGTAATGACTTCCCATGGTCTTAACTGTTGACAAAAGAAAAGAGAAAGTCAACTCACATGCTCAGATCTAGAGATCCTCATCACTTAGATTCAGGACTCCCCTTACCTCCCTAATGTAAATGAAAATGTGATCCTGCTTTTCTTCCACGCTATCCACCATAAAAGAAGTTTTTAGCTGCAACGACAACAGTTTGTCTCTTGTTACGCATAAAGTCAAAAGCAAAACGTTTTCAGACTTGTGTCAAAATTCTGGTCATTACGTTATTCAAAGAGTCTTTTACTGGAACAAATCCAGTGAGAACTTTGATGTCCAAGATGATCATGTTGGTACTTGACTGATTTCCATGGTATCTGTTGGTGAATACATAGGATTGGCAGTCTAAAAAGGAAGCATCATGAGACAGAATCTGCTTGTGGCTCACGCACAGAGACTTCAGATGCAGAGTTAACTTGTGTCCCTGAGATACAGCAGAGCATTCAGCTTCTACATCAACTTCCACACTCAAAGTTTTGATGTTGGGGCGATGCAGGATGTTGTAATGTTGAGAAATCTGAAAATTCAACATAGATAGTGAGATATTGTCTTCACTACAGTGATCAATGGTTTTTAAATAAAAGGTTGTTTTGGTTCCATTAAACATCTAAATCAATTTTGATAGAAACAATAGGAGAGAATTATACGAAGATTTACATGATATTTAAAAAAATTCAGAACTAGTATGAAAAGTTGTACAAAAATTTGATTCTATAAAGTCTTTGCCTCTCGGCCCAGTGGACTTTTTCCATCCCATCTTTAGCCTTTATATGGTCAGTATTTGTTTACCTGGATTGAGGAGCATGCAGACCCTTTTACTTGTAGGGTATACTTTCCAGTCGCATTATTCATCACCTTCTCCTGGTAAAGTAGTTTGTTGTCTGGTTTCACATCAAATTGCAGTTGGACACTGGGGGACTGGACTGTAACGGTACTGGAACCCTCTGGGCTGAATACGACTGTAGCATAAAGAGCCAGAGCTTGAAGGGCTGCTACGGTGTCCTTCAACACAAAGTAGTGAAAAAGTGAAAACATGTGAGCTTTGAACCAATGAGCTTTCAGAGAAAATACATACTTTTTGTCATAGCATCACAGGTAGATAAAAAGAAAACACATTAAGGATGTCCCAAGCAGAATTTTGTATCCCCAATCTGATTCCAAGTCATTTGATTATTGATACTGATACATAGTCCCGACCTGATACTTTTGTTAAACATTTTTAAGAAAATGACAACAAACAAAGTCATAAACTGATCCAGGTTGCTCCCAATTTTTTTTAACACTGTAACAGAGCACTTCTATAAAGTAGCTTCAACAGTCAAGTAAAAGTGGTGTAAATATTAACAAGAAAAAAATGGTTAACTAGCAAAAACAGGTCATTAAAAAAAATTGGTCCAGTACGACAGTGAGTTAATAATAGTCATGTGACAAAGTTTGGTGACTGTAGCTTTAGTATCTTCAGAACATTTTGTCATGTTATTCACATCTCCATAAAAACTAGAGCAATGACTTTTTTCCATAGTCATTGTTGTAGCATTAATATGATGAGTTTTCATAACTAGCTTGTATCAATTTACAGTTTATCAGTTTTTGTCGTCTCTGAGACATTATGGTTTTTTGTTGTTCTTTTTTTCCCAATCACCTTTTCCCAGAGGCTGCACTCTGCAGCCATCTCACTGCTGTCTCTGTTGGCAGCAGAAGAGAGCCATTCTCATTAAAAAGAAACAAAAATCCGATCTGTTCTGTTGAAATGCCTTTGTAGGTTGTTTGTGTTAAGACAAACAGCAAAAGACACTTCCTGTCTGTTTAAATGTTTATTAAGAGTTCATCATATTAGTAGGTTTAGGGGCTGTCATCTGGACTTAGTTTTAAAGTTAGAAGAAGTTTCACCTCTTATCCAAGAGGCTTTGTCAATTCTAAATTTGCTGGTAGAAGAGCTGGTATATATGCGCGCATGGGGGAGGAGTCAGACCTGAAACTGGATGGAATTGTCAACTTAGCCTACATGCTTTCAGGTCGTTAAGGGTTAAGGGTTCTAACTTTAAAACTAAGTCCAGATGACAGCCCCTAAACCTACTACTATGATGGAATCAACCTGAATGAATGAGAGTCTTCATAGACAGACATTTATTAAGAGTTGTTGAGCCTGATTGGGGGGTTAACCACCATATGGTTCTCAAGCGCGGCTGTGCCTGCTGCTCACCGCTCCCCCAGGGGATGGATCAAATGTGGAGAACACATTTTACACACCTAGGTGTATAACTGATAATGAGACTTTAACTTTAAGTCTGAGTCTGTGAACCTTACAGAACTGGTTTTGTGGGCCAGCCTCCTGCTCAAACTAGTGTTGTTTTCTGCTGCACTTTATGGCAGTAATTCTATCCACGATATGCAAACTTCTATTAAGGCAGGGGTGCCCAAATCCAGGCCTCGAGGGCCAGCCTCCTGCTAGTTTTCCAGACACCATGCCTCATCTGCTATTGATTACCTGGATCAGGTGTGTTTAGCCAATTAGGAGCTTTAATGGCAGGTTGATTGGAAAACATATAGGACACCGGCCCTCGAGGCCTGGAATTGGACACCCCTGTATTAAGGCATTTATGTGACATAACAAGGTTGTAACAAAAAAAATATATAAATTAAATATCTGATCCTGAAGGGGAAACAACATTCTATTTCTTTCAAGTCTGAAACCACATGATTGGCCAATATTTTAGATCACAAGATCGGATCTAGACATCCCTAAAACATATTACTTTTGTTTTCAGAACTACAGAAAGACTGTGGGTTTGATTCCACTCATTTCTTTTTCTAGCATCAAATGTAAACACTGTTATAATGTTTTTTAGCCAGTTGAATGGATAATGAGGTGGAATTCCTTCCTCTACTTCAATGTCAAAACAAGCCCACATGGGTTGTAGTTTGTGTAATTAGATTGTGGGTAAAAAAGCTTTTTTTGGAATTATCCTACTTGAAAATGTTCAATTTTAACAACAGCTGAATAATAGATAAGGGGAGGTAAACAAAACCAAATATGGGTTTTTAGAGCTTGACTCTTGCCGTACCTGGGTAGAAGAAACCCCCCCATAATAGTTCTGTTGCCTGATCATCCACCTAACAATGCTTGAAGCATATCCCAGGTCTTCAGCAGTGTGGGAGGTACTGAGTAAAGACATCAGGACATAAGAGCTGATTTCCACTGACAGAGAGTCAGATGTTTCAGCTGCAGTCTGAGTCCAGTAGATGAGATTTCCTAAAAAATAAATTCACAATCAACAATGTAACTGACAGTTTAGACAATGAATTATTTTCAGCTAGAGGATAACTCACCTTTTTTTACTGCCACTCTGTCAAGGTGCTGCAGAAGGTGAGCACGAGTCTCCATGTCTCCTGCCAGTGTGAAGACATATGCTAGCAGAGCTGTGGTGTAGGTGTTGCTGAGATCATTAATGGATCCTTTCAGGCAAGAGAGGCTCCTAGTTACCACTGGGTTCTGAAACAGATTTTTAAAATGATCCGTTTGAAAGCAGCTCTGATTTTCTCCAGTTATTAGTCTTATGGGTGAGATCAATGCCGATCTAAGCATTAGTCTGATTTGTGGTAATCATTTATTGCCATTTAATTTCAGTTTTCTCAGAAAGTAAAATATTTGGTTAAGGAATTAACCCTGGTTCTCAGAAGCATCATAGAAGTAGCTCTCTAAAGGGATCAGAGGGGTATACTCTGATGCCACTCACGATTCACGATTGGAACATTCTTTTGTGTGCTGTCACCAAAACCATTTGCATAAAACACAACTTCTCACTGGCAGACAGAAAATGACGCAAACTCTAGAAGGAGGCCCTCCTCTGACTATGTGCTGAACATCCACTTTACTAGTATACTCTTTAGTAAGCACATCCCCTTTTGTTCTAGGTAAGTTTGGTCATCTGATGAGATACTTCACTTTACATTTTTCTTTAAACATTACCTTCAGTATTTAACAATGGGAGGAGGAGACTCCTGTGTTGCTGGAAAACTTTAATCAGAGACTGCAAAAATTCATCCAGGTAATTAAATTGGCACATCCAATACTGCCTGAGACATAGTCTATGAGGGTACGTATATTTTAAAGACTCAGGAAAAAATATGGCCTGTTGCCTCACTGATATGATAGCTTTACATATGTCCCTGAATGGGGGACAACAGATGAAAAATTGCCATTATGTTAATTCTGGCTCATTGCATTGATGCTTTTAATGTGCACTGTCCCTGAAAAATAAATAAAATTGAAACTAGCCAAGAAAAGCACCTTCCTACACATGGAACAAGCTTGCAAACTTGCAGAGTGATCCAACCTCTTGTTATTATAAGCCCCAATGATAGTGTGGCAGGATTAATTGGCTCAGGTGCAGTAAGGAGGATAATTACTAGCAGTGGCCTCATGGGGCGCTATAAAAAGCAAAGAAGCCTTCACTTGGCCATGGGCAGCATTTGGCCATTGGAACCGCCCACTTCCAATTTGCACACCTCTGGTTAGCCTCACAGGTAAAGTAGCGGTGGTAGGCTAATGACAGGAGTTTGTTCGCTGCTTCCTATTGACATGCTCTTTCAGCTCCGGATGAGACCTGCAGGCACAGATTTTGAAGCAAAATACAGCCTCTGCAATGGAGCGCGCCTCCCAGGTGACGAACAGTCTGTCTGGTAAGCCGGCGAGGGTCAAGTCCTGCGCTTGCCTTTAAGCTATTTTTTTATTTTTATTTTTATTTTGGTAACGTTTGTTGTTCTTGCAGCGCCGGGGACTTTCTGACACTCCCACCTGCTGAACAGCAGCGGCTTCTTATATATTGAATGTTAGAAATATTTTAAGGAACTGTCACCGCTCGTGATCAGAATCCCTGCAGACTCCTGACCAGGGTTCTGCCGGGCCCGGGTGCTCCTCAGCTGCCTCTGAGCCAGAGCGACGGAGGACTAAACGGGGCCTCACGCCTGAATCCTCCTCCACCACCAACAAGAATAAAAGCTCGGCTGCGCTCCGTTCATTGAGCAGCACCCTACGGGCGGACTTGCATCTCGAGAGTTTCTTTTATTTTGTTTTTAGCATTTTTACACAATTCTTTTAGAACTGCTTTAATTGTGCGTTTTATCGTGTAATCCACCTTGTTGCCCCCCCCTCCCTCAGTGCTGAGGACTGAGGTGTGTGTGTGTGTGTGTGTGTGTGTGTGTGTGTGTGTGTGTGTGTGTGTGTGTGTGGGTGTGTGTGTGTGTGTGTGTGTGTGTGTGTGTGTGTGTGTGTGTGTGGTCTTACATTTATTACTTTGTAGGGTCCAATCACATGGAGCCCACCAACAGTGTGGGGCCCAACGTCCTTGTGGGGCCCAAAATCGTGGACCCCTCAAAGTTTGAGCTATTTAACAGGCTTAGGAGGGCCCCCTGATGCTCCTGTTTCGTTTTTAGGGGTTGCCCCATGAAGTGACAAAAATTGAAAATGTGGGTAAAAAATGTGTGTGAAATTTTTTTAATGTAGCGCCCCCTAGTGTCACAGACCCGGTATTGCAGATGATACACACTCCCGGAAGTGTGTATCCCATTAGCCTATGAGGAAATGTTTGCATTTTTGCGTCATCATACTTCGACCACGCCCACTTCCTGGATCTTTTTAAAGGCCTTTTAAAGGACAACCTGATGGTTGATGCAAGAGTTTTCGAAGCAACAGGTAGGGTTCTTTTGACTTAAATTTTACAAGTTAGTGTGCTTTTTATCTCTTTTGACTTTGTTTGCAATGACAGCTACATGCAGTAAAAAAATGGGGGAAAAATCTTTATCAATTAAATACAGAAGTAAACAGCGGATATGACTAATGCTTATGCTAGGTAGGCTATCTATCATGGCTGGGACCCTAACACTGCTTTTTTACCTTTTTTTTTTAAAGAAGATCTAAAGCATGTTGAGTTATGTTTGAAAAAAGTTGAAACAAGATATAAAGTATTTGAAATGACAAGAATTGATAAGAGACTAGTGACCTAATTACATTAATCTCCACTGCTTATCACTGAAAATTAATTCAATTTACTGCAGATTAATTTTCTAGCATTGGTAAGTTAAAAATTTTAAAATGAAAGACAACTAATAAATTAATCTTGTCAGTGCTATTGCTAAAATAGAAAAAAAAAAAGCTTTCCACCTTGACGAATCATATCTTTAATTCTAGACTGAGTGTAAAGTCAAAAGGAACACATACAAAGAATGCATTAAGTATTGATAGCATGATAGGTCTTTATAAATAGCACAATATAGATGTTTTTATTTTATCATAAGCATAAGCTTGCACTATTCTAAAGTTGATAATGACACTTTGAGATGTTTAAATAAATACATTGCCTTACACTGTTAGCTGATGTCAAATTAAGCGTTTTCCCATTTGCTGTAACAGATCCAAAAGGGGCAAGAACAAAATCCTAGGATAAACCCTAGTGATGAAGTGCAATTTCCTTGTGGTAAGTGCAAAATAAATATGGAGTTTTGAGGATTTGTTTTTATCTTCGTGTTGTATATTCAAAAAGTGTAATAAAAAGGAATAAAAAATAGTTGGATTCCTCTTTATTTTAATCTCCCTTTAGAGATTAGTGAATGATCATCAAGAATCACCAAACCACACTATACAAATAATTGTTGCAAATAATAAACCACATTTGCACTTATTTGCAGTTAAAGGAATAGAGACTGGAGCTGAAATAGAATCTAACTTTGGTAATTCAAATCGAAACGGTGAGTAAATAACTGCAAATATTAAGTTAGGAAAATGTCTATCTCAAATGTCCAAACATTTAAAATGTCCTAAAACTGTCCATTTGTTTTATCATAGATTCAGAAGAAGCAAAAGCAAAAATGTTCTGAGAAAACCGAAGGAAAAGAGTTCCTGAAGACTATTGCTTCCCACAAGGAATGAAAATACCAAACAAAAGTCCTTCTAGGTAACAACTATATGGTTCAATGTCATTTGTTATTTGTGTAAGGACTGTTGATTTCAAACGAGTCTTTATAGGATCCTTCCATATGCTAATTGTCTTTTGTTTTAGTTTTTACTCAAAGGTTAAATTGTCTTCATTAAAACTCACTGTGTTCTAGCTTTAAACTTTCTCTTAATCAACTATTTTCAAGTTTTTCCAATTGTTATACAGACAATTTTCACAAAAGACAGTCTCACCACAGAGAATTCCTTAAAAAACTATTTTGAAATGAAATATTGAAATTGAATATCCGTGGGTGATTTCTCCTCCAAGCTTGGGTCCTCTACCAGAGGCCTGGGAGCTTGAGGGTCCTGCAGTATCTAAGCTGTTCCTAGCATTGCACTTCTCTGGACTGAGAGGCCTGAGGTCTTTCCAGGTATCTGTTGCAGCCACTCCTCCAGCTTGGGGGTTACTGCTCCAAGTGCTCCAATTACAACTGTCACGTTCACTTTCCATGCTTTCTTCAGTTCCTCTTTGAGTCCCTGGTATTTCTCCAGTTTCTCATGTTCCTTCTTCCTGATGTTCCCATCGCTTGGCACTGCCACATCCACCACAACGGCTTTTCTCTGTTCTTTGTCCACCGCTACAATGTCTGGTTGGTTCGCCATTACCGTCCTATCAGTCTGGATCTGGAAGTCCCACAGAATCTTTGCCCTCTCATTCTCTACCACCTTCGGAGGAGTTTCCCATTGTTTTGACCTTGGGGTTTCCAGTTCATATTGTGCACACATTCATTCTGTACCACTTTGTCCCTTTCGGGGTCACGGGGCTGCCGGAGCCTATCCCGGCTACTTGGGCGTAGGCAGGGAATGCCCTGGACAGGTCGCCAGTCTGTCGCAGGGTAAAATGTCCACAATCACACACCCATGCACTCTCACACTCACACCTATGGACAATTTAGAGTTGCCAACCTATGAAGCATGTTTTTGGACAGTGGGAGGAAGCCGGAGATCCCGGAGAGAACCCACGCATACACGGGGAGAACATGCAAACTCCACACAGAAAGGTCCCCAATTGATGTATTTTTCATGTCCCCCAGCCAGGACTTGAACCAGGGGCCTTCTTGCTGTGAGGAAAGAGCACTTACCACTGCGCCACCGTGCAGCTGGAGCAGAAGTGGGGACAGAGCATCACTTTGGTATATCCAACATTTGATGGACACTTGTGCAAGTGGCTTCCCATTGGCTTCAAGGGTGGTTTTCCACAGCTTAATTTAGTTTCCTATTAAGGCTCTTAGAGTCCTGTTGATGTTGTACAGCTCCAACCATTCAGTGATCCACATGTGTGGCATTGAGTCATAAGCTTTCTTGTAGTCAATCCAGGCTGTGCACAGGTTGGTGTTTCGTGACCTGCAGTATTGAGCGACTGTTCTGTCAACCAGGAGTTGGTGTTTGGCTCCTCTGGAGTCTCTGCCAATGCCCTTCTGTGTGTTCCTCATGTATTGATCCATGTGCCTATTTATCTTGGTTGCAATGATGCCTGACATGAGCTTCCATGTTGTGGAAAGACAGGTTATTGGGCGGTAGTTGGATGGGACTGCACCCTTTGAGGGATCCTTCTGGATCAGGATTGTACGCCCTTCTGTTAGCCATTCGGGGTGAGTCCCATCTCTTAGCAGCTTGTTCATTTGTGCATGTAGGCGCTCGTGGAGTGCGGTGTGTTTCTTTAGCCAGTAAGCATGTATAATGACAGGGCCCGGTGCAGTCCAGTTCTTCATACCTGAGACTCTTCCTTGGATGTCTGCCACTGTGATGGATACCAGATTCTGTTCAGGGAGGTTGCTATGTTCATTTCTCAGAGAGACCAGCCATTGGGCATTGCTATTATGTGCTGCCTCTTTCTCCCATATGCTTTTCCAGTACTGTTCAGTTTCCAGCCTTGGTGGGTCTGTTCGGCTGTTTTGACCCTGCCACTGATCATACACTTTCGCTGAGTTGCGAACAGCCTGTTTATTTGTCTGGCTTCATTGTTTCTTGTGTACCTCTTTAGGCGGCTGCTCAAGGCTAGGAGCCTTTGTTTGGCAGTTTCCAGTGCTTCAAGTATGGGCATCTAGCTGTATCTCTTAGGTACTTGCTTTCTTATTGTACCTCTTTAAGCCTCTGTCAGCTTACTCACATCCTTCTGAGTTGCCTTGATTTTGGCCTCTAACTGTTCCATGGTGGGTATTGTTGTTTTCTCCCATGGTTGCTCTTATAGCCAAGCATCTCAAGGATCACTGTTGCTGAAGTGTAAACCAGCTCATTGTTTTCTGTGTTGGTTGTGGTAGGAATTGCCCTCAATGCTTCATTCACAGTTTCCAGGAGACTTTCAGGTGGTACATCACTTAACTGTTGTAGCTGGTATCGGGGTTGCCTAGTGTTCATTCTAGACATGATCTTGTCTTTCAGGTCAGTTGCTGCCTCGCTCAGCATATCTGTAGTTGTTGGGGCTGTGTACCCAAGCTCAAGGTGGGAGTGTGGTATAGCCTCCTGTCTGACCTGCTGTTCTGGCTCTCCCGTGGTATTATATTGTATCGCTTCAATCTCAAATTGTGATAGGAGTTGCCGATTTTAGATGTTAGAGCATTGGGCTACCAGTTGTTAGCAGTTATCCTTGATTGTGGGTTTCAAAGCATCTATTCATTCCACATTCTCTGCATGTAACCCCTCTGGGTGGAATTACTTGAGTAGTAGCATCGCAGGACTGCTCGTGGGTCCTATTATTTGTTTAAGCATAGTTGGAGGCAAAGCCTTTAGCCACCAAGCCCCTGTCTTATGGGATAAACTACCAGCCTTTGGAAGAGAGGCCGAAACAGTTTCTACATTCAAAGATAGGCTCAGAACATTCCTTTTTTGACAGGTTTATTGGCAGACTAGCTAGTAATCAGAGAATGTTTAAGTTACTATGAACATGTTTGAATTAAACTTAATAACAGTAATAGTTGTTAATAGGCTGCTAGAATTTAGAAGCTGGGGTAGCTATGGTGCACTGGGGTTCTGTCCTCTATTCTCGATCGTTTGTTTATCATTCAGTTCTCCATATCTCTGTTTGGTGCAGTGTGATTCATGCATTGTCCCCCTTTTCCCACTCTCCGAGTGATTCCAGATTCCAGTTGTGCTCCTCATTTCAACGTGTACCTCGCCTCTGGGTCGTCTCACGCCCCTAGCCGTCCCCCAACTCCATCTGGATGAACCCCATCTGCTGGACTATTTAGACATGTAGTTGTAGGGTTAGATAAGCTAATTCTTCTCTAAGACATCTGGTAACTGACCATCCTGGGGGGGATCCCTCCTTTATGTGGACACCCCTGAGGTTTCTTCTTTTTTTCTTGGAATCTGTTTTTTTTTTTTCAGGAGGTTTCCTAAAAGAGAAGGAGGGTCTAAGGCAGGGGTCTGCAACCTTAACTACTCAAAGAGCCATTTGGATCAGTTTCCACATATATTAAAACACAGAGAGCCACAACAGACTTTGGAAAACCCAGTGTTTCCAGTGAACGGCATAATTCAACTGGTTTTGAAACATTTCAATCGCTATTCACTTCTCATTCAATTTCATTCAAAATGTATTGTCTTCAGAGGCAGTCCTGGCTAGTTTGACACCTTGGGCAAAACAAAAATATATTTTTTTTTACTGTATTATTAAACATAAGTAAAACATGCTTGTATAGTTGAATTCACAATCAATATATAGTGTGTAGTTACATCTAACACGCATCTGTTTGTGTTTTCTTTCTGAAGGCTGGGTGTTTTTTGGTAAAAACTGACAAATTTCTCTATTTTTTTTTCTTGAGCTGAATACAACCTTGACACCAATTATGAATTAATAAGTCAAGTAATTTCAGTTGGCTTCATGAATGAACAATGGAAACTAGAGGACATATTCTTCTGTTTTTTGTGCTTAAGTGTTGCATAAAACTTACTAAAAAAAAGACAAATGATTGTGTTCATTACATGTGAAGCATTGACTGTATATGATAACGGCAAAGAAGCTTAGATGAAATGCATCAATAAAATAATTAACAAGACTGGTCTAATTAAGTGTAAACCTTCATTAGCCAAATGTTGCTCCAAATCTTACTCCTCCATCAGTAAATTTGGTGCCTAGCAAGTTTTAACTTTGGACCTCGCATGCATTCTTTACCCTTGGAGTGTTTTTCTTCTTTCTAAACTGGACGCTGAACTTTTGATCTTTTGTCCATTTTCCAAAACTTAAAATAGACTTTTAAATCTCTCAAACATCCAGACTTAAGATGAGTGAGGTGATGGAAACAAATTCCCTTTAATGCAGACTTCTTTTTGTTCTTTCTCTTTTCATAAAATCCAGTAAAGCAAACATAGAATATAAATTTTATGGATGACAACTATTTTTTATTAGGAACCAGCTGTTGGTTTGTTGCAGGTTCTTGAATCATAAGCAGTGAGCCTCAGCCCCTCCCCCGCCTCTCTACTTGTTCATGTCCTCTGCAGGTGCGAGTCGTTTTCCCACTTGCAACCCCCCATGCGCTCCTCCAGTGTACTCTACACAGAGAGGGCTAAACACAGTTGTCGTAGCAGAAAGGTGACAGGAAAGTAGGGATGCCCTAGCACAAATTAAGTTAATTTTATGTGGAAATGAGGAGTTCAAGTGTAGAAAACTGCAGGGGTTGGGGACTGTCAATTATTATAATTTTTTTTTTTTTTGGGGTGCTCGTGTTCCCACAACGAGATTACCACTGACTGTCTTTTTGGAAGAACTTTCCATCCCATTACAGTCTCTTGTCCACAACCGAAGACACACCCCATCCGCACATTCACGCTGCTCTCCTCCTCCTGCCCACTCACACATACCAACAGTGATAAGGGCACCACAACAATCTTAAAACATAATAGTTATTTTATAAAACCACAGAGAGCCGCAGCACAGAGATGAAATAGCAACCTGTGGCTCCGGAGCCGCAGGTTGAGCAAGAATTGCAATTTGCCACAACACAAACGTTCAACGCCCATCCTTTCTCACACATCTAACCCTAACCGGATCAGGGAGGGCAGGGACAGCAGAAGAGGATATGGGAGACTTTGGCGCAGTCATTTCAGTAGCTATGTCACGAGTCTGAGCATTTTAAAGCATCTGGTTTAGATCTGCTCCTGATCCAACGCAATTTTAATTAGGAAAAACATATTTTTATTCATGTATTATTTTATGTGTCCTTTATTATGAAAAACATTTCTGCAAGAACATGTTAAAAACACAAAAACAAGATTTTCATTTGTGTGGATCTTTTAATATTTGTATAGGGAGCCAGGTGGACCTCTCAAGAACTAAATGCTGAAAGTGTGTATATTCTACCCAATGAGAACTCATTTACATGATTAAGTCATCACATGTACACCACGCCCACTTCTTGGACCTCTTACAGGCATGATTGCCTAAGCTTGGAGAAAGGGCCTTGGTAGCAAGCAAAGCAACAGGTAGGTTTTTTCTTTTTTTGGTGGGGTGTTGATGTTTCTTAAGTCTGTCTCTGCCTCTGTTTTTTTTGCAATGACAACTACATGCACTCAGAATCAAATGCAAGAACGTTCACATAAAGGAAATACAGTAGTTAACATTGAGCACATGTTGCTAATGCTAGCGCTAATGCTAGCGCTAATGCTAGCGCTAATGCTAGCGCTAATGCTAGCGCTAATGCTAAAATAGCAGTACATCATGACTGAGACCTGAAAGTTTTAAAAAGATAATCCATGAAGCCTGAAGCCCTCACTGCTCTTTCTAGCCTAACTGCATATTGGCTGATAGTGTCATATTCAGCTCTGTAGCAAAGGATTAAATGTTCATGAGGGATTTTCCTGTGGTAGCTATGGGACAGGTGTTAAATTTGTACTTGAAGGAACTGACTTTATTTCCATGCGCATAGTTCAGCATGTATAAAAGAAATTAAGGCTTAATGTTATTAAAAAAAAGGTTTTCTTGATTTCTTTGTTATTCAATATAACCCTATTTTCTATACACAAATATAAATATTTGTACTTTTCTTACAGTCTCATCCTGATCATTACTAAATTTTATGCATGCACTATTATAATATTGATTTTATTTTAAGATATTTAAATACATAAATTTACTTATACATAAGTGTGATCAACTAAAACTTATGACTTTACATTTGTTGTGATAGAGCCAAAAACGGAAAGAAAAAAACAAAGGATGAGAAAGAAAAAAACAAGGATTCAAACAACCCCTGATCATACATCAAGTCACGTCTCGGCCCCTGAAGAGTTGACAACAGAGGTAAGATGGACAGTATGTGTTGTAGTCATTTGTGTTAGTAGCTGCAACTTAGCAATGTTTTCAAAGAAAAGAGTTGATATAGTAAGCAATGACTGACATTAATTTAGTGTAATAATACTGTACTTTAGTAATCTTTAGTAAAGGTTGTGTATTTTGTAGTTATTACATGTATTTTTATTTAAATTCCTTCATTTTTGCACTTGATGCTACACACAAATTACAAACTCAAACTGTGTGGGGTCCTTTTGTGAAAACCTTCCCCCAACCTTTTCCTGACTGGCTTGACTTTTACACACACAAGTTTCTAGCTGCTCTTTATGGGGCCCTCCCGTCTGCTAATTACCTTTTGTCTTGGTGTTATCTCTAAAGTTAACATGTCTTTCTTAGAACTTCATGGATTCTCTTCTTAAAAATGTCTTTTCATCATCTGTTTGGTTTCACAGACTTTTCTTAACCCTTTTTCAGAGTATTTTCATGGAAACGCTTTTTTAATGCACACTATTCCTTTAAAAAAATGCTATATTGTCATATTAAACGGTTTTGGTCTACATAACTAACCTAATTATAAAGTGTTTACAAAAACCTTTGTATTATGGTAAAGTCATGCAACTATAAAGTGCTTAATCCCTGTTTTCCTTTTTTTTCTATAGGTTGTGGCACTCAAACCTGGAGACACCAGACCTTTAGCAAAGAAACTTTCACCTGATCAAACATCAAGTCAATTCTCGGCCCGTCAAAAAATGACAACAGAGGTAAGGTGGAAAATACTTGTTGTAGTCATTTGTGTTATTACTTATAATACAACTTGGCAATGTTTTCAAAGAAAGGTGAAGATGTTTTTAACAATGACTCAATTGAATTTAGTGTAGTAATACTTTAGTTCAGTAACCTTTAGTAGACGTTGTATATTTCGCAGTCATTGCATGTATTTTTATTTACATTCCTTTATTTTTGCACTTGATGCCTTACACACAAATTACAAACCTGAACTTTGTGGGGTCCTTTTGTGAAAACCTCCAACCAACGTTTTCCTGACTGGTTTGACTTTTACACACACAGGTTTCTAGCTTCTCTTTATGGGGCCCTCCCGTCTGCTAATGATCTTTTATCTTTGTGTTGTCTCTAAAGTTAACATGTCTTTCTTAGAACTTTATGGATTCACTTCTTAAAACTGTCTCATCATCCTCTGTTTAGTTTCACAGACTTTTCTTAACTCTTTTTCAGAGTATTTTCATGTAAACGCTTTTTTAATGCACACTACTCCTTTAAAAAAATGCTAAATTGTCATATTAAATGTTCTTAGACTATTTATCTAGCTTTAATTATAAAGTGTTTACAAAAACTTTTGTATTAAGGTAAAGTCATGCAATTACAAGGTGATTGATCTCTGTTTTCATTTTTTTTTTTTTACTATAGGTCGTGGCACTCAAACTAGGAGACACCAGACATAAGACAAAGAATCTTTCACTTGATCAAACATCAAGTCATGTCTTGGCCCGCCAAAAAGTAACAGAGTTTTTCTCAAAAAAAACTATTTAAAAAAATGCTTTTCAATGCACGCAATTCCTTAGAAAAAAAACTATTTTGTCACATTAAACATTCTTGGACTTAATATCTAGACTTAATTATAAAGTTTTCCAAAACCTTTGTATTAAGGTAAAATCAGGTCACTATAGACAGTCACTATAGTTAGTCACCATAAGGTTCTTAACCTCCTTTCCTTTTCTTTTTTCCTATAGGTGGTGGTACTCAAAGCTGAAGACACCAGACCTGAGGCACAGAAACAATATTATTACACTTGGGTTTTTATATTATTCTTATTATTTTTAAGTATATTTTTTATACTTATTATTTTCTTTAAAAATTACTAATCTTGTATGAGTTACAGTAAATAACGATGTAAAAATCTGGCTATAAAGTAACTGTAAAAATGTTTGGTTAAAGTCTGTTTAGAAGTACACATAAGGCTGCAAGCAAGTGGAAAGTAAGTAAAATGTATGCTATGTGTTTCTGACAGTTTGCCTTTACAGCTGGTCTGAAAGGAACAATAAATCTAATTAAGAAACAAAAAAAACGATTTTGGACCCTAGTTAGATACAAAAGCTTAGAATATTTGTGTATGCAGCAAGTGGACCTCACAACAACTGAATGTTGGAAATGAACCCCATAAGTGACCAAAAAACTAACATAAACTTTTTAAAATTCAAATTCGTTAAAACAAAAATGGTTTTTATGTTTGGTATTTTTTTATAGTGCCTCCTGATTTTTTTCACACTTGTAGCACCTTTACAAATGGTGGACCCCACAAATTGCTAAAAAACTGTTGGGCCCCTCAAAGGGGGAATGCAAGTATGTGTGTGTGTGTGTGTGTGTGTGTGTGTGTGT